>OX381719.1:44278869-44924515 GCA_947462335.1 Harmothoe impar
TTTTGAGAATCACGTTGTGCAATAAAATACATTTATGAACTCAAAATAGAAACAATTGTTCGTCGCCTATGGCACAGGGACAAGCATTTTATTTAAAGAAAAACATCCCCATAGCAATGTATGAATTTTATATTTTGAATAAAAAGAAAAAAAAGGAAAAGAATGGTGAGGTAGGGAGGTTTTATCACCAACAGGATCACAAGCTCTCTACAGATCACTAAGGTGCAAGCCCGGGGGTGCTACAAGGATGTATGCAGGAGTGAGGGTGACCATCTCCCAGTGTCACCATCAGTGATCATAGATCACCCACCACCACTTCTCTACCTGTATACGTTATCCCACCACTGTCCAGTTAACTGATGAGGTTAACTATTCATAGACCACCCCCAGCAGAGGACGAGTCCATTCTTCTGTGCACAGTTGTTGAGGCCATCAGAATAGTCCATTATATAGCAGGGGGAGATCAGGGTGAATATCACGCTGGTGGATTCCAACCTATAATGACCAGACATTTCCCTGTACTCTTTATATTTCCTTCAATTCCCTCTTCATGTGGACAGCACAAAAATGGAGAGCGTTCTGGGGGACTTATCTTATGACGTCTTGCATATAGAACCCTTGCTAACCATTGAACATTGCCGAGAACATTAGAGGTCCGTTAGACAGCTTCTCCATTGAAACCCCCCTGAGGAAATGACCACGATGACCACTACTCAGTCCATGTAGGTCAGGGGGCGGGGCTGACATATTGATTGACAGTTACGTCATGTTACGTCATACTTCAGACGGAGAAGGCGGCTCTGGTGACTGGAGGTGGCGACCTCTACCTGAGGGCAACCAGAAGTATAGGGATCCATTGTACCTATGTAAAAGGTACATTATTAGTGCCGGGATGAATGTCTTTATGTCCCTAAGTACATATCATAGGGCCCTGATGGTGCCTGGAATTTGTATGATAATTAAGGCCAAAAAAAAAGTTTGGTTCAGGTAAACATGAGAAGAAAGTCTTGGGTCGCTAGGTCAGATTTCTTTTTCCATTAAAGTACTAGACATCCCCCATAAAATTGACCCAAAAAGTGTAAATATGTGAAGATTTCTTGAGGATTGCCTACACCTTCATGTCCCATGCCGCTTTTCTATTTCACATTATTTTTTGAATACGAAAATAGTAGTCAGCTCTGTGAAAACCCTAAAACTGACCCAAAAAAGTGTAAAAATAGGAAAACTTCTTCAAGATTGCATTGAAAACGTAGGGTAGGTCCTGTCTTGATAGGGTCGGTCGGGTGACCTGAAACTAACTTTTTCTTTTTCTAATTTGGCATGTAAGGTTTAAGGTAGCATCGTGAACAGGCTGGGCTTAGCTTGTCTGACCATGTGACCGGAAACCAACCTTTTTTTGGCCTAATGTGCATATTATCTGATTACTTTTAGTTAGGCCAAAACAATGTGTTTCAGGCAAGCCCATCTTTAATAGATACAAAACAGATCCGACCCCCCCCCCCCCACCACACACACACACATGTTGGGGATTTAATTTTTTTTCTAGAAAACATTTTGACATATCTTAACTTGTTTCGAAAAGATTCCACCTGGTTTGAGTGAAAAAGCCCAAGTGTCACTCTGATACAAAAGGCAGTGAACGCACACAATTTTCGATCCACGCCCCCCCCCCCCTGTTCTAAACAAATGAGCACTCCCTAATTCTGTTATTGGGTAGGTCTATTTTATCCGACATCTTGTCTGATGCATAGATAGTCCAATACATCTTTTATTCTATATCGCAGGAACTGTATTTCAGCCAATGTGTCTAACATATTGATAAATTGTGCACATAGATAGACATTTATAACCTTACAAGATCTTGCCAAAAGCTCTTATTGCTCAATAAATACCTGGAACTTTCACCATAAATATGAGGACTCCTCAAAACTAGCCAACTATACATAGACAAACATTTACAGGGTCTAGACCCCTCCTGACTGCATGTAAACCTTGATGGTTTGCTGCTATTCGTCATAATTCACCACTGTAACTTATCCATGAAGCTTTTGGGACATCCTCGGGTGAGGCAATGTTATGGGAAATTTGAGAGGGCAGTGGCGGATCCAGGATTTTCCAGAGGGGGGGGGGGGCCCAAACCTGGCCAACCATGGAGTGACTGCTTGTTCCTGCGCACAGCTCAAGTGAAGCGCAGAGCAAGAAAATCACAGAAGACATACTAGAGGGGTTTGGGGGGCATGCCTCCCCCCCCCAAAGAAAATGCTGATGGTGTGTGTCTATATGGTATTGTCCCCTTCTCTCTTCCCCCCCCCCTCTTTACCCCTCTCTTCTTCTCTTTTTTTTTGGGGGGGGGGAGTGGGGGGGGGGGTGCAAGGCCCGTCAGGCCACCCCCTGGATCCGCCAATGGAGAGTGGTCTTATTTTTAACAATAGGGGGGAAGTCTGTGGATTTTTATGCCCCCCCCCAAATCCACCACCCCGCCCCCATGTTGTTAATAAATGACCACTTCTTCATTAGATACTGTATAACGTTCTGGAGTTCCATCAACCTTTGGGATTCTCCGATAAGAATCGATCTTCAGCATAAGGCCAAATAAAAAAAGGTCTGTTTCAGGTAACATGGGAAGAAACACTAGGGTCGGTAGGTCTGATTTTAAAAAAAAACTTCTTTTTACAGGCCCTCTACATACCCTAAAATTGACCAAAAAAGTTTTAAAATGGGAAGATTTTTTCAAAATGTTTGTAAACCTAAAATTGACCCCAAAAATGTGTAAAAATATATAAATTCCTTCCAAATTGCATCAATAACGTAGAGTCGGCCCTCTTTTGATAGGGTCGGTCGGGTGACCTGAAACTAACCTTCTATTTTTTGGCCTAACCAAAATACTTAAGTGAATCATAGAAAATGTGTCTCAGCATGTGTCTTCTTCCCTTCCTCCCTTTCTGTAGTGGGTAGGTCTATTTTATCCGACATCTTGTCTGATGCATAGATAGTCCAATACATCTTTTATACTATATTGCAGGAACTTTATATAAGCCAATGTGTCTAACATATTGATAAATTGTGCACATAGATAGACATTTATAACCTTACAAGATCTTGCCAAAAGCTCTTATTGCCCCAATAAATACCTGAAACTTTCACCATAAATATGAGGACTCCTCAAAACTAGCCAAATATACATAGACAAACATATACAGGGTCTAGACCCCTTCTGACTACATGTAAACCTTGATGGTTGCTGTTATTCGTCATAATTCACCACTGCAACCTATCCATGAAGCTTTTGGGACATCCTCGGGTGAGGCAATGTTATGGAAAATCTGAAGGGAGTGGTCTTATTTTTAACAACAGGGGGAGGTCTGTAGATTTCCCCCCCCCCCTCAATCCACCACCCCACCCCCTGTTGTTAAAAAAAAGACCAGCTGTAGAACCGTGATGTGTATCAACGACGTGATGTGTATCAACTGCACATCAAGGCTGACCATGCAAACGTGATGTTTATCATAAAAACGTTATCTGTAGTAAGTTATGTGTATCAATATGCCGTTATCTGTATCAGATGAACTTAGTAGTACAGTAACCGATATTATCTGTATCAAACCTGTTCTCTTCCTGAATGTATAGTAGCCCACTCATGCATGATTTATACTTCCTGCCAAGTATCTATAGTATTATTTGAGGTTGATCGTGCATTATAACAGGCATCATCAGAGGAGGTACATGGTCGTTGATATGGGGGGGGGGGAGGTTTCTGGCCCTCGGGGGGGGGGGGGGGGTAATTTCAACTCCTCTAAGGAAATTGTGCCATCCCCCAATTATGGTAAAAAACAAAGTCAATGATGACAAAAAGGTAAATTTTCCTCCAAAATGGCCAATTTGATGAGCAAAGCTATAGAAATCGCCAAAAAAGAAACTTTTCTAAAAATGGTCAATTTTACTCGAGAATTCTCAAAAATATTGAATTTTGACTTTCAGATTTTTTTTTGCATTTTCATCCTCCAATTCCTACCCCTGTCCTAACTGTACCATACTCTGCCCTACCTGTACCATAACCTACCTGTACCATAACCTACCTGTACCATAACATATTATAAAGGTTTTAATGACAACATGTTGCATCAAGGCGGCATTTGCCATCAATACGGACCAATTCAGTGCTGGCGAGTTACTCGCAGAAAAAAACGTGGTGTACATGTATAGTGCATCATGCCTACCCCTCGGGAGTGTATCAGTCACGTAGTATGTCATGATGCATGAATGCAGTGCCTGAATTTCACAGTCTGACAGTGCTTGTCAGTTACTAACCAGGGCTGCATTTATTAATCATAATGACAAAGGTCATGGCGAATTTATGCACCATGCTTCCCTTGGAGAGTGCTCATTTTTTAACAACAGGGGGGGGGGGGGTAAAAAATGTGGACCCCTTAACCGGGGGGGGGGGGAAATTTAGACCGCTCTTGGGGGTCAAAAAAATTCAACCTGTTTTGAGGGAAAAAGCCTGCGCGTTACTATGCTACAAAGGCGCGAATGCGCGCGATTTTCGGCCTGCGGGGGGGGGGATAAAAAATTTCGACCCCTCTTGGGGGGGGTGAAAAAATTTCACGCGCTCCGCGCGATATCTCACCGCCCCCCCTGTTGTTAGAAAGTTAGCACTCCCTTAGAGGGTTACTGTAAACGTACATATTTTCGCGCATGTATATTTTCGCGAATTGCCTACAAAGTGCAGTTTCACGTGTACTTAAATTCGCGGATTTTGCAGTAAAGTAGTTGTGTGCCTATACTGGATAAATTTTCGCTCTGTACATATTTTCGCGATTTTAAAAATCGCGAAAATCGCGAAAATATGTACAGCGCGAAATAAAGTACGTTTACAGTATATTGATTTGTAATTGGTTGCTGTGGGATCAAGTCATAAGTGGATAAGTCTCACCAAATCGATACAAGTTGAAAGTCTATGACCGGCAACAATGTATGGCCAGCCACAATAATGTGACATGCACTGGGAATGCACCCTGTACTAAAGGCCCTTTTCGCAGATCGTGCCACAATTTATGACCAGAAGGAAAAAAACCAGCTTATTCAGGGCAATGTACAAAGAAATGTCAGAAAATGATTAAATCATATTTAAAAAAGTTATGAACCTTATTTTCTTTTATTCTTATGTCGGCACCTATGCAACCCGGTCATAGATTGTTGCTAGTGTAGGGGTCGGATTCCCCGTATCCTGGTGAAGAGCCCGAAGGGGTGAAACACCTGGGTAATCCTCCCCCTCTGTACCATACCGATCCAGTAACGTAGGGAGCGGAGAACAGTCAGACACGGGTTGGTAGTGTAACGGTTAGCACGCTTGTCACCGGTGCGAGAGGTCTGTGGTTCGATTCCCGGCCGATCCAATGACTAAGTTTTCCGCGACCTCTACACTGGTGGATCGGCCGCGATGAATCGGGTAGTATGTTGACTGTGGACGGTAGGAGCATTCCAGCTTGCTGGGGATTGGCCACCTGCTGGCGGTTGGTAGTTGGAGGAGCAGGTTGGGAAGTGTTGGTCTCCAGTACGGGCAGTTGGAGTTCAGCATGGAGTTCAGTCAACAAATTGGCTGAATCGGTATGGTGTAGAAAGCTTCCATCACTGGGAAGTCAGGGTATCTCAACGACTGCTTGATAAAGCCCCATTGGGACCTTCGGTCTCCAGTGGGTGAGAATGCCTGGTGCTAGGTGCCTCTATACTCCGGGGGCTGGTACTCTCTGTAACTGCTTGATAAAGCCCCTTCTAGGAGGGAGAGAAAGCCCAGGGTTGGTAACCCCCCGGAAAATCCGAATCTAGAGGACATGATGGAAGCTGATGGGGGTAGTGTAGGGGTCGGATTCCCCGTACCCTGGTGAAGAGCCCGAAGGGGTGAAACACCTGGGTAATCCTCCCCCTCTGTACCATACCGATCCAGTAACGTAGGGAGCGGAGAACAGTCAGACACGGGTTGGTAGTGTAACGGTTAGCACGCTTGTCACCGGTGCGAGAGGTCTGTGGTTCGATTCCCGGCCGATCCAATGACTAAGTTTTCCGCGACCTCTACACTAGTCATGGATTGCTGCCGGTCATATGGCTCACTCTCACCAAATCAGTGCAACTAAAAAAGTGACGTACATGATCAGTGGACGTACATGATCGGTGGACGTACATGATCGGTGACGTACATGATCGGTGACGTACATGATCGGTGACGTACATGATCGGTGATTATTGACTGCCCCAGTCTTTCTGATCATCATATAACATAAGTAAACCTTACCAAGGTGTTCATATAATGTCTGTATTGGTATTTAAAATGGTTTAAATGTGTAAATGATTCTAGTAAGAGTATTTTAAATGACATTTCAATGCCGATCATGTACGTCATGTGACGTACATGATCGGTGACGTACATGATCGGTGATTATTGACTGCCCTACTCTTTCTGACCATAATAAAACATTTATAAACCTTACCAAGGTGTACATATAATGTCTGTCTTGGTATTTCAAATGGTTTAAATGTGTAGATGAGTCTAGTAAGAGTATTTTACATGACATTTCAATACCGATCATGTACGTCATGTGACGTACATGATCGGCCATTATTTATTGACTGCTTTAATTACCTTTTCTGACCATATTTAAAACATAAATCAATCATAGTGAGGTGTACATATGATGTAGGTCTAAATATGTGTAATCATAGACAGGTCAAGCAGTGGGTAAATAGGAAATTTTACATGACATTCCAAGCCGATCATGTACGTCATGTGACGTACATGATCGGTTACACATTGAGCCCCCCCCCCTCCGGCCCCTATAAATATTTTGGGAGGTTATTTTTTCTAATAAACTCCCCAAAGATACATTACAGCCTGTAGGTATGGTTGGGAGAGTTAAACATCGTAGTGCAGGGGGTTAAAGACGGATTTTGGACTCTGCCGATCATGTACGTCCGCCGATCATGTACGTCCGCCGATCATGTACGTCACTTTTTTAGTTGCACTGATTTGGTGAGAGTGAGCCATAAACTTTCAACTTGTATCGATTTGGTGAGACACAACAAAGTACATATATTACAGTTTATTTATTGGAAATACAAGATATCCTATGCTTAAACACTGGAATGCCGTATTCAATACCCCCCATTGAATATAATGTATTAATGTATATAATATTGCTGTATTCAATGGGCTAAGAGAAAGTAGTTTTTCCTTCATTAAAATTAATGGCTTCAAATAAAAAAATAAACACAAAATTAATGCCAACTACATTGATACCGCTCTGATGTATTTCACTTGTGGGGGCTGGGGCGCAGGGGCACATCCCACTCAGCCTGCGGTTTTGTGGGATACTGCCACAGCCCCCACTCGTGAAATACAACAGTGGGCGTTGGTGTTTGTCTATGTATTTTAAATGAGTGTGAATGAGAGTACATCAACCACTTTAACCCATAATCATTGAATCTTTTGTTTCTTCCGTGAACAAATATTCAATGCAATCTTTGACCAAAATAGTGATATTATTTGATATTTTTTAAAATAATTTTGACCTTAAATTCTGCTCTTTTGATTTGCCATAATCACATCTCCAGGGGAATAATGTCCAAACACAAACAACTTGCATTTAAAATGGGTGTGAATGAGAGTGCACGAGTTTCTCTCTCTCCTGTGAATATTACTAATAGATAACAGATTTCTCGGTCACCTTTTTTTATTGGCTAGTCATGGACCCGAATACCAATAAAGGTCAATCATTTATAATGGTCCAAAGCATTCCAAGACCTATAATACCCATCCATTATGACATTTAAAAAAGCACAGATAAGTATATCGCTCCTGAGATTACAACCTAAAGGGCTGAAATATTCCTAGATAAATGTGCATGTATCAATGTTTCAAACTATATGCCTCGATATGACATATTCAGCATGATGTATGCAGACAAATTAATCTACCCGGTAAGATTGATTTTTTTTTCACAAGGACTGCATGGTAAATTCAGTCTGTACCAACAAAATATATCTCTAGATCAAATCAGATCAAATTGTGAATAAGAAATGAGAATTGCCAGACTTTTTCATCATATACCATATCTCTATAGAATAAAAACGTCTGCAGAAAGTATTTTTTAGCACCTCCAAAGTGTGCGATACTGTGTTACATTGTGTCCAATACACCATAGAACATAACATGTATCAAACAGCATACCGACACAGCAAAGATGTGAAAATGCACCAATAAACTGATGTATTTTATGGTCAATATACATGTGGATAAATGACTATTTCCGCATCAAATGGCTTCCAAATGAATGTATGTGATTTACATGCACCCTGCCCTCCCTCTGTACCAACTCCCCTGGGGTGGATGGAATCGATGGTAGTACAAGCGCATTTCCTAATGAGTTAGATGTGAAGTTTATAGTGTTATATAGAAGTTTATACTGAATATAATACTGAAGTTTATACTGGATATAAAGGATGCTTGAACAAGAGCTATTTCCCCAGTATATACTAGTATATTTAATATAGGGCTGTTGAATAAGGGAGTGCTCATTTTTTAACAACAGGGGGGTGGGGTTGGTGGATTTTCGCGCGAGCGGGTAAGAATTTTTTTTGTCACCCTGCAAGAGGGGTCGACATTTCTTTTGGTCACCCCCCTCCAGGCAAGTTGAAATTGAGTGCGGCCAAACCTTTTGAGCTTTAGTAAAAAGGGGTGTACTTTTTTGGTTACCCCCCTCAAGAGGGGTCCAAATTCTTTTGGTCCCCCCCTTCAAGGGGTCCAAATTTTTGGTCTGCCCCCTAAATCCACCAGCCCCCCTCCCGTTGTTAAAAAATGACCACTCCCTAAGTTCTTCATATGTGATGGATATGAAATGAACATGGATTGTTTGTGAATGTCTGAGTGGATAACTCTGCTGTGGCTTGGTGCTTTGGAGATTTTCTTTCCGATTTTAATGGAAAAACATGACAAAGTTTGACAACTATGATTATGAGGGGGGACGCCCTTGTTATATCTCTCTAGGCTTAGTGATGAGAAACAAGGATATTATTCGGAGTGGCCTTTAGTGTAGAACCTCATTGAGACCTGAAATATTTTGAATTTGAATGTTTGAACTCACCTGCTCGTACTATAATTATGTTCACCCATGAGACTGGATCTCTTCCACCAATGTATTTCTTCAAATGGCTGATGTCTGATAGATTATACCTGTATAGGATTTTTGCCAAATAAACATTACTCAACTCAATTCATTGTACTCATCTGAGCGCACTGATGGCCCGTATCAGCTCATCACAATGTCGTGAATACACTGGCATTTAACATGTCTATTACGACAAAAAATAACTAAAAGGGTAATGTGGGACCATTCAGCAGACATAATGCACACCAGGCTGAAATGTCAATATTTTCATCAACTTCCAAACAGGTGTAGATTGACACGATTATTAACAAGGGCGTTTCGACACTGTTTAGAGCAATTCCTGAGTACCACCCTTTGCAATTAACCAGTGCTTTCTGAATTCCCCTCTCCTCAAAATCCCCACATTTTAGACAGTACATGTACTTCAGCACATAAACTATCTATATACTACACTATTATATATGAGTATAACCATTTTTATTTTTTTTGAAATACAAGATTTCCTATGCTTTAGCACTGAAAGGCCATATTCAATGCCTCCCACTGAATACAATGTGGCCGTATTCAATGGGCTAGGAAAAGATAGTTTTTTCTTCATAAAATGGCTTCAAATAAAAAGTAACTGCGGCTTCGTAGGATATGGCCCCAGCCCCCACTCGTGAAATACAACAGAGATGGTATCAATGGGCGTTGGCATTAAATAATTTTGTCTATATATTTTCGGGGTTTGGGTATCCTGAAATCAAAAAGCATTATCGATTCAAATCTGACATTGTATACATATTTTACCCAAAGTTGTTTTTTTAATCTGGTTTGACAAGGTATAAACATACCATTCCTTTTTATTTTATACTGGAGAAAAGAGCTTATTCAGCTCGGCATGCATTCTGCTACAGACTTATTTACAAAATTGCTGAAGTTCAGGTTCTATGAATAGTAATACAATATTGTATTGTGAACCCAGGTACACCGAATGCAACTAATAAAATCACACATCTCAATCATCAATTCACCCATGCACTCATCATTCAAAGTATCCTATCTGATATAACAAAAATGATTTTGTGTCACTGGCAAGGCCAAAACGGACTTGAAGCATGTTAACTTTGGATTATCTACTCCTGATCGAGTCAGTTATATTTCATAAATATTCTTTATATTAATATTTATCATGTAGCTATTGTCAACAAGCCAAGGAACTAATTGTAATTTTGGCAAGAATTTGTAGAATATCATGAAAATGAATAAAATTCTTATTAAACTAAAAGAGAAGAAAAATGTATAATGATGGTAGTTGTATCTATGTATTATAGGCAGTGACCTGGAAATGCCTGACTGAGTATAGATCCTTGTGGCACGCCCACGTGAGGGTGGTGGCGGGGAGGCCTACCCTTTGATGCTTACCCCTACCTGCCACACGCCTACTCCGACATTGTCTGCTTAACAAAAGAGTTGAGCGTTATCTGTAAGACCAGAGACCCCGCCCTACGACTGAGCCCTAAACGCACCCAGTTCTACCATTGGTGTACCGCAGGGGTCACCTTTACACCCAACCTACACAGGGTCAAATGCTTTATGCAAACCAAACCATTTCCCCTAAATCTACGAAAATATCGTCAGAGCTGTTCCACATATTCAATCCTGATTGCAAATCATTGCCCCCCCCCCCCCTTTCCATAGGCCCCTTGCATTTGTGGGTCCATTCAACAGCTGTTGAACTTCTTTTAACCATTCCTTGAGCAATTCCAGTCGGATTTACAAATATTCAAGGGGTCAAACGCCCTGTGTCAGTTGTTAAGTGGGGCATTTATCTGGAGACTGTGTAGTAGTTATTCCTACGAGCCCCCAGACATGAACCCAGATACTGTGAAGATAAGGCAGGTCTGGCTGAGAGTCTGCACACTGGAGCTGTCACAGGGGTCTTGTATGCTGTCTGCACTGGCACTGACATGTATAGCCCTTTAAGAACAGATGTCACTAAAAGATGACATTTGTCATCATGATGCACCAATGCAGCCCTGGCCAGTAATTCACCGGTGCTGCATTGGTGCATCATGCCAAGCCTTCGGGAGTGTCTCATCCCCATAGGGTCAGCATGAGGCTTGAATGTGGTCCTGGTGAGTTACAGGCCAGGGCTGCATTCATACATAATGGCGACCAAAGGCATGATGCATTAAGGTATCATGCCGTCCTTTTAAGGGATAGGGGAGGGGTCATATAGGCTACAGCTTAGAAATACAGTGAATTAATGTCTATCGCTACATATATAGTGAGACAGAATAGTGTCAAAAGGTTGAAAATTGTATGATAATGGGATATTGGAAGGAAATCCAAATGAATTGCTCTAATGCTGCCATTTAGATCCATACAGAGAGAGGCCTTGTGTGTTGACTTGTCGGCACTGCCTGCTACATATATAGGGGTGGGTCATAATGGATACCTTTTGGACACGATAGTCCTCCAAAGACTGATGATGGTATGAAAATGATACATAAGGAAATGTAGTTAATTCCTTCAAAGCCCTGACTCATTGAGATCTTGTGATTTTAATGCACAGGTTAGGCCTATACTACATTGTACATGCAAGGGTGGGGCTGGGTGGGGCCGGGTGGGGTTGCATGCATTTTGGAGAGATTAGTATCAAACGGCCAGGCATGGTAGACTGAAATGACAATATCTTTACATTTCTAAATATCATAATCATCATGTGGAAAGAACACGTTATAACTTAAGTACTGTTATTTACTTTGACCTCTGTAGGTCTAATGCATGTCATGTTAGCGTGCCTGGATCATACATACACAGACGGACGCATATGAGACTTAAAAGCTCCCCAATTGGGACGTGGAACCTGACACCCAGAGCGTCTGTGGTCACCAGGACACTTAGAAAGGGAGAGGTGCAGGAGGCCAGTGTAGGTTATATAACAGGCTGATGTAAGAGATGGGTAAGATAGATGCCTGCTATACCTAGGAGTGCAAATTTAAGCTAATGCTTAACGTTTAAAAAATAATTTACGCTAATGTTTAACAATTTACGATAATACTAGTGAATATTTAATAACCTACACCAGGGTCTTCAAATTTACGCTAATTTAGGCTAATTTACTCTATTTTTCAACACCACCTTTCAAGGGGGAGTAAAAAGATTCTTATGTAACACTTACTTACACTCTGATAGTAATTGGAAATTTTGAGACCTTTAAAGAAAACAGGTGCTGTTAATGACGTCAATAATTACAGGTACATGTATACATTTAAAAAAGAAAAAGATTTGGACGTGTTTACTCAACGAGTTGTAAAGATAACAATTGGTGTCCATCCATATGTGTTTGGCTGACAACATAATTATATAAAAATATGAATACGGCCACACCCTAGCAACGTCATGACGTCATAGTTCTATATGGAAAGAATCTGTAAAGCTCATCGCGTGTCATAAACCCTTTTAGGATGGTATAATGCATTAATGCATCATACCTTGGTCGTCATGATGCATGAATGCAGCCCTGGTGAGTAACTCACCAGTGCTACATTCAAGAATCATGCCGACCCTACGGTGTTGAAGGGTTGGCATGATGCACCAATGCAGCACCATGTTATTCACCAGAGCGGCATTGGTGCATCATGACGACAAACCCAGTGGGCATAAAATTCAGTTCAACATTGAATCAACGTTAAATCAACATTGAATCAACATTGACAACCACTCATCAATGTTGATTCAATGTTCTGTGCCCACTGGGAAATGTCATCTTTTAGCGACATCTCTCATTAAATGGCTAAATGACACTAACACAGGGTTTGTCAACCGATAACATTTAGAAAACTGAAAATGAAATAAAAATTGAAAGAAGGCATCACATTCTTGCATAACGATTTAAGTTCCATAGACACGCAAATTTGTGTACAGTTAAAATTGCAGTTGATCTTCAAGTAGCAGCTGGCTTCAGGTATGACATTAATTTTCGGATCTCTTTCAAAAATACATTATACACATTTTAATACGTAAATATGACATTGCTGACTGCATGCAATTCTAATAATGAGTTATATTTACCAAAAAAGATGTTACTGTCAACTGAGGATAGATAAATACTGTGTAACATTGGATCTCTCTGTATCAAACATCATATTTGCTGTTATCATTGTGGAGTCGGGTTACAACATCTTAAAGGTGGATAGTTTACACACCATTTCCCAATCGTCGCGTCATCTTGTATAGAAAGTCAATATTGAACCTTTTTCCCACTTGTGAATCCTTTTAAGCAGGCGCATCCAAACCCCTCTGGATATTTTTCTGACATAAATCCGTTGCCATGACGACAAAGACCCGAGGAAGGCGTTTGACCGGTTGAACCTCGGCCATTATTATCATGGCCGCCATTGCAAATATTTTCCCACAATGCCCTCTAGGCGCGGTAGGTTCCGGTCGACAACGAGCGCCTGTAGCGTTTTCTGGGCTTCATCCCGGAAATTTCTTGGAACCTACTTCTAGGGGAGTTCTCAGAATGGTTGTGTGGGTGAGTCAGGGGGTGGGGGTATAAGGGTCTGTAGGACTCCTTCAGTCCCTTACTAGGAGACAGGCAACGTGCGGGGAAGCACTAGTGTGTGCATAGTTAACCCTTTAACGAGCGCATGTTGTATTATACAAAAATCCTCATGATGCACATTAAACCCTTAAAGGGTTAACCCCCTTCACCACTCAATGCACTTTTGTGCAATATATTGGCTTACCGCGTGAAAGGGTTTTTTAACAATAAATTTGGGTTTGAGTTTTAACAGATAATTTATTGACACAGATCCCACACCAAGTAGTGCCGCGCCTCACAAAAGTCACCAATGATCACAAAACATTGGTATGCATGGGTATGCATTCATCAGTATACAATAATTCAAATGAATAAAGAAACCTCACAGTTCTTTACTCGAAGAAAAATAAGCATGTTCATATAAACAAGGAAGTGAATTAAGTAGATTAGATGGTAGTTGCAGATTGGACTTATGGACTGACACTTGTAAATAAGCAAAAACTATTAAATTACATTTCATATCACTTCTTTTTTTTGAGTTTGTAAATGTATTTATTACACCAAGTGATTTTCAATTACAGCTGTACATTCATAAAGATGCGATGTCATCCGGGATGTCATATCTCGATGGAGGTAGATTGGTTTTTATTTTTTTGAGATACAAGATGTACTATGCGTAAGTACTAGAAGGGCCGTATTCAATGCCCCCCCCCCCCAATTGAATACAATGTGGCCATAGTCAATGGGTTAAGAAAAAGTATTAATGGGCGTTGACATTTGTCTATGTATCAATGTTTAGGCCTAAACAGAAAATAATACAATAGACAGTATGTATATAACTGGTTATTATCTATGGTACTACTATATCATTAGCCCCTTTTCTCTCTGAAGCTTTTATAAAGAGGCAGGTTATTGTAAGTTTTGCTTTAGCTCATGAACTCATTTTGAGGACAAGTCGTCAGGCAGTAATATATGCCGGGAATGAAGTGCAATAAGTATAGGTGGAATATTATATTAAAGGACTTGCAAAACAAACAAACAATATCCTCCACGCGCCTCCTCTGGAAAAACTCTCCATATTTTCTAGTCCCATGCAAAAACGTTCTCAAGTCGATGCATCATGCAGTCTCGAGGAAAACATATATGTACTGTTTACAAATGTCAAAGGTTGGCCTTATTTGAGGATATCTTGTTGTTTGATGTAACAGGTAGTGCTAGTACACCTCTAGCTACACCATAGCTATTTTCCTATCAAAACCATTGAAGACACAACAATGTTCTTTATTACAACTTTATTATTCAACTAATAAAGATTTATAGTCGGGGTTTCTGGATGCTTGGTGAAGATAGCAAGGTGTCAATTATATAATATACCGTAGAAGAATATGAATAGGTGTTAATTGTACTTAGATACACCTCCCATACACCCACACCTCGTCCCTGGCAAGATAAACAAACTACCGTACCGTCACGATAAAGCGCCGGTTTCGAAAGAGCGACGGTCTTGTATAAGCACCGTGAGTTTGAGTTGAGCTGGTAAATTTTTATTTGACATAGATTCCATAACATGTGTTAGGTTTCTCAAATCAAGCCAAAGCATAAGCAGCCGGTGTTTCATTACATAAACATTTCCGACACAATGAAATACAACGAGAAAGTGTTAATCTAACGCTCAACTAACACACAGGACACATTTCAGGAATGGGCAGCATAAAAAAGTGGATACATACAGAACAAGAGATAGTAACTGCATCTTTATATAAGACAGAGTACCAGTTACATGATCAAGTGGGCTTAGACGGGATCATCAGATAAGTGAGTCAAACATAAAGCAACTTCTAATTTATACCACACTTCCATACTCAGCCATCATTGAGAATCTTAAGGGCACAAAACATTATCCTCACTTCCTTGTGTTCACATGTTGAGAGTAACAATCTAGACTTTACATCATATGCTTATAGCAAACATCATTCCAAGACTATAGATAAGTAGCACTTCTCATTTATTTACCAAACACAATCAGAATATATCAGGACTAAATGGCCCATAGAGGTTACACCCTTGCATAGCATGATAGAATACGGTAGCTATATGAAACCATCAACACACTAATACAATTTACACTGATGAGTTCATCTTTGCCATGAAAACCCGGTGTGTTGCTAACTCTTGGTCTCCCGCATCTACCTTATCCCAAAGGGCAGCACCACACTATAAGGGACTGTCCCTATACAACTGTACCTTCAGTCGTTGAAGCTTTAGAAGCATCTTAACATTACTTCGTAGCACACGTGTGGGGACCACTAACGTATCAACCCTCCTACTATGCTTATACATCAAGCCAAGAGGCCTAGCTTACGTCTGTGCTCCAGGTTACTCACACAACAAGTAGTGTGTAACTCAATCCTAGAAATTGCCCTTGGGTCCCTGATACCCATACAGCATCTGAGACAGAGGTTCTGTATGGTTTGTTGTTTCACAACCACATCACCAGGACCACTATCCAAGATGAAGTCGCAGTACTCCAAACAGGGAAGTATCATCTGCTTGTAAAGTAGTAGAGACAAGTCAAAGTCCATGTACTTTTTCAACCTTTGCAGATTAGTCAATTTACCTCTCCCGCAGGACTCAACTCTGTTACAGTGTTTGTCAAACAGTAGGTAACAATCAATAAATACCCCTAGATAGTTGAAGTACTCCACAACATGTTAAGTACTACCTGACAATGACACACGGTTATTATCAATATCTCTTTCATCATTTACTGACTTGCACCATAGGACATGAGTCTTATCAGAGTTGACTGTAAGCTTGAATTTTGAACACCATTGACTCACTCTATTCAGATCTTCCTGAATTAGATCGCTAGCCATTTTAGGGTCACAGTTGCATACAGCTATAGCCAAGTCGCCTGCGTAAATGTAGTAGAATGAGTGTCGCAAGCAGGTAACCACACTGTTGATGTAAATTACAAACAACAGAGGGCCCAATACGGAACCTTGCGGGACTCCGCAGCCAATTGACCTAGTGTCAGAGGAGATGCCACTCACTACCGTACGCTGACACCTGTCTGTCAAGTAGCTACAGAACCAGTCAACAGTTGAGTCTGAACAGCCAATCTTACACAACTCATTTACCCAGTGGGCACAAAATTCAGTTTGACATTGAATCAATGTAGAAACAACATTGAATCAACATTCTCAACCATTTATCAATGTTGAATCAATGTTTTGTGCCCACTGGGTAAGAGCAGGAGGTGGTCGACCGTGTCAAAAGCCCTCCTCAGGTCAAGGAAGACAATGGCCGCCACCTACCCCCTATTCCTAGCATCATACAAGTCTTGAATCAGGCCATATGCAGCATCAGTCGTGCAGAGACCCGGCATGAAGCCAAACTGGTTTGAACTAATAATATCATGATCTATCAAGTATGCCATCATTTGCAGATGCAGAGCATTCTCGTGGGTACAGGCGTGTTGAAATGTTCCTTTAGCACTGAAATAGGATTTCCAAAAAGCACCTATCTTGGGTTTAATGGCCCCTCCAAATGGAAGAGCGTCCCGGCGCTAAATCGCGACGGTACGGTATATAATATATGCTCAATCATGCATGGGCAATATTGATAACAACCACATTTATGTAAGTGGTAGTTCTTAATGCAGAAATAGCTTATTTTCAATGATGCATCTCAATAATAATAGACACTAATAAATATACTAATAATGATTTTTAATAGATATTCTACAATTGTAACATGGCAATCCTTACTCAGCAGTATAGTACGCGGTTATTGTTGCCATTTCTAAGAGGCAAGTTCTGAAATGAGGGCTGGGATGATTGAGCGATGCGATAGATGTGGACATTTTTGATCATTTGACAATAAACAGAGGCATAAACTGCACAGAGAAGAGAAACAGCGTCAAAAGGGAGTCTAGGTTGCCTCCAGAATGATTCCCCTCTCTGTAGGGCTCTCTGGGTTATATGACTCCCCCAGGTGACCCCCCTAAGTCAGCCAGAGAGTCACCTAGGCTGCCTTGGGCGGCTTTGGACTCCCCTAGAGAGGGGAGTTATTCTGGAGGTCACCTGGACTCCGTTTTGACGCTGTTTCTTTTCTCTGTGTACAGTATTGGGGTGTTGAACCATCTACACTAAAATGTACAGAAAAATATGCCAGGCGCGCGCCCCCCTCACCCCCCCCCTTTATATATATCTTTCCTAGCCCTCCATCGCGAAAATGCCATATCAGTAACCCATATGAACTTCTGCAGGCCATAGGGCAGATCTACAATTTTCTCTTCACCCCTGCCCCCACCCCTCCACTCCCCACCCAAGGTGGAAGGATTAAGGTCCGCTATGCGGCTAACCAACCCCATTCAGTCACACACCACTGGCCGAAATCCAGGAATTTGTTTTGAATAACAATTCACCCCCCAATCAACCCCCAAATCTCTTCATCTCTCACCCAATTGTGAATAGTCTCCCCCTGAATCGACCCCCATCGATGAAAAGGGAGGGATCTATCGTTGGTGGGTCAGTGCGTGGGGTTTGTAGTGATTGCTGGGGTTTGAGGGGGTTGGAGCGCTGTCCTTTTTACCCCGCCCCACAATCCCTTTCGCTCACTTCCTGTGCCAAGTTGGATCCTGGGAAGGATCTGTGCGAAATCTCGGGAGATCTCGTCGTGACGTGGTTATGACGAGGTCGGCAAGGGCAGGATGGGATGAGGCCATATAACGTAGGGTTTGTTTCTGTTTAAAAAAAAACACTAATGCTTTTAAATGCTAGAATTGCACATGTTTATACAGCCTTTTCACGTGTATGGCCTGTTCTTGGGGCAGGACTTGAACCACTTACCTATTGTATTTTTCTGCATCGAGGGGCGTAGGAAATAAAATTAAACCAGGTTTCCTTTAATATATATTGGTAATGGGCGGCTTGGATTGGGGGGGGGGGGGCAATATTCAATATAGCCTTATATAAGTGATAGTGATCCCACCAATGAAGTAGAAATGTAGTGAAGATTCTCATGTCGTCCAATGGATATCTAAAAAAAGGAATTCTTTTCTTAACCATGTATGATCGGGCATCCTAATCATTTTATGAATTTTGTGGTTTTTTGGCCTTGTGTGTGTGTGACGGGGTGTGACAGGGCCCTTACCAACAGGATTACCTGCTAATAGAGATACAGACATGGGTGATGGGGAGGGGGGGGGGGAGGGGGAGGGGGGGAGGGGGTGGGGAGGTGAGGGGAGGGGTGGGGAGGGGAAGGGGGGGGGCTCTGCCACACCACCCCCCCACCCCCACCCCACAGCCCTGCACTTAGCATCCATAGCTAACATCACCTGTGTTCTGAAAAAAACACCTCAAAATAAGAATCATTGATCAAGGAAACTCCTTGCGTTTTGAAGTTAGAGGGTGCTTTTGTTTTGCTTGATAAGCTGGTGCTTTAGTGTTTTTCTTTCTGGAAAAAAGTTGTTTTCCATGGATATAGGACTGTCTTTTTAAACACAGATGATGTCCTTTTTGACGCTGAGTGCAGGGCCTGCTATGCCACCCCCCTACACCCCCTCTAGTGCCCCTATCTGGCAGACACATCTCGGTACCCCCCGCAGCCTTTCTGCCGTCACTATTTGATCTCTGCATCAAAGCACGGCAACATGCACGCTGTACATTGTGTGGGTCGGACAATACCTACCACACTCTCCTACCGGGGATTATATCTAGTTTTGGTTGGATGCTGATATCTCTGCTCCAACCTGATTGCCCATAATAAGGAATGGACATATTTAGGTCCCATTTGATGATCACATCTACAAGGTTTTTATAAAGACAGTCCGTCCCATCACAGTCAATCTACTGTCCAAAATGTGGACAGTGAAACCCTACACCAGGGCGCCTGTGGTACCCAGGAGACTGAGAAAATGAGAGGTACAGGGGCCCAGTGTAGGTTACGTAACTGGTTGATGTAAGAGATGGCGGTCGTGAGGGCCTGGACTGAAGATGTTTTATTGCGTATCATACAAGGCATTTTATAAAGTAGAGTGTATTAAATATAGACAAACAAATTATAATGTTAGATTCAAATACTTTATTTCTGTTCTCCCCTGCTTCTCTCTTACATTACAATTCAGTCAATAATAACTTTAAAATTCAAACGCAAGCCTTACTTATTAAACTGGATGATTTTGTGGAAATTGCATGTGTGCAATCTATCCATTTCACATTACATTTTTGGTCCTTAAACATTTCTATTTCTTCTAATGATCTGTTTGTAATATCTGCCAGAAGCTTTCTGCACGTCTCATCAATGAAAATCGCCATAAAATTGTCACCCTGCATGTTGTTAACCCTTTAAGGACAGATATCGCTGAAGAATGACATTTTTCATCATGATGCACCAATGCAGCACCGGCGAGTAACTCGCCGATGATGTATTGATGCATAATGCGGACCCTTCAACCACGTAGGGTCAGCATGATACCTGAATGCAGCACTGACGAATTACTCGCCAGGGCTGCTCGACGATCAAGTGCATGATGTATTAATGCATTATGCTGTCCTGAAAAGGGTTAAATTGACCAGCCCCTGTGATTCCTGTGACACAACATGTTGGTGTGTTATGCAGTTTGGAGGTAGAAAATGTGCCGTGTCGTCCGCCACCTTTCTCCCTCCCCCACTGAAGATGCCAGACTGTGACAGAGTCGCAGTGTGTGAGTGAGATGTATAATGTATTGGAGAGTGCACGCTATCTTGGTTGCCTTTATACATGAATCTTTAACCCTTTAATGATAGATATGCTTTTTTTAAATCACGATGTATGAATGCAGCCCCAGCGAGTATCTCTCCAGTCGTGCATTCATGCATCATGCCGACCCTTCAGGGTTGATACAATCCCAAAAGGTTGGTATGATGCACCGAAACAGTACCAGCGAGTTACTCACTAACTCACTAGCACTGTGTTGGTGCATCATGACGAAGATGTTGCTTCAATGTAACTTTCTGTCCTTAAAATTTAAGGCCATTAACCATTTAAGTTAAATGGTTAATGGGCTTACTAGGGTAATGTCTGTCAGAACATGGCAGTCCATAGGCCACCAGTCAATCAGCCAGGCGGGATTTGTGTGACTTAATTACTTTTCTATTCACATAACTTCATGGTCTCTGGAGAATAAAAGCTTAATTTGTCGCGGACTTGGACATTGGCCGAGACTCGTTTCATCATGGATTATATCATTATTGCACTCCTTCAGTAGTTGATAAGATATCTTGTCGAAACTATGACTATGTGCATTCGTTTTAGGCTTGGGATTATTTTATTGAGAGCTATCTATAATATTTGAAAATACAAGCAACATATAATTGATATTGTTTTTCGTTTTTGAGAAGCTTTCACCCCCCCCCCCCCCGATGAGGTGTCGAAATTCTCTCTCAGTCAATGGTTTGACCCCCCCCCCCCCCTTCCATACACCATCCACTCTATTTATAAACAATTTTACAAAATAAAAGGGGAAAATGTACATGTATAGACTGAGTAGCAAACATCCAACATTAAGCATTTCATATTGGGGTATCCTTCTCAGTATACATGTATACTTCATTTGATAGCCTGAAAGAGAGATTCCCATGCCTTCTTTTTGCCCTTCTGAGGTTTGAGGCCCAATTCCCCATGTATAGGGAAGCGTTTTCTTCTGCCCCCCTCCCTCCCTCCGCCCAAAATACTTGCTGTTAAATATCACCCTCACTGTGTGAGAACTGATGTGGCCCAAGGAAGTCAAGCATTTGACCTCCTCGGGATAGAGAAGCAGGGTACAGGGTTTCCTGTTTAACATCCTGTTGTGGAGAGACAATTCCAAGAAACATGGAATGTACATGTTCACCTGACATAGTTCTGACTCATTTTAAAGGTGAACGATTTTTCCGTCATCCACAAATGTCACAATATATTATAGTTCAAAACAACTCATCTACATATATATCTAATTCGGATTTTTACAGTCTTGAAGATCAGGAACAGACACTGTGATTAACAAACATGAGGGCAGAATAACCGAAATGAGAATATGAGGTAAACTAGCAACGTCTCAGTGGCACAGGAAAAGGGAGGGGGGCGCCCCCCCCCCCAAAAAAAAAAAAAATCACAGAGGAGGAGGGGCCTGAGTATGTTTGCAGTACACTACATATCATGCAAAGCCTTAGTTGGTGACGATAGGAATAATACATACATTCACTTTTACCTATCCGAATTGGACTTCTTATTGCACATTTATCGTATATAAAACTAATATCGAGGGTTATATTTCAAGAACTATATCAGCCATCATTAACAATACAAAATTCACTCCTACGTCACTATGACGTCATCAGATGATATCACGTCTAACGTCATCTAGTGAAGAGGGGTTCAACCTTAAAGTTAAAAGGTCAAGGTTTTCATGTAGAGCAGGTGACCCCTGACGAGGAATGTACACACAATGTAATATATGTATAATGGAGGGAGTGCCGCCCATATAGAGGACCCTGGAAGGAGGTGGTATACACCCCCCAGCACCCAGATCCTTATACAGGTCAAATGTATAACATAAGCAATAGCAGGGCAACGCTGCATGCTGTGCGTGTTTTAATCCTTTAAGGGTGGCATGATGCATTCATACATTATTGATGCGTTAATGCATCATGCCCTTGGTTGTCATGATGCATGAAAGCAGCTCTGATGAGTAACTCGCCAGTGCTGCATTCAAGCTTCATGCCGACCCTACGCGTGGTTGAGGCACTCCATTAGGTTCGGCATGATGTAACTCGCAGCTGTGATGTATTCGTGCATCATGCCTTTGATACACTGATTGACCAATGCAGTCCTGGTATTCAGTCCTGGAGGTTACTCGCTGGCATGGGCTGCCTTAGTACATCAGGACGACAAATGAATCTGAAATGTTGAGGCAGCATACCTTACAAAGAAGGATAAGAGATACTGGCCGGCATTGCATTGTTTCAACATGATGACAAATGACTATTAATCTTTTGAGGATCATGCATGGGATCCTTCATGCGTTTAAGGCCAAAATTAGCATTTACTTATGTATAAAATGAACAAAAATATGACAAAGCATCAGAGATCACTTTCTTTTCTTATCGTGTGTTTGTACTAACTCTATCTTCATCACCATTCATGCAATGCAAATATTTTGATGAGATTAAAACAGAGACACTCGATGAGGTACACGTGAAATGTTCCTCGCTCGCTGGGTTGCGTGCACTCGGCTGTCTCGTGAAATGTGTCTTTGCAAATGGCTGAGTAGATCTACCTAACATGTGAAGCAAGATAAAACTTACAAGCAAACCCATGATTGTGGATCTCTATCTGTGGACTCAAAATCAACGACAACCTAATTCTAAGGGGTTTGTGTGTTTTTGTTTGTTTGTATAGTTTAATCAAGCAGATGAGACTTACTCAAAAATTGCGCCCAATGAGGGACGATCAAGGTCTAAGGGGTAATATTCAGATATTTTTAGCCACATATAGGCTTATGACTATGGCATGAAGTATAGTTCATCCAAATGTGATAAACACAAGATGTCTTCATCCCAGATGGCATCTCTGCTATGCACAGTACAATAATGTATAATGCACTCCCCTTAGGCCACTAGGAAAAAAGGTCTGACAGCCCAATGAGGTTTATAAAGAAAGTGTAATTAGACCTCCGTCGTACCATTGAGGCTTGAACCCAGGCTAAGGTGAGTTTTTTTATAGCTCAGCTAAAAAATGTGAAGGACCCTGGGGGAGTATGTGTAAGGAGGGGGGGGGGGTAATCTAGTAGTGATGGAGGAATGCAACAGCCCCCCCCCCCCTCCACCCCTCCATCAACCCACCACCCTACCCCAATCCACCCACCACTATAACCCTATTCCACTCTACCTTTTTTTTTGGCTCCTTGAATTGTTGAATTGCTGAGGATGAGTTGGCAAAGGGAGACACGTCTTTCATAAACTGACAATGTATAAAGGCCGACCTCCCACGTTTGCAAAAGAAAAAAAGAGACAGAAATGTAATGAGCCCACATACACTTCCTGTCAGCATAACCATTATACTCTCCCTCGCATTTACAAAGTAAAAAATAAATGAAAGAGGCGTCTCAAGTAAGATGACTAGAAAATCTAAATAATTGTACATTAAGAATACGGAGATGAATTGATACATTGCATATTTTTCTGATATCGCATAATCATTGGCCTCATTTAGATCTAAGCAGCGCGGCGTGATTTCTAAAATAGTAATTCTAAGCCTGTTTTCACTTTCGGCTGAAAGCATTGTCCAATGGGCTGATCTCACTATATATTCTCTATTTTCACAACGAGGTTAGGTTACAAGACAAGGCCATCTCTGATCCATCCCCTCCCAGCCCTACTTCATCGTACACTAGTCTAAAGAATCTCTCGTGTCTATTTTGTGCATGCAGCCTGTTATGGGATATTCCTGAAAAAAATACACACATTACTAACTTGTGTCATTCTTAAGTTCTGTTTGAGGGTATATGCTCTATTTTCACAAAGGGGTTAGGTTACTAGACAAGGTCATCTTTTTAAATTTTTTTTTTTTAAATTTAAAATTCATGCCTTTCTAGGGGGATGTTTTTCTTTAAATAAAATTCTTGTCTTGTCCATACATGTGACCAATCCATGTTTTGGATGCATCATCCATGATGTGATGTATCTAGTACAGTATGTTGTGTTCATGAGTTTTTACAGATGAATGAGGAAATCTTAAAGATTTAATATCAACCCTCTTTGATCCATCCCCTCCCAGGCCTACCTCATCAGCCCCCCCCCCCCCCCCCCACACACACACAATCCCTTGGTCACAGTTCACTGCCCACATTCACCTTCACTGCTCTATAAAAGGCTCATGGCGGCCATTTTGGATCCTGCTGAGGTCAATCATTGACGTACATTGACCCTGAGACATGACCTTCCTGACCTCACGTCTCTGACCTCTGACCTCCCCTGGTCATAATCCCACTGTAATAGTTAATCGGTGAATTAATTGATGGCTTATAATTTATTTCATGGACTGTAATGATGTGGATGTATTCTCATGTATAGTCTCAATCTGTATAACGTATGTGGATACTAGTATATTATATCAAAAAGTGTGAAAGGTAGATTACTTCCTTAGTATATGCAATATCATAACGATGTGACTTGCGCGAGGTATGGTGACGTCAATGTGCGTCGACATGATCAAAGTATTGTGAAGAGCTACACACAAAGAGGCATGAAAGTATGTTTTGTTGATGGCCGTTTCCACTTCTAGTAATATCAACTCTGCATGGCTGTGACTCTAGAGTATTTTGTGCTGAAGTAAAAAATAAATCGGTTCATAACCATAATCTACTAGCTCTAACATTATTTTGCCCATGTTGAAAGATATCTAGATGCTGTATTACCCCTTCAACTATTTCCAGCCGGCTCTATGATATTGTAAACTCCTATGAAAACGGCAGATTAAGGTCCCACATTCAGAACTTTTAACATATGGGGTTATATTGAGGTTAATATGAGAATTGGTATTTGTCATACATGTTTTCACATGACTAATTTGCAATCTGTATGTACACACACAGAAAAGTGAGAGCCATTGTCGCTAACTGACTCTCAGGTGAGGGTAGTTTTAGCGACAATGACTCTCACTTTTCTGAGGGTGAAATTTCCTTTCATATGGCACTACAATAACAGGTCCTGTCTGTTCTAAACATTATTGGGGTGCTCAGGAAAATAGCATTGTATACCAAAAATGCCCTCCTCACAGTGCATTAAAGCACTAGCCGACAGGAAAGAGTTGAAGACATCGTGAAGCCATAATGTCTCATTTGCATGAATTAATACACACACCTGCATACTTTCGTTATCTATACAATGGACATGTATATATCTATGCTCAAAACCTGAAGGAATGTCCCCCACCCCCTGTGACATTACTCTGCTCTGATTGGCTTATCCCGGAGGTCACATGATGTCTACATGTCACGGCCCAGTTCCCGTGACCCCTCCGAGAAATGACGAGACCATAAAAAGTACACAAACGTTGCCTTTCAGCGCCACCTAACCGTGGCCAGGAGAACTGGCATTACTCACAATTAGTGAGTGAAATAGACTGTGTGAATGCATGTGGGTGGGGGTGAGGAGAGGGGAGGTGGGTGGCCCCTGGCTTAGTTCCTCTGAAAAGCCATGTCTTTGGTACACACCCTACCTGAGTTGTGTATAGAGAGCCTTAATCGTTATGTGGAAATTGATATATTATCCCTTTAAGGGCCGCATAGACCTTCAGTGCACTATACCCTTTGTCGTCATGATGCATTCATGTGGCGGCTTTAAACTTGCCAGGGCTGTATTCATGCATCATGCCAATCCATCAGTAATGTATCAACCCCATTGGGTCGGCATGATGCCTTAATGCAGAACTGGCGAGTAACTCGCCAGGGATACATTCATGCATCATGGTGATAGAGCCGCATTAAAGCACCATGCGGCCCCGAAAGGGTTACGTCCTGGACGTATACATGTCAGGCGCCTGAAGCAGATGCCACAGCAACTCCCTGTAAATATACGTCATTATGTGTCGTCATGCACAGGGGGCGGAGGAGGGGTAGAGAAGGGGGGGGGGGGGGTAGAAGCAAGTTAGCTTCACAGTGGCGTAGGGAAGGGGGGGGGGGGGCAGGGGGCCCCTCCCCCCCTATCCCAGAGATGGGGGGGGGGGGGGCATGAATATGTAAGCCCCTCACCCCCCCCCCCCCCCCCAAAAAAAAAAAAAAACCACAAAAAAACAAACCAAAAAAAAAAAAAAAAAAAACACCCCAAAAAACACCCCAAAAAACAACAACAAAAAACACAACAGAATTACCAAGATGAGTTTGACAATTTTGTGTATAATACACAAAATTGTCCAACTTACCTCTCTCTAGTTCACGTCGCATCCATGTTTCATGTGATGAGCAAAGACACCTGTGGGTGTGGTAACAGTAAAACTTAATTGAAATTTATTGCTGAGGACATTGCCATGTAAGGCAGTATTAGGTATCTAGACTCATCTTGGAGTTGGTTTTATTATAGATAATCAGCCTCTAGACATGTTTTTATTAGGTCTATAATTATATATATGTTATCCAAATATATTTTCATCCACTGCTACACCATAGTGGTGCAACAGCTTTCAGTATTTCACCCCACTTTTCAACATTCCTGGGTCCGCCCCTGTCAGATTAAAATATGTCTCTTTTTTACAAACATGTTTACCCTCTCCTCGGATACAAACACATAGACAATGCTACACAATTTATACACACACACCCTACACACATGTATACACACGCCTGACACACCTGTGTAGGGTGGGGCTAGTCACGTGACTCAAACAACAATTTCCCAGAATACCATGCACCCACCGGATGCCGTCAGTTCCGGGTTGTCAGTATTTAAAAGAGGTGTCCATTTTTGACAACCACCCTGAAATCCTTGTTTTGGAGGCCCAAACACTCAGGGTTTCCTTCATTATAAAGCCACTACTCCCCACCACCCACCTTCTTTCTTATCCCTAACCAGAACTTTTGCCGGTCCCCTTCCTGAGAATTTCAAAATTCTCCCCTCTCCATTGCCAAGATATACAAAAGTTAGTGCCATTGTGCACGATGACATATGCAATCTACATTATACATCGCTTTTCCAATTTACCATTATCAGGCATATACAGTACTATACTCCATGCCATTATCAAGGCTTTTCTCACCGAGGATCATTTTCACTTGCACATCTGGTAAATACTTTATTTCTTTTGCATCACGGTACATTTGACCTTAGGCCAAAAAAAAAGAAGGTGTGTTTCAGGTAACCCGACCCTAGTTCAAAAAAGGACCGACCCTAGCATTTTCTTCCGATTTTGGAGAATTTTCTTCTTTTTTTTGCAAAATATTCATATTTTTTCGGAAATTTTAGCAATTTTTTGGTCAGGAAGAACAGATCACATGCCTAATCAACTGTCCAAATTGCTTATAAACAAGAATGTCCAATAATTTCATGATATTCCTAGTTATAGTAAGAATCGATGAGTCGTCTTGATGACTCGCAAGTCGATATGGCAGTCCGCGACTCATTCAAGGTACCTCCAACATTAAAAAAATAAAATAAAATAAAATAAAATCCGACCTACCTACCCTTAATTTTTTGGACCATGTTGCCTGAAACACACCTTTTTTTGGCCTTATACTGATTATATCCCAGCTATTATAATATTACATAAACTGACAAGAAACACGTCAATTTTACATGATAATGACATAATTCAGACGAGTGGTGCTAGTAGGGATATATGAATCTATCGGACAACTTTATAATATATTTCAAACCTTCGGAAACCCTACATCACACAAAGTTACGGACAGGGGTCACCCTGAGTTCCCAGCATCCTCTCCGATCTAACGATCCAACTCCTTTCGCTGATTCCCGGCGGACATTACCATTAACCAGGCTCTAACAGGCAACCAGCCGATCATATCCCCTCCGGGGACCTATATCAGCGGAGCGCACAAAGTGATGACGTAACAAGGCCGTGACGTCATGAGATCCAGGGTCAGGTAGAGGTGAGCCTCAGGTCAGGAGCAGAGGACACGTGACCACATGTATACACTACTCTCTCCCTCTTCACAGTAAATTTTGCTCCCCAGAATATTTCGTTGGTGTATTCGATGGTATTACTCAAGAAATAAATACATTAGCACATGACAGATTATGTGTACTATGGTTCTTTGTAAGTGCTTTGTGGGATATTTATGTCAGCAGCTCCAGTAGAGTATGATACCTGGGGGGGGGGGGGGGGGGGTCATGGGGTATACCTACGGTAAAGTTCGTGGACATTGGGCAGGAGTACTCTAGGTTGTATCTGTTGGGGTGTATGTGAAATTGTGGGAGGTGGGGTAGAGAGACAGAGGCATAGACATAGAGACGGAAGGCGAGTGAGTGAGAGAGAGAGAAAGAGAGAGAAAGAGAGAGAGAGAGAGAGAGAGAGAGAGAGAGAGAGAGAGAGAGACAGACAGACAGACAGACAGACAGACAGACAGACAGAGAACGACAGAGAGAGACAGACGGACAGAAGCAGCAATAAAGACAGAGGCTAATAGACAGAGAGACAGCACAGGAATGCCTGCAGAGACATAAGCAGTATTTAGGAGTGGTAACCAGGGGAAGTTGACCAAAGAGAGAGAGATGAGATAGAGACAGTGAGTCAGAGAGGGAGAGGGAGAGGGACACAGAGACAGACAGAGGAGAAAGACTGCTTCGGAAAGGAAAGAGACTGAGATACGCAAGGAGAACAAGAGAGGAGAGACAGAGAGAAAGAAGAGGGCAGAGACATACATTGGGATAGACAAAGAGACAGAGATAGAAAGACAGAGAGAGAAAAGGGGGAGAGGGCAGAGACATACATAGGCAGCGGCAGAGGCAGAGCCATAGGCAGAAAAGGCAGAGGCAGCCTGGGCCAGAGAGAAAGGAGAGGAGATGGAGGAGCTAGAGGAGAGGTATTGGGTGTGTAGTATGTGGAGGTGTGTAGAGACAGTATCAGCCTCACCTGGTGACTCAGGGGTCAAGGTCACCACCTTTTACACCTGTGTAGACTCTATGTATGTGGGTGTGGGTGTATGTGAAGGGGGGTATGTGTGTATGAGTGGGTGGGTGGGTGCACTGGTATTCTTTGGCTCCCTTTACGACCAATCTCTCAGTCACTACATCCTAACCTAGTCAGTCATTTTCTAGCTCCCTAGACGACCAACCTAGGTTAGTTAATATCGATAGGTTGGTCAGTACTGACCAACTCACCTTAGTCTTCTCCATTTCAATGAGGTTTAGGCTAAGTCCTTTTGGGTAAGGCATTAGCCATTTGTTGTTATGCCTCAGTGATTTTTGAATATCAGTTCGTCATTCTGACTAATATCCCTACGACTAACCTGGGATAGCCACTACAGACTAAGGCCTGGAGCATTAGTCAGTGCACGGTGTGGGGGGAGGTATGCTTTCTAGGAATGCTATAGATAGATGTGTGGTGGCGTGCATGTAGTTGGGATGTGAGTGCATGTATGTGTGCCCTCCTGGGTGTAGATCAATGTATGGGTGCTTTGTTCTGTCAACAAACTACCCATTTAGCATTCCTGCATCTGGGCACTTCAGATGTTACCTATGTTTATTCCTCATCCCATTGTGGCCCCATAATCATGATATAGAACCCTGTGATTCATCGTGATTAACACGTTGATTCTATTGCAAAGAATGACATCTTCATTTTAATTCAGAAACTAGATAAATAAGCCTAAATGAATAAGACACGCCCTGGTAATGGAGACTTTAATAAACCTTTCACTATGGTTCCTTTTCACTGACAAAGCCATTAACATTATGCGTGTGTCATTGGAAACAAAGCTATGGGCTGAACAAGCAAAGAAATTATGTCGGGTCATAATGATTGTGTTTAAACGTAGTCAAATAAGTATACAGTTCCTTTTGACGGTGACATTGATGATATATGTTCTTCCGCTTTGATATAATGTTGACCATCATCAAAATCATACATAGACATTTCCGATTACTTTTAGAAGTTTGGTCCTATATTACCAGGGAGGGTTAGATAGGCTGGAACACACATTTTTATGTAAAATACAACGATTCTAGTTTTATATATGGACTGGAAATATAGACTAGGTACCAATGCCTGTAGGCCGCCTTTTTTCCTTAGAACTCTAGAATTTTCTCGTGGATAGTTGCAACATCGATTCCTTGATCGTCTTGTCGACCGGAAAAAGAACACCAAAATGGCCACATTTAAAATGTCAAGGAAAAAAGGGACCAACATTCGCAGACCTGTTCGCTCAGTAAACAAAAAAACACGTTACGTTTCTCTATGGCTCGTTATTATGGCAAAACGTTATACGACATCAACAATGTTATTTCGACGTAACATTACATACTTATTTTGCTAGTTGGGCGTGCCCATTCTAATTTTAAACTGCTTGCTACGCTCTTGAACTGCATGTACTAATATATACAGTGGTATAGGTTGGTCCTCTTTTGCCAGGTATTCTCTAACACCTGACACAGGCCCCTCTTTTTTTGGCCTTTAACCCTTTGAGGACGACATAGTGCATTAATGCATCATGCCCTTGGTCGTCATGATGCATGAATGCAGCCCTGGCAAGTAACTCACCAGTGCTGCATTCAGCATCATGCCGACCCTATGGAGTTGAGACACTCCCAAAGGGTTTGCATGATGCATCAATACAACACCGGGGAGTTACTCACTGGGTCTGCATTGGTGCATCATGCCAACACATGGCATCTTTTGGTGACATGCGTCCTCACAGGGTTAATAGTAACTTCTGGGGGGGGGGGGGGGGGGGGGCGTGGCATCGGACCATAGGATAATGCGCTTGTTGCATGTAGAAATCAGTGACTTATGAAAATAGAACCCATTATCTATAATGACAGGTAACAGTTTGCTCGGTAACTATAAAACCATTATTAGCTTATCTAGAAGATATTACATGCAATTTGTATGATTTATAAGTTGCCCTGTTATCACAATTTATAGTAAGTTATCTGAGAGTCACGAAATCTGTCGCTCCATCAGAAAGACAATACCCGCCCGTTACCTGATAATAGCAGTATACTAATTCTGAAATTGGACGCATACTGTTGAACGAGTTTCCAGTTATGTTGCTGGTGATTACACCCTTTGTGCAATATACCGTAATTCCTCCTGTATAAGGCCAGACTTATATAAGTAGTACGTGGCAAACTGACCAGGCTTATACACGGGGAAGGCTTATACACGCGGCAGGCTTATACATGGGGCAGGCTTACATAGTATACATGAACAGTCTGTAAATTCACATAATTTCTTGAATTATCTTCCATTCTGATTCATTTACTTCAACATCACCATACAATTTGGTTATCAACTTAAGATGTATTTCTCTTTATGGTTGTAGACATTGGTGAGATAAATAGGGGTTGCAAAGCTGAGGGAATTATGTAAATAACCAAAATAGAAGTGGAGTTATGGCCTAAAATATGAATTTTATTGAATAGACATGGCAACCACTGGGCTTATACTCGGGGCCTGGCTTATACAACACTAACGTTAAGTCACGTTTTCCCCAGGCTTATACATGGGCACAGGCTTATACACGGGGAAGTACGATAATGTATACCAATGCTATCAATATAGGCCTAACACAGGAAAACTAATGCCGATAAAGTATTCTGACAACATTTTCTTATACTAATTAATATAGAAATGATAAAGCCAAATATACTTGGTAGCTACACGATTATATGGTTCATTAATTTATCAAAATTTAATCCAAGCATGGGGATTTGGATGTCCCCGCCTCAATCTCAGAGGGAGTGTCCAAAAGGCTCCATGAGAAATGTTTTAATGGTCCAAATATATATGAAACTTGATATAATAATATGTTTGAGATAAAGTGTACATACTGATGATTATATAGACTCTTAATGGGTCACTACGATAAATGTTGTATTTTTAGTTTAGCCATAGATCCCATAGACCACTGACTAGTCTCAGAAGGAGGGGGGGGGGGCTTAGGGTGTTAAAGTGGTCATTCTTTCAACAACAGGGGATGGTATATTTTTGCGCGAGTGCTCTGGAATATTTCAGTCTCTCTTGTGAAGAGGTGTACATTTTTACTGCCCCCACCCAATAATGCATACAAATTGACCATGCTGACCCCTTTGAATTATAAAGTATAGTAACACACTGTTTTTTATTCATAAATATAACGGGTGAACACCCCCCCCCCCCAACTCAAGAAGGTCTCAAATTTTCTTGCCCCGCCCCCCCACATGGAGTTCGATTGCCCCCCCCCCTCCCCGCACCACCTACAAATACCAAATTCCCCATGACCGCTCACTGGAATATTCCTGTGGGTGGGCATGAAGGGGGGGGGGGGGGGGGGGGTTAGACGTCTATCTCCTATTCACATCATGATGCGCATGCCCAACAGGCCTCAATCGACTCTGATCAATAATCGGTTGCCATCCGACAAATGTAAGCCCTTCTCTGATTGGCCCATTGATGTCCCTCCCTCCATTTACACAATTAACCCTTCAGGGGCTTTAACATTAACTCTTTAATACCCCATCTATCATCCTCACTGCATCATCATACCCAACCACAAATTCCCCCGCAAATATATCCAAATTCCTGCACGCATAAAACAAAAGTTTCAAGAAGCTATTTGGATCATAATTCCCTTGTGGAGATGGCCCTGCCTATGTCCCTCTGGCAAAACAGCTAGACATTGAATTATCAATGTGAACAATGGACCTGGGGGTAAAATACATATTTGAGGACCCCCCTCTCCTCCCCTCCCCCAGCCCCTTCCTCTGTGTTTACACGCCTCACGATGTTTATTCAGTTCCCAAATGTCGTCTGCGCCATGTTTGGTCACGTGACAGTCCCATGGTCGCCATCTTGAAAGTAGATCCGGCCGCATGTAGTGCTCTCTGCATGACGGCGGAGTGATACGCGCCCCACGACCTCTGGTGAGGGGGAAAAGGTCATAGACAGCCTCAAACCAGACGGGTTTCAGACCTTCTTTATTTTGTGACATGTGATTGTCGTTTGCCTTTGGTTATTTTGACGATTTGGGGGCCATTAGTTGGTCAACATGTGGTTTCCAACTGCTGGTCAGTTTCTGCTTGGGATATCTCCACACTGATGGTGGCTTCGTGTTTTTGGCCCCTCCCGATTTTCTGCCCGCTTTCTTAAAATAAGCGTGTATTCTACTGAGGTAAATCGGATGAGATTCCATCATCGGACGATATTCCTCTATAAGTTTAACCGTATAGACTTTCATTGGGTGACCGACGTCAATGGAATACTTCCTTTATCACACTCCCTAAGGCCCATTTTCCATTAGTCGATTTGTAGGTCCTATCGGTCGGTAGACCCACTACAGCCAACAAGTGCTGTTGGCAGGCCGATCGGTAGAGTTAAGGAAAAATCATCAATATGCAGGCTTGTAGAATAGGTCTACCCAGTTACAGGTTATGTATGTGTTTATTGGTCAGTAGGACGTTCAAATCGGCTAGTGGAAAGTGGGTCTTACCTCTTCCTCTGAAATCATATCTCTTTTCATGTAGAATTGATTTGAAAAAAAAAACACTCCATAATCAATCATTATTTCTCAGTCAATAAGTTGTATGCATGGAGTCATGGCTGAATCCCCGAATTTATATGACTTTGCACCGAACGCTCTCTTTTACTTTCTAGGGTCAATTGCTATCTAACTTCAAGAGACAGATCTCTGGCTTTGAACCCCTGAGTGGTCGATACACTGTTGGCAGATGACAGATCGCAAGTCAATACTTCAGAAGAATCTCATACCTCATGTATGCTGTTCTAAATCATTAACCCTTTGAGGATAGCATCATGTCTCAAAGATTAATGTTTGCTGTCGTTATGATGCACCAACGGAGCACCTGTGAGTAACTCAAACTATAATGTAACTAACTATTGTGGACTAAACACTATGCCGTCCTTTAAATGGTTAACATCCGAAAATAAATGGTTTTCAGCATACAAAAACAAAATAGTTAGGAATAACATGTGGATAGTATTACAAATCATTGAAACTCATTTGGAGGGTACATACACCCCTTCAACAATACATCCAAGATGGGTATCTCTATCTCTGTATACTACAACAATCACTAGTCAAGTATTATGAGGAAGCCAGCTCTCATACACCACTCCAATCCTACCCTCTATGGTGTTAACAGGCACACCGCTATCACGGACATGTTGTGATAACATTAAAACACAATTGTTTAATTTTAAGAAATGTTAACACTGTGCTCTACAAGAATCATCATAAAGCATCTGACAACATTGAAAATCAAAAGGATGACATGTACGAATAACATCCCTTAATTGAGATTGACATTTCCCTTACTTATGTTCAATCAAAAGCAGGAAGCGCTCAGAAGATTAGTGGTAATATTCTGTTTGATATTGGAAACCATTGATGTGCATATCTCCTCACAGAAATCACAAACTAGAGAAGAGCGTGCCAGACCAGCAGAGGTCCTAATAATTGCCTTGCCTTACAATAAGTTACATTCAGATCTGAGTAGAGTAGTGGAGGATCAACAAACTATATTTTTGAGTTATACTATATTTTTCATTTTAAAGGACCAGCATCATATTGATGAACATTTAAAGGAATTCACGGATAGCCCTAAAGTATTTTACAATGTTGGACCTGAGACATTCTAATGTCAAGAGAAAAATGTATAAAGAAAGAATCCTTTTATTTTTCATATCTGGAATCATTCCTTCAAAGGGCTACCAGCCTATGTATTTTTTCAGTATAGATATATGATTACAACATCTATGAACTTTAATATTAAACCTATGTGACACCTATAACTATAACACATATTTAATTCAGCGTCAGTTTGTAACACAGGACACACCAAATACAGACACCAATAAAGCGTTTGACAATGTTGAACCTGAAAACAATTGTTGAAAAGAGGGTCATCCATACACATTAAGCATTCATGTGCTTCCAGAACATGAACTTTTCACCTTTAATCAGCCAGCCCTAGTCAAACAGCGATATTAAACAGTTATGCATGGGAGTACTTCAGGGCTCCATCATTGGACCCGGTGATGAGAGAAACTGGAGTCGCACAGAGTGTGCTCAGTACCGCGTTACTGACAGGCAGATGCTGGTTCCTGGGTGACATGTTGTTTACATAGGCAAAAAGCCTGGCTACCAGCCACCCCGGCCAGGACTGCCATATTTGGAAGTGGTTTTGGTCACGTGGGCTGAGGGATAATCCCTATGTGGTGTCACGTGACTAGGTTAGTGGGGTGGATGGGGGAGGAGGGGGAGGGAGGGATGAAAGTTGGGAGGGTAGGGGGAGGGGGAGGGGGAGGGGAGGGGGCAGCGGATGGATTGTAGGGTGTTGGGTAGGCTAGACTTAGAGGTACCCTCTCTCAAAGCTCATTTCTCAGACTTTGGCGTGTCCCTTACTGTGAAGCGGATCCAGGATTTTGAAAAGGTGGGGTGGCGGCGCTATTGGAAAGTTTCTTCCTCCCCAACCCTTGGATCAACCTTTACATTAAAAAAACTCGCTCTCCTATATCTACTACTGCATGATCGATTCCCTACCATACCTACTTAATATTATGATACCCTCTGTAGCCTCGGATGGTAGCACTCGCGGAGATGAAAGTGTCTCTCTGCTAGATTTATCTTTCTTATAGTAGTCTTTGCCAGCCTGGCCAACAGCAAGGAGAACTAGGCCTAGTGTTAGATGTGTGTGCATGTGTGTGGAGGGGTGGGGTAGGGGATGAGACTTGATGGGTGTGGGCAGGGGGTGGGGGGCTGGTTATTGACTGGAACTAGGCTTTAGGCACCTGACGGTTTGAGAGTAATTCAAGGAAGTGGCGTGGAACATTAACTGCTTATCTCAATGTGCCATGCTGCATCCTAGACCTACCAAAGGCATCATACAGCCCCCTATCCATCAGTAGTTTTATTGGTGGTTTAAGGGCTAATGGGCATTCATGTATAGCCTCAGCCTTACGGTGATTCCTTCAACTGATTCCCTTAGAACGGTTAGGTTATGCAACTAAAATGTAGCATTTCTTGAACTACGAAGCTTCTACATACGAGGACATGGATACCGTATGGATGTGTTTTGGAGGGCTGTTTACCCCCGGCGCTTATACAAGACAGGCGGTTACTTGAGATCCACGTTTAGTGCTTAAGGGTAATTTCATGACCCCATACTCCTGGTGCTTATAAAATACCCAGCGCTTGAACGTGAAGGTACGCTAGCTCACTGGAGGTCAACACTGTGCTTTATCGCTCTACCCTCATATACTGGAGGTAGCTGATACCCTGTTTCCATCTCACATGCAATAAACATCTCTGTATGATCAAACTGTGGTTAATTGTACTGATGTGCTATGCAGCGTGATTCTTCTCAAACCTCATTCAAATTATTACATATCCATACAATGCTTAGGCCCAAATAGGCCTGAGATCTAAGATATCATTTCATAATATAGAATGATATCTATACTGATTGCATCAGTTGGTAATACACAGCAAGGCTGCTTGAAATAAAATTTCATGAATCAAAAGCTTTCAAATCAAATTGATCTAAAGGTTACATGTTTATGGATTTATTTCACATTATTTCCCATACAAATGGGTTGATGCATTCCCAAGCCTTACCTTCCAACCCCCCCCCCCCCCCAACCACTCAATCTGCCAGCACTTATGCCTCCTGCACAGTACCTATTATCTGCTCCACCCATCAAGGGACATTCTTGCACCCATACACCCACTCACCCACCCACCAACCTACTCACCCACCCACCCACTTACCCACCACAGACACATACATCCCACACTCTGTTTAGGCCAAAGGAGATGGTAAGTTTCAGGGAATATGGACAGGGGGCTATAACTATACTCACAACACATTCTCATTTGACAAAACACACCAGTAATATAATTTGGTAGGAATTCAAGGCATTCAACCCCCACCAAATACCTTCATGAAGAATGTTGCTAATGGCTGTAATGTTACATGTACTATGTACATGTATATGCCAAGTTCGTGCAAGAGGAAGTGCGAGGTATCCCCTATATATGAATGGGAACATCATTTTGTTGATCCCAGTACCGATTCCACCCTACACTTCTGCATGCCACTGTAAAGGCAAAATGTCTGCCCTGATTTTAAAAAAAATTTGTTTATTCATAACATCAGGTTAATTTTCAGTTACAAATGTTCTTGGTATATGCATACATGTGATCCATTCAGCTTCAGGATTTTAGGCTTGTAGAATCAAGCGGCATTGCCATAGTTCATACCTTTAAAGCTAGAGTTGGCAGGTCAGGTTTAACGATACATGGTAATTTAAACACATAATGTCTGGTCGACATTTCCCATCTATAGGCCCTCATTTTTAGCCAAAGATTATCTGATATCTATAAGAGTGTCAAAACTGCATAGAATGTGTAGGCTCATCCGTGTTTTGCTTAGACCCAGTTGGGTGACTGGAAAACCAACCTTTCATTTTTGCCTCAGCCAAAAACCCCGGCTCTGCACTCCTATGTCCGTATTGACACCATCCACGTTACAGAAAACACAGAAAATGAGGTATTTTTTACTGACTCAGCACTGGCAAGAATTTGACAAGACTTCCTTGGAGACTGACTCCACTGAAAGTGGGTATATTTGACATTGACCCCAAAGGAAGGGGATATATTTGACACTGACTCCACTGACAGGAGGTCTTGTTATCAGGAGATAAACAGGGCAGGGGGTCCTTTTCAAAAGTGTCAGCGTTTTACCAAAAAAGGGGTACTTTTTGGGCACCTAAAATCCGCGATATTACCCTAAAAAGGTACCCTATTCACACCAAAATCCATGGAAAGGGGGTGTTTTTGAAGTCTCATAACGAGGATGGTGTCTGTAAATGTTTGGGAGTGCAGGGGCCTCAGCTAAAAAGAGCCTCCCAAGGCGCCCAGGCTGTTCCTGTAACGCCTACCGTCACCACCAGGCGGCCTTCTCACGTCAGAGCTGGGGGAAACCCCAGATTATAAAGTAATTAATCAGAAAAAAAAAGTTAATCCTGCAGAGCGGCAAAATGAGAAGACAATGAACCCAGGGAGGGAGGGAAGGAGAGGGGAGGGGGTATGCCTGCAGGGTAGGGTGCAGGGTGAGGCATAGAGGTTCTACTTTCCGCCACAGGTGCCGCTAGTGTTTGCTGCCGTGATGGGAGTCTAGTCGGTAGAAGCGCCATGTTGTACGATGGGCAGAGGTAGAATCCTACCATGAAAAATGATAAACTGATTTGTGATCGGCCGGATGAAAACGCTCAACAAAGGAGCATTTATCATACTGATTTTGGCTACAAGACATGGGAAAATAAACATAAAACGTTGGGGTAATTTTTCATGTAGAATGCTACACTGAGCCAGGTGTATTGTATCTGTCCACTATCATTTCAATTTTGAAGGGGAAAAGGTGCCACCGTGGCAGATCCTGGATTTCGAAAAAATGGGGACGCTTTTGAGAAAATCGCTTCACATCTTCGTTTTGGTCATATTTTATATCAAATGTAATGTACCCCCCCCCCTCCCAAGCCTGTGACGTTGGAAAGTCACATGGATGCACCACTACGGGAGTGAGTTATTCAATTCTCTTACAAATACATTTCCCAACGCCAGACTATTATTCAGTCCACTGACGTCAGTGGAAGCTTGGTATGCTTGATCCAAGAATTTTTTTAATAAAAAATGAGAATAGAAAAAGTTAAAAATTGAGAAAAATGCTAAGGTCGGGTTACATGAAACATACCATTTTTTTGGCCTGGGGCATAGTGGCCCTTACTTTCTAGAAATGCAAGCGAGGATTTGGGAGCTCGCAACCCCCCTTTTTTTGGCCAAAAGGTTTTTTCTGTAATTTTTTGTTGTTAATTTTTAAACAATAGAGTCTATCCTCCCCTTTTCTTCAAAATCCTCTATATTCGCCCGTGGGAATGGCCGCATCAGTCTACCCAAGGACCCTTCCTGTGTTGACAGGATGGTCCATGGCAGGACCAGAGAGGGTAGCGGGTTTGAGGGGATTGAGAATCGATAGAGGAGCAGGGGAAACAGTTAAATCTGTCAGATGGAATTAAGGCTCGCTGCAGTTGGTGGGGCTTGCCCTAAGTGTGTCTCAGTGAGACAAGGTCCCCAGGGGCCCAATCTGTCCCTGTACACGACCAGGCCTGTCGGTCCTGATAACGTAAGGGGTATGTGTGTAGGGTAAGGGCTGGGTAGGGTACTGGGGGAGATAAGAGTATTATGGTAAATCTGTAGTTTGTATATCGGGTAGTGCGTGAGTGGGTCAGTTTAGGTCTTCTTCAAAGATAACAGTTTCATGAACATACATGTTTAGTCAAAATATTAAATTCCAGACATGTATTATCTGCCTTCATTCAGTATAGTATAAACTGCCCCTTTTTGTGTTGTTATCGGTGCTATATATCAACTGATGAAAAACTAAATAATGTGCATTGTGTTATTATAAATCATCTGTGACGTCCAGTGTCATTGTCTTTCAACAATTGGCAATCCTTGTAGAATTCCTCTTTTATCATCCTTGGTGCATTTAAATGTGTGTTCACTGCATGGATAACACATATAAATTATACATTTGCAAGTTGATTTCAATTGTCCAATCCTTATTGTCCAAACCTGCCTGAAACCATGTATACATTTCACAGTGTGTTCTATATTTTAGATTCATGAGACATCCCTAAAGCATTTGACGATGTTTAGGCCGAACAATAGGTAATTGTACACCATATATAGTGTGTGTATGATAGCTCGGTGTACCTCAGGGCCTGGCAACGAGGCATCAAACTCTTCTCCACCACCTCAAATCACCTGTCATATCCATATTAGTATCACTGGCCCCCTCGGGGTATAGCATTATCTGTTAGTTGTCCGAAGTGGTGGGTGGTGTTGGGGGCGTGGGTTGGTTTTGTGGGCTGCAGTGTGGCTGATTTAAAATTAAGTGGGGACCTCCGATGGATCAAGAATCATGTGACAGCAATTTTGGTATACATTGTACATTGTCAGCAGTTAGTGTAGCTGCACACTGAGTCATGCTGTATATCTTCAGTGTAAAAGGACATATTTTTGGTTTCAAAACTAAAAGTACGTCCTTTTATACATTATAGCAAAGACTTAGAGGCAGGCCTTATACAAGTATTCTAGCAATCACATAAGTTCTTAAGGGAACAGGATGAAGTATCAAAATACATGTAAATTACCAGCAGAATAGCCTACTAAAGCCCAATGTATACCAGCGGAACTGTATGGCTTCAGACTAACCGTATTGGCAGGTATGAGTGCCCAGGAGTTTATCAATTTCAACTGGGCTCTACCCCCCAGCGCTTATAATACAAGACCGGTGCTCATTCAAAATTGGATTCAAAGTGGCTTCATCAATTTCAATACTGGTCTGCCTGACGTTTATTGAAGACCCAGCGCTTAATCAAAGACCCAGCGCTTATTCGGGCCAATGTGGTAGCTACCGTATTGGCTTGAATAAGCGCACCTGTCCATATTCATTTCTATGGTACTATTTACCCTGCGCTTATATACAAGACCCGCGCTTATTCAAGATATCAAAATAGCCTGAATATATATATATATATATATATATATATATATATATATATATATATATATATATATATATATATATTAAGGCTATTTTGATATCTATATATACATTTATATCTATATCTATATTTGATATCTATATCTATATCTATATCCATATATATACCCTCATTTACCCTGCGCTTATTCCAGACCTGCGCTTATCTGAGACCCCTGTGCTTATTCAAGCCACTACAGCGCCTGTTAACTTATAAGAATACCGATCACCACGCCCACACTCCCGCCACCATGCGGGATCCAGATGAACTACTCTGTGACCTGGATACAGGTCAACCCGGCCTCTCTCTCAGTCGCAGTCTCACTCTGGTGACAGGGACGGTATCCCTGCGCATGCGCCGTCAATGTGTGCAAAAACAACATGTAGACAGGGGCTGTACGTGCCCAGTCGGCAGCGCGGTACGGCACGCCCACCTCCCGACGTCGGCCCCGGTCGTGCGGCATAGTTCATACCGTAGTCCTCACACCAAACGCCCCAAGCAGGGCTACAGTAAAACTTACATACCGTACCGTCGCGTTTAAGCGCCGGGTATTGAATAAGCGCCGGTCTTGTATAAGCGCCGGGGGTATGAGGGTCTTGAAATTACTCTTAAGCACTAAAACTGGATCTTGAATAAGCGTATGTCTTGTACAAGCGCCCCTCTAAAGTTATAAGGTGGGTCAATATGATGCCTTTTTCGTCCACTGCGCCGTTTTCTGCGCAGGTACATTCTCTAGTTTGACCATAGAACACCAGGGCACCCTTGTTTCAAATTGGCCTAAGTAATATCAAATGTGGACAGTTGAGGGAAAAGGGTCCTCCAAAGGTTAAACTCAATAATAACATTGAGGTCATCAGCTTTCCAGTGATATATTTCATTAGCAGGTACCACTTCTAGTTTTTGAGAACTGGCTCCTTGAATATGTGTGGGCACTGTCCAATCTCAAGTGCCAATAAGCTCTATCTTACTTTGTTTTAGAGATATCTCTACCTAATTAGCATAATTATGAAAATTCCCAAATATCCAAACTTTTTCAAACATTTGGTCACAGCTTTTGATCTTAAAAGGTGATTTACATTCTGTTTTCAGCATAGAAATCTTTGTGGGGCCTGTAATAATTAATTTATTGAAAAACTCAATTTAGAATGAAAATTATGTTTCCATGGCAACCAAGAGGTGCAAAAACATCAATTTAGGCCCAAAAACCTTCTTTTTACATTCCAAATATGGAAGGTTTTCACTTAAGTTAGAATTTTCTAAAGTAGCTTATTGTATTCTCCATCAAAATGTAGTATAGAACAATTTTTATGATATTTTGAACATTGTTGGCTATATGGAGCCCCCTGGTGGCCAAAGTTGGTACTAAAAATCCCCCGCGGAGGTCCCTTTTCCCTCGTTGATCCACATTTAATGGTCATAAAATAGTTTATGGATTTTCCCTGACCGGGGCGAGAACCACCAACCTTTGAATATAAAGGCATCCATTCTACCACTGCGCTATGCAGTCTGTATTGGTTGTCCTCATTGGAAGTCATACATAGGTAGCCCTCAGTATATTTCTATTTCTTTTCAACTTTTTTATTTCAATGGGCCTAAACCTTAGAAATATGTGCGGGACCATGTGTTGAAAATATATTCTCTAGATAGAAAACATCAAAGCCTATACTCTGGGAGAGTTATATAGAAATTTAGCTACTTTTCAATACAATTTCATGTAGATATGTGGCAAAACATTGTATAATCTATCACATAAGACATTAACTTAAGGCTTAAATATCTCAGAAAATAGCCCGGGACCCCCCTATTTTCTCAGTTTCTTTGGAAAGTGTATGCTATTATGGTCTTATGGTGAAAACCTGACGAAAATCTAGCTACTTTTACATCAAGGCATTGACCCACCTTAAACACGACGGTACGGTATATATAACCCTTTGAGGATGGCATTGTGTTGTAGTGCAGTGTGTCCTTCGTTGTCCTGATGCATGAATGCAGCCCTGCATCGCAAGCTTGCTTATAAGGGGTAGATACGCTCCCAGTCCCAGGGGTCGGCATGATCCATGAATGAAGCACTGGCGAGTTACTCCCATGGCTTCATTGATGGATTAATGGATCATGGCGACAACGAGCTTATTTAAACACTATAGCTTCTTTAAAGGGTTAACCAATGAAGATAGGCCCTACTCTGCAAATCCACCTCTTTGACTGAATACTAACATTATTGCTTATGCAACACTGAATTATTTCCAATGATACCAATACTGCTATCAATCTGTCAGTGTTATGATATAATGACCCTGTACTTGACATCTGGAGAAATAAGAACCTAGACATTTCAACCATTATTGCTACTATTGGACCTCTAGGGCATCATTTTGGAAACCCCTTGAATGCTTGTCAGACAGAAACTCAAACAACTGAACATTGAGGTAACCCGGAAGTTAAACTACCCAAACAACCAAGCAACTCCAGCACAAAATGTTTTGGGCGTGGCGCTGAGTACCGACTTTACGGTACCATACAGTCCGCACCGTACGTCGGGCCGCCACGACCCACTTCCCGTGACCCGAGCGTCTGTGACGTCACCAAACGGTAGCCAGCCGTCTATGGGCGGCATAGGGGCATAACGAGACGATCGGGGCGCCAAGGGGACAGTAGGAGCGGCGGAGGAGGGAACTGTTAAATGAAAAAAAAGTCAATTAAAGATGAAGTAGCCATTTTAGAACAGACCCTTGAGCTATTACTGTCAGTTGTTCCACAGCAATTGAGGTGGCAATTGCAGAGACAATGTTAAGTCTATATTATGTTAAAGCAAATGGGACATAACAATGCCATGCATCCCATGATATATAGGATGGCCTAATGCCTTTGCGACCACGGTATGTTTTTATTAATATTAATTTATTATTTTCTATTCATTTTGTACTTTGGAGAAAACGGAATCACCGTCAAACCTCGCGTATAAGCCTAACTCGCGTATAGGCCGCACCCTGAGTTACAGCAAATCCTATAAGCCGCACTGGCGATCTGAATGTGCCGATCTGATTCGTGTACTAGCCGCGGCTTATACGCGAGGTTTTACGGTACAAAAAATGTCAAACCCGACTCAGACGGTTACATTCTCATCATTATTGGATTCTGCAGAGAACATACATTAGTTAACCATTTACTGATGGTCTTATCAAATCTTATTCCTGCTGTTCGGTGGTGGGGGGGGGGGGGGGGGAGGGCGACATTCAGGACGTGATCAGCTACAGTTCTATACCCGATATCATGCCCTGGTGGCAGATCTCTCCCCAATAGTAGTTTGGTGTGTGGGTGTAGAGGTGGCAGGAGGCAGGGGGCTGGGGAGTCACTGGGGAAATAACTCAGTGTAAAGTCCGATTAAACACAGTAAAAAAGGGGGGGAGGGATCTTTGAAATGAACATCCGCATGACTGTACCCTTCTGGTGTTATTAAAGTTGGATTGTTACAAGAATATGTAGGGTGGACATTGAATGCTTCCTAGCCGTAGGGTGCTACCAGACTGAGACTGGGGGCGGGGGGGTGGATGGGGGTAGATCATTCCAAGACAGAGGCCCAACTAGCAATTCCTCTCTGAACGGTTCAAATCTATCGCAGAAATGTCACTCTGTACCACTCTCTTAAAGGAATATCCCAGTGTCTACGCCAGTGACATGGTGTTTCTTTCATGAACTAGTTTTTGAATGGTGCTGCCACCTAGGACTATATGTGGGTACTTATGGTTGATGGATAGTTACACCACATGGTATATAAAATCGGATTACCAGACCTATACTCTTTTGCATTTTGGTTACCACCTAAAGAAGTCTTGGAATGGGTATACCGTATACGTGCACACTGAATCATGTCCACAATCTTTGGCTCTAAAGTCCAGTGCCCTATGACCAGGGCGAACCTGGCAGGTGATGCTTGAACCTCATAGTAGGTTAGTGTTATTCAGATAGAGATTGGTCAAAGAACTAGGATTTTCTTTTATAGTACTTTTAGACATGTTCCAGATGATCTCATCTAAAGATCAGAGAATAGATCAGAAAAGGTTGGTTAGGATATTGTTGGTCAATTTCTCATAAAGTAGGGGAGAAAATAGGCTGTCTCCCCTAGATGGCCATAGTGAAAGGTGGTCTACTTTCAAATGTTGATTAGGCCCAGGGGTAGACAATAACTCTAGCCCCGGAGCCATTGAATGGTCCATACTTTTTGGTCCGGGCCCGTAGTTTTCCCAAGTATAAAGAATTACCTTCCTATGGGCCTGGGTGGCCCACAGGAATAGGTTAACAAATTTTTAGAAAAATATATCCATAGCTATATGGTTCTGCCATAATTATGTCATTGGAAAGGGGAAATCACTGGGAAGTCAGCCATTTTGGTTTATTTTGAGAAATGTTAGTCAGGGATTGCTATGTTAGTCAGGGATTGCAATGATTTTCTCATTAAGAAAAGTAAAATAATTATTCCGGGCCCACAGTTGTGGATTTCTGAAGCTATGGGCCCGGTTGGTCCATGGTTGAAAGAGTTAGTATCTACCCCTGCTTTAAGCCTATATGAAAGGTCGCAATGTAAATGACTTAATTCAACCTAATGACATTTGAAGATTTGGCATTTACGACTAATAAATGAACTAAAGGCTAGAGGCTGCTATCGACACGTTCCACACTGCACTGACATGCACCATAGTAATATAACTACGGCCAAAAAAACGTTTATTTCTGGTCAGACCATGTTACCGGAGTCCAGCCTTCTTGTTTTTTACCTTAGCTGCGTTTTGGGACCTACTCAGACCCTTCACCCCCAGCGTTCGTAATTGACGTCACTTTTGGAACCCTAACCCCCTGTCCCTACTTTTGGAAAATGTCCTGGCGAAAGACTTGCCAGTTCTCCATTCGTGCATCATGCCGACGCTACAGGCTTGATAGGTCTTGTTTTAGCGTCCAGGGGTAGCAGTCCTCCAATTTCTTTTCTCAAGCACTAAGACCTGACCTTGAACAAGTGCCTGTCTTGAGTATTCGATCCCGCGGTATAGACAGAAAATACCCTGCGCATTATGTCGATGCTATACAGTAAGGCTACCTTAATTTGATAACTTGGATTATGGGCATTTACACTATATATTTTGGGCAGACAGAAGAAAAAAGCTGTTATGCAACCAAATTTCCCCAGTGGCCAAAGGAAAAAAAAATGCATGGAAAACGCTAATTTTAGGGCAATTTATGAAGGTATGTTGAGAAAAATCGCCAATCTTACAACAATTCTTAGCTGCAGATCCGTAATTCAACTTATGATAATAGTAAAACTGAGCTAGGCATTTCTAACACCCCATAGGCCCCTATACACACCTGTACCCCAATCCCAGTTTAAACCAGAGAAAATGATTATAATCATTTCACCAACATTTCACCCAGCCGACCCTTTGCAACCATAATTATACCACTCTCTTCTCCTCTCCTTGACGCTTTCTCGCTTTCTCTCTTTGACCTTTCCCGGATCCAAGTCATGACGTTGACCTTGGCTCTGACTTTCAGGGTGACCTTGAGGTGGGAGATCTCTCAGCAGATGGCGTTACGAGCGTGAGAGGTGTGGGTACGGGGCGGTGAGGGCATGTGTGAGGGTGAGACAGTTAACCCTTTAATGACAGGATAGTGCATTAATGAATTAAGCGATTAAATCGTCTTGGTACATACATGCAGCCAAAGTAAGTAACTCGCCAGCGCTGCATCCATGCCAATCCTACAGGACTGATACACCGAACTGTCTGCATGATTCATGGATACATGGATTCATGAATGCATCATGAAGACCTGCACTGTCTTCGATCACATTAACGCACTCCTCTTAACCCTATGATGCATTACTACATCATGCCGTTGGTCGTCCTGATGCATAAATGCAGCCCTGGTGAGTATCTTGCCATTGCTGCATTCAAGCATCATGCCGACCCTATATGCGATTAAAACACTCCCGAAAGATGCACCAATTGCAATGCAGCACTGGCGAGTTACTCATCGGGGCTGCATTGGTGCATCGTGACGACAAATGTCATATTTTAGCGACATCCATCCTTAAAGGGTTGCAGGGTTACAGGGTAGCAGGGTGAGGGTGTGAGAGGGTCGGGAGGAGACACACACAGAGGACTCCTTGTGGATCAGGGTACAGAATGCAACAGACCATTTACTGTCACCTTGACCTTGGCAGACTTCACTGATGACCTTGAGCCCTCTGTAATGGACTTGCAGTTGACCTTCACATACACAAGGTGACCTTGGGAGTGGTCATGTGGTGGGTGATGACAGTATGGTTTAGTACTGCATTGATAATCCTTAGGCTCCAGAACATAGTCAGTACTGGGTAACATATCAGTCAATAGTACCCAACCTAGTTAGTCATTTTCTGACTCCCTATACGACCTACCTCGGTTAGTTAATATTGTCAGGTTGGTCAGTACTGATCAACCCACCTTAGTCATCTCCATTTTAATGAGTTTCAGGCTAAGTCCTAGACCTGGGATCGCCACTACAGACTACGGGCCGGAGTGTTTAGATTTTCTGTGTGGGCAGTTACAAGGGTCTGTAGATCTGACATAGCGTTTTACAGCCTGCATCAGATTTATATCTCCCAGTCTAACTATAGTAGTCTATTGACTCCCAATAGAGCCTTTAATGGGCTACGATCTTTATCGTCATGGTATATCCATGCGGCCTTGGCGAATAACTCGCCAGTGCCCTCATTCTGGCGCACCCCCTATTTTTGGGCTAAAATGTGCCTAAAATAGGCAGATAAACTCTTACCGTAGAGGGGCGGGGGGGGGCATTGTTCAAGGAAGCGGGTCTTCTAGCTGGAGATAGAATACCCACTTGGCATGTGCCAGCCCAAAACCTGACATTTGCCAGCTCCAGATTCTATTTGTAGGTGGTAACCTGATAGGTTACACAAATTTTGACTCGTGTATTTTATGATAGTCACTTCGACGAGTCTGGAGACAAGTTTACTTTTTCAGTGTAGGAGTCAGTTCCCGAGGCTGCATTCATGCCGCATGACGACAACAGCACAACAGACCTTAAAGGTTTTATCATGTGGATGGGCGCCATCTTTAAAATCAATATCATTATTATATACTATTCACGATGACACTAATGTCCGCAACCCCCTTGGAATTCTATCCCTTCTCCACCAGAGACAATAGGGAGTTTTAACAGGCTGACCGTAGACGTGTACGTAGACGTAGACGTAGCTGTAAAGAACGTGTTACGTAGCAACGATTAGTGACATCATCAAAACGTGTGCTCTCTGCTACGTTCAGTGACGATGTGTCCGTTGATATGCTCAGTGATTTTGGTAACGATTGAGATAAGAGAACATATCGAAAACTATTGTCAAAGATGATACTATTTTTGCTACGTCAGTATCAACCATGGCAGTGCTTTTTTTTTGCTAAAACTCATCTAATTCCCATGCGTAGGGGGTCACGTAGCTCTCTCCACGTCTACCCCTACGTCTACGTTTAGCAGGCTAAACGTAGACGTAGACGTAGCTGTCTAGAATGTGTGTCCATTCTTGTGACGTCACCAATGTGTGTGCACTTTGCTACGTCCAGTGCCAGCTACGTACGTCATAGACGTGGCAAAGCCGTTTGCTACGTTTACCACTACGTTTCTATATAACTCAAGATTGAGCCAACAGATCGTAATAAAATAAAATCCCAGTCATCTTCAGGTATAGGTGGACGTGCTCCGTGAAAATGGTAAAGATTGAGATAGGGGAACATATTGAAAAATGTTGTCAAACATGGCACTACGTTTGCTACGTCACTTTCGCCCATGGCAGTGTATGTATGCTAAAACTCATTTGTCTCTCATACGTAGGGGATCACGTAGCTCTCTCCACGTCTCCGTGTACGTCTACGTTCTGCCTCTCTCTCTAACATTGATTCACGTAATCGTCAGGAAGACCTGCACTTTGTAGATTGCTGGCTGTAAAAAATATATCACTGTCTCCGAAGAATGAAACGACGGCCGTCGGGACTCGATTTCCTCATTAAAAGCGAAGAAAAACTGTAATGTAAAACGTCACTATTAAATCCTTTATATATTAAACATATTGCTACACTGCATGCTTCCAGGTACTAGTATTTATAATGGACCACATCCACATCCACGTGAAGAACGAATTGGCAACGGGAGGTGGGGAAGAGGAGGATGGAGGGAGGGGGGGGGGGTCAACTACTAGTCAACTTGTCGTCCATCCAGGCAGTAGGACCCTGGTGGTCCCTGGTCCTGAACGTGGACCTTGTCAGGATTCGGCAATCGTCGTGTCGGCAGGTTATCTCGGGTTGCCATGACAACCGGTAAACACTGAGTGCACTTGGTGGGCTTCCTCGTATGTGTGTGTGTGGGGGGGGATGAGGGGTCCTGGCACTCTCAGGACTTTGAGACACCATCCTCGTTAGAAAAAAACACAGATGAGGAGGTCATTCTTCTGAAACAATGCATGTCTGCATTTTACCAGAAAAAGGTAGAAAATGTGGAATTCGGTGTGCTTTTCACATTGTCTGGACTGTGAGAACATGGCTTTATTCCCATATACTATGTCATTCCCCTTCCGGGGTCTCTTTAACATAATATGTTGCCCATTAATATTCGCCAAATATAAAACATATTTTATGTGTTCTAACACATATCAGAGCTTTAGTGAAAAGGGGGTATCAGTGGTTCTGCTACAAAAAGGGGTACCTTTTCACTTGGAAATCAGTGGTTAGCGGGTATATTTGAAATTGATTAACAAGGATGGTATCAGGTTTGTACTGGGAGTGCGGGGACCGGAATGGGTGTGGGGGTGTGGGGGTGGGGTGGTAGGGGGGGGGGGGGCTGCATGGACATAAACGTCGTAGCGTTGTAGAAAGGTGATCAATCTCACAACTGCCAAAGCGATTTGCACCAATGTTAACCAGCGGATGGTTAAATCAACTGTTGATAGAAGACCAGCGTATAGCTTGACTCCCTCTTTTAGGGCTGCACGGTGCTTTACTTAATAGTACTTTGCCCTTTTTCGCTAGGAGTAACTCGCCTGGGCTGCATTCATGCATCATGTCGATCCTTCAAGAGTGTATATCATACACTTGGCCTGTTGGAAATATTCAAAAATTATGTGTATCGTTTTCCTAATTAATGTTATGCTTTTCAGCACAATGTATTTCTATGGTGTCACTAGAATGACTAGCTAAAAGTGCTAGGACCTGTAAATTATATCAGCTGTCATATATGCTACCTCGTGGGCCAAAGGGACGTATACTGCAGCTGTGGAACTGTAACTGTTTAGTTAGGACTGAAACTAAATATACCACCTGGGATCGAATCCCACAATGACTTAATTGAGAGTTTCTCAAAAAAAGATTTCTAACTGGAAGAGTAATAATATGCCATTGAATCTTCAATATGAGATAGAGTATGTCCACAGCACATCGAGTCTGGCATAGTGCAGCTTGCTATGGTGCTATATAAAAGCCTCCATGAATGGTTCTGGAACCATACCATGGCTGCCATACAAATATATCCAATGGTTACTAAGCTATACGTAACAAATCATCACGGACATTACAATTGGCACACACACAGCCAAAGATAATTATCTCATTTCAGGAAAATAAGATTATTGAACTCGACTGGCGGACAAACCAATTGTTTTAAGAAAAAAAACAATTTCTTAACACAAGTGGTTTGTCCACCAGTGCAGTTTAATAATATTATTCTCTTGAAATGAGATAATTATTTAATGGCTGTGCAGGATTGACTATGGACATAGGTATTGTCGCGTCATCCTTTGACAAAATTAGCATTCTAATCAGGCAAGTAATCTGAGGTGAAATAGCAAAATGATCTAGAGATCATGTTAAGGGAGATTGATGAAACAACCATAATGATGTGATATCTGTCTTTAGAGAGTGGTCATTATTTAACAACCGGGGGGACGGCTTAGTGCTTATGTGGGGTGCCTCAACAAATGTTACCCGTCAGAGGGGGGTGGGGGTGGTGGTCAGAAAATTGTCACCCTTTCCAGCCAAAAAGGACAGCGAGTTACTTTAGAACTAAAGTTTAGTTCAAAGAGGGGGATACGACAATTTTAGACCCCTCTCGACTTGGGGATCATTTTCAGGAGGGGTTCAATCTTTCGAACCATTTACACGCCCGCCCCAAACCCAACCCCCACCTCTTGTAATTAATGGACACTCTATTATCTTGTGGGCACAATGACATTGTCTTACTGAAGAGACGTATACCGGTGACATTATATCAGTACAGAGCTGCCTCCTAGTGCCGTAAATCTGAACTATAGAAACCATAGCACTACAGTACCAGCATCTGCTACTAGGGGGCACCACCCAATGCCCAGGCCGCACGTCGATATAAGTAGTATAGAAACAGTGATTGTTACCGGGCTCTCAAATCTTAGTATTTGTTATAGGACGTGTACCAATCTGTACGCGAAATACAGTGAAGGAGCCTTATAGGAGCCCTACAGATTGGTACTAGTCCTATAACTACTTTATGCCACTAGCTGTATACAGTATACAAGAGGTGTGAAATGCTTGGTTATCCGTGCCCGCTGTGGTATAACTGCCAATGTGTGACTGTTCTGTGTGCTGTGGATTGGGGGCCTTCTATTACATAGAACAGTCATATGCGATTCTGGTCAGAAGTAAATACTCAAGGGGCACTGAATGGTCCATAATCAAGTTGGAAATGATGCCAATATTATGAAAACTTGTACACAGACAAAAAGTCTCTCCCTGGATCTACTGGGAACCTGGGAACAAACACATATCATATCCCCATTAACCCAGGTTCAAACACACAAGGCAACTGTTGGTGGAATGTAGTCTTTGTTTGATCAAAGCCAAAAACTATGGAGACACAGTGTGGAGATGGTGAGTACACAATGTGTATAGGCAGGCAAAATAAATGAGTCACACCGAGTGTAGTGAGATGGTTACAGTGGCCCAAGAGGGCCAAATAGTGATCTTAATTTTTTTTTTATCAATGAGTGTTTCCACCGAAAAAAGGTCCTTCAAGACTAGAGTGCAATAAACAAAGCGGAAACCGAAACTGTCTTTTGTATGATAAGAAATGTTAACAAAAAATAACATCAATATGCCCAAAATGTAAGTGTGTGCTCTTGGATAGATGAAAAATGATTTGCCATGACAGCAGAACCAGCCATTATTTTAGGTCGACAATGCCACTGGCTGGCTGGATTTGCCAAAGACTGCGCATGTTTAAGAATAAGGTTTGGCTTTATTGTCCATAAGGAAATATTCTAAAGTTTACAATGTATGACATACATGTGTGTCTCATCATTCCGTGTTGTTGAAAAACATAAAGTAAAGATACATGAATATTACATGACAAGATCATGTTCCCAACATAACTACGTGATATACCCAAGAATAGTAGATTGTAAGCGTGTAAGCATACAGCGTACGCTATTTAGGCTTGTTAATATACCGGCGTCATGAATTATGTGTCACAAAAGAAACTAATTTGATTATCATACACGTTGGACATAAAGCCATTGTGTGACCGTTATACCATGGTAAGTTTCGGGTCATACTATATATATATAATCGTTTGGCTTAGTGTTGTGATGCTTTGCAGTGTCACTGGTTATTAACCATTCTACACATACCGGTAGCTAATGCATGTCTGACCTTTTCTAGATAAAGGCTCTGACTCTGTCTCGTGCAATCCACAATTCTTAGTCAGACAACTACTGAATAATGTGCATGCCATAAGTACTGTCATAAATCGTAGGTCCAAGACCATAGGTCAAAGGGCAAGGCCACTTCTATATTCTGTTATTAGCAAATCTCTTCTTCAAAATGTCCCATTTGTCTGTTGTATAATCATGTTATACATGTTTCGTGTGTGTGTTGTGGCAAAATATGCAATCTGGGACATTAAGATAATGCCATATGACCCACCTAAAGATCACTCTGAATACCCCATCAATCACCAATGAGACCACATTCCTCAAGTACATACCCTGGCTCTGGGTGTTAAAGCTTGACCGTCATGGTTGAAGTGAGGCCAAAAGCTATCTATGTCCCCCGCCTCCACAAAAACCAGCAAGGTGGAAAGGCTTTGAAATATCAGTACTAAGCTTCATAAAAAGCCCCCCAAGATCCCCAGCTGGAATAATGGAACGTAACGTGGAGGAACGACGGTGGATGCACCGACTTTGTAGCATCACACCATATGGGTTAAATCTACTAGACTAATCTAGACCTAGGCCTATGGCCCTCAATTATCCGTTTTACCCAACAGTCATATGCGATTCTGGTCAGAAGTAAATACTCAAGGGGCACTGAATGGTCCATAATCAAGTTGGAAATGATGCCAATATTATGAAAACTTGTACACATGCTGCTGAATGTCTGACAGTCTCAATCAAATAATAGGAAAGGGATTCTCAGTGAGTTCACATTTTTTTCAAAGGCTAGATTGGGGATCAGTGAAAATGCAAATTATTCAGTGCAAATTCAGGCGGAATTCAGGTGGTTTTACGCTACAGACCAGTGCTTAAATTTTCCGTGGTCAGTAGCTTATTTTGGTTGGAAATGTTTTGTAGAAAAGATGTATCTTTTAGGTTGAGGGTGATTTTCAGAAATTGTAAATGTCCTGGTTGCTGTTATTGCGTTTTCCGCTACATTAAATTATATAGTAGAAGGATTTCCTTCGCTGAGACCATTATGTCCCTTTACAGAGCTGGCCCCTTGTGCCATACCACGGAACTATAACTACTGAAACCATGGTACCAGCATCTGCTAATAGGGGGCATCACCCAATGCTAAGGGTGCAGCACATGGATGTAAGTAGTATAGAAACAGTGATTGTTACCGGGCTATTAAGCATTTTCCAATGCATGTAACATAATTGTTAAATTGAAAGGGAAAAACGGGGCACAAAATTACACATATCGATGAGAGCACATCAGGTGTAAATAGTATAGAAACAGTGATTGTCACCAGGTTCTCAAAACTAACTTTCAGTTAGACAGGGACTATTAAAGTTCTATATATATTTTCCAATTTGCTGAGCAAACTAAGCTATAAGTAGCTATAGCCATGTACTAGTCTGTATTCCTTCTGGAATGCATTGCTCTCATTTCTCATCCATTATTTTCTCGTACAATATATTATGTTCCTACATGACAATTTCATATTTCACCCAACCTAATATAAATATCTTTTTCTTTTTCTTTTTTCGTCACATTAAAAATAATCAGAGGGACCTACATCCCCGAAACACACACATACATGCACCCCCCTCCCCAAATTTAACAACAAAAGGCTAAGAATGACACATAGGCATGGCTGCCCACTTAAGGGGCAAGTACTATACATAGTGCTCCACAGGGGCTCTTAGTGACATCCTCAGATGTTTACACGTGGTCTTTTCTGCACCCTACTGAGTGTGGGAATAAAGACAGGCATTCACGCGCCATGGGCGTGTGAATAATGATGATTATTCGCACGCCTGTGGCGTGCGGATAGCGCTTGCGGGGGTTTTGCACTGTTATTGTCAATAGGGCAGTGGAGCTAGTTCAAGAGCGGTCAGGGCTGAAGTCAACATGGCTCGGTTTTCCATGTGGTGTCCGGTATAGTGGCAACTTTTCCAGAACTTCCTGTATTATGCCAGGCTTTTCTTGTGGATGTCCTTTATCGGCCGTGTTGTCTTCAGTTACCTCTCACCTACCTTGGAATTGGGTACCGTGTTTACAGGGCTTCCAGCATGTGGTTTAATCCAGTCACCGTCACCTCTCAGATGTCACTCAGTATTCCAACCAGACGCTAACCACGCCCACCGGTACCCCGCAAATTAGTGTGAGTCTGTGTCAGTCTGGGAAAGTGTGGCCAGTGAGGAGTCAACATTTCTTCCGTCCCAGTTTATAACTCGTATTCTAACCCTTTAAGGATGGATGTTACCAAAATATGACATTTGTCGTCCTGATTCACCAATGCAACCCCGGAGAGTAACTCCCTGAGGCTGCATTGGTGCATCATGCCGACCCTTTGGAGGGTGTCTGAACCCTGTAGGGTTGGCTTGATGTTTGAATGCAGCAATGGTAAGTGACTCACCAGGGGCCCATTTCTCAATGGTAAACGATCGCCCTGTGGCAAAATATGCAAAGAATTTGAGATTCGTCCAGTGTGACTTCTCTGACTATCAAATTCTTTGGGATGCTTTATGTTAGAAACATGGCTTTCGTCTATAGCTTTCGTCCATAGCTTTCATCCAGACCTTTCATCCAGACCTGTCCTACAAGGTATATGAGTAGTATAGTATGTATCGGAACGGGACTATAGTTAAGTACTGTTTATTACTCAATCGACCTGCAGCCAATCAGAGGCCTCCCTTTTGGCGGGAAATTCAAAAGCAGCCAATGAGAGGCCTCCCTTTTGGCGGGAAATTCAAATAGGTCACGTGACCGGAAGTGACCTACTTCCGGTCACGTGACCTTTGGGCGGGAAATTCAAATAGGTCACGTGACCGGAAGTGACCTACTTAAGAGGGTCACGTGACCACCATGTTGGCGGGAAATTCAAATAGGTCACGTGACGGGAAGTGACCTACTTAAGGGGGTCACGTGACTACTAGGTTGGCTTTCAAAATAAGTCACTTGAGATTTTGATGGATAAATAAATTTAAAAAAAGAAAAAAAAAGCAAGCTGAAAGCTTGCTAAAAAATAATTTAAAAATACGGCTCTTTTTTTCTAGGGGGGGAGGGGCACTCTGGGGGGCACTCTTTAAGATGCATGGGGGGGGGGGAGGGGGGGAGGGGGGGAGGGGCAGGGTTTTTTAAGAGTGAGACTCGCTTCTCTGCCCTCTCTAAAAGAGAGGGCAGAGAGGCGAGTCTACTTACAATGAAAGGTATCATGATTGCGTTTATGATGATGTGCATCATGATGTGACTATCTTACAACCCTATGAGAAATAAGCAAGACATGGGCGTACTTACACGGGCTATTTGTAAACTAATGAATGTGACTTCTTCGTTAAAATCAGTATCTACAACTCTTTTAAGCCTAAGGCTTTTTCTTGAGTTTATTCTTTTGTTCAATTTCGGGCCCGCCTCAAAAGAGGAATAGGCCCTCTGTAGCACTTGTCGCTTGCTCATCAATCAGAGCCGGGGTGTAGAAGGCCCCTGCCCTGTCGGGTACGTTCTCCCTCTGGTACGTTTTTGGTTAGTTTGGAGCTCTCAGTCGACTGTCTTATCCACCTTAAAAAAACCAGACTTTCGGTGTCTCATGATAAAACTGGTGCCTTATACTAAGTGCTGGATTACTTTCTCATTTTTTTAGTGTTCTATCCGATGCTTATTTAATTTTTGCACTGATAAAAACGGTTAGCTTGTACAAACACGCGGTCTATTTAAGTGTTAAGTGTAGAAAATGAACAGAACAGTGCACAGAAAATAGAGCTACCGACTACATTTCGCCCAGTCACTCAGCGGAGAACAAAAGAACTACTGACGTAGTGTACCCGCTATTCCGACAGTTGGCGCCACCGTTATACTTTTCCCGCGTGCGACATGAAGCCCTGGGGCGGGTACTGGCTGTTTTGGTTGTAGGTACCGAAACATAAAAAACTACAGCCAGCCCAATGTCATGGTGAGACAGCTCTCTTATTTTTACCTTGAGTAGCGTCCGTAGGGCCTATGACAAAACCTAGTCCCGTACACTGAGCAGCTTGAGGTCTGAAGGCTCATACAGAAAAATGTGTGGGTGTGTGGGTGTGTGGGTGTGTGGGTTGCTTTACGCCTTAGTTAACAGCTATGGTCATTTCAAGAGCGGTGATGGTGATCGAATCTATTGGCCCTTTTACCGAGACAAGGGTTCTTTTACATCCCACACTACATAGCAGAGAGACGTCTAGCAGCCCCTAGAGGCCCCGCAGGGGGCTCGAGAGGTGCCGTGGAGAAGAGCAGATATCCACGAGAGGCCACGCCAACAACCAAATTCTATCTTTATCCCGCGAGAAAAGGAGATAAGGGTCAAGGTTATGAACTATCAAAAGATTTTAGAGTAAATTAAGTTATGAGATATTAATATAATGTACATATCTAGGGCCCGATATAGGGCCTCTGCAGATCCCCCTTCAGGGCCCCGATCCATGAGGCCTTAGAAACGGAGCTGGGTCATGTAACCAAGGGAGATCAGCAGTTGTTGATGTCGGCGCTGCCGATAACGCTGGTAAATGACCGTTTTACTCATGTTTAGAGTCAGAATAGCTTGAGTATTACTTGAATATCGAAGAGTAGAGGTCAAATTACCCCAGACAAGGTGTTTCCATCTAGAAATTCTCGACAGTATTTCCGAAAATTGCAAATATTGGTCCCAGCCCCACGGGGCCCCATACCGAGTATTAAAAGTTTGAGATGCAACTTTCATTCATGCTGTTGACCAATCAGGGGGCTCTGTTTTTACGACCTTGACTACATAGTAAAAGTGATTGACAACGTCAGATATCACTTGACGACGTCAAATATCGATCTGATATTTGATCCCTTGATATTTGATTCAAAACCCACATCGAGTGGGATAAAGCCTTTTATCATCTTTTGATTGTGAGGCATACACTTTTCTTACACACAACAGCTGTCATCTATCAAGGGGCTCTGGATAGGGGGTCCCCATGTCGAATGTCGATCTTAGAAAATGACCATGTCACATGACAATGTCACTTAATAATGTTCATATCCCATGTCGATTTTAAGAAATGTTCATGTCACCTGTCACTATGATTTTTTGGGCCTCATGTCACTTGTCATTAGACCTCATGTCGTTTGTCGATTATAAGAAATGGTCATGTCACCATATCGAATTTAGCGGTCCACACCCATTATCAAGTGTCAGGGCATGTTGGCTGCTTGAACACGTAGTCTGTCATCACCCTTGTTTCTGTGCCTTATCTAAACAGGCAATTAGTGGCCGCTAGCCGAGAGTACCTCCCTGGTCGCCTCTCCCGAATCTGCTAGACGTCTCACTGATAGGAGTGTGTGGGTGTGTGGGTCTGTGTGTGTCTGTTCGGTCTGTGTGTGCACGCGTCTTGCACTCTAGTCTTGCGGACCACTGTTAAGCCTGTGGTTGGAGAGCGCGACATAGCCGCTTGCTACACTCTCTAAACAGAGGTCCGCAAGACTAGGCCGGATCGCGCTCTTGCTTAAAGGTGCACCTCAACTCAGTGCGCCTTTAACAGCCGCCCCAAATAGGTGAAGTTCTTGACGCGGCACAGCGCCTCCCACCAGTAGCCAATCAGCGCGCCGAACGCCGGACACACCTCCACCGTGTGAGCCTCTAAGTAGGTCACACGAATCATACTAAGATGCCGATCTCTTCTGTCGGTTCGTCGCGGTGGCCGTGAGTGATCGCACGGTCGCCAAGATTCACTGCCTTGATTGGCAGAGGGGGGGGGCTGATTACCCCCCGTCGGATGAATTGCGGCGAAACCATAATCAATTTTTCGCTGTTTTAGATAAAAGAGATCCAGAGCTATCCGCTCGTCCAAGAATTATTTTTCTATCAGCCCGGGATCACCCTCAAATTAAGGCCTAAAGTCCAAAAACCCAAAATTTTTTCCCTATGGGATTTCAGTGTCTAAGCGTTTTTTGCAGCCCCAAGGAGCAGCTCACGGGCTCGAACCCTGTAAACGCTTTGACGCGCTTTCGTCGCCTTAGGCGACGTAGACCTACCCTATTTTTTTTTGGACCATGTTACCTGAACACGGATTATTTTTTTGTTTGGCCCAATGAGCTCACAGCTAGACTAGATACCTCATGTTTTGGATTGGCGAAATCAGCAGAGCAATAAAAAGCGCGGTGAGGCTAGTGTGGCCCCTGTGAGTTGTAAAATTGGTGCTAAATGTGGTAACCAGGCGGATGCTGAGTTCATTGATATTGTCCGTTAATGATACTTAAGGTGGGTGTTGTCTAAAGTTTTAATTGATATTACCAATGTGGCCAATAATGACTTCACAGTTGGGGCCCTCGCCCGCAGGTCCCAGATTCAGGGTATTCTTTGTTTATTGTGTGGCCCCTAAAGAGGGGCCGACTAACTCTTTAGAGTTAGTTAGATGCTGCCACTGTGCTATGCAACAGCAGCTATTAATTACGCTTCATGTTGGGCGGCATGGATCACTTGATGGGTGATACCTCAAAGCTCAAACACGGCAGAGCCGTGTGTGGCATGCGAGGACCAGTGGGTCAGGGGTGATCCGTTGCAAACAGAATGCTGATCCGTGTGAGGTTCTGACTTTCTATAGTTTTTTATAAAGCCTTAGATATGGTGTGGTATTTTTCATCTCGCTATAGTTTAGTTGGTATTTAAGGAAACCGCCTCATTTCTATCAGAAATACACAATATTGAATTGTTTTTTATATTTTAATATATTAGAAGCGCGCTTTGTTGCCTATGTAGCTCATTATGCGTTGAAATGTTCGCGAGCATCGTAGGAATGTACAAAACCCCTATTGTGGCACCATCTGACGAAAGAGCGGAGAACTATACTAGCGCGTTTCGTTATTCACATCTTTTGACAGGGACTTGGTTGGTGGCTTTACGCCCTAATTAACAGCTGAAGTCATTTCAAGGGGGGTGATAGTGATCGAATCTATGGATACCTGAAGGTGGAAAGCACACACCCTACACTTTTACCGAGGCAATGGTGGTGCTGCTCAAAGGGTGTGGCGAGCTAGACTGGAGGATGTAATAACTAAGCAGCAGAAGGACCAAAAAGACAATCTCGTAGTAGTAGGTCTACTTAGATCTTGAGTAGCCGCCCTTGTGGTTATAATTACCTAGACTAGTTGGCTCTGCCAGCCTGGTCAAGTGAAAATTGGTAAGGAGACTATGAACTAAGCTAACATCTCATAAGTATTAGTTACCACCCCCTCACACCCGTTTAACAACGGATTCAGGGTCTAATTATGGAGACCCTAGAGTAAGATTAACAATATATCCCAATGTCTGTAGTAGACATTTACGACATGCAACCTGCCCCCTAGAAGGGATAGATCTGACCACAAGTCCGCAATATGGGACTCCCCCTCTGAGAGTATCAAGGTTTGCGTATAGTCTCTTGCAGGTTAATCTGTTATCTACCCCTTTGTCGACTTCGCCAAAATCCTGGGAGATTCACTTTAAACCTAAGGTCTACCCTTTTTATTCTTTGTTTATTGTGTGGCCCCTAAAGAGGGGCCGCGGTGTTGATTAATTACACCACATGTTAAGCAACATGAGATCAAACCTTCCTCAAAAGCGACAAGGCTCAGAGTCCTGTTGGACGGGAACCCTGTGTGGCATTTCAAGACGAATGGTTGAGTGATCTGTTGCAGATGCCGTTCCGTGAGAAGTTCTGACTTTATATAGCTTTTATATCGCTTTAGATATGGTGTAGTATTTTCAATCTCACTATAGTTTAGTTGATATTTCAAAGAATCTGCCTCATTCTATCAGAAATACACAGCGTTGACATGTTTCTTATATTCAATATATTAGAAGTGTGCTTTGTTGCTTATTATAGGTCATTATGCGTTTAAAATGTTCGCGAGTATCGTGGAAATGTACAAAAACCCTATTGTGGCGTCATCTGACGAAAAGAGCGGAGAACTACACTAGAGCATGTAATGGCCAGACCAGCAGGCGGCAGCAGAGTGGTCAAAAGACAATCTCGTAGTAGTAGGTCTACTTGCATGTTGAGTAGCCACCCTTGTGGTTGTAATTACCTTGACCACAGGTCCGCAATATGGAGCTCCCCCTCTGAGAGTATCAAGGTTTGCGTATAGTCTCCTGCAGTTTAATCTGTTATCTCCTCCTTTGTCGACCTCGCCAAAATCCTGGGAGATTCACTTTAAACCTAAGTCCTACCCTTTTTTATTCTTTGTTTATTGTGTGGCCCCTAAAGAGGGGCCGCGGTGTTGATTAATTACACCACATGTTAAGCAGCATGAGATCAAACCTCCTCAAAAGCGTCAAGGCTCAAAGTCCTGTTGGACGGGAACCCTGTGTTGCTTTCGAGGACGAATGGTTGAGTGATCCTACCGATCCGTCAGAGGTTCTGACTTTATATAGCTTTTATATCGCTTTAGATATGGTGTAGTATTTTCAATCTCACTATAGTTTAGTTGATATTTCAAAGAATCTGCCTCATTCTATCAGAAATACACAACGTTGACATGTTTCTTATATTCAATATATTAGAAGTGTGCTTTGTTGCTTATTATAGGTCATTATGCGTTTAAAATGTTCGCGAGTATCGTGGAAATGTACAAAAACCCTATTGTGGCGTCATCTGACGAAAAGAGCGGAGAACTATACTAGAGCATGTAATCGCCAGACCAGCAGGCGGCGGCAGAGTGGTCAAAAGACAATCTCGTAGTAGTAGGTCTACTTGCATGTTGAGTAGCCGCCCTTGTGGTTGTAATTACCTAGCCTAGTTGACCCTGCCGGCCTGGTCAAGTGAAATTAGTAAGGAGACCACCCATTAACGTGCTCCACAGTCTTTAGACAGTTAAGACTATAGTCAAGACTGGAGAATTTGGCGAGACGCCCCTCTGGGAGGTCATAATCCTCAATGTTAGGTGTTAGCTCATTAACATCAGATACCATATTAACAACCCATTTAAATGTTCATTTTAATAGCAACTCACCCTATTCTGACAAAATCCTATTAGCAGGTAACCTCTGTGTAAACCATACTGCAAACATCTGCTACTTCCAGCGTCTGCCTCGTGACTGATAGTGTACAACAAGACGAAGTGGGCAGAGATTAGAAAAAATGAAGCTCTTTATATAGCCGAGAGAGCAGCTAATCTGGATGTTCTAAGCTTGTTTTCACCTAGAGCTCCAACCCTCTTCCAGAGAGAATCAAATCGCTTTTCACCTGAACCCTTCCACCCCTAATCCATCAGCATGAAAAGAGAATTAACGAGTGTAACGTGCGCTACATGTATATGGGATTATAGCTGGTGAAGAGATAAAGCCGAGTCACCTGTGTATACAAAGACTACAGGGGGTGATTAACGACAGGTGTGACGCGCCAGCCCGTGAACGGATTAAGCCAAAAAAAAATAAAAAGGTATGTTTCAGGTAACATGGGCAGAAAGACTGGAGTCGGTAGGTCGGATTTTTATTTTATTTTATTTTATTTTTTTAACATGAAAGTACTAGCCATCCTCCGTGGAAATTCTAAAAATGACCCAAAAAGTATAAAAATATGAAATTTTCTTCAAACTTGCTTAAAAAAAAACGTAGGGTCGACCCTGTTTTGCTAGGGTTGGTCGGGTGACCTGAAACAAACCTTTTTTTTTATTTGGCCTTATCTTTCAAGCTGACGCTTAAATTCAACTAGCCAGCCGCCGTCCACACCACTCACTGCGACAAGAGGAGGTGCTGTTGTTTTACACTTGAGTCGCTTACCACATGGTCTCTACCTCACAGACAGACACGCGCCCCCTGTAGCTTTTTTTTTGTTTTTTTTTGTATACACACGCTAATCTCATAACCCCCTTATCCGTTATACAGGTAACGAGTATTCTCTTTTAAAATAGCTGCCAGTCAGCTTAGCTCTAGAAGCAAGAAGGCGTGTATAGGTGCCTTATAAGTCGGCAGGGGGTAAATACTAGTGAAAAAAGGAAGGCAGGTGTGCAGGTAGCTTTTCTAACAGACACGTGTGTGCACTAAGCTGCTTAAGTCTAAACCCTCCCGCAGTAGTCAGGTGGCATGTGAAAACTTACTTAACTGATCTCTTACATTGAGTAGAGTCTCTGTGCTGAGAGAGCCTTTTCAGCCGTTTAAGAGGATTAACTAGGACAGGGTACATAAGGAGTGAAACGCCGAATAGCGGCTACTCAGTCTCGTGCAGCACAAGCAGCAGCATCTAGCAGCGGCTTCAGCAGCAGCTGCACGTGCAGCACAAGCAGCTGGCAGCGACTTCAGCAGCACAAGCAGCACGAGCAGCACAAGCCGTAGCATTTGTCAGCAGCATCCGTGACATCGTCAGCAGCAGCCCCCATGACCTTGTCAGCAGCACAAGCAGCTAGCAGCTGCTGGCAGCTGCTGCACGAGCAGTAGCACAAGCAGTAGCATCTGTCAGCAGCAGCAGCAGCAGCACAAGCAGCCAGCAGCTGCTGCATGAGCAGCACAAGCAGCACAAGCAGCAGCACCGACAGCAGCAGCAGCAGCAGCAGCGGTGTGGACCACTAAAGTCGAGATGAAGCCTAGTGACATTTGACATGAAGCTTGAAAAACACAGTGACAGGTGACATGAGCAATTCTTAAAATCGACATGAGATATGAGCATAATTAAGCGACATCGACATGCGCCATGGCTATTTTTTAAGACAAACATCATATGTCATAGCCTCCTCATCCAAACCTCCACTAGTAGTGCTCTATAAGCGCAAGCTGTAAACCCTCTCCTCCCCTCGTGCACACAGGCGAATTATCAGAGTCAGCCAATGGTGTCAATACCCCTCTCATACAAGGGTCGGGCGCTGCTGGACTATAATAGATGAGTCAAGGACCGTTCTACTGAGGGTCAGGCAGGCTAAGTCGGACATTCAATGACAGGTAGGTCTTTGACAACCTTGCTTGAAAGTCTGGACAGCATTGACAGACTGGGGCATAAGGATCTCGCATGGTCAGACTTTCAAGCAAGTTTTGCTAAAGTCGCGTTATTGAATGTCCGACCTAGCCTGACCCACAGTAGAACGGTCCTTGACCCGTCTATTATAGTCCAGCAGTGCCCGACCCTTGGCTGAGAGCAGTTTAAGCGCCATTGGGTGTCTCTGATATTTGCCTCTGTGTAAGATGAGAAAAAAAGTCTGTTGAAAGACTATATTTCAAGCCAGAAAACTGTAATTAGCTTTCCAAGTTGTTTATTTAACAATATCTTAGCCTAGCAAGCAGCTGTCAGATGTCATCTAAGAAAAAAATGTGAGCTGTTAATAGATTCAAGAGAAATTAGTTTACAAATAGCCCGTGTAAGTACGCCCATGTCTTGCTTATTTCTCATAGGGTTGTAAGATAGTCACATCATGATGCACATCATCATAAACGCAATCATGATACCTTTCATTGTAAGTAGACTCGCCTCTCTGCCCTCTCTTTTAGAGAGGGCAGAGAAGCGAGTCTCACTCTTAAAAAACCCTTCCCCTCCCCCCCCTCCCCCCCTCCCCCCCCATGCATCTTAAAGAGTGCCCCCCAGAGTGCCCCTCCCCCCCTAGAAAAAAAGAGCCGTATTTTTAAATTATTTTTTAGCAAGCTTTCAGCTTGCTTTTTTTTTCTTTTTTTAAATTTATTTATCCATCAAAATCTCAAGTGACTTATTTTGAAAGCCAACCTAGTAGTCACGTGACCCCCTTAAGTAGGTCACTTCCCGTCACGTGACCTATTTGAATTTCCCGCCAACATGGTGGTCACGTGACCCTCTTAAGTAGGTCACTTCCGGTCACGTGACCTATTTGAATTTCCCGCCCAAAGGTCACGTGACCGGAAGTAGGTCACTTCCGGTCACATGACCTATTTGAATTTCCCGCCAAAAGGGAGGCCTCTCATTGGCTGCTTTTGAATTTCCCGCCAAAAGGGAGGCCTCTGATTGGCTGCAGGTCGATTGAGTAATAAACAGTACTTAACTATAGTCCCGTTCCGATACATACTATACTACTTATATGGTATACCTAGGGAGAGCCATCAAGCTGGGGTCCACAGGGAGCAGCTAAAAAAAATAGTACGTCTACTATAGTGTCAAGGTGTGCGGGAAACACTATAGTATACTATAGTAAACTACAGTAAACTATAGTAGATTATACTATTAGTGGGGACTGAATTTCCGAATATCATGACCCAAGGAGCATTTCATTCTAAAAGTTGGGTAACGGTTTTCTATACTTAATTCAGTGGTGTAGAATCTGGAAATGACAATCGCAACATTGAATTTTCAGGGGTCTAGTCATAAGCTCAAATACAAAATGGCCGCCACTTTAGCAGCCAAGCTACCAGGCTTTTAGACATACTTTGCTGGTTGAGAATCTATTCACATGAGGGTCGTTGATAAGATAGGCCCCCTTTTACCTTTAACCCTTCCACCCGCTACATTTCCCAAGGAAGTTGGCATAAAACAACCTATATTTGCTATTTCCTAGCTTCTATTCCTACATTGTGATGGTGATATCCAAATGACAAGTGGACTAAGAAAATTTAGAAAAAAGAAATTCCCCAACTTGACACTATACGCATACATCGTCCCATACTACACCCCCCCCCCCCGCCCCCGCCCGAAAGACCCCAATACTATGCTGACAAACACTATGAAATGGCATGACTGCAGTCAGGAAGGCCTTGTCATTGGCTATCAAATGCTTCAAATATGGAGTCAATCGGACCAGCGGTTGCTGACTTATCGCGTTTTGAAGATTTCGGGCAGTAGGTGAATTTTCTTCCCAATCCTGATTGGATGAGAATACGTTAAATTCTATCTCGCGAACCGTTACCCCTAGAGACCTGGGAGTGGGTGCAAATCGAAGCTAGTCGCAAGGGCTACTTGCCTGATGTAGACAGGTGTATTTGATATACAAAACTCTGTGCATTTATGGTACTCATCATCATTTTTCTAACCATCGCTTGGTAATTGTGTGCATTTGCACAATGAAATTTTGCTCCGTCTGGTATTGTGGGCGGCCATTTTGTTTTTAGGCTCGTTTCCATGGAAACGTCCATTTTTCAGCTATGCGAATGGTCAATTCCTGATCAGCACTTCCATATTACCTTAGAAACACTGCTCGCAAAGTTTTAGAATGATTTGCCCCTTGGGCCATTATGGAGGACATATCTCATGCAATATTCCAGACTATATAGTTTATTATGGTGTAATGATGCGCGGGAAACACTATAGTATACTTTAGAAAACTACAGTAAACTATATAGACAAATGCCAACGCCCATTGATACCATCTCTGTTGTATTTCACGAGTGGGGGCTGGGGCAGTATCCCATGAAGCCGCAGGCTGAGTGGGATGCGCCCCAGCCCCCACGAGTGAAATACATCAGAGCGGTATCAATGTAGTTGGCATTTGTGTTTATTTTTTTATTTGATGCCATTTAATGAAAGAAAACCAACTTTTTCTTAGCCCATTGAATACGGCCATGTTGTATTCAATGGGGGCATTGAATACGGCCCTTCAGTGCTAAAGCATAGGAGATCTTGTATTTCAAAAAAATAAAGTAAAATATACTATAGTTTATTATATTGGCAAGGTGTGTAAGGAATATATTATAGCTTACTACAGTAAACTATAGTAACATATGATATGGTATAACACCATCTAAGGCTATTTCAGGAAAAACATATAGTAAACTATAGTATATTATAGTAAACTATACAGTAGATTGGGCACCACTATACTATAGTTCACTATAGTATACTATAGTGTTTACTATAGTATTTTTCTAGCTGGGACATGTGGACCCCGGTCTACACACTCAGTCACGCTGGACGAGGGCTGTCCCAGACGAAAGCTCTGTACTATATATAGGGGGTGTTCGTCTGAGTGTGCACTCCACCTGTACGATCCAGCTATATGTAAGGTTTGCATAAATCGTTCACTGCTATATGTAAGGGTTGCATGAATCATTCACTGCTATATGTAAGGTTTGCATAAATCGTTCACTACTTGCAATATTAAGCAGAATGAATCGTTCAGACTTGAGAAATGGGCCCTAGGGCTGAATTCATGCATAATGACGACCGAGGGCGTAATGCATTAATGCATTATGCTGTCCTTAAAGGGCTAATGAACGAACAGTCACGGCAAAGTGAGTAGGCAAATACAGGTAATCAGCAGGAAGATGAGCAAACCAATGAAACCAATCAGCCGACTAACCATCCTGTAGATTACTGTAAAACCTTGCCTATAAGCCGCGGCTAGTACGCAAGCCAGAACGGCGGAGCGGGTTATAGGATCGTCCCAGAGTCACGGTGCAGCTTATACGCGAGTTTTTGCTATTATCGCACAGTACTAAAAGTCACTATAACCAGAGCTCTGGTGCGGCTTATAGGATCGGCCCAAAGTAGGGGTTCGGCTTATACGCGAGTTAGGCTTTTACGCAGCTTTACGGTAGGTTATTTTCCGGCTCACGGCGAGACTGATTCTCTACTCTCTGTAAAATCGTACATGTATGAAGATATCTTATCTAGACTACTGTTTTATTTCCAAGAATGACAGACTACACTGCCATCCACCAACAATGAAAATAGGCGTAATCTGAAGACAGCTTTTATAAAGAAAGAAGTTAGTATTACCACCCCCTCCCCTCACTCCCCCACCATTGATCCCTTCTCCCAACCTGAGCCTGAAACATATCCCCGGCTAACAAGAATACATTATTTTACGTCAATCACTTTTTTAAACGTTATACATTTGGCCATATTAGGGAGTGCTCATTTTTTTTAACAACATAGGGGGGGGGGTGAATTCGGGGGGGGGGGGGACCCCTTGTCCGGGGGGTTAAAAATTTCCATCTGTTTTGAGAGAAAAGGCCTGCACGTTACTATGCTATGCTACAAAGGGGTGCGAACACACACAATTTTCGACACGAGGGGGGATTTCTACCCCTCTTTTAAAAGAAATCTCACCCCCCCTGTTGTTAAAAAGTGAGCCCTCCCTTAAGGAGCCATAGAGAAACGTTCTGCTATGTTTAGTTTAATGGGTCTCTCCTTTTTGCGATTAGCTGCCCTGGTGGTGGCATGCAGCATGCAGACTCCCCTTCCCACACACCCACACCCACCCTCACACCCACACCTGGATGGTGCCAGGCCTGAGCGGCTCAGTCAGACTCCCTGTCGTCATTGGTCTACCTTCACCCACAGGAGGAAGGCTTTAACACACCTATACCTCAACACAGGGATTGCCCTTGGATAGGACTAAAGCTCACATCTAGACTACTCACACTAGGACTCAATCTATAGCGAGATATTGACGATAGATGTCTCCACCCGTGGGGCTGAATTGCATCTCTGTAGGCTTCAGCTCTCCCTCACTCTCCAGTATCCAGTGGATGATGGCCACCACTCCCATCTAGTCTGTACCAAACATCTGCTGGAGAGTGAAGGCTAGGTTGGAGATTTGAGGCGCGCAGAGCCTACTCTGCCGCAGACTGACTAGGACTGGAAGAGCTACAATCTCACACCTGAGGCATGTGATAGGTGGGGTTTTAGTGCACACTGAGATGCTCCCCACTCTCTCCATTAGCTCACGCCTCTAGAGGAAATGCTGCTCTGTACATTGCCATCTGGATGACTGCAGGTTATCTGTGATGGTATGTAGGCTACTTATGTCTCTCAGATCTCACATACCCATACATTCCCACGCTCTGTGGGGATTAGAAGGCCTAACAGGGATATATATGCTCCCAAAGGCAGAGCTGTTATCTACTCCTTTGATAAGGTCAGGAGTATAAAGAAGTAGTTCTGCAAATTGGCACCTGGGTGATACAAGATGTGTTACTGCTATCATTTAGACTGTCCTCTACGACCCATCCTCAGAGCACCACATTCTAGATAACACTCTGTAAGCCATAGGAGGTGATATTCTCAAAGTCCTAACAGGGATATGCTCTCAAAGTCAGACATGCTTCTCCTCCTTTGATATGGTCAGGATTATAGAGGAGTAGTTCTGCATATTGGCACCTGGATGATATAAGATGTGTTACTGCTATCATTTAGACTGTCCTCTACGACCCATCCTCAGAGCACCACATTCTAGATAACACTCTGTAAGCCACATGAGGTGATATTCTCACAGACAGAACTACACTCACTGCCACATCTGCTCTCATAGCCTGGATAAACTCTCTACTGTACATTAGCACCTGGATGTATAACCTGTGCACAGTCACCTTTTTCAGTTTTTATCAAGCCTCCACCATTACCCCACACGCTCTTATCCTGATTAATAGTAGGTACAGGGGAGCTGCATTTAGAGCCTAAGCTGCTCTCCTCTCCGGCAAGGAGCTCTGGATTACAAGGAAGTGATTTAATCCATCGTCACCTGGCTATAAACTGTGCTTAGTGCTACACAAGGATTACCTTCACACCCATAGATCAGGATTCTGATAACCCCTCCCCCACCTGAGATGCACTGATATTTAAGGCAATATGGGAACTGCTCTGAGAGACTGAGCTGCTTTCTTCCTAAGGACCACAAAGGAAGCAATATATAGGCCTCTAGGCTCATGCCCAGTGGGTCCGCCATTTAAAATTTTGCTGGGTGTGGCTACAATCACTGGTAAGACACATCCTGACTGGTACCTTGTCCCTGGATAACCATCACTTCCAGGGACACACTTGTACCCGGCCTATCAGATCTTATCAGTGCAGGTCGTCGTGACCAGCTCCAGTCCAGCCTAAGTCTTATATGAGATTATAAAGGGGATACATTGGGCACCAGGAAGGTCAACAGAAGAGTGATTCATGTATGATAACTACAGGCCAGAAGGTCATACACAACAGCAGGATTTACTAAGGATTAATCTGATTAAAAGGGAATCCTTAGTAACCAATGTATAGGGGAAATTGCTGGGTTCCAGTAAGGTCTAGAGAAGAATTCTTCCTCTATGATAACTGATAGCTAAAGGAAATTTATCCTCACAGCCAGAACCTCATACACTACAGCAGGTGTTATACAAGAGGAGCCCATCTGTTAATGGAGTAGATGTCCCCAATGGTGTAGTACTGATCTATCATGCTGCAGGAGCACTACAAACAAGGCACTACAGAGGGTGATCTATAACAGCCCATAGGGCACTCACTAATGCATGTTTTGGGATCAGAGGAGGGTGTCAGTGGCAGGTGTGAGCTGCTCAGTGGCTGAGGCTGTCAGCCAGGACCTGCTCATACTGCTCATTCACAGGTAGGTCCTATATCTGAGCTGCTCATAAGGGAGTGGTCATTATTTAACAACATTGGGGGTTGGTGGATTTTTCCGGGCCTTCCTCGAGAGGGGTCGAAAGTTTTCTGCCCCCTCCCTCGAAACGGGTTGGAATTTTTCCGGCAGCCCTCTTTGAACTATAGTAACACGCAGACTTTTCTGCCGTAAAGGGGTTAATTCTTTTTGCCCCCCCCCCCCCACTAGAGGGGTCGAAATTATTCTGACCACCCCCCGCCCCAAACCCACCAACCCCATCCCTGGGGATGAATAATGACCACTCCTAAATAGACACTGGGGGCTTGTGTAATTTCATTATTGATTCATCATGTTATACTGTAGTATTGCATCAGCACCCATGTCATGAGGTCTAGATAATGATGAGTAACAGTTATGTTTAATGGTACAGGCATTGTATTATGTACTAAGTATACCTATATCTATATCTGTATCTGCCTGGTAATATAATTATATTAGCATTTTAAGGAATGCATAGTATTCTAATATCCTTCATAATCAATGAATGCAGCCCTGCATAGTTATTTTGAAAGTATTTCATGAGGCTAGGATTAGACATATTGATATAGACAATATTGGTGTCATGATAGGGCTAGTCACCATGGATACATCCTGCCCAATGCACAGGTCTGCTGACTTCACGGTGTGTGAGATTATAATCCTTTAACCCTTTTGGTTGATGGGTGGCAGTATAGTCTGTCATTCTTAGTAACGTAAACGTAGTCTAGATCAGAAACCTTCTAAAGTGATATACTTCTAGTTACAGAGGGTAGAGAAACGTCCCCCCCCCCGACCCCTGATCAGGGAAAAAACATGAAGTGGAAAATGTTTAGTCGGCTGATTGGTTTCATTGGTTACCTCATCTTCCTGCTGATTACCTGCATTTGCCTACTCACTTTGCTTGGACTGCTCGTTTATTAGCCCTTTAAGGACAGCATAATGCATCAATGCGTCATGCGCTCGGTTGTCATGATGCATGCATGCAACCCTGGCAAACAACTCGCCAATGCTGCATTTAAGCAGCATGCCGACCCTACAGGATTTAGACACTCCCAAATGGTCAGTACGATGCACCAATGCAGCACCGGCGAATTGGTGCATTATGACGACGAATGTCACCTTGCATAGTGTGTTAATATGCTATGCCCTTTGTCGTCATGATGCATGAATGCAGCCCCTAGTTAGCTACAAATTCACGCATCATGCTGATCGTTTAGTAATGTATCAACTTAGTTTGGTCAGCATTAAGCACGAATGTAAACCTGGCAAGCAGACTCGCCGGCGCTGCATGCATGCATACATGACAGCAAAGGGCAAAGGGCATTAAAGTACTATGCAGCCCTTTGGATATTCTGGAGTTTACCTGTCTAAATTAGGAGAAGAAAAGGTCGTCGCCCTATGTGACCTCCCCTTGATGTCTCACAGAGTCACGCCACATGGGGCTCAATCCTCGCAGTTCACAGAGTCAGGGGTGGGAGTGCACTGATATTCTTTGGCTCCCACAATAATCACTATAGTGCCTAACCAAGTCAGTAATCATTTGGCTCCCTATACAACCAACCTAGGTCAGTTGATATCAAGCATCAACATATCAACTGTCATCTTGGTCAGTATTTACCCCTCTCACCTTAGTCTTTTACATTTGAATGAGTTTTAGGCTAAGTCCTTTTGAGTAAGGTATTAGTCATTTTGAATAGTTCTTGTTCATGCTCGACCAATTTCAATATGACTAACCTGGGATAGCCACTACAGACTAAGGGTCTGGGCACTCCAGAATGAATTGCAGTAATGTATGGAGCTGAGGAGAATGGAAGAGATGAAAACCTAGGGCTATTGATATTGTAGAATTCTGAATTTGTGCCAATAAAGGCAACACTGTATACGTGTAGCACTCTCTTAAGGTGGATGGCTACCTCTTGAATATGAACACACTGCGCAGGTATCTGCGCATATGGCTTAAATGTATCAGAATGAGCTGATATTAGATAATGGGATACGGATACATACTTACTAAGTCATATTAAAAAAACTGGGCAATTTCGAGCAAAATCGAGCATTTTACAGGACTTTGAATATTTGATATATTTGTATCTAATAATATTTGCTATTTTTATCACAAGTTAGAACATTGAAACTATTTTTCAATAAATGACATACATCTCATCAAGTTACTTAGAACAACCAAGAGTATAAAATGTAATCATTTTATACCCTGATTCTAACCATTTTACACTGTATTTGTAGCTTTAAATGTAAGATTTAGATTTCTTTTTATGTGCAACAACGGTTTGTGTGACACAGAACAATGACAAAAAAGACACAAGAGGAACAACATTTAACATGAATCCCACATAGTGTGGCAGTGAAGACTGAGGCCCTATAAATGAAAAAAAACACACGACCTGGTCCCAAAGTGGAAAGACCCGAAGATGTAATGAGAAAACCTTAACCCTAGGGGGAAAAAGCAAGCACCCATAACTAACATGACATGAAGTACATGAAACTGGAATCATACCTATACAACGGGCTACTAGCCTATGTATTTATTCAGTATAAATAAATAATTACAACAAATTACAACAGGTATACGTGTGTAGGTAGGTACATACATAGAGGGAGTCAGAGATCGATGAGTGAGACGGGGAGGGTGGAGAGAGGGTTGAACATGGAGGAGAAAGACTTTCTCATTACCTTCCACCTGCCCCAGCTATATGTCATCGTGTCGTATGTATGCATCAAGTAGGAATCAATTTGGCAGGTTCATTATCTAGATCCGGCTGTACAACATATCAATGGCCAAGCCGAGTGAGGACATCAATGACTACAAAGCTCTTGTGATGACACACAGGGTGCTATGTAAAGTCTGGCATTGATCTCAGCATGTACCATACCAAGTGGAATTATCAGGTATACATGCATATCACTTTTATGAAACCAAAAGTAGAACATGTGCGTTTCAGCCAGCATGGATATTTCATTAATCATCAAAGTACACTGATTCGCCACATCTATTGGTGTCTTAAAACAATAACAGCTTTATATGATAAGAAGTCAATTTCATAGTGTGATTTATTCCTTGAAATGAAATCTTCGGATCCACAGCTATCTATGCATTTTGTGGGTCTCTTAGTAAATTTGGCTAAATGACGCCCGGTATGTGTATTAACATTATTCCTGGTCGTTGTACTGATTTCTTCTCAGCTTTGGTGCTATTGCCCCATTGTTTGATATCTACACTGTCTGATTCTTATTCACAGGAGCTCACTCACGTCTTAGGGACTCCATACACTCCCCTACCATTGTTTAGCCATATTCGCATCTTTTGCCATCACCATAATTGATTGAAAGCGTTGACTAGTCTTACAAAAGCCGCACATGTCTCAACTCCAATTAAATTTCCTTTGTTCCAAGATATATTTCTCATTACTACAGTCTTGCCTACAGTCTTAGTTCAGGCAACGAGCGCTATAGGATTCCTACACCCTGAACCCCTTAAGGACGACATGTCACTGGAAAGATTACATTTGTTGTCATGATGACCAATGCAGCCTGGCGAGTAACTCGCGGTTGCTGTATTGGTTCATTATGCCGACCCTTCGGGAGTGTGTCAACCCTCGAGGGTCAGCATGACGCATAAATGCAGCCCTGGCGTGTCACTGCATTCATGCATCATGACGAGCAAGGGCATAATGCATTGCAGAAAGGGCACAATGCATTGAAGCATCATGCTGTCTTTAAAGGGTTAATGAAATTCACTGTTGGTGGCAAAAAGGCAGAGCTTTAGACACTACGACAGCTTAATGCCGTTAAGGCCATTGTTTTTGTTCTGATAAAAAGGCACTTCTTCTCTTTGTACAACTTTCACTGATTAAGTTAAGTCAGCAAGACTCTGAAGGCTAGCTTATGGTAATCAGTGCAGGTACTGGAAGTGGGCTGTGTTTGTTAATACTAATACTAGATGACAATCCTATGTGACATCTAGACTCTGTCAGCCTTCACAGAACACTCTTTAATCAACTTCTCCACCCACGAAAGGGGCTACCCTGCCAGAACTAAAGTCCCCTTCAGAGCGCAAGAGCATAAGATATCCATAGGCACCCTCCAAACTCAAGAATGACACAAGTTAGAAACGTGTGCATATTCCGGGAAAAGCACAAGCTGTATACACAAGATAGATCCGGGAGATTCCCGAGAATACTGAACCTTCCCAGTTACATGTTCAATGGTGATGTGTATTTCCCGAGGTTTACTCATGCAAATAACGAGAAATCCCACAAGTAGAATGAAGATGTGTATTTCCCGAGTTTCACTACAAGAAATGACAGGGAATATAAAGAAAAAAATCAAGAAAACGTTCCAGGCATGGGTTCTGCTTGAGATCTTGATTGTAGGGCATCTATATGTCATACCTGCTATCCTCAAGACTGCAGATTAGTCTCGGACAGTCTCTGTTTCTGTTAATAAAATACAGGGCAGGTTACATATTATAAGATATGGTATACTTAGACCCATGAACATAAAACTCAGCATCTGGGAAGAATTAAGATTTCTCTCCCATGAGAACCACATGGCTGTGTTTGTTAATACTAATACTAGATGACAATCCTACGTGACATCTAGACTCTGTCAGCCTTCACAGAACACTCTTTAATCAACTTCTCCACCCACGAAAGGGGCTACCCTGCTAGAACTAAAGTCCCCTACTGTTAATAAAATACAGGGCAGGTTACATAAAGCTCAGCATCTGGGAAAAATTAAGATTTGAGAACCACACAGGAGATAACAGAAGAACTTCCCGAGATACTGTGTATGGATGGCTATAAAGGAGTGTGGGGCTTCCAGTTACAGGTAGAGGATTCCTCACAGCATTATGGACGTTATAGAAATTAACAGTATGCATTTTGCTTAGCTGTGGTGCAATTAGCACCAAACTCCAACATCCTTTATCTACATTTTATGGTCCTCTTATCATTATGGAATCTCACACTGCAACTGCACATCCTGAAGGTTTGTATTCAGCTGTAGGACACAATGGTGACTATAATACCTCATTATCTTAGTGTTCTAAGGGACAAAATAGTAAAGATTTAGATAATTGTTGAGCCGTAGGCTATTCATGTCTTCTCCCTTCTGTTTACTTATTCATGAACTGAACGTTTCTAAGACTAGTCCGTTAGATCTGGAACACTAGTTTAGCCCGATTCGTTTTTCATCTGCTCTTGGATGTCTAACAGTAGTTTCTATAGTCTTAGAAATGACGAAAGCTATAGGATGCAGGCCTACACCCTTTAATCACATTCATAGTGGGTCGGAATGGGGCAGAATTGGAGACTATCAAACAACTCAATAAAATCAATGACTTTGTTTTGATATGGCGATGAGTTGAAGCTTCTCTATGGACATTTCTACAACTTTCCGGGATTCTTTACTCCGCACTCGTTATTCCAGCATCCGGTAATGAGTGTAGTGCTGTTATGTTATTGGATATGGGGGGGGGGGGTCTCATACATAACTGTAGGAGAGAATCAGCTCCTACATATAGACTATCCCTAACCTTCACAAAACTCAGTCTAGCATTCTGCTCAGGGCAGTAACTGCCCCTGGAGAAATTCTATTCATAGGAAGGAATCTACTTTCATATCTACTATTCTGAATGGAGTGTGTCTCACGTCCTGAGCTGCTGCCACCTAAGAACCCCACAGGAGGTTACAGTAGCATATCCCTGGGCACCGGGGATGGATTGAAGTGCAGCATATGCTGCTATACAGCGCTTTGTCGCCATATCATTCATAAGGGCTGCAGCCATATATCATGACAACCAATCTGGAGTGTATCAACCTTATAGGGTGGGAATGACCCATTAATACATTAAATCGCCATGAGGCTCTTAGCGGATTAGAGGAGGGTGTATATTAGGATCAGTTTATTCATTCCCACAAGGGCTGAGCTGAGGAACGTAGGAACAGCTCTCACATGCTCTCATCCAGATGAAAAACAAACTAGGAAATTGAATATAATGCTAAGGCATCACACAAGGCACAGGTAAATTGTCATACTCATCCTAAGCTATTCCCCAAAATGATCCACAAACAAAGCAGTCACCATAACCTGAAGCTAAGACACTAAGACATCATTCAGAGCCAAGTGAGACTAAGTCTTATCCCTGAGCTGCTCATAGACATCATGTACTATACTATAGGCATACATCTATCTGACAGATAAACGGTAATGTATGTGTATATATAATGTTGAAATATTTGTGGCATCAGGTGTAGTGCATGGGAAGTAGCCATAGAACCTTACTATTGGGTATCAGATTTCTGCCTCCCTCGTGGTAGCCTTTAAACACTACCAGGCTACAGGTGCACGTTAGAGGGAGTGAAGGTCTGTGACCTCCCCTAGATATCACAGAGTCACGCCACATGCTGCTCCATCCTCAGAGATCACAGAGTCAGCGACCAGGGGGGCGGGGGGAAAGTTAATTAACCCTTTAAGCACTGCATGATACCTTAATACATCGTGCTAGGCCTGCATTCAAGCATGATGTCGACCATATGTGGTGGAGACACTGCCAAAGGGTCTGCATTTATATGCACCAATGCAGCCCCGGCGAGTTACTCTGTCATTGGCGGATCAAGGGGGGTGGACCCAAAAAAAGGGAAAAAAAGAAAAAAGAAAATAAGAGGAGAAGAAGAGAGCAGGAAAGAGGGGGGAAAAAGAGAGAGGGGGACAACACCATATAGACACAGACCTGAGTCGTAAAATATTATGTCCCAAAATGTGTGAGAAGGCACCATTTGATGTCCAGACCATCAGTATTTTCTTGGGGGGGGGGGGGGGGGGAATGCCCCCAAACCCCCCTAGGATGGCCGCTGCGCTTTGCTTGGGCTGCGTGCGGGAACAGACAGTCATTCCATGGTTGGCCAGGTTTGGGCCCCTCCTTCTGGAAAATCCTGGATCCGCCACTGCTCTGTATTGATGTATCATGACAACAAATGTCATTTTCTACATCCGTCTTTAAAGGGTTCTAAAAGGGAATGTGTATTTGAATTCACGGATCTTGGAATATGAAAGCTATATATCTACATAGGATAAAAATTCGCTCTGTACATATTTCCGCGGATTTCTGCGAAATTCGCGAAAATAAGTACATAGTGAAATAACATATGTTTACAGTATCTAACATGGAGAACAAAGCCTCATAACCTTACACCTGCCCAAGCTATATAGCTTTGTGTAATGCTAAGACCCGCATCTGACCTAACAGCACACCCTGTGTGCTACCTTAAGAGCTTTATAGTCATTGATTTCCGCCTTTGAAATGTTGTACAGCCAGACCTAGATAATCGATCTAACAAGGTGTGTCCTACTTAATGCATATATCCTGCCTTTGAGGAAAATCTACACTAAGCAAAAGGACCGGTGGGAGAAATCACTTTCATGACTGATAAGGCTGTGACTCACGAGATCTGGCCATTGTGAACGTCTTTGAATGGGTTTATGACTGAATGGTGTATTTAGGGCAGATGAGGATGTAAATTGGCTGAAAAGGTAAATGCATGTTATAACACTTTAAATTAGTAATTAGTATACCATTTATATCTGCATCTCCCCTAAATCAAAGCTGGCCCATGGTCAAAGCTGGCACCCGGTCAAAGACGAAAGCATTGGTCCGATCTCATGAGACACAGCCGTAAGCATTTTGTCGTGAATGTTTTAGGTGCGAAAAATGTAAAACACAGCTGGACCATTACAGTGATAGTGATAGATAGGATTGTGTATGGCCTGAGCAATTGCTCATCTTTCATTGATTTAATCAAGTGATGCATGAGGGCAAATTAAGATGTATAGACCTGTGTGCATCTGTATTGCTTGATGGATGACAAGTAGAATGTATTTAGATCTAGAGGCGTTAATGTTGCCTCTGGCCACACCACAGGAAACCATAGATTAAGGAGCTATCCTAGAGGCATCTATATCATGTGGTCATAAAACAGATTATACAGTTATGACGGCTAAATTGGGCGATATAATGTGGGCAAGTCCTGTGCTAAAATAATAGCTATATCTCTGGGCTGCAGTGTGCTTCGGTGCACACCAAACTGACAGATGTGCTGATATTCTATGTAAAGGCGCATGAGAAGTCTACAGTGACTAAAATCAGACTTTTATCGGTGGCCATCAGCTAATGAACCATGAAATGTGCGTGAAAGAATAGCCCATAGTTAAATTACAGGCCCTTGTTCAGAAGATCAACCTTCTCTCTCTCTCTCTCTCTCTCTCTCTCTCTCTCTCTCTCTCTCTCCACTCTCTCTCTCTCTCTCTCTCTCTCTCTCCCTCTCTCTCTCTCTCTCTCTCTCTCTCTCTCTCTCTCTCTCTCTCACACAGGTGCTAGGCCTCTTTTGCAGACACCAAAATACCTGCACTGAAATCAGTTGTCAATTACCCCCATGGGTGCCATTTGTCAGAAGGTCACTGGTCCAGAGGCCAGTGATATTGTAACCAATATAATATCATGATATAGCCAGTTGCCATAAGGTCTATGTAGCAGTCACCCTCATGGTAGCCTTTATAGCCTACCAGACCGCAGGTGCTAGGCCTCTCTGACCTCTCATAAATGTCTCATCGAGTCACGCCACACAGTACTTCATCCTCCTGGATCAAAGAGTCACAGTGGATGGGTGAACAGGTATGGGGTTGCAGGTATTGGAGGCGGTGGCAGTAAGGGTTGGGACCGGGGGGTTGGGTTAGGGGCAGAATAGAATAGGGAATAGAATATAGTGGGGAAATCTTCATCTTACATTTCTATAATTAAGTGAGGCCAAATAGAGTCAGTGCAAAGACAAATTAAATTGCCTAGGACCTGGACATACTCTTCCTATCAGGATCTCGAACTGATAGCACCTACATATTCTGATATGAGGCAGTAGACACACGCATGCAGGCAAGGTTCACTATTTGATTGATGGATTAAGGAAAGTGTTTAGATCTAGAGGCATCACCTTCTCCCCATCGAGCTCCAACATAATTAACAATATGAAGAAGATGCAGTGGAGGTATCTATACTGTGTGATTAAATATGGAGATCATCAGATTTAGGTAAATATTTATAAACATAATTCTGGTGGAGTCTGCTGCAAAAACTAGAATTCTATTCATTAAATTAACTCCATGCAGGGTAGATTTAGAGTACCTGTGTCATAGGGCACACTAAGGGGAAGTGTGCTTCAGGACATATCATACATATAGAGGTTCTGATATTTTAGGCGTGGCTGCAGTCCTAGGGCAAAATGAGAACAATAGGTTTCATCTCATATAATCATGTAAAAACAAACAAACAGGATCTGTCAATTCGAAAAAAAGGTGTCATTAAATCCCATAGATACTTGCAGACACTTTCCACATGTACATCTGATTGCCCCATATAAAAAGCAGGTGTTTTTGTTTAGCTCTGGTCCCATTAGAACCAAACTCCAACATCTTTTGTCTACAGTTTATGACCCTCTTATCATTATGGGATAGCTTTATCTCACACTCCAGCTGCAAACCCTGATGTATAGAGGCTTTGTATTCAGCTGTATGCCACAACAGTGACTATAACAGCTCATCATGTTAAGATAATTGTTTAGCCGTATTCATATCTTCTCCCTTGTGTCTAATTTAAATATTCATGAGCTGACAGTCTCCTAAATCTGACAAACTTCTACTCATTTTTCATATGCTCTCGGATAACCAATGAGTTGAAGCCTCTCGATGAACATTTCTACAACTTTCAAGGATTCTTTACCCCACACTCATGATTCCAGGATCTGATAATTAGTGCTGGGCTGCGATGCAGGCTGTTCTCTATATTGTAGGATAGAATCAGCTCCTACATATAGAGCTGTCCCTAACCTTCACAGCACACAGTGTAACATTCTGCTCAGGGCAAGAAGGATGCCATAATACCAGAATAGCTGTCTCTTCCTCAGTGGAGAAACTCTATTCGTAGGGAGGAATTTACTTTCGTATTGACTATTCTGAAGAGAGTGTGTCACCCACCTGCTGTCTCCTAAGAACCCCACAGCAGGTCCCAAAAGAATGTCCCCAGGCACCGGGGATGGCTATAAAGGCATAGACCTTGCTGCTGGGGCTATCTGAGCAGCTCCAATCATACCCAGAAGTGTGCTCATAATTTGGAGGGATATGTGGGTACTTTCTCAGCCCCTATGGAATCAGATGGAGTGGAGTGGTGTACACCTATATGGATATGTTTTTCAGAGGTAGCATACCATTATTCCTTTTGTGGGTGTGATATCTAGGAATGACTCACAAGGAAATTATCTTAGAGCCTGGTCCCCTAGACAAACAGTAGACAGTTTACCTACTCTCGTAAATCGTCCTTTCATAAACCCTTTGAACCATACTACATGGTGAATGATATTTTAATTAGAACATATCATATTGCCTACTTAGCCCTTTTAATATAGTCCCCTTTGGAATGTGCTGTCAGGATCCATAGAGGGCTGTGCACCAATATGGGTATGCTTTTTGTATAATTTACACCGACATGGGGAATATTTTTATCAATGACCACACACTTATATGGGCCAAATTTAAGACCAATAACCACCCAGGTGGGAGTAGCTCAGAGTGAGAGTAGCTCATTCAGACCTGAATAGGGCTGAACTGCTCAGTGCCTGGCAATGGTACACAGGAGCTGCTTTTACACAGGTGTGTCCCATCACAGAGCTGCTCATAAACAGGTAGGCATTGGGTGGCTGGAAGTCGTCATTGGTTAATCATGACATGTCATTTTAGACTTGATTATGGTGAGTCATGTATTACTGCATGTATAACATTTTGTGTCACTACAATATGACATTAGTCGTCATGATGTAATGATGCAGCCCCAGCAAGTTACTGGCCGGGGCTGCATGCCGACCCTCTGGGAGTGTCTCTACCCCACATAGGGTTGGCATGATGCATTAAGGCATAATGCTACCCATAAAAGGTTAAACACTGTACCAGGCTACAGGTGCAAGTGAAGGTCTGTGACCTCCTCTAGATCTCACAGAGTCACGCCACATGCTGCTCCAACCTCACAGATCACAGAGTCAGGCGCTGGGGGGAGGTAAGGGGAGGGGGTGACGTGGATAACAGAGTTGGGTGTTAGAGGGAGTAGTTAGTGATGGGAAATAGGACAGGAAAGCATTGATAGAGGGAGGATATAAAAGGTCAAGGAGCAGGGAACATAGGGAGAGTGGAGAGAAGAACGTGTTGAGGAAACAGAGATGCTGAGAGAGGTAGGCAGGCAGACAGACAAGGAGGGAGGAAGGACAGGATGGGTCAGGAAGGGTGGTAAAAAAATTACTAATAATGAGGGATGGGTTGGGAGGTAGGCAGGGAGTAGCTAGGTAGTTAAATAGACAGCTAGGGAAGTGGAGAGGGGCCAGGGGAGGGAAGGTATATCTAACACGGAGAACAAAGCCTTATCACCTTACACCTGCCAAAGCTATATAGCTTTATGTCAAAGGTAGGATATCATATATGCATTAAGTAGGACACACTTTATCAGATCCATTATCTAGGTCTGGCTGTTCAACATGTCAAAGGCGGAAATCAATGACTATAACGCTCTTGCAGCAGCACACAGCGTGAACTATGATATAAGACGCGAGTCTCAGGATTTTACCGTACTAAGCAAAAAATACTGATGGGGATATCACGTTGATGACTCATAAGCAGTTTTCTAGAAGGTCTCAAGTGCCAAAAATGTAAAACTCCATTAAAGTGATAGAGATGGATAGGATTGTATATGAGTAGTATAGTATGTATCGGAACGGGACTATAGTTAAGTACTGTTTATTACTCAATCGACCTGCAGCCAATCAGAGGCCTCCCTTTTGGCGGGAAATTCAAAAGCAGCCAATGAGAGGCCTCCCTTTTGGCGGGAAATTCAAATAGGTCACGTGACCGGAAGTGACCTACTTCCGGTCACGTGACCTTTGGGCGGGAAATTCAAATAGGTCACGTGACCGGAAGTGACCTACTTAAGAGGGTCACGTGACCACCATGTTGGCGGGAAATTCAAATAGGTCACGTGACTGGAAGTGACCTACTTAAGGGGGTCACGTGACTACTAGGTTGGCGCGAATTTCAAAATAAGTCACTTGAGATTTTTATGGATAAATAAATTTTAAAAAAGAAAAAAAGCAAGCTGAAAGCTTGCTAAAAAATAATTTAAAAATGTGGCTCTTTTTTTTAGGGGGGGGAGGGGCACTCTGGGGGGCACTCTTTAAGATGCATGGGGGGGGAGGGGGGGAGGGGGGGAGGGGAAGGGTTTTTTAAGAGTGAGACTCGCTTCTCTGCCCTCTCTTTTAGAGGGCAGAGAGGCGAGTCTACTGGTTCGTCTACTTACAATGAAATGTATCATGATTGCGTTTATGATGATGTGCATCATGATGTGACTATCTTACAACTTTATAAGAAATAAGCAAGGTCTCTCTTCTATACAATTACAGTTTTCTAGCTTGAAATATAGTCTTTCAACAGCTCCTTTTCTCATCTTACACAGAAGCAAATATCAGAGGCACCCAATAGCACCTAAACCGCTCTCAGACAAGGGTCGGGCACTGCTGGACTATAATAGATGGGTCAAGGACCGTTCTACTGAGAGTCAGGCTAGGTCGGACATTCAATAACGTGACTTTAGCAAATTTGCTCGAAAAGTCTGACCATGCGAGATCCTTATGCCCCAGTCTGTCAATGCTGTCCAGACTTTCAAGCAAGTTTGCTAAAGACCTGCCTGTCATTGAATGTCCGACTTAGCCTGCTTGACCCTCAGTAGAACAGTCCTTGACTCATCTATTATAGTCCAGCAGCGCCTGACCCTTGTATGAGAGTGGTATTGGCACCATTGGCTGACTCTGATAATTCACCTGTGTGCACGGGGGGAGGAGAGGGTTCACAGCTACAGCTCTCTTAAGGCAAAGCTTGCGCTTATAGAGCACTACTAGTGGAGGTTTGGATGAGGAGGCTATGACATATGATGTTTGTCTTAAAAAATAGCCATGGTGCATGTCGATGTCGCTTAATTATGCTCATATCTCATGTCGATTTTAAGAATTGTTCATGTCACCTGTCACTATGTTTTTCAAGCTTCATGTCAAATGTCACTAGGCTTCATCTCGAATTTAGTGGTCCACACTGCCGCTGCTGCTGCTGCTGTCGGTGCTGCTGCTTGTGCTGCTTGTGCTGCTCATGCAGCAGCTGCTGGCTGCTTGTGCTGCTGACGATGTCATGAGGGCTGCTGTTGACAGATGTTGCTGCTGCTGCTGCTGCTGCTGCTGCTGCTGCTGACGATGTCACGGATGCTGTTGACAGATGTTACTGCTTGTGCTGCTCGTGCAGCTGCTGCTGAAGCCGCTGCCAGCTGCTTGTGCTGCTCGTGCAGCTGCTGCTGAAGCCGCTGCCAGCTGCTTGTGCTGCACGTGCAGCTGCTGCTGAAGCCGCTGCCAGATGCTGCTGCTTGTGCTGCACGAGACTGAGTAGCCGCTATTCGGCGTTTCACTCCTTATGTACCCTGTCCTAGATAATCCTCTTAAAATGGCTGAAAAGACTCTCTCAGCACAGAGACTCTACTCAATGTAAGAGATCTGTTAAGTAAGTTTTCACATGCCGCCTGACTACTGCGGGAGGGTTTAGACTTAAGCAGCTTAGTGCACACACGTGTCTGTTAGAAAAGCTACCTGCACACCTGCCTTCCTTTTTCACTAGTATTTACCCCCTGCCGACTTATAAGGCACCTATACACACCTTCTTGCTTCTAGAGCTAAGCTGACTGGCAGCTATTTTAAAAGAGAATACCCGTTACCTGTATAACGGATAAGGGGGTTATGAGATTAGCGTGTGTATACAAAAAAAACAAAAAAAAAGCTACAGGGGGCGCGTGTCTGTCTGTGAGGTAGAGACCGTGTGGTAAGCGACTCAAGTGTAAAACAAAAGCACCTCCTCTTGCCGCAGTGAGTGGTGTGGACGGCGGCTGGCTAGTTGAATTTAAGCGTCAGCTTAAAAGATAATCCGTTCACGGGCTGGCGCGTCACACCTGGCGTTAATCACCCCCTGTAGTCTTTGTATACACAGGTGACTCGGCTTTATCTCTTCACCAGCTATAATCCCATATACATGTAGCGCACGTTACACTCGTTATCTCTCTTTTCATGCTGATGGATTAGGGGTGGAAGGGTTCAGGTGAAAAGCGATTTGATTCTCTCTGGAAGAGGGTGGGGCTCTAGGTGAAAACAAGCTTAGAACATCCAGATTAGCTGCTCTCTCAGCTATATAAAGAGCCTCATTTTTTCTAATCTCTGCCCACTTCGTCTTGTTGTACACTATCAGTCACGAGGCAGACGCTGGAAGTAGCAGATGTTTGCAGTATGGTTTATACAGAGGTTACCTGCTAATAGGATTTTGTCAGAATAGGGTGAGTTGCTATTAAAATGAACATTTAAATGGGTTGTTAATATGGTATCTGATGTTAATGAGCTAACACCTAACATTGAGGATTATGACCTCCCAGAGGGGCGTCTCGCCAAATTCTCCAGTCTTGACTATAGTCTTAACTGTCTAAAGACTGTGGAGCACGTTAATGGGTGGTCTCCTTACTAATTTCACTTGACCAGGCCGGCAGGGTCAACTAGGCTAGGTAATTACAACCACAAGGGCGGCTACTCAACATGCAAGTAGACCTACTACTACGAGATTGTCTTTTGACCACTCTGCCGCCGCCTGCTGGTCTGGCGATTACATGCTCTAGTATAGTTCTCCGCTCTTTTCGTCAGATGACGCCACAATAGGGTTTTTGTACATTTCCACGATACTCGCGAACATTTTAAACGCATAATGACCTATAATAAGCAACAAAGCACACTTCTAATATATTGAATATAAGAAACATGTCAACGTTGTGTATTTCTGATAGAATGAGGCAGATTCTTTGAAATATCAACTAAACTATAGTGAGATTGAAAATACTACACCATATCTAAAGCGATATAAAAGCTATATAAAGTCAGAACCTCTGACGGATCGGTAGGATCACTCAACCATTCGTCCTCGAAAGCAACACAGGGTTCCCGTCCAACAGGACTTTGAGCCTTGACGCTTTTGAGGAGGTTTGATCTCATGCTGCTTAACATGTGGTGTAATTAATCAACACCGCGGCCCCTCTTTAGGGGCCACACAATAAACAAAGAATAAAAAAGGGTAGGACTTAGGTTTAAAGTGAATCTCCCAGGATTTTGGCGAGGTCGACAAAGGAGGAGATAACAGATTAAACTGCAGGAGACTATACGCAAACCTTGATACTCTCAGAGGGGGAGCTCCATATTGCGGACCTGTGGTCAGATCTATCACCTCCAGGAGGCAAGCTGCATGTCGTAAATGTCCACCACAGACATTGGGATATATTGTTAATCCTACTCCAGGGTCTCCATAATTAGACCCTGAATCTGTTGTTAAACGGGTGTGAGGTGATGGTAACTAATACTTATGAGATGGAGCTCTTACGAGACATAAGCACCACCCAGCGCGGGGCTCGCCTTGAGATGGGAAATTCACTACAGTAGGGTGGCCGGAGCATTTTTGAAAATAAACTAGACACACATGTATTATGTATGTCTAGAATGTCTCAATATTCGCATTTAACAAATTAGCACTGTTATACTGATAGAGTAACTAGGTAACTAACTGTAGCTGATTACATATACCTCACTCCTCAAACCTTTCTGACAGATCTGAAGATCTGTATAGAGAAGACATGCCATACCCATGGCTTACTTATAGCTCTGCCATGCTATAGTGGCTATTGGGAGAACTAAGATTTCTCTATCTAACTGTATGACAGAAGGTGTCCTCTAGTGTTATTTATATGATTTTAATACTTGAGATTGGGGTCTGAGGTCCTCATATGACCCCCAGCAGATGCTCTGACGCTGGCTAGCGGTAGATTGTATCATTTCCATTCAAAATGCATTATTTTAACTTGATTTATCTCTATATTCAGTAATTTACCGTAAACTACCAATTAAAGATTTTCTATAAAAAAAATAAAAAATGAGCCCTGAAAATGCGCAATTTAGGTGGCTTATCTCAAAAAAGATAACAATATCCTAAGTAGTTATAGGACCCTCCATGGGATAGCTGCATTCAAGATGCTTCAAACAGAAAAGGAATCTCGTTGATACATGGATTTGCCATCAGCCAGTGCAAATTCTCCCAAAGGTCAGGTTAAAGAGATTTCCCAGTTATGAGCTTAAAGGAGACTCAAAACCTCAGGTCTGTCAACATTGCCCCTGAATTACATTATGTAATACAGTTTATAATGCATTATCCAGCCTGTATAGGATGGACCCATTCAGGATCTGTTGATAACAAATTACTAGAAGTGTCTATCTGCTTTGAATCGAAAATGATGGCATATCATAAAAGGGTCATTTAACATAGGATCAGATACACACTGGGCCCTCACGCCGACCCTCCGGCCACCCTAACTACAGCATTATCTGTCGTTGAAAATGGTGCTCGTGTAGAGTCGGGATGATGTACCAAAAGAGTGTTTTATACACAATGATATCCTTGTACAAATGCGTATACCTAGTAGGCAGCGTCTTATCATCAAATCTAAGAGGGTGCTATAGTTTTATTATACTTTTATAGACCATTTTTAAAATCCGAGCTTAGCTTAGTTCATAGTCTCCTTACCAATTTTTACTTGACCAGGCTGGCAGAGCCAACTAGTCTAGGTAATTATAACCACAAAGGCGGCTACTCAAGATCCAAGTAGACCTACTACTACGTGATTGTCTTTTTAGCCCCTCTGCCGCCTAGTTATTACATCCTCCAGTCTAGCTCGCCACACCCTTTGAGCAGCACCATTGCCTCGGTAAAAGTGTAGGGTGTGTGCTTTCCACCTTCAGGCATCCATAGATTCGATCACCATCACCCCCCTTGAAATGACCTCAGCTGTTAATTAGGGCGTAAAGCAGCCCAACAACCAACCAAGTCCCTGTCAAAAGATGTGAATAACGCTGTAGTCTGCCCGTTTCTGTGATCCAATATGAACCCTTCCTAATAGCACCCCCACTGATGCATTGCATAAAAATAGCCCCCCTGACCTCATTTCTTGAGCTATAAAAAACACAAACCCCTCATTTTAATCACAATATCATGGCAGTCAACATGAATGGAACCATTAGTGGAGAAAGATAAGAGTCTCTGTTTTCTGTAGCCTACAATATTATGGTGACATTCTTCATGTCAAAATGTAATAAATAAATATGAGTTGTTAAAACTTGTTACCATGGGGATGTTGGTAATTGTGTTCTTGAAGACGTATGTGAAATCCAGATGTATGTGCCTCTGCCCAATGATGTCCCTAGCCATTTTAAGTTAACCTGTTCTGTCTGAGTTAGAAGGGTGCCTAGGAGGGCTAGAGCTACAGAACCCCTAACTGCTGTGAAAGTGCCCCTCTCCTGCCTAGATCACAGAAATGGGAAATATGTTCAGTTGCATTCACCATGATATTTCTGGATCTAGGCAGGATAGAAACTCCTGATCTTTTACAGATCTGAAAAGCTCTCATAGGGATCTATACTAATGGAACCAATATGTATTTTTTAACTCATTTTTCAAAAATTTATCAAACTCCCTACCTTAGCGCCCCTATAAATAGGGTTAAGTACCTGTCCGACCCCTCTACCACTGCTGCTGGAGGAGTACCGAGAACTACCCTCTTTTTTAGAAAACTAAGTAAAAATTATCCTTCTTCATGTCCAGTTACATACAATGTCGATCAATTTGACACTGTAGCAGCCTGTCTCCATATCTGTATGCTGCATAAATGCACAATACACGGTTCTGCACGCACTTAAACCAAGGCTAACATGGTTGACCTATATAGATGTGATACTCTCGTTTTCGGGGCTAGTAGAAATTAGGCGTCTAATACGGACGTTCTGGGTTCGAACCCTCACTAAGTTTTAGTCAAGACGTCTAGCCACGTCGCCTAAGGCGACGAAAGCGCGTCAAGGCGTTTACAGGGTTCGAACCCGTGAGCTGCTCCTTGGGGCTACAAAAAACGCTTAGACCTTGAAATCCCATAGGGAAAAAATTTTGGGTTTTTGGACTTTAGGCCTTAATTTGAGGGTGATCCCGGGCTGATAGAAAAATAATTCTTGGACGAGCGGATAGCTCTGGATCTCTTTTATCTAAAACAGCGAAAAATTGATTATGGTTTCGCCGCAATTCATCCGACGGGGGGTAATCAGCCCCCCCCTCTGCCAATCATGGCAGTGAATCTAGACGACCGCGCAATCACTCGCGGCCGTCGCGACGAACCGACTGAAGACCTCGGCATCTTAGTATGATTCGTGTGACCTACTTAGAGGCTCACACGGTGGGGGTGTGTCCGGCGTTCGGCGCGCTGATTGGCTACTGGTGGGAGGCGCTGTGCCGCGTCAAGAACTTCACCTATTTGGGACGGCTGTTAAAGGCGCACTGAGTTGAGGTGCACCTTTAAGCAAGAGCGCGATCTGAGGGGAGTTCATTAGGCTAGGGAGGCGCGCGCTTTTGGCGAGCGGCGCGCGCCATTTGGCATACCTCCACCATAGGAGGTGTGCCTAGGCGCGCGCCCAATATTGCCTAATGAACACACGGCAGGCCTAGTCTTGCGGACCCCTGTTTGGAGAGTGTAGCGGGCGGCTATGTCGCGCTCTCCAACCACAGTCTTAACAGTGGTCCGCAAGACTAGAGTGCAAGACGCGTGCACACACAGACCGAACAGACACACACAGACCCACACACCCACACACCCCTATCAGTGAGGCGTCTAGCAGATTTGGGAGAGGTGACCAGGGAGGTGCTCTCGGCTAGCGGCCACTAATTAGCTGTTTAGATAAGGCACAGAAACAAGGGTGATGACAGACTATGTGGTCAAGCAGCCAACATGCCCTGACACTTGATAATGGGTGTGGACCACCAAATTCGACATGGCGACATGGCCATTTCTTATAATCGACAAACGACATGAGGCCTAATGACAAGTGACATGAGGCCCAAAAATCAAAGTGACAGGCGACATGAGCAATTCTTAAAATAGACATGGGATATGAGCATTATTAAGTGACATTGACATGTGACATGGCCATTTTCTAAGATCGACATTCGACATGGAGACCCCCCATCCAGAGCCCCTTGATAGATGACAGCTGTTGTGTGTAAGAAAAGCGTATGCCTCACAATCAAAGATGATAAAAGGCTTCATTAATTTGATGAAATTCTAAAATAGATATATTATTCATGTTCTGTGTTCCACAGAGGTAAATTAATTAAGCCTCAACTCTTTCTAGAAGCAGTAATACAAAAATGTATAACATGATAACGTTGTATCAAACATTTTCTTATATACTGGCTTCTGGTAGGAGTTGAATCATAAATAAAGTACCTATGTGAAGCACATGACATGCATGTCATGCTTATTAAAGAATAACATCAATTCAATCAGGTATTCAAATATTTTGGGTTTGCAGGCACAGTTAGAAGGGGTAAGGTTAGTGGTGGTATCTGACCAGGATGTATCAGATTACTACAAACTGCCCCTGACCCCTTCCACCACCACCACTGGTCACCGGCTGTCTGGGGCTCCCGTGGTCAGTGGATAAATTCTATCCACTCTGAATCTGCTAGACGTCTCTCTGCTATGTAGTGTGGGATGTAAAAGAAACCCTTGTCTCGGTAAAAGGGCCATAGATTCGATCACCATCACCGCCCTTGAAATGACCATAGCTGTTAACTAAGGCGTAAAGCAACCCACACACCCACACACCCACACACCCACACATTTTTCTGTATGAGCCTTCAGACCTGAAGCTGCTCAGTGTACGGGACTAGGTTTTGTCATAGGCCCTACGGACGCTACTCAAGGGGGAATAAGAGAGCTGTCTCACCATGACATGGGCTGGCTGTAGTTTTTTATGTTTCGGTACCTACAACCAAACAGCCAGTACCCACCCCAGGGCTTCATGTCGCACGCGGGAAAAGTATAACGGTGGCGCCAACTGTCGGAATAGCGGGTACACTACGTCAGTAGTTCTTTTGTTCTCCGCTGAGTGACTGGGCGAAATGTAGTCGGTAGCTCTATTTTCTGTGCACTGTTCTGTTCATTTTCTACACTTAACGCTTAAATAGACCGCGTGTTTGTACAAGCTAGCCGTTTTTATCAGTGCAAAAATTAAATAAGCATCGGATAGAACAATAAAAAAATGAGAAAGTAATCCAGCACTTAGTATAAGGCACCAGTTTTATCATGAGACACCGAAAGTCTGGTTTTTTTAAGGTGGATAAGACAGTCGACTGAGAGCTCCAAACTAACCAAAAACGTACCAGAGGGAGAACGTACCCGACAGGGCAGGGGCCTTCTACACCCCAGCTCTGATGAGCAAGCGAGGGCCTATTCCTCTTTTGAGGTGGGCCCAAAATTGAACAAAAGAATAAACTCAAAAAAAAGCCTTAAGATTGAAAGAGTTGTAGATACTGATTTTAACGAGGAAGTCCCATTCATTAGTTTACAAATAGTCAGTGTAAGTACGCCCATGTATAGGAGAGAGACCTTGCTTATTTCTTATAAAGTTGTAAGATAGTCACATCATGATGCACATCATCATAAACGCAATCATGATACATTTCATTGTAAGTAGACGAACCAGTAGACTCGCCTCTCTGCCCTCTAAAAGAGAGGGCAGAGAAGCGAGTCTCACTCTTAAAAAACCCTTCCCCTCCCCCCCTCCCCCCCTCCCCCCCCATGCATCTTAAAGAGTGCCCCCCAGAGTGCCCCTCCCCCCCCCTAAAAAAAAGAGCCACATTTTTAAATTATTTTTTAGCAAGCTTTCAGCTTGCTTTTTTTCTTTTTTAAAATTTATTTATCCATAAAAATCTCAAGTGACTTATTTTGAAATTCGCGCCAACCTAGTAGTCACGTGACCCCCTTAAGTAGGTCACTTCCAGTCACGTGACCTATTTGAATTTCCCGCCAACATGGTGGTCACGTGACCCTCTTAAGTAGGTCACTTCCGGTCACGTGACCTATTTGAATTTCCCGCCCAAAGGTCACGTGACCGGAAGTAGGTCACTTCCGGTCACGTGACCTATTTGAATTTCCCGCCAAAAGGGAGGCCTCTCATTGGCTGCTTTTGAATTTCCCGCCAAAAGGGAGGCCTCTGATTGGCTGCAGGTCGATTGAGTAATAAACAGTACTTAACTATAGTCCCGTTCCGATACATACAATACTACTTATATGGCTTGGGAAAATCCTCAACTTTCATTAATTCTAGCAGGTAATGCTTGAGTACAAAATAAGACGCATGGACCTGTGGATGCACCCAGGTTCATCTGTATTGTTTGATGGATGAATTGTGGACCGTATTTAGATATAGAGGCATTACTGTTGCCTATGGCCACACCACAAGAAACAACATAGATTAAGGAGTTATCCTAGAGGCATCTATCTCTTGTGGTCATAATAGAGATTATACAGTTATAACAGCTAAAATGGGAGATATAATGGAGGCACGTCCTCTGCTAGAATTATAGCTACAGGACCAGTCATATTGTTACCAATATGATATCATGATATAGCCAGTTGCCATAATGTCTATCTAGCAGTCACCCTCATGGTAGCCTTTATAGCCTACCAGACCATAGGTGCTAGGCCTCTCTGACCTCTCATAAATGTCTCATGAAGTCATGCTACACAGTACTTTATCCTCCCAGATCAAAGAGTCACAGTGAGTAGGTGGGTGGGTAGGTGGGGGGGGGGAGGGGACATAGCTGCTGGTAGGTTTTGGGGAGGTTGGCAGTAAGGTGGAGGGGGTGTGGGTGTCTTGGAATAGAGGGGCAGAGGACAGGTAGCTAAGAATCAATCTAGTGCTATAGCAAGATCGGAAAATGGCAATTGTGGGAGTATTCTCATTTCTTATTTATATAAATTAGTAAGGCCAATTACAGTCAGTGCATTAAACATTGTTCTTGAGTTGTCCTGAACATGATTTTTGCATCATGATCAAGAATTTAGTGAGAGTGGATTAGGACTGTGTTTAGATTGACAGGCATTCCCTCCTGCCACAAATTGATAAACGATATGAAGAGACGCAGTACAGATTAAGATAAATAAATACTTAGTTATATAGTTTTGATGCAAAATGAAGATAAATCCTTCCTAGAATTGACGCATATAGCGCTTTTTGTAAAAACACCCTGGGTCTATTACTTTCAGGTCTCGATAATCCACCCCTAATGGTTGCAGGCCAAAGGTGGTCGGAACCCAAGTCACTTTGACTATCAAACCAAGGTAATGTGAGAGGAAGGGGTGCAAGAGTGGGGGGACTAGTAGACAGATAAAGATTAAGTTCAAAGATATACCAGTTGCTTAATGGATTTGGTTGGGTGAAGGGAGTAGGATTATAAAATATATGAAAACGCCACCTTCCTGACAACACATAGTACTAAGGAGGTCAATCCAGAAAGAAATGTCAGCATGCAGGACGATTAGTCCCATAGATTTGGTATTTTAAAGGCTTGGAGGCTCTTTTGGAACAGATTTGTCAGTCATGAGAATAAAAAGTCCACTATGAACCCTGCAGGAAAAAACGCCCACAAGCTCATGGCGTGTTCTGAAAGAGCACCCTGGCCTAATGTGTGCAGACCCTTTGATATTTGCATAGAGACACATCTAGATAGAGATGTATATCATACAAAGACTCTTTCCTCTGTGGGTGTCTTTCTTTCTCATGTTTAAGCCCCGTTATCTATATCAACATTTCACCTAGGCATTATCCTGCATTAGGCTTAGCTGTGTAGCAATTTGACCCAAACTCTAACATCCTTTATCTACATTTTATTATCCTCTTATCATTATGGGATGCCTACTATCTCACACTCCAGCTCCATATTGTGATGTGAAGAGACATTATATTCAGCTGTAGGACACAATGGTGACTATAAGACCTCATTATCTTAATCAAGTTACTGTTATTTTCTGACAGAATAACAAAGATTTAGTACATTGTTAAGCCATATTCATGTCTTCTCCTTTGTGCCCCCTGAAGGCTTAGACTAGTCTCTTAAAACTTACGCACATTCTTCATCTGTTCACAGACACATTTCCCATTACTACAGTAGTTTCTACAGTCCTAGAACAGGCACTGAGAGCTGGAGGATGCCTCCACCCTCTAATTACATCTACAGTTGGTGAATACCTTTGTTTCGGGCTGACAATGAGTTGTTAAAATGAGTCTCTACGGATGTTTCTACAATTATTATTTCACAACACCTCACAGTTTCTGATAATTAACAAGGTGTTATGAATTTCTGATGCTGGTTTTAGGGGACATTCTTTTTGAGTAAAAGTGGACAAATATATCTAGACATATTTGATATCAAGGTAAAGCTAAAGCTGCAAGTAATGCAGTGGAATAGAGATAACTTACAATTTCTCCACTTCTTAAGATCAATTAATTCTTAACTACTAAACTGTGAATTTTGGTCATAAAAAGCGTATATTATCCTAGACATTTTAGCCCGGGGGAAAACAATTTAAAGAAAAGACTCCCTCATAATTTTTCAGTCCTTGGTGATGAGAAACCACTTTTTCTTGAGGGGTCTAATCATCTGTTGTGCAGTAAATGTGATGCTACCATCTGAGTTAATGAGCTCCGTCCATTGGCACACCTGAGCCCTAAATTTACTGAAGGGTGTAAGAGCGCTTACTATCATTATATCTCACAACCTGAGCTACCGACAGGAGAACAGAAGAATTTTCCTGGGCACCAACATGGCTTTAATGCGTTATGCGCCGCATTGTACTTTAATGTACTGTACCATTGGTCATCATGATGCATGGATGCAGGCACGGTGAATGTACTCACCGGGGCTGCATGTAGGGATCATGCTCACCCCCCAGCAGTGGGCACAGAATATTGAGTCAACATTGATCAATGGTTGTTAATGTTGATTTAATGTTGATGCAATGTAAATTGAAAATTGGACTCAATTTCTGTGCCCACTGGGCCCGTCTTTAGTGTCAGAGGGGGATTGATAGCTACATGTTTGAGGTACCCTTAGATTGAGAGCTGCTGTCCCCTTTATTCATAGGATTAGAATTATTGAAGAGCAGCTCACCCATTCCTACAGGAACTGCACTGATATTCCTAGGCTCCCTATACAACCAATCTCTCAATCACTAGTACCTAACCTAGTTAGTCATTTTTTGGCTCCCTATACGACTGACCTAGGTCAGTTATTATTGTCAGGTTGGTCAGTACTGACTTACCAACCTTAGTCTTTTAGTTTACAGGGGGAGCCACTGAGTGGTCATCATTGTATTTTACAGGTGGCACCAACTAGTGGTATACAAATACAACACCCCAATGATGAATATAGATTAGCCACTACTGACTGCACCCTCAGTCATTTTTGAATATAACTTTGCCATTATGACTAACACACATATGACAAACCTAGGATAATCTGTACTGACCAACCCTTTCAATCTATGGACTTTCAGTGTGGGCCCAGTGCTCAGTCTGCGGCCGAGTAGTCTCTGCGCGCCTCAAGTCTCCAACGTAGCCTTCACTCTCCAGCAGAGGTTTGGTACTGACTAACTATGGGTGGCGGCCATTATCCACCGGTGGATATTGGAGAGTGATGGAGAGCTGAGCCTTACAGAGATATAATTCAGTCCCAAGGGTGGAGACATCTAGCGGTAATATCTCGCGATAGATTGCCAGTGCTACTGAGGAACAGCTCTCATAACTCGGGCGTCGACACCTATATGAAACACAGATACAAGCATAATAGCATACATAGCACTCCCGATAACCTGCACCTGAGACACCAAGCCAACCACCAGGGCCACGTTAGAGTAGCTCATTCAGACCTGAATAGGCCTGAACTACTCAGTGCCTGGGAATCAAGGGTACACGCCTATCTCACTCTCCAAGCACCATGTTGGTGGTTAGGGGGTGAGTAAGAGAAGAAGGGTGCGTCACCAGAAGTCCCCGCTCTCCTTTGAGCATTGGGCTTTAGCAAATATGCATGCATTTGGATTCATTCAAGGCCACATATTATTCGTTATTATGCGTAATTAATAATAAAGCTAGGATCCAGGACACAAAATTATTTATTAACTTAGAGATAGTGCCATCATCTGCTTTGCACCAAGGTTGCTGTGGGACTGACCTGCATAGTTACAGCACTGTCGGGAAGCAAAAGAGTGAAGAGATGCATGCACAGGTCACCAGTGTAGTACCCGGAGTGGCGCACCCTTTTTCTATTGAAGAAGGTCATGAGATATTTAGTTGCGGCCCTTGCTGAGAATGGCACACATGAGCTGCTCTTACACAGGTAGGTCCTCTCACGGAGCTGCTCATAAAGAGGCAGGCATTAGGTGTGTGTTGTGGTTATTGATTTACCATGTCTAACTGTAGTACTGCATCAGCACTCATGTCATTCAGTCTAAGAGAGTATTAGGAGTATATAAATGAGTGACATCAGTTTTGACACATGCGAAGAAGGCTCGAGGTCCAGTTGACACCCTTGCTCGAACACGAAAGGACATTTAGGATTTTACTCACAGCACAGTGGTATGTATGATATTTTTATTATCAGGTCTTTTTTTAAAATACAAGATTCACTATGCTTAAGTCAAGGAATAGCCATATTCAATGCCCCTCCCCAATTGAATAGAATGTGACCGTATTCAATGGGCTAGGAAAAGGCTGTGTTCCTTAATTAAATGGCTTCAAACCAAAAAATAAATAATACTAATAAATACCTCTCACGAGTATTTCACTCGTGAGAGCTGGGGCATATATCCCACTCAACTCAGTGAAATATGGCAGAGACTGTATCAATGGGCGTTGGAATTTGTCTATGTATCTACATTATTATTGAATAATAATTAAATTCATATAGTTCTAACTTCTGGTATCACTTCAATGCAAAAACAATATCATCAAATTTGTATTTGCCTAGATTTTCCCAGTTCTAGGTGGCAGTCGTCAGAGCAGCAGAGCTTCATGCAGGGGTCAGTAACCTTGGTAGAAACCATCCGTCTTGTAGCTGCCATCCTGATGGTAGCCTTCATATGTCACACTGGTCTAGGGGTGCAAATTAGCCCTTTAAGGACGCACATCTCTGAAAGATGACATTTGTCCCAATGCAGCCTTGGCGAGTATGCCTTGGAGCATCATGCCGACCCTTCGAGAGTGTCTTAAACCCTTGTTCATGAGTAGACTCGCTTGAATGCAGCACTGGTGAGTTACTTGCCAGGGCTACACTCATGCATCATGATGATCAAGGGTATGATGCATTAATGCATTATGCCTTCCTTAAATGGTTAGGAATGAGGGATGAGGACGTCTATCTGAGAGATAATAGACATCAGTCTGTGACTTGGTGTTTCACTCTCACACATCTCAGGGCTGGAAGGGGGGGGGGTGGTATGTGGAGGTTTTTTAGGTGTTTTATTGGGTCTAATTGACCATAAGGGCCAGAACCTAGCTCAGGATTTTGGCCATCTTAAAGATGGTATTACTTGTGCTAAGATTGAGCTCACTACTCTATTTACTCATAGAGAATCCTGACTTAAGCATAACACATAACCTAGCTAACAAAATACGATATAACGTTTTTAATACAACATAACGTTTCGCCACTATAAGGAGCCATAGAGAATATAATATAATTTACATTGCATAGTTTTTTTTCGTTTACTGGGTAATGTATTTCTGTCAGATTAAACTTTTCAGGGTTATGCCATTAATAATATTATAAGATTCTTGTCTAGGATGATTGCCTTGGACATACCACATTGCTTGCTAAAATACATGGTCATGCTGGTTTGGTTACACCTACCTACTGGAATGCTGCAAGGTTTTGGCTACACCTTGCCCATGTCGGTCATGAGTCGAACTAGGGCTGTGTCTCACGAACTTAGGCCAATGCTTTTCTCTCTGACCAGGTGCCATCTCTGACTGGTTGCCGTCTCTGACCGATTTGGCATGATAAGGTCAACATATCCGAATGTTGCTGCCCAACATTGGCGTCATATATATATAATGAGTATCAATGCACTATGCCATCCTTAAAGGGTTAACTAGTACTGGCTAAAGTACTGATTAGGTATGTATGTAGCTAGGTAAGGGACAGGGGAGCTGTTGGTACAACTACTGGCTGCACAACTTTGTATGGAGGACCAATCTACAGCCATTGTTTCCCACCTGAATCAGCTGTATGCAATATTGATAGAAACAATCATGTCCATTAGGTAGGCCTATTGTGAAGGTATACTCATGGTATATACTGTTTCATCATGTCTCACACTGTACTAGGGATTCAGAATGACTGACGTATTGGTCAGAAACAAAAAAAACGTCAATAGTGTCATTCCCTTGCAATTGATAAGAGCACTCCACATCGTCAATATGTGGTGCATAGATGCATATTTATATTTTAATGTAATTCATTTTGAAAGAGTCCTTATTAGGATCATCAGACCCTGAATCCCTCATGACTTTTTACCCGATGAATACGGCAGTCGTACTGGATGAGACCCCTGGCCATTTTTAATATCATCGGAGTAGGCCTATGTACACTAGAGTCAGCTGAGAGAACAAAAGAAATGGCCTAACTATTTTACATACATGGTTGTATGTGGATGCGGTCCACTGATCACACTCTCCTACTGTGGGCGTAAGTCAGATATGATATGCACGACTAGCTGCATAAGTGTAATAAGCCTTGGACAATGGTAATTTTCCGCAGCTGGCACCTTGGACAATTACCCTGTCCTTGGCTTATAACACGTATATATAGCAAGTCACTTGTACCATATTCAATACAACAATCCAATTGGCCACAGATGGTTAATCCACAGGGCAATTTATCTTCCATCATTTCTTATATTGACCCTATACTACTATATGTGCCTCTGTACTAAATGTTATGCCCTGATAACCTTAGTGTAGGGCTTTGGCCCCATGTGCCATGGATAAAACCATCCAATGAAGAAAAAGGGGGGAACAACTTGTATTTATTTGAAAACAAACCGGTTTGATACATCCTTAAACCGATGTTAAAATAAACTTACCCTCAGACGTTCCTGGTGTCTGTTCGATTAATGATCAGCTTCAACTTTGCGTCACACAACTGCTGTGAAGTAAGTGTTTATTTTACATTATATACCCATATATCTATAGCAGGAGTGCTCAGAATGACTATACTATAGGTAGTTATGGTGTCGCCATAGGTAGTCCTTTTTTTTCTGTCTCTATCAAACATCGATATGCTAGTGACAAATTGTAATCTGCACGGAGAAAAGAAGTAGAATCTCTGTGACTCCCGACTTCTTGATCACTGCTCAAGGTAACTCTCCCCAGGACTCTAAAGTGACTCCTGAACATTAGCAAGACTCTATAATACCTCTATAATGACTCCTTTTCTAAGACTTCCTAATGGTTGGGAGTCACTTTAGAGTCATGGGGAGAGTTTCCTCAGTGATCGAGTGTAGACTCCCTTTAAGGGGTTACCGTGATTCTATTTCTTTTCTCTGTGTGAGTGTGACATGGATATTAATGTCACCTCTATGTCTGCAAGTCCTTCCCAGACATACATCGCATAACTCTGTGAGGGCAAAATGTATGTGACCACTTTGCAGAAAGGAAATACATTGTCCATTTGATATGTATATATATAGCCAGTATTGCATGAGGGTGACACATATAGACCATAAATGGCCCGAGAGGGGTCTGGCTTTGTCGGTGCCAGATATGGTTCGTATGACTGTATCAGCAGAGGGCAATATATGACTTCTTTCTAATTTATTGCCTCGAATCCCTCACTTTCCTCGACAGAAGCCATGCAAATGGCTGCTGATGTATCATATTGTTTATGAATCGTGTACAACAGTAATAACAAACGAAAGAAAAACCACAAAAAAAAAACCACAAAAAAAACCCACAAAAGATGTACAGGCCGCAGTGCGGAGGAGAGTATAGTCCTGACTGAAATACTTAGTCCAGTGGTTCCAAAGGGCTAAGTGCAAGCCTAATGGGCTTTTTGAGTTTCCTTCTTTGATCTTACACAGACGGTTCAAGCAAGTGGAAAAGGTGTGACGTATAATCCTGTGTTGCATAATTCTACTAGAAACCCTTTGTTAAAAACTATGTGCCATCTGAAATGTTAGCATTACATTTACTACAATTTCATGCCGGGACTGTATGTTGTTATTTTTAGCACCATGTCTTTCACCGTCCACCACCCTCAATTATATACATCGTTTGAACAAAAAAGGGCATCAGCTCAAAGGGCCATAACTCTGTATGGCTGCCGACCTGGATTTTACCAGATATCCATTGAAAGCCTGAATGTCCCAAATACTGATGTCTTTTCTGGATGTGTAGTCAGGTGTCAAACCTTTGGGACGCGTAGTGTTAACCCTTTAAGGACGGATGTCGCTAAACGATGACATTGTCGTCATGATGCACCAATGCAGCCCTGGCGAGTAACTTGCCAGTGCTACATTGTTGCATCATGCAAACTTTTCGAGAGTGTCTCAACCCTATAGAGTCAGCATGATGCTTGAATGCGGCACTGGCGAGTAACTCGCCAGGGCTGAATTCATGCACCATGATGACCAAGGGCATGGTGCATTAACGCATCATGTCTCCTTACAGTGTTGAATGAATTATGATGCATGATAACAGTTCTGGCGAATAACTCGCTAGTTCTGCATTCAAGTATCATACAGACCCTATGTCATAGATTCACTACCGATGGATCGTCATGATGTGTACATGAGTAGACTCGCCTGGGCTGCATTCATGCACCATAAAGAACAATGAAGCACAATGCGGCCCTTAAAGGGTGAGACGGCTTATATGTTGAGGTGTCTAAGTATACACATGTACACATCCATTAGTAGTGACTCTGAAGTAAATCCCCCCTCTGAACTCATTGTCACCTCACCTCCCTACATCAACAACCCAGCTTGTCTGCCTCCGACGTCCTTACCCGTAGACTGATATTCTTTGGCTGCCTATGCAACAAATCTCTCAGTCACTACAGCCTAACCAAGTAAACCCAGCTGTCTGCCTCCAACGTCCCTGACCGTACATCTGCGACTCCCACTGCAACTCCCTTTCTTTCTTCAATCAATGTCTTATACGTTTAACTCTAACAGTGTGTACTTATTTGTAACCCCCCCCCCATAGTCTAATTATCACATCTTTTATTACTGGTAATTCAATTACATGCTTTAGGGACGGACCTAGGAATTTGAAATATATGTGTGTGTGGGGGGGGGGGGGGGGCGGTGCACCAAACACCAAAGTATCAAAAAAGTGTTTCGCTGCAACTTGCGGCGGCTTGACAGTTCATTAGAAAAATCTATCTCTTTCCCAGAAGGGGCGGGGGCGGACCCCCAGGACCCTCCTGCATCCTCCCCTGTACTTTCCCTCCCATCCCTTTTCTGCCGCTCCCTCCCCCTTCTCTCTCTCATACACACATCCTGCTATGAGGGCCTTGTATTGAGCTGAATACTACAAAGTGGACTATATAGAATTATTACCCCCTTCCCATATCAATACAAGTTTAGAAAGAGGTTTATATGTGAACTTACCATAAGGCCAGTCTTATATAACTGATGGGGCGCAAGCTTCTCCTAAATTATAATCATTTTACTCGCTCCTAGATACATTTGTGATTGTATTGGAGGAACGATGCAATAGATGGGTTCTTTAAGCACCATTATCCATTCCCTGAATGATGAATTAAGACAGAACTGGTGACATTCATGCACACTAGCACTGACATCAATCTCATTGTGTGGCCCGACGGATAGAAGTATCTTCTCTAAGATATTTTCCTTTTTTTATTTTCCCTTTCCTGCCATGTCTCTGTCTCTTAAATCCAATTTGAATTTTCAAGACCTCCCTTTTGACAGTTATCAGAAGACTAGCAGTATTCTCCAACATGATAGACCGGGATATAATTTAATTATTCAGAAATCGATTAAATGGGGGATTTCATTTGGGTGAAATGGAAATAGTCGAGATGAAATGTAATTATAAGAGTCTAATTATTGATCAATAGTTGACAGCTTATTTGGTGTCAAAAAGGATCACATGTGAGCAGGCAAGCAGAAAGGATAGCCCGTGGGCCCTCTAATGGGCTATCCTTTTTGCTTGCCTTATATTGCGTGCTTTTCTGATATGTCCTGAACTGTTGGTATACCTTTATAATTTCTGTGGTTCATAAAAATCAGGATTGTATACCCCAAGACAGATATCTCAAACAAGCAAACAACATTTCAAGTAAAACTTGTGCCATTCTTGAGTCTTGACTCATGATCTCTATGAGAATTTCAGAACGTTTATTGAACGTTTACTGGATATTTTCTTGTGTCATATTTCCTGGAATTTCTTGTGTTTTGAAGGAGTAAAACTCAGGAAATTCAGAATTATTCTGGAACCTTCTCTGGACACATTTTTAAAAGAGTGTAGCTCGAGAAAATCACGTTATCGTTCTAATTCTGAAATCTTTTGTTATTTGCTCGGGTAATACACATCACTAATGAACATGACACTAGGCACGTTCACTATTCTTGAGAATCTCCCATGTCTATCTTGTGAATACATGATTTAATCAGGGTAATAGCGTTATAATGCTGATATGATGAAAGGGGAGGCACTCCAAAATGTTATGTTATCACAAATATATCCCTATTAATGAGTTTTGATTTAAATTGAACTAAAAAATTAAATTCACACAAACAAGTATGTTTTTTGTACATATTATGTACAAAAAGACCTTAAGTTATCAAGTGTTGCAAAAACAGTTCCTCTAAGGGTACAAAACTAGACTAAAACTCTACTCTGTATCCGTTGATCTCGCAATGCTGTCACATAGTCCCGAATGCACTCCATTGCATGATTTAATTTGGCCGATTTGAATTGGACGCCTAGGGCGAGGTTTAAACGTGTTTATTTTCAATACGATTGTTGCATGTCATGTGACACTTAGCTGTCCTTTCCTGTCAAAGCCGCCCCATTAACCCTTTAAGGGCGGCATAATGCATCAATGCATCACACCCTTGGTCGTCATAATGCATGAATGCAGCCGTGGCGAGTAACTCACTAGTGCTGCATTCAAGCATCATGCCGACCCTATGGGGATGAGACACTCCTGAAGGGTCAGCATGATGCACCTATGTAGCACCAGCGAGTTAATCGCCGGGGGTGCATTGGTGCACCATGATGACAAATGTTATCTTTTTGCGCCATCCATCCTTAAAGGGTTAATACTGGCCACACCCGAGTTGAAATATAACTGTACTTGTTTCACCCATAGCCGCCCCAGCATAGCTCACACAACACACAACTCCATTTTCCACCTTTTGTGAATTGTCTCAATGAAGCTATTTTCAAAGTTTTAAAATATCCAGCCAGAATATTGTTGTTTTGTCCTCATGAATCAAGGAACCTCTCCTGCTTTGGCATGCACCACCAATCGGCTCCATCCTTCTACTATTCCTAGCTTATGAAGTTAATACCCGTCCCCACTGTCCAATATTGTAGCCCTTGCTACCCAGTCTTAAATTAAGTGTACGGGCCTGTCCTACCCGTTGGCCTTACACTGTAGTCCTCCATTCTGAACGAGAGATCATATATTATTTTCTGCCATACCCTCCAGCTTGTGTGGCATTGCTCCCATACCAGTATATCTAAATTAATATGTTTCTCCTCAGCCACCAAAACCTTTCTATGGCTCACTCCTGCTGTCATAGGTCCTCCAAGTCATTCTCCGACATGCTATAGCGATAATTCGGTATTCTCCGTATAGGCAGCCATGTTACTTCTAGGCTGGGGATATCCTGCAATATTTAGCTTGGTATCAGGCACCCACCCACCATAGCTTACCATCAACAAGCTGCATTGCGAGAGAAGAACCAAGATCTCACGAGATTGCTATAATTGTTCCCTACCCCTGCTCCCCTATATTTCAATATATTATTTCAACCACCACCCTTCCTCCTACTCTGTACCATTCCCCTTGGCTCCTTCTGCCCTCATGGGTCCCCTTCGCCATCCTAAGACATGCTATACTACTCCATGTGTTCCCCCTGTTCCCTATGATAATCAATAAATGTGGATGTATAAGTGGTTCATTATGTTAGTGTGTCATGGTCTGGTGATTCCACAGTACTGCCTTCCACCAGCCCAGACTCATTTAAACTGGAATATGTTTAATTCATATATCTGTAGCACGGGCCCTCCATTGCAGTCTGCCACGGCATTGCGTGGGCTATGCAGTGGAAATCGCTCTTTTAACACTTTAAAGGCAGCATAGTGATTTAATGCACCTTGCTCTTTATCACCATGATGCATGAATACCGTCATGATGAATAAATCCCTAGTGCTGCATTCACGCATCATACCGAACCTGTGGGAGTATCACATTCAGGGCATGCTTTCGCTAAATCTGCTTAGGTTTCATTTGGAGCAAAGATCGTGATGGTTTTGGCGAAATGAGGTAGTGTTATGACCGAGTAATAAATATTGTATTGCACTTAGATTCGGGTTATGTCTTGAACTTCCCCTTTGAGGACCCATTCCAAGGGCTCCTCCAAGTGCGATAATGGGTATTTACCAGTGCCATTTGCAGTTTTGAGTTTTGTTAATGGCCCATTTTGTTGGATAATACATGTAATATTCCCCAATAAAAACTCGAATTACAACTTCATAAGACCACTTTTGATAATCTCATCACAGAGATTCTTCTACGAGTACAGGTCTATTCCGTCAGAAAAATATTAAATAAACTTCAAATACTTCAGAAGAACTGTCATATATGGGACAGGCCCTGCATCTATCATTACTAAATGTTGAACTTCATCTGATTATTCTACATAATGATTTTGTTACCTACCACACCCAGGCCTTTGTAATGCAATGTGGCAGTATTTCCCCGATGGTCGATACTAGACGAATAGACGATTTACTGAGAATCAATCTGTATGGTTTTTAACCTCAAAGTTATTGCTATTCAGCTGGACTCTAATTGATTTACCATGGTCTACATGTCATGGGTTGTCACTAACAGTTTAGAATAGAGGGGAGTAGTGTGCTTTGAGTTGAACTGATAAATAACCTCCTCACAGGCTACACTTGTCTCTCTGCCTACATGGATAATCTAAATGCTCCGGCCCTTAGTCTGTAGTGGCTATCCCAGATTAGTCATAGTGACATTGGTCAGGCATGACCAAGTGCTATTCAAGAATGACTGAGGCAAAACAAAATATTACTAATGCTTTACTCAAATGAACCTAACCTAAAATGGTGAAGGCTAAGGTAAATTGGTCAGTACTGCCCAACCTGACAATATTTACTACCCTAGGTTGGTCATAGGGGGAGCCAAAGAATAATAGTTACGGCTGTAACTCTCAGATGGAGCTGTGGCTGTCTGCGAGTTACGGGCAGAAGGGTCAGTTATCTATTGATTGTGCTTATTCCAACCAATCATGTAGATTTCTACACCCAATCAACTCAGACCATGAGTGGCTGTTTATGGTACGGAGGGCTTTAAATGGGTGAGGTGAAATGTACAAATTAGTAATCATAGTCATGTTTAGACCAATCAACAGGGGATCCAAGAGGCTGTAGATCTTTTGCCTCTATACAGATTACCTCCATCAAAGTGCCTCAATGTGTAGAAATAAAATAATATCCATAATTCAATTCATGAATCAACTGTAGTATACATATGTAAGATATTACTCATTAAATTATGAGCACGTATGTTTAATTTTAAAGCCAGGGGAATGCAAGGCAGTTTCACCTCGCATATGGTACCGATTTCCCAATGCTTTTTAGGCTCTTATATCCTATACCCACAACGCAAGTGGCCGTGGGTATTGCCAGCTATACTAAAGAATAACTGACTTGGTGACTGAGAGATTGGTCTTAGAGGGAGTCATTCTCCGACATGCTATAGCAATAATTCAGTTTTCTCCGTATGGGCAGCCATCTTACTTCTAGGCTGGGGAATATCCTGCAATATTTAGCTTGGTATCAGACACCCACCCACCATAGCTTACCATCAACAAGCTGCATTGCGAGAGAAGAACCAAGATCTCACGAGATTGCTATGATTGTTCCCTACCCCTGCTCCGCTATATTTCAATATATTCCAACCACCACCCTTCCTCCTACTCTGTACCATTTCCCTTAGCTCCTTCTGCCCTCATGGGTCCCCTTCGCCATCCTAAGACATGCTATACTACTCCATGTGTTCCCCCTGTTCCCTATGATAATCATAAATGGGGATGTATAAGTGGTTCGTTATGCTGGTGTGTCATGGTCTGGTGATTCCACAGTACTGCCTTCCATCAGGCCAGACTCATTTAAACTGGAATATGTTTAATTCATATATCTGTAGCACGGGCCCTCCATTGCTGTCTGCTACGGCATGGCTTTGGCTATGCAGTGGAAATGACTCTTTTAACACTTTAAAGGCAGCATATTGATTTAATGCGCCCTGCTCTTGATAAATCACTGCATTCATGCATCATACCGAACCTGTGGGACTATCACATTCAGGACATGCTTTCGGTAAATCTGCTTAGTTTTTTTTGGAGTAAAAAGCGTGATGGTTTTGGCGAAATGAGGTAGTGTTATGACCGAGTAATAAATATTGTATTGCACTTAGATTCGGGTTATGTCTTGAACTTCCCCTTTGAGGACCATTCTAAGGGCTCCTCCAAGTGCAACACTGGCTATTTGTCAGTGCCATTTGCAGTCTTGAGTTTTGTTAATGGCCCATTTCGTTGGATAATACATGTAATATTCCCCAATAAAAACTCGAATTACAACTTCAGTAGACCACTTTTAATAATCTCATCACAGAGATTCTTCTACGAGTACAGGTCTATTTCGTCGAAATCATATTAAATCAACTTCAAATACTTTAGAAGAACTGTCATATGGGACATTACTAAATGTTGAACTTCACTTGATTATTCTACATAATGATTTTGGTACCTACCACACTCATGCCTTTGTAATGCAATGTGGCAGTATTACCCCAATGGTCGATACTAGACGAATAGACGATTTACTGAGAATCAATCCGTATTGTTTTTAACTTCAAAGTTATTGCTATTCAGCTGGACTGTAATTGATCTGCCATGGTCTGCATGTCATGGGTTGTCACTAATAGTTTAGAATGGAGTCTAGTGGTGTGCTTTGATAAATCACCTCTTCCCAGTCTACACTTGTTTCTCTACCTTCACAGATAATCTAATGCCTGGACCCTTAGTCTGAAGTGGCTATCCCAGGTTGGTCATAGGGACATTTGTCAGGCATGACCAAGTGCTATTCAAGAATGACTGAGGCAAAACAACATATGACTAATGCCTTACTCAAACGAACTTAGCCTGAAATGGGGATGGCTAAGGTGAATTGGTCAGTACTGACCAACCTGATAATATTTACTAACCTAGGTTGGTCATATTGGGAGCCAAAGAATGACTGACTTGGTTAGGTACTATAGTGACTGAGAGATTGGTCGTAGAGGGAGCCAAAGAATATTAGTGTATGTCTGTCTCCATCTCTCTGTCTTTGTTCCCCTCCCTCTATCTCCCTCTCCCCCCCACCCCTGTCTGCCTGTCTGACTGTCTATCTCTGTACATGTATCAGTTTCACTTTGTTGGTCCGTCTGTCTTCAAACCTGTAGAGTCGGTATGATGCTTGAATGCAAAGCTGGCGATTTACTTCCCAGGTCTGCATTCATGCATCATGACAACAAAATGCATGGTCCATTAGCCTTCCTCAAAGGGTTATATCACTCCATCTCTGCCTTCATTTTCCCCTTCACTCTCTCCCGTTATCCCACCATTAATTACTATGAAATCAGCATTACAGTTGACTATAATAATGAGCGCATTTCGGAAAACAATCAAAGAATTAAATCATTTTGTTCTGCTGCCTCCACGTAAATACCACCAGAGTTCCCGTTCTGTCAATCCTTTCTTTTCCCTTGTGAAACTCAACCTGCTCTATTTTTCCATCACATTTTCATTCTCCTTAAAAGTTTGTCCCGCAGGCCTTGTGAAGTAATTTGATTATGGATCTCCAACTGTGTTTTAAATGTGTTGAATTTCAAAATGATTGCTTCTCGGCATGCAACTCGATTGTCTCAAAACATTCACCTTTCACCCCGTCATTCCCGTCTAATCCCATAAATAGGGAGAACAGGAGAGACTTTATGACTCTTTTTCCAGAGTCAGTAATGTCACGACGATAATTGACCCCATTTTAACACAAAGACAACAATTTCCAGACTCCTTTTTCAGATCTATCCTCTAGGCCATTTAAGTCAGAGCAGTCCGGTATTGCCTGGCCCTCTCTCAGAGGCAGTTAGGCAAGGCTGGACTATTGGAGGAGGTTTTAAATTTACCAGGCTCCATACGAGTATTCAGATTGAAGAAAGGGAGTCGTTTAGGCTTCCCCTTTGTGTACTTTAACACCCTTCCTCCTTCACTGCTCATCTTTCCTGTCCACAGCCTCTGGAGCCAAATTGTCCTGTACCATGTACCATGAATATGCCTCATGAACCTGTCGCATCTTGTGTCAAATGCTAAAAATGGCAAATTCACTGAATCACTGGGAAAGATCTGGAGTGATGTGGTAACAGGGGTGTGATGTGGTAACGAATGAGGTTTGCCTATATCTGACGCATAGCCTTTTTTCATGTGGTGGGTTTGTGTGCCCAGAATAAATAACAAACCATTCTGATTGTAAGGTCAATATGTACAATATGTGACACTGTACTTTGTCGCTTTGTACTTTGTCGCTTGATGGTATGTGATATGCTAAATTCGAGTGTCAGCTCTGCAGGACTCAGACAAGGTGGTAGTTACAGACCATAACTCCATAAAGATAGCACTATAAAGAGAAAAGAAACAGAGTCAAAAGGCTGCCTCCAGAATGACTACTCTCTAGGGGTCCGTATAATACCCCCTTCTAAAGGTACCGGTGAGCCAGGGAGCTATGTAGCTTCCCTAAGTGACTCCCTTTTAGATCAACCAGGGATTCCCCCCATGCTCGCTTAGTCAGCCAGGTCTCCCCTAAAGAGGGGAGTCAATCGGGAGGCAACCTGGACTCCCTTTTGACTCTGTTTATTTTCTCAGTGTATCACATGACAGCAGGACTTGGCACCCAGACTGACCCTACCACCTGCGTCTCAAATAGACTACCATGTGACAGGGACTAAATCATATTTATGGTCATGTGCTAACAGGTCATGATACCCAAAATAGTGATTTATCCTTTAGCATGTATTTTTATTGTTATTCTATTCATGTCTAGTCCGTCCCTGGCATGTCCTAGCCACCCATATGGTGTCTACGTCATGGATAACTAGGCAGTGTGCTGGGTGAGGTATTAGTTGTAGGGTGTACCTTATTTGCATTCAGCGCCATGGGGCTAATCATTTTCAACTAAATTTTGCTCATAGTACTTTCAATGTAAATATTTTTGCGTATGTAATCTTTCATCAACTTTGCTAAATAGTACAAATTCCTGGATTTTAATCTTCATAAAATTCAGAAATGTGTACAGCACGAGATGGAATATCTTTACAGTATAGAAGCTGCAAAATTCCCTACAGGTTTTATCCCCAACATTGAATCAAAGCTTCTTAGGGTAAGCTCTGTTTTGCTAGGTAGGGTCGGGTAACCTGAAACACATCCTTTATCGTAGGGCCCTGGAGACTAGCCGCGCATGTGGACCAAGTAAAGTGGACCAAGGCTGTGACCTTCACCTTATTCCTGCTTATCCCGGGTACAGCTGCCACCTGCAGCAACCTACAGCCGCTATTACCCCCATTATCGACCATCATGACTAGCATTTCCCCTTATATCGCCCATTGTGACATTTTATATCTGGTGGTGCAAAGCTTGTAGTTTAGATCACTGAGTGAATGTTAGCAGTGAACCTGCCACCTCTATACGCTAGACATTAATACTTTGCTGTACAGACATAATATATTTGACCTATTTCATTGTTAGGCTGGGGCGCAATGGTGATATTGCCTTACAGATGTAAGTTTGCTTTTTCGTACTTATTATTAGATCTTATCTCTGGATAAACAGGCATGTTCCGGGTAGTCTCCAGGAAATTGGCAAATTCAAGTAGTTTTTATTGATAACCATCATGAAATGTGCCTGAGGTACAATAGTGGCTCGACAGGCCTCATTGATATCATAATATCACAATATCGGTTTATTACTTTGTGGATCCACGGTGAAGATATGACATGAACTGTATCTAACACATATAAGCTGCATTGGTGTCCAATGACTATCAGTGCGTTGTGAATAAAGATATAATAACACAAAAGAAAGCACAAAAAAACTTGTACCGTGGTCTACGAAATTGTATAGATACATGTATAATGGATACCTTTGATTATGATTACCCTCTACTCCCATAACATATCAGGGTTCTTTTTGGTTCAATGAGCCCTCGCAGAACTCGTTCATTAACAAAAACACGTGCGAAACGCGGTAAACATTATCAGTGACTGTAATAGAATACATTGGAACAGAAAAAGAATATATGCCAGGCATATCTATAAACCTACTATGAAAGATAACACTGAGCACTGAGCAAAAAGGTGCCCACTCTTGACATTTCCCTCAAGCAGAGTCATTGATGGTTTGACTCTCCAACCAGAGCAACATTGGCGACACACTTGTACACTTTTCATTTAATGCCTTGGAAGATCTTTCAGATTAGATTTGTGACTCGTGACAATTGAATCTTTGTCAATAATGTAATGTTTGCAATTGGTGAGGATACCAGTGAATGTCTGTAGGTGGTATTTACATTGTTGTTGTATAGATTCCAACAGGATTGCTTGTAAAATACCCCCCCCCCCCACCTACTCGTGATAGTCAAATAGGTTTTTCCACTTGATAAATTGCTTACAAATTCGTGACCCTTTCTGAATCCAGATCAAGTAAACCCTAACACTAATGATACACAACTCTTTCTCTTGGCCTGTGATGACCATGTTACCCGAAACACACCTTTTTTCTACCTCCACCCAAGATATGGCCGCACACCATGTGGCAGCGTTCCAGGAGACCTGAGATTAATGCTACAAGTCTTTTGTATTAGAAGGAATTTCTGGTCATGCAAACCTCTCTATCTACTAAATAATTAACCACCATAGCTACCAACAACAATTGTTTGTTATTGTCCCTTGGGATGAGCAATACACTTAATAAGGCTTTCGGGTGAGGAACAATACACATTTAACGATGTAGTAGGCAGTTGGAGTAGGCCTTTGTATATATCAGTGTGTGGAGATGGAAACCCATTCAAAACGTGGGAACATTCACAACTGACAGTATGGGCTAAGGGCTGGAGCCAGAATGCTGGAGACTTGGGAATGCACCAATGTACGCCTCTGCTTGGTTCAAGCAGATGTAGGCATCACTCGCCCAGCACCACCTTAGTGAAAAACAAGGGGCTGACTTAGATACCTATACATTAGTCACTGGTGGACGAAGATGGAGACTAACGCACAGAGACAACAAAGCCCCTTGTCGTCACCCAATCTCTCGTGACAGAATGTAGGGGAGGAGAGGGTGTCTGTGACTCGTGTCACATGGAGTATATATTGATAGCATATGGTGCGTATGGAAAAAGGGTCCAAATCCCAGGAAGCCGTGTGTGAGTATTCCCTGGCATTGTGGAATATTAACTATGTTATTTAAGCTGTGTTTGGCGGATGTGGATCATGATCCATGTGGATTAGGTGAAAGGTTGCAGATGCTAATTCTCTTTCTTTTTCGGGCCAACCTGCAAGGAGATGTAACAGTGCATCAAGTACATGTTCTGTAAACCTTTAGGGATAGCATACTGCCTCTCGTCATGATTCCACAATGCAGTGGCTGTGGGTAACTTGCAGGGTCTATTTTGGTGCATCAAGCCCACCCTGCGGCAGTGCATCAACCCTGCATGATGCTAGAATACAGCACCGTTTGCAGTATTACTTACTGGCTAAGTATGCAGCACGATGAAGGGCATAGGACATTAAGCAATTTATGCTGCCCTTCAAAAGTTAAAAGACCATTTGTGTACATCATTGCACTGCATGAGTTATGGCGTTAGAGCAAAGATTAGAGTACTTAAAGTCACCCTTTAAGCAGCTCTAATTCCAGTAAATGCTACTTAAAAGAAAAGACCAGCGTAATTTCTAATGGCTTTCTATCACTAGTATTGGTATTGATTTGCAATATTCCGACATATATTCTATTGAAATATGCAGCATGTAGTATTTACAACTAAAATGAATAAGAACAGAGTGACGTCACAAGAGACCATGAATTTGCCCAGACACACTCAGTGCATCTCAATTGATTAGTCTAGACACCATTGAGTGGCACTATAACAACTTCTTGATTGGTTGGTCGGTAATCTACACCACTGTGAGTGTGCCTTAACGGCCAATTAAGGGCCACTCAAGGGCCAATCACAGGGTAGAGTAGGTGCAGACGATTTTATATTTTATATTTGTTTCATTTATATTGACTTTTGTGGCCTACTTAGAAACTCTCTTAGTAGAATGGAAAAGGGAAATGGTGTATTACTACTTGATAAAGACAATGACTAACTCCTTTATCATGGATTGAGTGTCTGATGAATTATAAATGGTACTAGAATGTACCATATTTGTATAGGTTTAGTAGGGCTTGTTGCGTTTTTGTTCTCTTGTGACATCACTATTTTCATGGGCATTCCTTTTTATTTCAGCTGCAAATGCTATATCCTGCATATTTTAATGGTTTATGTGTCCGAATATTGCAAATTAATACTCATACTAGAGATATAAGGCCACATGAAATTACGTTGGTCTTTTCTTTTAACGATAGTTAAACATCATTATGCCCTTTCTGGGACATTTCCACGGCATTTACTGTAGGCTACTAAAAGTCGCTCAAAAGATGACTTTAAGCAACAAAAGATGTGCTTAAATACGAAAGTTCATGCGGTGTTGGGCGCGTGATATGAGTGAGAAGGGGTAGTCCTGGTGGCAGAATGGATTATGTAGACACAGCACCGGAGAACAGGGAAAGCCCATATAACAAGCCGACATCAGATCCTGCGCCAGTAAAATAACCTCCCCGTCCCTCTAGGTATGCTGGGGGTAAACACTTGCATGGGCTTTCGGAACCGTTAACCATTTATGGATGGCATAGTGATCTAAAACACTTTTTTCCTCTTGTCATTATGATGCATCATCGGTGAGCTGCTGCCAATATTGTGTAGCTATTGAAAGAACACATCTCGGTATTAACCTTTGTTCCACTTCTCCTCCTCATAGATTATAGGACACATACAGTGACATTTGGTATACCGTTTTAAATATTAAACCACCATTGAATTGACCAGTCCCTTTAGGGAGCCACCCAACCAACAGTGGCCATTTTGGAAATGTCGTCACTTGTTTCTGCAACCGCCCTTTATTTTTTTATCATAGTGATCTGACTCATTGGAGCGATTCACAAACCACAAAACAAGCACGGGAATGGAAATCCAGGAAGTGATAAGGGCTGAAACGTTTGCATTTCTGATAAAAATAATTGAACACTTTTGTAATTCTTTCGATACCCCCTTCGATTTGTTTTTGCTCAAAAAGTTATATGAAACTTAAGGTAAAAACAAATAATTATAATTAAACCTGAGACACCGATGGCCAATCAACTGAGTTTGACATTAGGCAAATGAAATCATTGAAGTATAATGAGGTCTTTTTCTAACCCTTATCACATTGAGTTGGGTTATAATGCTGCCCATGCCCTCAACAGCTTCAATGCATTATACCCTTTGTCATCCTGATGCATGAATGCAGGTCATGGGGTCTTTTAATTTATAAGCTGAAATGACCCGCTTGATCTCAAGGTTATCTTTAGAATCTGAAGGATTGACATATCGATATGTGTTACATGAGTCTCAACAACCAGACTTTGTTCTCAATTTTTGTTGATCATTTTATGAAACCTTACTATTTTGATCCTTTTATAGGAAAGGGTCCACTAAGAAAAACCACAACACACCTCATTTGAGTGGGACCTTTTTTTCTTGTCGAGTAGTGTATTTTACTGTTTATATATTCATGCTTATATATATCGGTAATAAAGATAAATGTTTACAAAAAAGAAATTGCATTCCTTGACATCAGTATAAACTAACCACAACCCTTTTTCCATCTACTTCCAGACTTGGCCGCAGATTCCCCACATCACCACACATCACCACACACACGGTAGGAATCAGCGTCAACTAGACACTACCCAGTAACCACACAACAGCACAGTACCTGTAGCCGAGCGATGCTGAAGTACCATTGTTAAGTGGAGGTAGCACGGGTATCCCGGGGCACGGTACGAAGGACAAGCCTCGGTAAGCTAAGTAGGGATAAGGCGATACGCACACATTGGGACAGGGAGACATTGGCAACCGAGACACTCTCACTATCAGCTTTACTTGGCTCACCTTTAGCTTTTCCCTCAGCTTTATCATTGGATGATAGCATTAGGTACTGCTATAGGAGAGGGTTTGGCACCACTGGAGATATCCTATAGGTAATTCACACCACTCACAGTGTGTACAGCCATTTTAACATATATGGATACCAGGAGATAAGGGCTGAATAATTGGACGTTTCTGATTGGTGCAGAGGCAAGGGGCTGAATAATTGGACGTTTCTGATTGGTGCAGAGGCAAGGGGCTGAATAATTGGACGTTTCTGATTGGTGCAGAGGCAAGGGGCTGAATAATTGGACGTTTCTGATTGGTGCAGAGCTAAAGGACTGAATAATTGGACTTTTCTGATTGGTGCAGAACCAAAGGGCTGAATAATTGGACGTTTCTGATTGGTTCAGAACCAACTTACCTCTCCACATAACGCACCAGCCTGCACCTGTGACAGCAGCCCAGGCTACTGGAGTTCTAGAAGTGCCGTTATACAGGTGGGATTACTCCCTAAGGTGTTAAGGCTACTGGAGGAGTGATACCATGGAGGAAGGGGACGCGCTGATAGCAGACCTTGTACAGATAGAGAACGACCTCTCGCATCCGGTACCTGTAAGTAAAAGTTGTTTGCTTTTCCCTTCAAAGATTTTGATCCAGATATTTTCACATGCTGGAGAACCATTTGTTTTGCAGAAACAGAAAATTATTTTCAGCTTCCAACAGAAGAGTACCCGTCACTTGGAGTGATGCAAACCCTTGAAAAATGAACTTGACAATTATATTTTAAAGTAAACTTACCATAACAATGATTTATACCATAGTTGGCTGAGAAAAAAAAGAAATGGCCTGACTGTATTTCACATACATGGCTGTATGTGGATATGGTTCTTTGAGTACATTCTCCTACTGTGAGTGTAAGTCAGATAATTATGACAATTACCCGGTCCTTGGCCTATAGCACGTATACAGCAAGTACAAGTACCATATCTACTACATAAATAAATGGGAAATACACAAAGCTGTGAATAATTCCGGATGGGCAAACACTCGTGCATATGCCATTAACGGATACAGTTGGCATTTAAAATTTAATACCAGTCAGTTGTAAAGGATAGTGCTGTGCAGGAAGCAAATCTGTTGTAATATTAATTGCTATGCACTCCTCCGTCCTTCCCTCCTTTTCCCATGAGTAAAAGATGATTATTTATTCATGGAAATAATGATATTAACACGCCCTCCCTTCACCCTATATTTACATTGTAACTCTTTCTATCTTCATATATATCTTCATATATTTAGAGTTGACCTGCCGTGATACCATACTCAATTATGTCCATTCCCGGATACAATCCCCAATGCTGTATACTACTACCATCGCTGTTTGGATATAGTCCCAAATGCTGTATACTACTACCATCGCTGTTTGGATATAGTCCCCAATTCTGTATACTACTACCATCGCTGTTTGGATATAGTCCCCAATTCTGTATACTACTACCATCGCTGTTTCAGATTCTGTAAACCTGTATGTGTACCTCTTCTATGGTTGTACCTGTATACCCCCCCCTTCTATGCAGCAACATATGTAGGGACATTTGATATCATGTCATATCAGGGTTTAACAGAAATGCTATAAATCCCCCATGCTCTGGTACTGAAAGTATTCCCTGTGGGCACACCACAGTGGTGGCATTTCCACTGTGCAGCACACTGATATTCTTTGGCTCCCTATACACACAATCCCTCAGTCACTATATATAGCCTAACCAAGTTATTTTTTGGCTCCCTATACGACCAACTGAGGTCAGTTAATATTGCCAGGTTGGTCAGTACTGACCAACTCATCTCAGTCCTTCCATTTTAGGCTAAGTCCTTTTGAGTAAGGCATTGGTCATATGCTGTTTTGCCTCATTGTTGAAAAGCATTGGTCATGCCTGACCGATGTCGCTATAAGTATGACCAACCTGGGTTAGTCGCTACAGACTAAGGGATGGGCTTTTAGATTATCTCTACACACCGCTCCGGGTGCAGCTATTGGGGGACATACAACACCCTGGGAATCCCCTCCCTACCTCCACTCCTCACCTGCACTTAAAACACCAGGTAGGGGAGATAAAACCGCAGAATGTCCATAAAACTTAAAAACATGTGTCATGACAACTTAGTATGAGACTGGCTCTGCAGCACAATAGTCCACTCATTGAACCTGCAGTGTTAACTATGGAGAGTGGACCCACTTGTTGGACATGAGAGTAAGACGTATGTATGTATATGTATATATGATGCATAGACACTAGACCTCTTCAGCCATGGGCCACGTGGGCCAATAGCTTTAAAAGTCTATGGGTGCGTATATAAATCTGTGGACCAGAATAATTGTTTTACATTTCTTTAGGAAAAGATCATAGGTTTCCAGGGTTTATCAATATCAATACTAAGCCTGAAAGGCTCCTTGAAATTTCTGGCTGCACTCCTGTGGGCCACTTGGGCCCATAGGAAGGTAATTTTTGAGAAAACTGCGGACCCGGACTCAGAAACTACCGGCCATTGGTTCCCGGGCCAGCGTTAATGTCTACCCCTGCACCGTATCCCAATATAACTTTGCTATTTTATAGAAACGAAAGGCTGATAAAGATCCTATGAATAGTGTCGCCATGCAATGGAGGGAAACCAAAAGTGGAAAATAATGAGCGCCCTACCAGCCAGCATGTCACTTGATGCTGCTAGGTGTACAGTGTACTCCATTGACAATGAATTGTGTGCTTGCAGCCTGGTTCATACTTTATAGGCATTATCCCCCGGACCAGCAGCCTGCCTGGAGACTATGCCAAAAAAAAAGGTTTGTTTCAGGTCACCCGACCGACCCTATCAAAACAGGGCCGACTCTACGTTTTTTATGCAATTTTGAAGAAATCCCTGTATTTTTACCCTTTTTTTAAGTCAAATTTAGTGTATGCAGAGAGGCTGGCTGGTAGATTCATGTGTGTTTTTTTTAAAGAAAAAAAGAAATCCGATACCTTTTCCTCCGATGTTACCTAAAACCGTTTTTTGTCCTAAAATATGCAAATTAGCTTCAAGAGCAAAGCCTATAGCTGTGGGAAGGTGGACAGAGCAGGGGTCCAACACCTTGCGTGTGGCTGGAAGCCAGAAGCCACCTGCCCCACCCTCCTGTCTACCTGTGTAGCCTGACTGATGTGGGTGATAACCCCTTTAAGGACGGCATAGTGCTTTAATGCATCATGCCCTTGGTCGTTATGATGCATGAATGCAACCCTAGCGAGTATCTCGCCAGTGCTGCACTCAACCATCATGCCGACCCTATGGGGTTGAGAGACTCTCAGCGCGTCGGCACCAATGCAGCACCTGCGAGTTACTCGCAGGGACTGCATTGGTAGTTCATGACAACAAATGTCATCTTCCGTCCTTAAAGGGGTAACATGTCGTAATGCCAGCTCGGTTGTCCCCAAGGCCCACTCCATGACCTGCGTCCTTTGTCTCCTGCTCCAACCTGTGCCAACACAGCAACTATTCTCATCATAAAAGAAGAAAAGAAAGGTCACTATTAGGCCACTCAAAAAAGAGGTTTCTCATCACCAATTTTCTTTCTTCTTTTTCTTTGCTTGCTAGAGTGTATAGGATAATACATACCTTTCGTGACCAAAATTAACATCTTAAGAGTTAAGAGTTTATTGATGTCTAAAAGTCGGAATGATATAAGTTTCTATACCACAGCATTGCTGGCAGTATAAGCTTTAATTTTATACCAAAACCATGGGGCAAGTCAGAGAGGCTAAATTGGACAAAATGCCCACGATGGCCTTAGTAATCTCTCACTTGGGGCTTATCTGGTATATCCCTTAAATCCACAAGAAAGACAATGGAAAGAAATTAAGATGGCTATGGACTCCATGTCTTATCTGTCTTATCAAAGGCCACGTGTAGTGGTGGAGGAGGCAGATCAAAGGTGTTAACATCTCAGATTGCCCTCGGGGGTCTTTTGACCAACATGGCAGCCCCCATAGTCCAATCAAGCCGACATCCTGTGACAGACTGCCAGGGAAAGCCCTCACAGCGCATGCGCCGACCTGCCGGAAGTACAGGATGGCCATGGTGATAAATCTCCCCTAGTGTAAAGATAACCTTGCCTAATGGTGGACTGAGGCCGGGGGTGTTTCCTGCGTGTGAGGGGGGCAGAGTGCACGACGATGTATGAGGGCGGGTGTAGTGCTTCTTTTTGGTGTAATGGCAACCCTTTTTTTTTTTTTTTTTTTTGAGTGGCCTTAGACTGAAAACCACAGTGCGGTAATATGTTAGTAGGCCTAGATCTTATCCTTTTACAGTCAGCAATACTGTTATTGTTACTCAGACATACATACTTCCAGTCAACTGCAAACAATCATTTTAAGGTCCACATAGTGCTGCGCTATTCCCTTTGTCGTCATTATTCATGAAAACAGCCCTCCAACAATACATCAGCCTCCGAGTGTCGGCATTTTACATGAATGCAGCCCTGCATGCCTGCATCTATGCATCATGGTGGCAAAGAAATCTCAATCGTAGAAAAAAAAGGAGTAGCCCTATTCCATCAGGTAGCATCGGATTCTCTGTCTGGTTACAAACGGTATGACTATGAGCCTCGTAGTAGTATAGGTAGTATGTAGACATGTGGGTTTGTGTCAGGCATAACGTGTCCGTGTCTACGTATGGCATACTGTAAATGTAGATATTTTCGTGCTGTACATATGTAGGACATACAGCAATACTACTACCATATAGCAAAATTCACGAATTTAAATCCGTGGACATTTTCAGCAAATCCGCGAAAATTTATACACATGAAAATATCTACATTTACAGTAGTTAGTAGCATATAATATATATTGGAAGGTGTCACAGTGTCACAGGCATTACACATATAATTATTTGACCATTTAGAGCCAGTACATCTGAAGCGATAATGTGCACTAATATTGAGGTATTGAATTATACTATACACTGCAAGCTACTAGATATCATGTGCTATTCAACGTGTAACCAGGAGGATCTATATTGTCCGGACAAAGTAAATGCTGGCTTGGTCCCCAATCAGAACTAAAGGGAGCAATGCATTTCTATGCTAATGCCACAGACCCCAATGCTTAAAGCTGGTCGGGACCCCCCACCCTGGACCACTTAAATAGCGATATGCTTCCTTAGTCTCCGTATGCCAATGATAAAGACAATCTGTTGTCCTGAACAATGCCTCCATTTTAGTTCTCTCGGTTCTCAACAGGAGGCAGCACCAGTGCTGATAGCACAGGCACGTGGGGGGCTGTGGAGTTTCCAGGATGGTCAGCGGGGAGGGACAGGTACACGTGAATATAATTATTATCTTCACAGAGAAAAGAACCAGCGTCAAAAGGGAGTCCAGGTTGCCTCTAAAATGACTCTCCTCTCTATGAGAGCCCTGGTCCTTATGTGATTCCCTTAGGTGAGTTAGAAAGCTAGACGACTCCCCCAGGTGGCTCTTTTATGTCACCCAGAGAGTCACCTAGTAAGGTAGCCTGGGCTCCCCTAAAGAGTGGAGTCATTCTGTAGGCAACCTGAACTCCCTTTTGACGCTATTTCTTTTCTCTGTGTTTTCTAAAGCTCTTTCACGCAGCTGGGTGAGGGTCTGGACATTTTTTCTTCAGGAAATTGGAGAGAAAGTAGTTCTCTGCATTATAGATCGTCCATACCAGACATAGAAGAAAACACGATTCGATCAAAGAGAAACTAGACACCTTGCATTTAGCGGAAACACATGTCGATTCTGTTTAGACCATTTTACATCTTTGGTCGAATACAATATAAAACATGGGCCGCCAAAACCATGACAAAATTCAATACCAACATGTGTACAAGTCTGTATCAATTTACCCCCAACTAATTCCCAATATTGCGCCATGCCTTTTACCTGTTCCCCTGTGTCTGGGAAAACTCTACCCTGACTCTCTGAGTTAACTAACATTGAAAGAGTCAGGCAATCACAAGAGCTAATTATGAAATGCAAAGCATGGTGGGAACCGGGGTATTCTAGGCTTTAGTCCATTAGAACAAAAGGATCATCAGGCAGCTGAAGAATCGGAGATCAGTGCATGATATCTCTACAATCACTTAAGGGGGCGTTCCATTGGGCACGAGTCAATGGACGGATGTTGATCCGTCATAGTTTCATCTTGAACCCTTGAGGGTTCAAGTAGACATACAACAGCATTTACGCCTATGCCAAATGAAATAAATTTAACCAACTAATGAGGAATTCTCCAGGAACTAACGATGTGGAGAGAGATGTGGAAGACAAGAAGAGGAAAGGACGACGAGGAAAAGTCGTGACTATGGACAAATTAGAACTTGTGCCAAATTGACAGATTAGCAATTTGACCGCAGTGGAATAAACAAGCCGATAGCCCATACCACCAGCCTAGCAGCCACTGGTGGCATTGGACACCGAAGAGAATAAATAGGAAATCTCAAATAAAAGTGTAGACACCCATACATCTTATTCACACGGGACCATGTACAGGGGAGGGACCGAGTGTCACCTGTCACGTGTTAGACATGGTAACCATGGTAACCACGTGTCCACGGGGGTAAGAGGAGACAACTCAAACAAAGATGGCGGACAGGAAGCTATATTATGGATGAAAAGGGTGCTGGGGGAATACCTGGCAAAGGCAGAAAGTTAAAGTTTGTTTGTACCTACGATTTCTTCCATTCAGATGTTTATTTCAATGAAAATGTGTCAATAGTTGGATGATTGAACTGAATATAAGGAGGATTGAAATGGAGGCCTTGTCACGATTAGGTCAAACATTGTCTACCTTTGGAGTCAATGATATAAATAGGCCTAGACGTCTTTGGCCTTATCTTAATGAGCTTTCAATTCCAAGATATTACAAGGGAGACCATTTTTCTCAAAAAAGACAATAGAAAACATTATTGACAAAGTGTCTGTTTCAGTGAAGTTAACAATATCACAAGGATGCTCTGTTGAGTCCACTCCCCCATCCTTCCATCCTTCTCTCTCTTCAAAATATATTTTACCTCGCATTGTATCCTACACTATCATACATGGTAACATGCTTTATTTCGTCATCAGCCCTGATCTGGCCTGGAAGGTCTTTCCGGACAGACTAATGGCTTGTGAGAAGTGGCTTTTCATCAAAAGTGCAGTATTTGCAATTGACGAGGGTAGTTGTCAACACTAATAGGTGGTATTTAATATATTATTGTATAGATTTCAACAGGATTTCTGACTTGTGCTTCCTGAGCTTCCTAAGCTTTTTACACCAAAATGGCCACACAAAGCTTTAGGCACATCCCATCATTCAAAATGGCCAGTCTATTACAGATTCGCGAATCTGATACACAGATCAATACGTTAGCATTGACCAGGCTATTCTTTACGAACAATTGATGTAATTGTAGGCAAATTTTGACGTGACGAAACCTGTTTAACGACCATTGGTAAAAAGAGTTTCACAAGAATTTCTGTTGAAATCTATACAATATGTATGTAAATACCACATATTGCCTCAGAGGTTAACATTCCAAATTACACTTCCCACAAGTTTTGGCAAAAAAATCAATTATGACGACTTACGAATCCGTTCTGAAAAAGCCTCCTGGAAGCTCATTCAGAACGATTGACGTGGTCGTAGGGAACTGGTAACGTGACGAATCCTGTTTCACGACCACTAGTAAAAATTTTTCACAAGATTCCCTGTTGAAATCTATAGAAAATAAATGTAAAAACAGCACATTTTGCGAGCTACAAATACCCTGGTCAATTGCAAATATTGCAACATTGATGAAAATCTCATTATGACGACTGACGAGTCTGTTCTGAAAGAGCCTCCAGAGCTGTTTACATAGAAAAAGCCACACAAAGCCTCAGGCACAACCCATCATTCAAAATGGCCACTCTATCACAAAGTCATGAATCTGATAAAATACACAGACCAATACATAGTCATTGACCAGACAGCATGTGATAAACTAGGGTTAAGTGGATCATTGTCAATGTCAACATCATGTGGGGTAATGTAAACTCAATCTAAGAGTCCAGACAGTGACAGATAGCTTACACAACAAACAAAAGTCATCAGGGCTAAAATCAATGCATGGGAATGTTTCATATTGCATGAAGGCATTTCGCCTCTTTCAGACATTTGTGAATGGAACAAACCAGTGTAGAACATAAAAATGTCAAAATAAAATCTACTTTTGTTGATGTGATTAAGTGCTAGCCAATGTGACAGCAGTATAAACTATTTCTAAAATCCATCAAAGCACCAATGCTATTAAGAGTGAAACAGCCTGCTGCTTTTTACTATAGGTTGCAATTAAACGTTGTCTCGAGCATATTTAACAAACTTTTGAATTCTCATGCAGAACCATGGGACAGTCATTCAACAGCTTGGACAATGGTGATTAATGGTAGTTGTAGTAAATAGTCAGTGGACTAACAATCACAATCTGTATTTCATGCAGATGCACCTGATTTATCCCTTAGAGGACAGAATACTTGAGGCATTTTGCTATCTAAATAGAGAGGCAACGTGTCATTCTGTGCTATACACAATTGGGAAAACGTTTGTGCAATAACCCAATGATTCATCTTATGTATTAGTAATGTCCAGCGGAAAAGTTCAATTTCATAGACCCAATATTTAGTCAAACTAAGTCGAAGAAGGATGAGGTTACAAGTCAATGGGCTTGTGTGACATCCATGTTTGTCTAAACAGATCATTGTCAAACAGCAGGGAGGCAATATAATAAGGATCACACTTGCTTTCTTCCCGGTGGGCACAGAACATTGAATCAACATTGAAAAATGGTTGTCAATGTTGATTCAATGTTAATTCAGCATCGATTCACCCTTGATCGGAATTCTGTGCCCACTGGGTTTTCCTTCATGCAAATTCCCAGTACTACGCTCAATATCTGTAATGAGGCATTCTCCTCCCCTGCATCCGGGTTACTTGACGCTAGTCGTCTTACTGCGCATGGCAGGTAACAATTACATGTCCAGCGGTTCTGTCTGCTGCCACTAGGTGGAGGCACTGCAGGGTGGCACTGATTATACTGCAGAGAGGGTGGAGTTCTGCTACCCCTGCACACAGAGTCTGGCATCACCCACACTCTCCCAGCAGAGGCATGCAATGTCCCGGGCCAGCCTCTGCCCATTTTCGCAAGGTTTGCTGGGTACATGGCAACGTGGTACATACGTGTAGCGCCCTGACGCTAAAAATGGTGGAATCCAGGCAGAGTCTAGCTCGTATTAACGTCGCATGGCCCTGCCAGGAGAGTGGCATCACCCAGTCACAATCACTCTCCCAGCAGAGTCTGCACATATCCGTTTTAAGGTTAGGTTATTGTGACAACACACGCAAACGTTTTGCACCCTGGTGCTAAAACTGGCTGAAGCTAGGCGGAGTCCAGCTCCACACGCGGACTCTGCTGGGAGAGTGAATCACAGCATCTGAAACTCTCCAAGCATAGCCTCTAGCTCTGTACTAAGTATCCATTTGGAGGCAACAGATTGATAAAACTGCCTCTCCGAATTAAGACTGTTACAAATCACACTTCAAAGCAGCTATCTTGTGAATCCTTTTGGACTTCTTTACACATTTCTCAACAAAATAGCAAACAGCACTCCCAAGCACTAATCTTGAAATGAAATGCCCAAGCAGAGGTTAGTGATATGGTGTAAGGGCAGGCTCGGAAACCTAGAAAAAAGTGAGCCATAGAAGAAATACTTAGGCATATGTTCAAATGGGGGGAGACGGTTGCATTTGAGGGAGATAAAAAGCCCTCTGCTTCAAAGGGCCCATGCACGCACACAGATTTTTGACCTGCCGGGGGAGGGGTGGGGGTGGATTAATAAATTCCGACCCCTCAAGATGGGATGAAAAAACTTGTGTGCTCTGCGTTTACAAGATTTCACCTCCCCCTGTTGTTCAAAAAAGTTCACTCCCTAAAAAGAGGGGGAAGATTGAAACCTATGCTAGAGGGTGAATGCGTGGGGGGTTAAACTCACACAGTCACATCTCTTTCAGAATGACAGAGGGAGGGCTATTGTGGCTATGGTGACTGATGTATGTACTACACAAGCCACTATCAGTAGTCTGGTCATCTCTGCTGATAAATGACCTCTCCCCACAGAGGGAGCATTAGCTATTTATAGTGCTGTATGAGGAGTTCCCAGATGCTATACAGCTCAACACATGGTATAACTTTTGTCTTTCTCCATTGAATGTGAATGTAGATCTCAATGGCATTCTGCCAGGGTCTAGATTATTCAGGCAGTGTTAGGTTGATGTAATGGCATAGATGATCAGCTGAGTGAAAATGAAATCATCCCATTTATCACTGGTTGTGCTTTGCATACAGTTGACGAATTTGTTCATCGATGTTGCACCATGAGACCTTTTAAATGAGAGTGGAATTCAGCTATTAAGCCGATCACTGTAGATCAGGATATCTTATAGGAGTCAAGATAATAAGTAAATTGGTGTCCCATTATAAGGACACCATTTAATGTTGCAAGACCTTATGTGCATTTGTTGCACTGGCAAGTACCTACTTCAGTATCTGCATTGCTACAAATCTGAACGACATTAATGAAGGCCTTAAATCAATATGCTGCTTAACACATTGGCTCTCAGACCTAGTTTATTATTCCTATAGTAGACCCATGACCACATTAATCACCCCCTGAGTGGTCACCCTGGGCTGGGTTGGGGTATAGTGGGTCTTTAGGTCAGTCAGACACTGCACATACCATGTCAGGTATCACTATGTTGTAAGGTTGTGTGTTTAGCTGTACCATCTCGGGTCTGGTAGAAATCTCCTAACTAAAAGCACAATTTATATTTTTATTAATTTTCTCTTTAACCATTCATACAACAGCTGATACATTAAGGTCTATTCAGGGGCAGTAAATGTAACTAAATAATGGGATCGCAGGGGTCTAGGCCTACTGCACAAAAACTATACTTTTAATTATCAAATCACAAGGTAAATTTAACAGCACCATGTGTGGCCTGTCACAGCCCCTTATTAGGTGTTGCTCCACTATTCCCCTATATTCTACTGCTAGGACTCCAAAGCAGGTCCAGTTAGTTACTGCTGTATACTCATTTGTTGGGCCAAATTTTAAAAAAGGTTTGTTTCCGGTAACCCCACCGGGTCTAACAAAACAGTGCCGGGTCCCCTCTTTTTTTTAGATTTCTCAATTTTTTGGCCACTTTTTTTTTCACGGTTTGTAAATCGGACAATTATTAAGGATTTTAGAGCGAAAACCCTAAATCCAGGCCTAAAAATGAGAAAATTAAAAATAAAATAAAATGTAAAAAAATCCGACCGGCCCGGGCTGCTTTCTCAGACCATGTTACCGGAAACCAACCTTTTAAAATTTATTTTGGCCTTAGACCTGAACCCTCTGGACCTTCTCCTTTTTCATTGGATGCAGCCATTAACTGGTCAAGGTGAGTGGCCGCTGCCAGGGGGTCCGGGGTCGTTGGCCTCATAGCCAGGTAATGGACGGCCTCCCCCCCACACCCACCCTACGCTACTAGTCCCCGCAAACTCACCTAATATCACTCCCTGAGGGACCCATGTAGGAAACCGGAACTGCACTGTGTGGACCGGAAGGCGGCGGCTGTTCAGGAATGCTGGGCATGCATGGTGATGACTATGGGGAGGGGTGGTTGTTAGTGATGGGTGTAGTTCTTTAGATTCACGCTGGAGGGCGGCACTATCACTATCGCGTTGTCACCTGTCAATCATTTCCTCATAAGATAGTACTGCAACTGAATTCATGATTTCATTTTGTTTCCGATATATCTATCTATCTGCATGGACATCAAATTCAATGGTTCCACTTAAACTGCCCTTTTTCAAGGTTATAAATCACGATATCAGATCTGGCAGTCACTTACAGCTTGGGTATCCACATTCTACTGAAGCCACCATGAATTATGAACGATGCAGGACCTGGTCACGGAAATCCTCGATATAAAATATAATGGGGGGGGGGGGATAAGGTTTATCAAAGAATTTGTAGTCTTCATATTGTCGCTCCATCACCGTGCTATTATGTAATTTAAGAGTTTGGATGCAAAACCACAAAATGTCCATCCCAGAATTGAAGCATATATAGTGCTTTTTGTAAAGACACCCTGAGGTCAATTATTATACTTTGGTAACAGAGTGTATGCTGAGTAGGTCCTAATGGTATGAAAAATAGTAAATCTTGGGAAAATTGTTTGAGGATTATATTTCATTTTTCCTAATCTTCATTTTTGTCAGACTTTTGTCCCTATTTTTAAAATGGCGCTTATGTCGTTTTGCATCCACACTCTTCAATTTCTGTTGACATTTTGAAACAGGACTATATGATATACTATATTTTCTGAATTCCTGTCATAGTGGATGCAATAATTGAGGGTGATAAATTAGAGAAATAAACGAGGGACTCCTGTCAACGTTTTATTTTACATCAAAATCAGAACTTTGATAGTGAGTCCCAAATATGAGAGCAAGCAGAGCCTAAATTGAGATCGATATGCTATACCAATGGTATGGGTATGAGATTATTCTAATTAATTGAAACTAGTTTGAAATATCGTGAATGGGGATTATTCCAATTATGAATCATATAATAAGTATGAAAACGATGCATGATGGTACATAATAATCATTGAGACAGGCAGTCTCGATATTATGCTGATACCTTGGGCTTGTTCCTCAAGTTTGTACCATTCACATCGTTTAGAAAACAATTCCCTCCTGTCATTCAGAGGGCCACTCGTCCATATTATAAACGGTAATAATCTAGGTTCTATTGAAGTCATAGTACACACTCAAGAAATAAGCCCCTGGGCGAACGGCAAGAATCGGAGCAACTGCCCAGTGGGCACAGGTCATTAAATCAACATTGAAAACTGGTTGACAATGTTGATTCAATGTTGATTTAATGTTGATTCAACATTGAACTGAAATTTGTGCCCACTGGGTGGGGATTCATTTACGTGTTTGGGCATTGTCTGGATGCTGTAGGTCGTAACGCAAGTTGGTTAAAGCTTGACCGTCATGGTTGAAGTGAGGCCAAAAGCACTTTTAGATATAGCTCAGTTTTGATTCACAAGAGGGCTCTTAAGGGCTGGGAGATCAGCTATTACAGGCACAAGGTGGGGTGAATATATTATAGCTGGACAATCCTCATGGTCCCCTGTCCAAACACTGCTGCCCTCTGGTGGAACTGTTGTTTTAGTCTACGTATGGAAAATGCTGAACTAATTGCCCAACGGCCCGGCTTCAATTCGTAGTTACCAGAGGGTTTACTGTATACCACCAGCTACCACATTGCACCCTTTCTGGGCCCTATGACCTTCAAAGACCTGAAGGTCGTGGTCTGTGGTTTGCCGTCTTGGTCACGTGACCATGCTAGAAGTCCAGGTTGTCATGAAAGATGGCTGCTGCGTGTCGACATGTAACTGGTGCTGGCGATTACTGATGCAGGGGCCTTAACCCTTTTATAGATGTAATGTGCACTTTGCGTGAATGCAACCTTGGCAAGTGACTCAGCAATGGTGCATACAAACATCATGCTGACCCGATAGGGTTCATACACTACCAGCGGAAGATATGATGGATGAATACATCCCCGGACATGACATGCAGACTTTAAAGGGTTAATAAACTCCAAGTAGAGCCTGTTATGAATTTAACATGGATTCTTGAGGGATTCTCTCACTAAGCCCCTCACCCTCTTCAGTCTTCACGCATCACTCACATTCAGTATGGACAAACCTATTGGCAATGCTGATTCAACATTGAACTGATTTTTCAGCCCAATGATAAGGGCCTCAAACATTCGGCAAATTGCATAGCTTTAAGAAAGCAGTGTGGGTTACTCGCATTGGATTATTTTCTACTGTTCTCTTCTTGCGACAATTTACAGTAACTAGAACTACTGTACAGGATTCCGCCTACCGTACCGTCGCGATAAAGCGCTGGTCTTGAAGAAGCGCCGGTCTTGAATAAGCGCGGGGGTATAGGGGCTTCCAAATGCTTCTTAAGCAATAAAATCGTGACCTTGAATAAGCGCCTGTCTTGTATAAGCACCTGGGTAAGAGCCCCTTCAAATTGAAGAGCGCCCCGGCGCTTAATCGCGACGGTACGGTATAGTATACTCGTATATTTTTTGCATTATATTGACCAAGAGAAGGACCCAATCTCGATCTGCCTCGTTAAACGTTATATATGGAGAAACCAGCAATAATGGTGACCATCCATTCAATAGCATAGTACCTAAGAGGTAGAAAGCATTTTCCATACAAGAAGAAATGTTGTATAGGCAACCCATCTGAATTCAGGTTGCAAAAATATACTTTCCCAATAATCAAAGACCCTAAACACATCCCGGGCATAGCTTGGGGTAGAAACTAGAATTAGAATAACGAGGGACTAACTGACAAAAAGATGCCTTGACAAAAAGTATCTATCCTGCAAGGGCTTAAAAGGCATATCTCCCATAGTTGTATTGCTCTATCCTTCTAGATGAGGACACACTCTCTCAATAGACTACGGTGAATAGTCTTAAAAATGAATGGGCATGGACGTGTAATCGGTTTAACATAGAAAAATAAAGAAAGAAAGAAAGAAAGAAAGAAAGAAAGGGGGGTTTGGGCAGAGCCTCCGATATATAGCAACTACTACCAACTCTATAGGGAGAGATTGTGTCGCTATCTAGAGGCAGGCTACAAAAGAGATACTTTATAAGGCTATGCGAGTTATGCTTTTTGCAAGGCACCTTTTTCAGTTACTCCCAGCATGCCTAGAATAGCCTACACTCAAAACTACAGTCTCCAGACTCTTCAAAGTGACGGTCATAAAATAAACGAGTCAAAAACTTGTCTTAGTAACAAGGAAGCAGGTCTTCTAGCTGGAGATAGAAGACTCACTTGGTATGTGCCAGCCCAAAACCCGACATTTGCCAGCTCCAGATTCTATATGTTGGATGGTAACCTGATAGGTTAGACACCTTTTGAGTTGTTTATTTTATGAAAGTCACTTCGACGAGTCTGGAGACAAGTTTACTTTTTCAGTGTTTATATAGTGGGTAAGACTTGTGCTTTGATGTATGCGGTGCCTATCTGAGGTCATCTGGTCCAATAGCCAAGTACAAAGAGGATTCTGAAGGGGTAGTTAGAAGGTGAAATTGAATTCACAGATGAAGAGGCTTTGAGCCAAGAGGACAGCTCTCTATCAAATTAAAATCCAGATGGATTTCACAGCGCAACTGACACCGATGTGTGCATGGCATCGTTTAGCGTTAGGTATCAGGGGTTGAGGTTCTGGTCTTAAATGCTTTGAGCTAGTGGCTTATAGATACTCGAGGAATGGCAGTGCACTCTAATGACATATCAGAAACGTTCCAGTGGAACCCTCCAGCACCTAGAGCGTCTATGGTGACCAGAAAAAAAGAAGAGAGGCACAGGAACCCGGCATAGATTGTATTACACCTTGATGGTAAACTGGTAAAACAAATGTTCTTGCTATGTCCGATTTAACTTCTCCCGTTCAGCAAAAACTTACTAGATAAAAACATTTTTGTGCCTTGAATCTGAATGTATTTGTCCATTTCACCCATTGCGTTTATCATAACAAAAGGGCTCATTCCAAGCTGGGGCCATTGGTTTTGTTCATTTTAAACCTTATTTTGAGTTATATTTTTTCCGGAGGTTTCGGGCTGGTACCCATATACTCTTGGCTCAACAGGGCCGAGTTTTGGAGATAGCTCCAGGAAATTGGCTCATACGAAGCAGTCACAAATCTAAATAATGAATATTAGAATTAATGAGTACCGTATTTTGCTCTGGACCACACACTAAAATTGGCTTGACCTCCCACTACCTGCTCATTATTAGCTCTATGGCCCCATTTGCACTTCAGTATTGTATGTGAAGTGCCCTCTCCTCCACACTCCTGTTTTATTAGCTCACCCTATATGACCCCCTGACTGAGTCACTCTGTGAGCAGGTAGGGACATGTCATTGTGTGACAGATAGGGGCTGGAGGGAGGGCAGAATTTATTACTTATAGACATTTGTTTCAATGAGTGCCTATCTTGGCCTATATCATAACACACTTACTGAGCGTAAGGGAAATCTTCTGTCTCCGCCAAACACAACTATGTCAGTTGCGATTATGAACAAATTCATGTTGCCTACAGTTGCCTGATGTCAATATGAACACATTTCCTACCATCTTCAAGAGTAGCCCTATTAGCGCATAGCCCCAACCTCTTTACTACCACCATTCCCATAACGTCTTGCAAATTCCGATCGGTCCACCCTAATAAAACCGACCTTCCCCATTCAGGAACTAAATGGCTCTTCCCTTAATCAGCCCTGTGGTGATGGGGAGGCCTCCCCTGGGAGTGTCATCTTGTGGACACTCCGTGTTCCGGTAGCCGGGTCCTGGCTAGTCTTAGGTAACGAGACTGAATAACACTAGGGTGCACCACTGTGTATAGTCAGTCTTAGGAGGGCCAATGAACCACGTAAGGCATTCAACTGCATAGAAACCTGGGAGTAACAAGTTGTGTAGTTGGCCCAGATGTCTAGGTCGGGAAAGCCTTGCACTTGGCAGGAGCATTAGCTTCGGGGGCTAGTGTATGTGTGATGTCACATCCAGGTGGGGCCAAAAAAAAAAGGTTTGTTTCAGGTAACATGGGAGGAAAATGTAGGATTTTTTTTTATATTTTTTATTTTTTTTAACATGAATGTACTAGCCAATTTTTTTGAAACCCCTAAAATTGACCAAAAATTGGTAAAAAATCTAACATTTCTTCAAAATTGCATAAAAAAACGTAGGGTCGGCCCTGTTTTGATAGGGTCGGTCGGGTTACCTGAAACAAATATATTTTTTTGGCCTGGGTATACTCCTACAAAGATGTCTGTCAATGCCATTGACTGATACTGAACTTGTGTGGCACCAACTAGTGAGTTACTGTCTGTATAGACTAGGTCCATCCCTGGGTGTCCCCGGGGTTGGTGAGGGAGTGCACCGGGAGGCAGGACCCCATCACTCTTTATTTGACATGAGAGCTCCTTTTGTTTCTTTTTTATAGCACCCTTGTAAGGCCAATGTGTATTATGTACCGGTTTGAACAGCCCAACTGGTGAACGAGGAAAACCAGCTTTTCTTTATCCAAAATGGTGTGTGTATCAATTTTCAAATTGTCCAAATTAGGAGTATAGAAAATACTATTCAATACTCCGTAATATGATAGCCATATAGTATTCAGTCTATCAAAGTGTATTGATATAGGGGAGTGTTATGCTAGAATCCATATACCTTTTGCAATCCTATCATTTTAGACTCTGATAATTGATATCACAATGAATACAAATACTACATGCGTTTCACCACAGGTATCCATCCATGAATATGGTCAGCTGGGTACTGTAGTTTAGAATTAGGCCTGTTGCATCAACTTGGCATGAGTGTTGAGGGGTTGATCCAATACTAGTGTGATGTATGTATCATCATATAGGGGTGGCATCAATACACGGGTGTCTAGAGACTAGCGTGAGTGTCACCTACCACGCACCCACACAACCTGTATAGAGGAGTGCGTACTCACTGTTTCCCTGGCTTAGCTTATAAATATTCACTACCTACAGGCACTATTTTCATCTCTGTCATAACTTGGCAGTTGCTTGCAGAATCTACCCATGCCATACTCGTAGGATAATGATTTATACAGCAAATTGAAGAGAAGTGTGTTTCATGTAGGAACACTACCAATGTGTAATGTGGGAAGGAGAGCAGAAATGTAGTTCCATTTACACCCCTTGAAGGGCCATCTTGCAAAGAGTTCCTAGAGTTAGAGCCTTTGGATAGAGACTCATAATAACTTATAAGACAGTGCTATGAGAGTGGCTTGTCCATTCCTATGTGGACACAGATCAAGGCAGGAGTCATGGCAGCTGTTATTGTCTTTTTTCCCTAGGGAATCCAATACGGAATTTCCTGCTTTCTACTGTTCTACCTATCATATGGTATTGGTTCTCTTATTCCACTCAACTGCAGTAGATCTGGATGCACTGATATGCACTAGGTAGAAAATGTCACTGCATTATTCTAGACATTGCTCCACAGTAATAGACGCTAGTGCCGCCAGTGTCTAATTCTAAATGGCAGGCTTCTAGAATGTAGCAGACATGAACCTAGAGGTCTATCCACAGTCCAACTCCACAGTCCCACAGGGGGACTGTACATAGGTGTCAATCTGGACAAGGATTCCCACTTAGTCCATAATGCATTGCCCATCAAACTCTAGTCATGTCTACTGCTCACACTACAGTATCCCATAGTGCACAGATAATCTGAATGCCCCGGCCCTTAGTCTGTAGTGGCTATCCCTGTTTTGTCTGGCACGACCAAGTGCTGTTCAAATATACTGAGGTAAAAAAACATATGACTAATGCCTTACTCAAAAGGACCTAGCCAAATACTCATTAAAATGGAGAAGACTAAGGTGAGTTGGTCAGTACTGACCAAGCTGACAATAATAGCTAACATAGGTTGGTTGTATAGAAAGCCGGAACATGACTAACTAGCTTAGGTACTAATGACTGATTTATAAGGCAGTACCGACAAAGTTCTGGAGCCTTAAGATTATCAGTGTGGTTGTCCTGGCTACGGTCCATCCATGCCATACTACAAATAATACTGCAGCCAATGGGATAGTTTATCACTATCTCGAGGGAGACTATTTCCCTATAGCCGTCCAATGGCAACCAGCAGCTGGGTAGCCATTTATAGGCCGTTCACCTTCCCCATTGGGTTTGATAGACTAATATGTACCGTGCACGCAAGCTATCTCTAGAGTACACCACCACATGCAATACTCTAATCAACCAGGCACCAGGCCCTTTGTCACCCTCTCACACTACTTAATGCTGCCATCCCTAGTGTACATTAGGGTGTATGGAGGCACTTAGAGAGTCAGGTGCCCAGAGTCAGGCCATGTCCGATCATGTGTCTCTCTCACCCTATAAGGGAATGGTCGCACAATCACTCTATCCTATAGTGCTATGTCCTCATCAACTGTATGACGGTTAAAACTTGAATCAGGGTGTAAACTCCAATGAAAATGATACTACAGACTGGGAATTTGTCAGGAGTTTGGCATGAGGATCTAGGGTCGGCAAGCTTGTAATCATTCCCACGAGAGGAAGCATTTGTAATTATTATCTGCACTGGACCATGTACGTCTTACACCACTTCAGAGCTAAATGTAATGCCAAATTTGTAAATTTAATTGTTTTATATGATGGTGTTGGGAAGAATGACACTATCATTAGTAACACATCTTTAAAAAGAAAATTGCAGAGGCATTCCCATATCAGATTGTCCCTAATCCCAGGAATTTGAAAAAGAAGGGATCCACTAAACACCAAAATTAATGTTTCCCCAGCCTCGAGCTCTCCAGGCCCATTACAGCCGTCAGGCTGTAATGGGCCTGGACAATTTTGTATCTAATAACTGTAACCTACTTAGAGAATGATCCAGGATCCTGGATCATTTCTTAATGAGATAGCTCAACCACTGATTGGTTAGCCATGGTCACATGATCATGAATGACATAGATATGTTGTGTTTGGCCTCATGAGTTCGAATCCCACCTTGGCAAAAAAGTAGGTTCGTTTTTTTACATTATTTATTTGGCCTATTTGAAGCATAAATACCCCTATACTGGCATAGTAATATTACATATTACATATTTGGATAAGGACAATAGTGTAATAGAGGTGCATTCTACAGATATCAAAATGACTACACATTGTGCCAAGGTGGGACTCGAACCCATGATGTCCAGAGTGCTGATATCCAGTACAAGTCAGTACATAAGTACTCTCCCAGACTGTTAACGTACAGTCGGGGTCCGAGACTGATGTTCCCCTAGATCCCCTTATCTTCCCTTGATACACTTAGGAACTGATACCACAGGCCTCCACAGAGAACCAGGCACACATTTCTTGTTACCATGGTGACTAAGAGGTGTATAGCTTATTTAAGGATAGGCTTTCCCCTCCTCTTTTCATGCAGAAATCAAACTTTTAATGAACTATAATTTGATGAGTTTTTATCAGAGCAGTACATATTAAACATCATTATGACCATATAATATGCCTCTATCAAATTCCTTGCATTAGAATGGCCGTCGCTAGGGATGGAATGTGAATGGAACAAAAACGTTCTTTTTCAGTCTTTTTTTCTTTGAACAGCCTTATGGGGTGGAAAATCATGAAAATTAACTGGTCTGATGATTTGGCTGTTATCTAAACATGATTTAGCAGAGAACGGTCCCTCAGTTTATGGATATTCCAATTATAAAGGTCTACAGAGCTGTTCAAAGTTAAAAAAAGAGGGAAAAATCAATAAAACTGAAAAATCACAATTTTTTCCCTATTTTCTGACTTTGAATAGCTGTGCAGGCCCTAAAAATAGGAAAATCCATTAACTGAGGGACCGTTCTCTGGTAAATCATGTCTAGATAACAGACAAATCATCAGACCACTTAATTCTGATGATACTCTATCCAAAAGGGCTGTTCAAAGGAAAATAACCTAAAAAAGAACGTTTTTGTTCCATTAACATTCCATCCCTAGCAACGGCTCTTCTAATGCAAGGAATTTGAAAGAGGCATAATATGCGGTCATAATGATATATGTTATGCAATGCTGTAACAAAAAATCATAAAGTTATAGACCATTTAATGTGTGGTTTCTGCAGGGAAAGAGAGGGGGAAAGCCTATCCTTAATGAGGTTGATAGATGTTCTGGGGGTACAATACCCCTCCTGGGACCCTCTAATGAAAGATGACATTTGTTGTCATGATGCACCACTATAGCCCTGGCGAGTAACTCACCGGTGCTGCAACTGCACATCATGCAGACCCTTCAATAGTGTCTCAACCCCATAGGGTCGACATGATGCTTGAATGCAGCACTTGCGAGTTACTCGCCAGGCCTGCATTCATGCATCATGACGACCAAGGCTATGGTGCATTAGGGCATTATGCCATCCTTAAAGGGGTGAGAAGCCAGACAGAAGCCACATGAAAGGAAGGAAACCAGCCTCAGGGAATTCTAGCTTACAGACTAACACATCACTTGAGTATTGCACAAACGAGATGGATGAGACCTGGGAGGGGTATCTGAAAAGGGAGTGGTGTATCTAAAGTATTATCTTGAAGCATAGGGACTATACTAAATTTAAGATGTAATTGTGTTGTAAACATCTGGTCTCTGTTGAGCACCTGGGAGGTGGGTAGATGGGCGTGTTAGAGGATATGTGGGAGAGAGCTTTATAATTATGTTTTATAACTGTGTGGCTTTCCTTTGATATCTTATTTTAGTTAGCTCTTTTGTTAGCTTTTATTCAATGCCATGTGAAGTCATGGTTCCCATTTGAATCATTATTCATTTACAAGATCACAGTCAAATTTAGTGTAGAGCATTTTCCACAATTATCTTCCCCAACTTCTCAGTCTTCATACATTGTGTTCATGACAGATCATACGTTTATTGGGAATATATGAGCATGGGAAATTCGGCAAAGTCCCATTGACTTACTGCATATATGCTTGCAGACTCTAAATTGTCCATAGTGAGAGGACACTGATGGTACACACCCTTCCACCCTCTCCTCTACACTCCACCTCCAGACTCCTCCAGACCCTGGAGACAGGACCCTATTATTCCTTCTGTCCCAACTGATGTCTCCTGTCAGATGGCCTGACACCTCCACCCTGGAGGGAAGGTTGTCTGTTTAGAGAGGAGGGTCTAAGGGTGGAGGCCAGATGAAATATAGACTGTAGAGGAATACACAGAACGACCCTGCTATGCTGCTGACTAGTATAAACTCATCTTTCGTCAAGAAGCCTGACAGAAATGAATCACCATGGATTGTTGTTATTTCAATGTGATGAAAGTAAGAATTTCACATTTCAACTCATCTGTTTAGATGATAGATATAGATGAATTAAGTGATAAAGATGTATTCCCAGGAACATTACAGTTAATAACAGGCATACCTCATGACATGAGACAATGAGGAACATTATCAATGGGTTATATACTAACTGAAATAACACTTGTTTCCATAACTAATTGATTTTCAATTCATCTCGTTCCCTGAAGTACTACAGGGATATATCAAGAATGATTCCAGACCCTTTTCCAGTTGTGGGAGGTGACAGGGGGCTGCACCATGGGGAATCTGTAAGTGGCACGTGTGTAGACAAAGGTGGACCCTCTCACAGTGTGCAATGATTACAAAATAAGACATTAGATACGTAGAATGACTAGATATAATGGTAAGGTTTGGAATAATAGTATTATTCTGGTTCTTTTGTCAAAGGATACATAATAACATGTACAGTGTGTTAAAATTGTTATTAATTCTGATATTTAATTAAGAAGAACCACATAGAAGTGGCTGAAATCTAGCTCATTGGTCACAATGGAAAGAGACTTTTTGATACCACATCCTCAGTAAGAATAATACGTCTAGTTTGATATTTCTCAGGAGAAATTACTTTCGCTATAACAATACAAACTCTAGATGAACCTGCATCATTTGCAAACATGGAGGCAATATATAGCCACATACATACCGTATCCACCCGTTTGAGCGCACCTGCGCTTATATATTACATCCTCCTCTTTGCCCTGCGTTTATATAGGACATGCGCTTATTTGAGATCCAGTTTTAGTGCGTAAGATTTTTTTGATACACTCTTCTACCCTGCGCTAAAACGGGACATGCGCTAATTTGAGTACCTGCGCTAAAACGGGCGGATACAGTACATATGCAAACCATGATATCTCTCTCTGTATTCCCAATGGAAATCTGTTACATGGATCTATTTGCACAGACAGTGTCGGCAGGAATCACTTTCTGTGTATGTGTGCTTGCCAGGACCTTTGTGTGGGGTACAGGCAGTCCAAGCTCTATTCTAACAATCAGCTCTGCACATAAGAAGGCTATATTAATCTATGTATGTATTAGATATGGTACACGTGCTGTATAAGTGTTATGCGCCAAGGACAGGGTAATTGTCCAAGGCGCCAGCTGCAGATAATTACCCTTGTCCAAGTCTTATAACACTCATGCATATCCATTTCTGACTTATGCCACTACTAATTTCCTTGATTGCTTTGTATGTGTTTCATAGACGGCCGTTTTCTTTTGTTCTCTCACCTAAGTGTAGTATAACCACACCTAAGATATCCTTCAGAGTGGTCCATTTTCAGATATTGATGACTGTTACTTGGATCTAAACCATTATAATGTTGTCTATTTTAAATATGTCATCATCAAAATATTATTCTCAGATATGAACTATAAGAAAATTATATGGCCACACTATGCAAATCAATGTAAGGGTCAGACAACGTGAAATGCATCCAACACTTGCTGGCAGGGCCCTCCTGATTATTACCTTAATAGTAGGACCATATTTATGGTAGCAATAATTATTTCCCTTTATTGCTAATACATACATAGGGAAGAAGCGGCCACATGGAAAAACACTCTATTGGCAGTGTTCAGTAACTCTGGTCACCTGTACATCTCTGCGCTAAGCTGATATAGCAGACATAGTCCCTTATCTCTCCCCTTTTCACTTATACAGGATTCAACTTGGGGCAGAGGGAGGGTGTCAGTATAGCTGAGTACTGGTGACTTGACTGGTGTAGATATGACCCTGTGGACAGACAACTAGTTTTATTGATTCTATACTGGTAGTGTTAACATCACACCATTCTGAGGCCAAAATTGTGCCCTCATGCTTACCCCATCTTTTCTAACAAATGTTCCTCATAGTTCATCAGAGGGTACCAATTTCCTTTTGGGATTTTCTGAGAGTTTAACCTCCCCCCCCCAAAAAAAAGGTCTAGATATGCAAAATAAAACAACTAAATAACCCTTCAGAATTGGGAATATGCCTTCAATTGAGAGGCGAAATAAGGCTTTTCCATGTTTTTTCCCCTCTGCCCCCTGGGAAATTGTCAGGACCCAGCTAAACAATGGGGGCCTAACAGTAAGGTATTGTTACCTATTCACGGATCTGGTGTATAATATAAAACACACTAGTTCCCAGGACAGACCCCACACAGCACACTATTGATCTTGTCAGTACCAGCCCCACCTAACATCAAACACTTAACACAGTTCACAAATAGGTGATTAGCTACATAGAAGCTGATGGTAATTGGGTTCAGGCAGGAAATGACCAGACCTCACTCTAGGGAATAAAACAAAAGGCTTACTTCAGTTAACACAGTGAAACAATCTAGAATAACTGGGTCAGCTTTAAGAAAACAATAAAAATAAATGATAGGTTGGATGTTTTTGTCACTGTCCCTGAGCCCATCTCAATGATTGTAACTATTTGAAATTTTCAAAGAAAATTAAATAAAAAATATCAATTTCAGAGACATCACCAATTTAGTGTCAGGTTAACAGAAATTCTTGTTTATCCTAACAATGAGGACTGACCAAACACTAAAACTGGGAACAGACAACCGGACTGGCTGAAATATTTATCACTGGCTTTGTGATCTGAATATTGTATTGGGATATATCAAGTGCACTGACAAATATACAAAGGGCTGTAGGGTGCCACTTTGCTGATCAATAAGTTATAGGTCATAGCTATATAGCCGTAGACATTTGTGGAGAATCGTCATGTCCAGTTTTCATAGGTAGCTGGAACTAAAGTATACACATCAGTTAGAGTACAGATTAAGCAATGAGACTTTTATTCAAATACTTGAAAATATGTTGAATGTGATTCTAATTTTAGTAAAAGATGTATACATATACCTGGGATAGGTAAGGACTTGATGTGATATACAGAACAATAATAAAGAAACACGTTGTTCCTATCTGAAATCGGTTTATCGGGGATTCCCACACCACTGCACCCAATGTGATTGGCTAAATCCTCTTATGCCAGTGAAATGGAACCCTACATCCCTCCTGGTTTCTAAATGACATTATCAGAATGAAAGAGACCTGTGCACTCCAATTGGCTTTGGCTGACAGAGCTTTATAGCCTAGCCCGACCTCAGACAGGAGAACCTTTAACTCTAACCATCTGCCAACATCCAATGTCTGTTCGGGCCAACAGTGCTGTGGGGAAAACCTAGAATTTCATTTCCTAGAAACTCCAGATAAATATATTGTTAGCTTTTTCTTTTGAGTTGCTTAGAAGTGCTTTTGTGTATTCTTTCTCATCAAAACACTAGATATGACCCAAGTTCACCATTCGCTTTCCTGACCTCTAGTTTGAGTACTTGGTGAAACAAATGTCTGCATTCAATATCATTGCACATTGTTACCTATAATATCATATATGGTAGCAAGTTTGAGATGAACCAGATTCAGATCTGTACACTGGTCCCCGGTAAACTAATGTTATAAACTAATTTCTAGATTTACTCTGCTATTCCATCATGACTAATCTATGTACTTGGTTTTTAGAATAGAGAGAAAAATCTCTTTGTTGAATATGAATTGATTATACTCATAGGATTGATGGGAAGGAGTAAAAATTTTACCGGTGAGATTTGTTAAAATCGCCAATGGTCTGTTATCCATCAAAACACCTTTTTTCTCCCAGACACAAAGATAATAACCATAATGGCCTGTCTAAGCACAGCTGTGTTTTTTACATTTCACTGTTACTCCCTGCTCTTATACCAGGACCTGCACTTAGATGATGTCTTTTAGGGAGAGATTCTGTGTATCAGGAGATTCCTAGCCCGGGGCTTAGCCCTTTGAGGACAGATGTTGCAAAAAGATGATATTTGACGTCATGATGCACTAATGCGGCACAGGCAAGTAACTCGCTGGTGCTGCTTTAGTGCATAACAGACCCTTCAGGAGTGTCTCTACCCTGTAGGGTTGGCGTGATGCTTCAATGCAGCACTGCCAAGTTATACACCAGGGCTGCATTCGTGCATCGTGATGACCAATGTTATGATGCATTCAGGCATCATGCTGTCTTTAAAGGGTTAAATGATAACTGCACTCTCTTGAGAACTCTAGCAGTTACGGTTGCCCTGTGCTCTAGTTCTTACTAATTAGCCGGTCAGAGCATCGCGGGGTTCCTTATACACATCCATCATAACAACTGGGGCTATAGTACCATATTGTCCTCACTATCTACAGCAGAGATATAGGGTTCCTGAGGATTCTGCTGTTCTAGATTGTGTTCTCATTCATCCTGTGACATCTGCTGATGGTGTTCAAATCAGTGGAGCATCCAGACAAATTACCTTCAGAGTGGTATGTCCAGTGGGACCTTCAGGGACTTTGAAATCAAGCTTTAAGGGTATTCATTTGTGACATACCCTTCCCATTCTGCCATTTCAAAAGCTCAGTTGAAGGAAGGATGTATGTATGCAATTAAAAAATTATCTTTACCCTCCCTTTTACAGTGGTTGCCCAATTCTATCATGACTATTCAGTTCAAACAGGGGCAAATGATGGGGCATAGTACTCCAGGCTACACAGGTTACCTTTGAACTCCAGAACTTAGACAATAGCGATGCACGTGGATAGTCATTTTTTAGCCGTATAATGGCTTAGACATATTGAATAATGGGCACTGCCATATTGCTCAAAAGACCCCCGGCGGCTATTCTGGATTTGCCATAGGACTGTGGGTCATCTCTTATCTGCCACCTCTCAGGCCCAGAACAATCATCACTGATAATACTGATAGGGGTGATAACCTGCAGCACACCACTTTCCTAATCTCCTCCTCATTGTCTCAGATGTGAAGAGAGGGCATTAGCCTGATTAGGGCCACCTGAATATGGGATTACCCAGAATACCATGTGCATGTCGGGGTTCTTTTGACCAACATTATTGTAACCTGTCTCACCCATATACGACTAACTGTGGCTAGTTTATACTATCAGGTATAATCAGTAGTGACCAACCCACCTTAGCTATTCCATTTCTCTGAGTATTACGCCTTAGTCTTATTTAGTTTTGCCTTAGTCAACTTTGTATACCGGTTCGTCATCCAGACTAACATCCCTATGACTAACCTGGGATAGCCACTACAGACTAAGGCTCGGAGCAGTTAGATTACCAGTGTATCCTCCGCCCTCATCCAGACCCTGGAGGCAGTGCCCTATTATGTCTTCTGTTCCTGGTCATGTCACTGTCAGGTGGTCTGACACCTCCACCAGGGAGGGTTCTAGGTGAGGGCAGGATGGCATCTAAATGGGAGAGGAATGTATTCAAGGATAGTGCAATGCTGTTGGGTAATGTAGGGGCCTGGTGGGTGTCAACATAATTCTTTGGAAAATCCTGAAAAAAAAGTCTCACCATGAATGGGTCTGATTCCAATGTAGTGGAAGTAAAACCTTATCTGAAAAGGTGATCTATAAATATAGATTATTGAAAATGTGTATTTTGAGGATAATTTAATACAATTACAATGACCTGTATGGTATATATGTGCCCCTGACAAACCTCATAATCCTAGATTGTAGTACATCCAGACAAATATCCAGACTATCTGAAATATTAATCATTGCCTTTGTGATCTGAATTTTGTATTGGGATATATCAAGTGCACTGACAAATGTACAACAGGTAGAAGAGTGCCACCTTACTGATAAAAACACTAAAGGTTATAGCTATAGATATAACCATTTATGGAAATAGCAAATTGTCATTTCCGATTTTTGCAAAGAAATGGTGAGGGAGGTTGACAGTAGAGCTGCATGCTGGTGACTTGTTTGGTATAAATGTGGCCCATCAGTCCCCGCAGACAGACCTCACAAATGTTTATTGATTCTGGCAGTGCTAACATCACGCTCTCTGAGGCCAGAATGTGTATCTAAGGTTACCCCAATGTAGCTATCAATTTGTCAACCCTAGATTGATGTACACGTTTTGGAACCTGTAGTCAAAATGATTATCCAGGATTAAGGAGGACAATCTCCAGGGTATATGCTATCTAAAATAGACTAAGGTGTGTGTAAATATAACCAGTTGTTTTGAGGTTAAATCTGAGTAGTTGTGACCGATTCTGCCTGGTGTATATGTAACCTATCAGTTCCCAGGACAGACCTCAGACAACAGCATATTGATCTTATCAGTACGAGGCCCGCTAACATTATAAACACTTAACACAGGTTACAACCAGGGTATTACTTACATAGAAGCTACCGGTAATTGGGTTAAGGCAGCGTGTGGCCAGACCTCACCCTAGGGAAAAGAAAAAAAGCTGTGTCAGACAATCTAAAATAACTGGGTCAGCTTTAAGAAAACAATAAAAAGTGTAGGTTGGAGATTTTTGTCACTGTCCCACAACCCATCTCTCTGATCGTAACTATTGGACATTTTTCCAAGGAAATTAGATGAAAATGTCAATGTAAGAGACAGCACCAAATAAAGTGTCAGGGTAGCAGAAATCATTTGTTTGTTATAGCAATGAGGACTGACCAAACATTATCTAGAATGGGGAACGAACAACCAGACTGGCTGAAATATTTATTACTGGCTTTGGGATCAAGAGTTCCAAAATGCAATAAGCACCATTTTGAAAAATGACACTAACTTATCACAGAGGCATGAGGCAGGAGGAGTTAAATGCAATTTCGGAACAATTCTTGCTTAAAAGAAACCCTTTGTTCCTATCTGCAATCAAGTTATCAGGGATTCCAACACCACTGCACCTAATGCGATTGACTGAATCCTCTTAGGCCAGTGAAATGGAACTCTACATCCCTCCTGGTTTCTAAATGATATTATCAGAGTGAAAGAGACCTGTGCCCTTCAAATGGCTTTGGCTGACAAAGCTTGATAGCCTAGACCAACCCTAAGCCATGAGAACTTTTAACTCCAACCATCTGCCACAATCTAATGTCTGGTCAGGCCAATGATGTCAATGATGCTGTGGGGGAAAAACTAGAATTTCATTTCCCTGAAATTCCAACTAGTTCAATCGCCATGAAGGTTAAGTACTTGGTAAAACAAATGGCTGCATTCAACTTCATTGCACATCGTTACCATTTCCTTTTAACATCTACTGTAATACGTGTTATCACATGGTAGCAAGTCTAAGATGAACCAGATCCAAATATTTGTACTGAGCCCTAGCAATCTAATATACTCATACCTAGATTTACTCTGGTAGTCTATCATAGCTAATATGTGTGCTTTACAATTAAAAGAGAGGGAATACTTATTTTGTTGTATTTGGAATTGATTCTACTCATGGGATTGATGAAAGGAGAAAAAATGTTGTTGGTGAGATTTGTTAAAATCACTAATGGCCTGTCATCCATCAAAACACCTTTTTACTCACAGACATTGAGACAACTAAGATAATAACCATAATGGCCTGTTTAATCGCACCTATGCTATTACGGTTCACTGTTACTCCCTGCACTCACACCAGGACCTAAACTTATATGAGGCCTTTTAGGGAGAGATTCCATGTCTCAGGGGACTCCTACCTCTGTGCTTTTAACACAAGACCTCCACTCTCTTGAGACCCCTGTGATCAGATTGGCAATTATGGTTGCCCTGTGTTCTAGTTCTGACTAATTAGCCGGTCAGAGCACCACAGGACCCCTTATACACATCCTTAATAACAAGTGGGTTACAGCACCATATTGTCCTCACAATCTACAGCTGAAATATAGGGCTCATGAGGATTCCACTGTTCTGGATTGTATTCTCATTCATCCGGTGCCATCTGCTGATGTTGATTAAGTGGTGCAACCAGAGAGAATTACCATCAATTCAGAGTGACATGTCAAGTGGGACTTCCAAGACTTTAGAATCAAGCTTTGAGGGTATTCATTTGTGACATACCCATTCCCAGTCAACCATTTCACCAACTAAGGATAAGGGGGAATGTATGCATACAATGTTCGGAAAGCTCCTCCTTCATTTAAACAGTGGATGCCCAATCCTTTTATGACTAGTAAGTTGAAACAGGGGCAACTGATAGGCACTATTCTCTGCCCGCTCCACCACACAATTCTCCAGACCCTGGAAACAGGGTCCTATTATATCCTCTGTTCTCACTGATGTCACTGTCAGGTAGCCTGACACCTTTACTGTGCAGGGTGATAGGTAAGGGCAAGATGGCATCTAAATGGGAGAGGAATGTATTCAGGGATAGTGAATACTGATGGGTAATGTAAGGGTCTAGTGAGGATGAACATCATTCTGCTGAAAAACCCTGACAAAAATGCATCACCATGAATGGTTCTGATTTCAATATAATAGTAGTAAAAACTTATCTGAAAAAGTAGATGAATAGAGGTTATTTAAAGGATGTATCATAGGTGTACTTTCAGGAAAAATCTGATACAGTTACAGCAACCTGTTTGGTATATATGTGCCCCCAGACAGACCTCACAATCCTAGATTGTAGTATCTAGACAAATATCCACTCTATCAGAAATATTAATCACTGGCTTTGTGATCTGAGTTTTGTAAATTGTCATTTCCAATGTTTGGAAAATTAATGGTGAGGGTGGTTGACGGTAGAGCTCAGCACTGGTGACTTGTTTGGTATAAATGTGGCCACAAATGTTTATTGATTCTGGCAGTGCTAACATCACACACCATTCTGATGCCAGAATGTGTGTCTAAGGCTACCCCCAATGTATTTGTCAACCCTGGATTGCTGTACTCTATAGGACCGGGACTAGAGCTAGTTGTGGCACTCATAAGAGCTGATATGCTGTGTAGAAGCTTCTCCCGGGAGGTGATAGTTACCCAATGACAAGGGGCCAGTCAGTGTGTGTTTTATCAGTGACTGTCAGTGATCAGTGATTGTAACCGAAATTCTAAATGGGTATGACTCTGCGGGTCTTTAAAGGCTGCGCACGTTGTGAAATCTATATCAAAATACTTATCCAGGATTCAAGAGGACCCTCTCCTGTATGTTGTTCAATTTGCCTATAAGTTAGCACAAGCACGTGCACACCAGGTTCCAATACGAATATGCATCCTGTGCATCGTGTTCTAATATAAATGTACACCCTGTGCATTGTGTTCCAGTACGAATTTACACCCTGTGCATGGTGTTCTAATATGAATATGCATCCTGTGCATTGTGTTCCAGTACATCCTGTGCATTGTGTTCTAATACAAATAATGCATCCTGTGCATTGTGTTCCAGTAGAAATGTGCACCCCGTACATGGTGTTCCAGTAAGAATGTGTACCATGTGCATGTGTACCCATTGACTTACCACTGCATATATGCTTGCAGACTCAAGGTGGTCCATAGTTAAAGGGCACTGACGGGACACACCCTTCCACCCTCTCCTCTACACTCCACCTCCAAGACTCCTTCAGACCCTGGAGACAGGACCCTATTATTCCTTCTGTCCCCACCAGTGTCTCCTGTCAGACGTCCTGACACCTCCACCCTGGAGGGAAGGTTGCCTGTTTAGAGAGGAGAGTCTAAGAGTGGAGGCCGGATGACATATATATACAGATAGTCTGTAGAGGAATACACTGAAGGACCCTGCTAGGCTGCTAGGTAATATAAGGGGCTGACTAGTATAAACATATCTTTCCTCAAGCACCCAGACAGAAATGAATCACCATGGATGGTTGTTATTTCAATGTGATGAAAGTAAGAATTTGACATTTCAACTCATCAGCTGATTAGTTAATAGATATAGGTGACTTAAGTGACTTAAATGATAAAGATGTATTCACAGGAACATTACAGTTAATCGCAGGCATAACTCATGACATGAAATAATGAGGGAAATACCAATGGATCATAATTTTATGCAAACTGACATAACACTTATAATTTCCATGACAAATTGTCATTCAATTTAGCCTTTTCACTGAAATATTAACTGGGTTACTTTGTAATGTATCAGGTATTGTTCCAGACTCTTTTCCAGTTTACCATAGGGAATCTGTAAGTGACAAGTGTGTAGACAGAGCTGGACCCTCTCACAGTGTGCAATGGATACAAAATAAGACATTGGATATGTAGAATAACTTGAGCTAATGTTAAGGTCTGGATTAATAGTACTTGGTCCTTTTGTCAAAGGATACATAATAACATGTAGAGTGTGCTAAAATTGTTCTGATATCTTATTGAGAAGTACCACATAGAAGTGACCAAAATCTAGTCCATTAGTCACAATGGAAAGGGAGTATTTGGTACCACATCCTCAGTAAGAATGAAACGCCTAGTTTGATATCTCTCAAGAGAAATTACTCTCTTCTCTATGACAATACAAACTCTAGATGGACCTACATAATTTGCAAACATTGAGGCAACATAGATTCTCAGCCATATACTTATATGCAAACCATGATATCTCTCTCTTTGTATTCCCAAAAGACGTCTGGTACGGGGATCTATTTGCACAGGCAGTGTCAGCAGGAATCACTTTCTGTGTATGTGTGCTTGCCAGGACCTTTGTCCGGGTACAGGCAGTCCAAGCTCTATTCTAACAATCGGCTCTGCATATACGTAGGCTATGTTAATCTAGGTATGTATTAGATATGGTACAAGGGACTTGCTGTATAAGTGTTACAAGCCATAAGGGTAGAGGGAGGATGTCAGCATAGCTAGATACTGGTGACTTGTGCGGTGTAGATATGACCCATCAGTCCCCGTGGGCAGACCTAACAACTAGGTTTATTGATTCTGTACTGGCAGTGTACTGGCAGTGCTAGCATCACATCATTCTAAATCCAGAATTATGACCTCATGGTTATGGTTACGGGTATGACTGCATGAATATTTGCATTTAAGCAAATAGAATATGCTTAAAGTTACACTTAAAGCCAATTTTATTACATTATGTTAATACTACTTAAAGCCGCTTAAATGCCATTATCACCTTTTGATGCCATTTCCATGGCATTTATTGAACTTGAAGCCTCCTAAAAGTGACTTTAAAGTGACTTTAAAGTGACTTTAAACATCTTTAATTTGCCTATATGCAGACATTCATGCAGTGCCATCTTCTCCAGCAAATGCCAATAACAAATGTTCCTCATAGTTTATCAGAGGGCAAAGTGAAAACTAGAATCACAACCTTCCTTTTGATATCCATATTGAGGTATTGTCATCTAGTCGGGAATCTGGTGTATAATGGACAACACATCAGTTCCCAGGAGATACCTCCCACAGCACCCTATTTATCCTGTCTGTTCCAGCCCCATTAACATCATAAACACTTAACACAGAACCAAACGAGGGGATTAGTTACATAGAAGCTGCTGTTATTGGGTTCAGGCAGGGACTGGCCAGACCTCACTCTAGGGAATGGAGAAAAAAACTTTTGGGGAAAAACATTTTTGCTTCAGTTAACAGAGCCAGACACTCTAGAATAACTGGGTCAGCTTTAAGAAAACAATTTTAAAAAAAATGTAGGTCGGATGTTTTTTCACTGTCCCAGAGCCCATCTCCCTGATTGTAACTGGTTGAAACTTTCTAAGAAAATTAAATAAAAATATCAATGTCAGAGACAGCACCAATCTAGTGTCAGGTTAACAGAAATTCTTTGTTTGTCCTGACAATGAGGACTGACCAAACACTAAAACTGGGAACAGACAACCAGACTGGCTGAAATATTTATCACTGGCTTTGTCATCTGAATACTGTATTGGGATATATCAAGTGCACTGACAAATGTACAAAGGGCTGTAGGGCGCCACTTTGCTGATCAATAAGTTATAGGTCAAAGCTTTATAGCCATAGACTTTTGTGGTGAATTGTTGTGACGGGTTTTAGGTAAATGGTACTAAAGTAAACATATCAGTTAGAGTACAGATGAATCAATGAGACCTTTATTCAGATACTTGAAGATCAGTTAAATAACATTTTAACTTTAGTATCCAACATTATATACATATATACCTAGGATAAGTAAGGAGTAAGAGTGATATACAGAACAATAATACAGAAACCACTTGTTCCTATCTGAAATCGAGTTATCGGGGATTCTGACAGCACTGCACCTAATGTGATTGGCTAAATCCTGTTAGGCCAGTGAAATGGAACCCTACATCCCCCTGGTTTCTAAATGACATTATCAGTGTGAAAGAGACCTGTGGCTTCCAATTGGCTTTGGTTGACAGAGCTTTATAGCCTAGCCTGACCTCAGGCAGGGGAACCTTTAACTCTAACCATCTGCCACCATCTAATGTCTGGTTGGGCCGACAGTGCTGTGGGGAAAAAATAGAATTTAATTTCTCTGAAAATCAAGCTAGTTTGAGTATACTTGGTAAAGCAAATGTCTGCACTCAATATCGTTGCACATTGTTATCATTTTCTTTTCACATCTACTATAATATGTGTTATCATATGGTAGCAAATTTAAGACGAACCAGGTCCAGATCGTTGTACTGGTCCCCAGCCAACTAATGTTATGAACTCTGACCTCATTTTACTCTGGTATCATTTCATGAATAATCTGTGCATTTGATTATTAGAATAGAGGGAATACTCACTCTTTTGAATATGAATTGACTCCACTCATGGGAATTGATGGGAAGGAGTAAAAATGTTACCGGTGAGATTTGTTAAAATCACCAATGGCCTGTAATCCATCAAAACACTTTTTCTCCCAGACACCGAGACAAGTACGATAATAACCATAACTGCCTGTATAAGCAGACCGGTGCCTTAACATTTCACTGTTCGCCCCTTAGCTTATACCAGGACCTGCACTTAGATGATGCCTTTTTAGGGAGAGATTCTGTGTCTCAGGAGATTCCTACCCTGAGCTTAAATGATAACTGCACTCTCTTGAGACCTCTGGCAATTACGGTTGTTCTGTGCTCTAGTTCTGACTAATTAGCCGGTCAGAGCATCACGGGCCCCCATATACACATCCATCATAAAAACTGGGGCACCATATCGTCCTCACTATCTACAGCAGAGATATAGGGCTCTTGAGGATTCTGTTGTTCTAGATTGTGTTCTCATTCATCCTGTGCCATCTGCTGATGGTGTTCAAATCAGTGGTGCATCCAGACAAATTACCTCCAGAGTGATATGTCCAGTGGGATCTTCAGGGACTTTGAAATCAAGGTTTGAGGGTATTCCTTTGTGACATACCCATTCCCATTCTGCCATTTCAAAAGCTCAGTTGAAGGAAGGATGTATGTATACATGCAATTAAAAAATTATCTTTACCCTCCCTTTTACAGTGGTTGCCCAATTCTATCATGACTATTCAGTTCAAACAGGGGCAAATGATGGGGCATACTACTCCAGGCTACACAGGTTACCTTTGAACTCCAGAACTTAGACAATAGCGACGCACGTGGATAGTCATTTTTTAGCCATATAATGGCTTAGACATATTACACAATGGGCGCTGCCATATTGCTAAAAAAAAACAGCGGCTATATTGGATTTGCCATAGGACTGTGGGTAATCTGTTATCTGCCACCTCTCAGGCCCAGAACAATCATCACTGATAAGACTGATAGGGGTGATACCCTGCAAGTGCAACACATCACTTTCCTAATCTCCTCCTCATTGTCTCAGGTGTGAAGAGAGGGGATTAGCCTGATTAGGGCCATCTGAATATGGGATTACCCAGAATGCATTGTGGATGTTGGGGTTCTTTTGACCAACATCATTGTAACCTGTCTCACCGGTATATGACTAACTGTGGCTAGTTAATACTATCAGGTATAATCAGTAGCGACCAACCCACCTTAGCTATTCCATTTCTCTGAGTATTAAGCCTTAGTCCTATTTAGTTTTGCCTTAGTCAACTTTGTATACCGGTTCGTCATACAGACTAACATCCCTATGACTAACCTGGGATAGCCACTACAGACTAAGGCTCGGAGCATTTAGATTACCAGTGTATCCTCCACCCTCATCTAGACCCTGGAGACAGGGCCCTATTATGTCTTCTGTTCCTGGTCATGTCACTGTCAGGTGCTCTGACACCTCCACCCGCGAGGGTTCTAGGTGAGGGCAGGATGGCATCTAAATGGGAGAGGAAAGTATTCCAGGATAGTGCAATGCTGTTGGGTAATGTAGGGGCCTGGTGGGTGTCAATATCATTCTGCTGGAGAACCCTGAAAAAATGTAATCACCATGAATGGTTCTGATTCCAATGTAATGGAAGTAGAACCTTTTCTGAAAAAGTAGATGAATAGTGGTTATTGAAAGGATATATCATAGGTGTACTTTCAGGAAAAGCTGATACAGTTACATCGACCTGTTTGGTGTATATTTGCTCCAGAAAGACCTCACAACCCTAGATTGTAGTATCCAGACGAATATCCAGACTATCTAAAATATTAATCATTGCCTTTGTGATCTGAATTTTGTATTGGGATATATCAAGTGCACTGACAAATGTACCACAGGTAGAAGAGTGCCACCTTACTGATAAAAACACTAAAGGTTATAGCTATAGATATAAAAATTTATGAAAATAGCAAATTGTCATTTCTGATTTTTGCATAGAAACTGTGACGGAGATTAACAGTAGAGCTGAGCACTGGTGACTTATATGGCATAAATGTGACCCATCAGTCCCTGCCGACAGACCCCACAAATGTTTATTGATTCTGGCAGTGCTAATATCACACACCATTCTGATGCCAGAATGTGTATCTAAGGTCAGCCCCAATGTATTTGTCAACTGTAGATGGCTGTATTCTATGGGACTAGGACTGGAGCTAGTTGTGGCGGTCTGCACTGATAACAGCTGATAGGCTGGGTAAGAGCTTGTCCCTGGAAGTGATGGTTACCCAGGGAGTCAGGGTGGGTCTTATCAGAAATCCACAGAAATATGTACGGAGTGAATAGCTTTCCAATATAGTTATATACTACCATATTTCAAAATCTGTGAATGTAAATCTGCACAAAATTGTACTTTTCAGCAAATTCACATACCAAAATATACACACCAAAATATCTACAGACCTCACAATCCTAGATTGTAGTATCCAGACAAACATCCAGACTATCTGAAATATCAATCACTGACTTTGTGATCTGACTTTTGTATTGGGACATATCAGGTGTACTGGCAAATGTACAACCGTTAGTAAAGTGCCAAATTACTGATATATGGGCTAGAGGTAATACCAATATATAAAGAATTATGGAAATAGAAAATTGTCATAATTTTTGCATACAAATGGTGAGGGAGGTTGACGGTGGAGCTGAGTACTGGTGACTTGTATGGTATAAATGTGACCCATCAGTCCCCGCAGACAGACCCCACAAATGTTTATTGAATCTGGCAGTGCTAACATCACACACCATTCTGAGGCCAGAATGTGTATCTAAAGTTACCCCCATTGATGTATTTGTCAACTCTAGATGGCTGTATCCTATGGGACTAGAACTGGAGCTAGTTGTGGCGGTCTGCACTGATAAGAGATGATAGGCAGGGTAAGAGCTTGTCCCTGGAAGTGATGGTTACCCAGGGAGTCACAGTGTGTCAGTGATTGTAACTGTACCCTTAACCATAAATTGGGAATGACTCTACAGGCCTATATTGTTTGTGCTCGTTTTGGAATCTATAGTCAAAATGATTATCCAGGACTCATGAGGGCAATCTCCTGGGCATATCATATTTAGAATAGGCTACGGCTTCTGTAGATCTAACCTTCTGGCTAGCTGTGACTTATTCTGGTGACTGCTAGACTGGTAATATTCTTTGGCTCCTTATACGACCACTCTTTCAATCACTAGTGCCTAATCAAGTTAGTCATTTTTTGGCTCCCTATACGATCAACCTAGGTTTGTTAAAATTGTCAAATTGGTCAGTACTGACCAAATCACATTAGTCTTTTCCTTCTCAATGAGTTTTAAGTTAGGTCCTTTTGAATAAGGCATTAGTCATATATATGTTGTTTTGCCTCAGTAATTTTTGAACAGCACTTGGCCATGCCAGACCAATGTCCCTATGACTAACCTGGGATAGGCACTTCAGACTATGGGCCGGGAAATTTAGATTTTCTGTGTGGTGTATATGTGACTCGCCAGTCCCCGTGGAGAGACCTCACACAGCACCATATTGATCTTGTCAATACCAGCCCCACGTAACATCATAAACACTTAACAGATAGAGTTAATTGGTAATTAGGTAAATGGGTAATTGGTAATTAGGATTAGGCAGGGAACAGCCAGGCATCACTCTAGGGAATGGAAGAAATACATTATTTTTAGATATCATGGTCTGGAAATCTAGAATATGTGAGTCATATGATAACTCTATATGGGACGTATTCATCCCTGTCACTGAGCCTATGTCTTCCATTATAAACTTCTCAGACTTTCTAAGATAAATGTACTTAAATATTAGGGCCAGCTGGGTATTACTAGGTTGTGTCAGATCTCCAGAGACCGTTGGTTCTAGTCTAAAAAGGAGACCAGACACTGTATAGAGGACTTCTAACAAATCACTGGAATGCACAAACTCTGCAATCTGAACGTCAATTTACTGATAAATGAGTTATAGTCAGAAAATGTAACCATGAGCATAGACTCCTTGTGGAGTTAAATACCATTTGTAACTTCATATGAGATATATATTTTTTAATAGAATAAGGAAGGACACTGGTGCAGGATATGTAAAGTGATCATTATGCTTATCTGAAATTGAGTTATCACGGATTCCAACAACACTGCACCTAAACCTAATGTGATTGGCTTTATATCCTCGTAGACCAGTGGAATAGAACTCCCTCTCGGTTTCTAAATGAGGGTATCAGACCTAGTGATTTCAATTGGCCTCGGCTGACACAGCTTAATAGCCTAGACAACCCCTGTCCCTTTAACTGTAACCACATGCCACCATCTAATGGTCAGGGTGCCTGCATAGTGTTTCTGCGCGAGGGGGCAAAAATGTCATTTACCTGAAACTCCACCTAGATCAACCTTGATGAAATTCTCTGCGCACTGCTCTTATATATGGGACCATGGTAACTAAGTGTTTGCATTTAATATTAATAAATATATTTGTAAACTTCTCCTCACATGCACTAAGTGGCAGCGAATCTGTAGCCTTGATTTGAAAAAATGCCTCTTGGATGTAAATCACATGACAAATGCCACTTTGCCATACAGGACTTGCTCATTCCACCGGTAACTCTCTCTTAATTTGTGACTTCGATCATGTTATTGCCCCATTTAGACCCTTGTTAAGGGAAACAGTACAGGGGAACTGCTTGTGCTGTTTAGTAAAGGACAAGTACAATTTCTCAGAATTTGAGTGGAGGAGACGGGAGTAGCATCTTGTAAGTAGGGTTTTGGTCTGGCATCAGTATCTCTGTCTGGCGTATAGGAGTAGTATAGGACAAGTAGGGTTTAGTCTGTAAGCACGGCAAAAGCCACCAAAGTACCTGTCACAGCTCAAAGGGAGCATTATGATTTGTGTCTAACTCTACTACAAATTGAGATACACATCCATCGATTTACGTCAATGTAGCACATCAGATACCAAGTATCAGGTGAAATATTCTGTATACCCAGACAGCACAGTCCAAACAAATCTGTCTCTTGAGACATGCGGTCTCCTGTAGTCGTAGAAACATAGCTGAACAAAATTGGTGTTCATGCATTGTCAAATAGTAGTGTGAATATGCAGCGGAAAAAAATGGTTAATGTATTGCCCGTGCTACTGTATATACACAGTCCATGTTTAAAAAAAAAGTACTTTCTATTCTTGTATTTTCCAATATCATCAAACGAATCCCATATCATCAAATATGTATCAAATGTTCGGACAGGCAACATAAATTATGTATTCAAAGGATCACGGTTACAATCACAGTCAGTTTCCTTCTTGTTTCATTTTGTTTTTATTGTGTGTTCAGACCCTGGGTACTAGACCCTATATTAATCCTTCTTTCCCGGGCAATATCTCCCGATGGCTTGACATCCCTGCCCCAGGCAGACTTGCTTAGTCAGAGAAGAGGGTCTAAGGGAGGGGTGTAGAACCGTGATGTGTATCAAAAACGTGATGTGTAGTAACTACACAGTTGCTACACACCACGGCTGACCATGCAAACGTGATGTGTATCAAATAAACGTGATGTGTAGTAACCATCCAACCATGTTGTCTAGTAGCTAACGTGATGTGTAGTAACTTGAATTAAGGCACCTTCAACCGTTATCTGTATCAACAAACGTGATGTGTATCAACCCTGCCTCATCTCTCAACAGAGAGGAAGGACATGATAGGGAAGGGCAGGGATCCCACGTGTCATGGAATGTCATGGAATTTTAAAGTTGTCTGGAAAGTCATGGAATGTCATGGCATTTTGTAAAAAAAAAATCTTTCTAGATTTTAGAAGCCACCGACCTGCACAAGAATGCTATAAAGTGTCATGGAGAATTGAGATTTATGTCATGGAATGTCATGGAAATGTCATGGAATTCAATCTGATTTTATTTCTTGGAACCCTGAAGGGGAGAAAAAGGAAGGAGGGCAGTATAAGCAACCCTAGCATAATCTTAATCCATAATCTTAGGGGTTGGGTTAGGGTATTGTTAAGATAATGGATATTTAAGCATATTAGGGCTGGGGAATCATAAATTCCTTGATTCAGATCACGTTGATACAGATCACGTTATTTTGATACAGATTACATTGTTTTAATACAGATCACGTTGTGTTGAAACAGATCACGTTTGAATAGTCAGCCGTGATGTGTAGTACTACACATCACGGTCCTTGATACACATCACGGTTCTACAAGTGGGCAGGATAACATCTAGACTAGGAACTAGTACACCCAAGGACCACACAAAGTTGCTGGGTAATATCAAAAGGGCATTTTCACCACTCACACTTCACCACACAGTAGACTAAAACATTACTAGAATTGTGAATGGGATACGCTGGGTGATTATGCCACTTTAAGATCCAAAATCTACATAGATAACTCTGATTTCAATGTAATGGAAGAATTTCCACTCATCTGAAAGGGTAGATGACAAAAGTTAACAATGGGATATAGTCAAACTGAAACAATACTTCAATTACATGTAGTACTCTGATAGATACATCGTACACTGTTTTGCAATGAATACAAGGTGAGACATTGTGTAATCACAATAAGTAAATCTAAAATGGTAAGGTTATATCAATGGTTAGTTGTAGTAGTCTTAGGATAGATAATCAATAACTTTACTCACATATTTTACGAAGAAATACCGTATTTGGTTTAATGTTTCTCACAAGTGATGTCTATATCTCTTAGACAGTGAGAACTGTAGTTATTATTTGCAAACAACCATGAAGGGAACATACTCTCCGCTGTATTAATATGCAACCCATGATATATCTCTGTCTGTATTCCCAATGGAGGTCTGGTACGGGGATCTATTTACACAGGCATTATCGGCAGAAATGTGTGTTTGCCGGGACCTTTTCCAGGCTTCTACGTGAGGTTTTACAGTAGTAGAAGTACACGCTCATGCCTATTGGTTGTGGTCTAAGATGACTGAAGTAGTCTCTGTTCCTTTTCCAACTCCACTTACACATGATTCAACTTGGGGTAGAGATATAGTGAGGGAAGCTATCAGTATACAGCTTGGTACTGGTGACTTGTCTAGTGTATATATGTACCCATCAGTCTCCATGGACAGACCTCACAAAGGCATATTGATTCTGGCACTGCAAACACTTCATACCATTCTAATGTCAGAATATGTCTTTTGGGTTACCCAAATTTCATTGCGAATGTGCAGATTTTGGAATATTTATTCAAAGTGATCATCCAGATTTCAAGAGTAAAAATTACATGGCTATATCTTTTCTAAAATCAACCAATGTTTGTGTACCTCTAACGTTCCATTAGATGGGTGTCGCTAAAACATGGTATTTGTCGTCATGATACATCAATGCAGCCCCGGCTAGTAACTCCACAATGCTGCATTGGTGCATTATGACGATACTTCGGGAGTGTCACAACCCTTTAGGGTCAGCATGATGCTAGAATGCAGCCTTGGTGAGTTACTCACCAGGGCGGCATTCATGCTTCATGACGCACAGGCCTGATGCTGTGCGACTCGTCAGTCCCAGACAGAACAACCTCACACAGCACCCTATTAATCCAGTCTGTACCAGCCCACATAATATTATTAACACAGGTCACAAATAGGGGATTACATAGAGCCAAGTAATAATTGGGTTTAGGCAAGGATTGGCCAGACCCCAATCTAAGGAATAGAATGAAGGTTATACTTCTGTTAGCACAGTCAGACAAGCGGGCGGAAGTGGGTTAGATTTAGGGAAAGCATGATTGACATTTTTTGTCTCTGTAGCACAGTCTATCTCTTTGATTGTAAATGTTCAAATGTTCTCTAAAGTAAACGAAACGAAACAACATATTGATGGCAAGCCAGTTTCACGTTAACAGAAATCATTGGTGAGCAGGCAAGCAGAAAGGATAGCCCGTGGGCCCTCTTTTGTGCTATCCTTTCTGCTTGCCTGCTCAATTTTATTTTAATTTATTTTATTTGGGTTGTCCTCGCTATGAAGGCATTATGAAGGGAGCCTGTACCAAACACTAGAAGGCAGAATAGGGACCTGGCCAGACTGGCTGAAATATTAATCATCTAGACATAGTGATCTGGATGGTCAAATATTGTATTGGCTTGTATACAGTGCACTGACATATGTACAAATGGCTAGTAGGGTGCCACTTTGCTGATCAATAAATTATAGGCTATAGTTGCAGACATAGAGACTAGCAAAGATGATAAATTGTCATTTCTAGTTCATCTATATAACCGAAACCAACCCTAAGCCCTGGAGACCTTTAAATCTCTTGTGGGAGTGCAATTTCCCTGACCCTCAACCCTTGTGTAAACTCTTTAACGTTCTTAATGCAGTATCTTAGCGTATCTTTGGGTGCATGGTAACCAAATATCTGGAGCCAACATAATTCAATGTTTCTGCCAATTTCTCTTTTGATTTATGTGTGGCAGCAGAATAAGAATGAACCTGCAAGAGATCTCTGTACCGGTACCCTGCTAATTACTGTTATAATCTTTGATATATTGAAGGAGAGGAAATATCCTCTTAAAATATAGAATTTATGCAAATAGATTGCAAAGGATTAAAATATTGTTGGTAACATCACTAATAGCCTGTAATCCATCAACACCCGCTTATTTAGCCAGACACAGAGACAGTTCTGGTAACTAGCTCCCTGCTATTGAGTCATGCCTAGCATCCTTGATGAGAACTGGGAATGTAGCACCATATAGCCTGCACTATCTACAACTGATATATAGGTGTTATAAGGAGAGCCAATCCTAAATCAATTAGACTACATTCTATGCAATTGGGGGCATAGTATTAAAGCATTGCAATCATACCTTTGCAACAGTTCATTCCTGTCACATTCACACCTGTTCCCCTACTATACCTAATCATAGTGAACGAATATTTCACGTAATATGCCTTGGACACTGGTTTTAATCCCATTTTAGTACTTAAGAGTTTAATGGTCTCCAAAACTGCGAGGATTGTGTATTTTCTAGTCCGCAGAAGGGCTACAAAGAGAGGGGCAGGGACCTTATTTCGTCAAATACGGTATACTATTTTTGGAGGAAATAATTACTCCCTTCTTTCTACAGTATACTCCCAATTTTAACTTCTTTCTAAACAACCCTGTATTGTTTGTGGAGTCTACTCAATGAATATTTCATGATTATTTTGTGATTGTATTTTATCTGAACAAAATCGTGCAAATCAAGGAAACATTTACCAAGCTCTCTTTGAGGGGATTTATTTCAAAGGTTTCTTATTCTTGTTCTATGAGTTCCCTGTTACAACATAAAATGCCCTGCATTTGAAAAGAATTAAACTACATTGCATCAAGGACTTCAATCACATATCAGATGGCACCTTGCCATGCAGGACTGGCTCATTCCACCTTTTAGTACCGACAGCCCTTTCCGTCATAACTTATGGGAACAAGGGCTTGGGCGTTGCATGCTTGTAACACATAGGGACCGGAAACTCCCTTTGTGACCAGCATTTAAAAAGGGTGAAACCTGTGAATTTGTGATATAGGAAATAGGAATTAGTAGAACTTGGGTCTGAGCTCCAGGAGTATTATAAGGCAAGCTGGATTTGGGTCTGAGCTTTTGTTTGGGTCTACCCCTGGATAAGGTGGTAATGCTATTTGATAATCATTAAATGCTAGACAATGAGATGCACTGCAATTTATTTATGTCATTGTAGTGCACAAAATAGTAACTATGAGTTCATAGATGTCTCTGTATACACAGACAAACAAATCTTTTGTCGAGATTTTAGGTCTTCAGTAATCATAGAAACATGGCTGAACAAAATAGTGGTACTAAGACAAATAGTGGTCTGTGTGCACAGTGGAAGACTGTCTGATGTATTACTCGTGCGCCATAACACAAGGTCCTACTAGCTCCATATTTATGTGATTTGCATTCATTTATTCTAACTATGTTTATCCAATATCATCAAAAATGTATCAAATTCCTGATGGACTAAGGGATTCTAAGAATAAATTAGTTTTCTGGTTGTGTGCTACACATAGCTTTACATTAAAAATGAGGAATAAAAGCATCATACTGTAAAAGTAGATATTTTTTGCGCTGTGCATATTTTCGCAAATTTTGCAGAAATGGAAAATCCTTGAAAATATGTGCAGAGCGAATATCTATAGCCCACACTATTGAATTAAATTTCGGAAATGAGCAAATTTAAATACTTACATGAAAACTGCACTATTTGGCAAATTCGCAAGATTTTATACACGCAGAAATATCTACGTTTACAGTATTCATGTTGAGGATCCTGTGTGGAGCGCTGCGGAGAGGTTTTACTGTATACCACACCTTGCTAGGACCGAGGACCCAATCAATCCTACACAGAGTAGGGATAAAGGGCCAGCGTCTAGAAGTAAAACATAGAAAGGGCCTTGTGGTACCATAAAGCCATGGGGTGGATTGATGACACAATGTCTAGAACCACCAGGGCAGAAGTCATAAGGTTCAGTGATGTAGGGCAGTAACTGGTTGGCTGTAGCGCCATATGTAGCTTTAGCTGTGTTGGTAAAGGGAACTAAATTAGGTGTCTTTGTTGGTTCCAGCATACAGTTATGGTTTGCTGGTTACATCATACTAGTTACTCTTTCAGTGTGTTTGAAGATGTGAATGAAGATAAATTAGCTATAAGGATATAGGGGTGACAGAGTAACATTGTGAAGTATAATTATAAGCAGAATAATTGTATTCCATCAATGTCGGTCAGCTGTAATAACTGTATATAAAGGACATTTTGGTTAAACAATGCATAGCCATACAATTTGTGTAGAGGGAGTTTTCCACTGGTGGTATTGATGGCAGACTGGACAATTTTAGCGTTATGGAAAGAGATACCAGTTTAGAACAAATCAAAACATTGCACCACAAGTATAATAAATTCATCTAGGGTTGTATCAATGACCAGCTGGTCCATGCAGGCTGTGGAGGTATCTGCTATAAATTATGATACTGTAGGGGGAGCACCCCCTCTTGCTGTGAAGATATTGATGATGAAGTTGCCACCTACTACTAAAATACTCTATATGCATGAATATGCAGAGCTACACCATGTGGGAATAAGCCTGAGTTGCTCCTGCATGCTGCCTGCAGGGAGAGACTGTGGAGGGATGCAGAGGTAGGACGAAGTGCTGGAGCAGCCCTGCCTGGAGGAATGCAGGCTTGCACACCATGGAGGAGACTGGTAGACTGGTAGCAGAGGCTTTACCTCCTCCCACCCTGCCCTAGCGACCCACCATCCCCGCTCCCACACGGGAGGCACAGTGACTGCCATGTACCCGGTCTGAGGACAGACCCAGGTTGGCCAGACACAGGTCTTACCATTCAGCGCCACGGGCGGACGATGACTGCACGTCCCCGGGTTGTCGACTGTCTGGGTACCATTTGGAACGGCTGCTGTCCTGCCGGTAGGTGTCAGTGTGTGGCTGTCAGTTAATGTTAGTTACTGTCAATGTCATTAGTTACTGTCAGTGCCAGTAGGTGTCAGTGTATACATACATGTGTCTCTGTTTTGGTCACCTGGGGATTGGAGTCACTGACATTTAAGGAAAGGTGGGGTGAGGTAAGATGGATTAAGATAATGCAAGCAATATGAAGCAGAGTGGAGTATCATGAGGTGGGAAATAATTATGAGAATGGGTGGGGTGATGTAAGGAAGGTTAAGTGAAGTGTAAGATCAGGTAAGAAGGAGAAATGCTGGATAAGGTGGGAGAGGGGTAATACAGAGGTACTATAGTGTAAGGCATGGTCAGTTGATATGAAAGTAATGCGGAGTAAGGAACTATTTCTGGTATTCATCTCCATCCATTGTAAGAGGTAGATGAGACCTTTGATAAGAACCACATAGCAGAACATCACTATGGGTTTTGGATGGGGCTTTGTATAAAGACATCAAGTCGTAGAGTGTGTGACTGGATTCTGTATTAGGTCTAACGATACTGGATTGGGATGGAATCAGAGCGAACCTCTATTGACCTGGGCAAGATGAGAGCAACTCACAGACTAGACTTTTTTAAAGGAAGGACTGGGCGTCAAGCTAGGAGACTTGATGGATGACGGTGGTATTATATCATGTACTACTTCAGTTTAGAGATGAAGATATAGATTATTTAAAGGCAGTATAGTCTCAGTGGGTATATCACAGTGCTATGAGATCATTATGATGCATAGAACTAACTCCCCATGCTAACGTGTATAACATTATAGGTATGCAATGCATCGTCTGATAGACTATGTGTACAGTAGTGATCTGGATATCAAGAAACTGTACAGAAAGAAAGACACTGCTTTATTTCTATTACAATATCAGTAACAATGCATTGTAGATAACATAGATTGAATTAGAAAGAATACTTTCAATAGCATGATTTTGAGTCTTATGCCAACTGCCATAATATATTAAAACAGGAAACATGGTGGGAAGGAACACACATTTTGAAATGCTACAACTATGTGACCCATTATGATGGACTGAAAAAGAGGAAAGGAAGGTAACACAAAATAAAAAAGCCAAACTCTCAGGAGACTTACCAAGAGTAAAATGCGGGAAGTGTGCTGGTATTTTACGGTGGAAGGCTTTGGTTGCTGGTGTTTATAAGGACCGCATGAAGTAGAACCAGAAAGGCAGGTCCTGGTGCCAAGTGGACATAAACGGGCCCAGGGGATCACTGCTACCAGCCTGGCAACGTAAGGTGTGCTCTATATGGGTAAGGTCCAAGAGACTGGTGATTTCTTAAGGTGTAGGCAATCTAAATACAAATATTGCAGTGATGCTTTAACATTTTAGTTTAAATGTTATCATTAGTATTTAGTATAAGCATGAGACAATTAGTTGGTGGTGTTAAAAGGCAGTGCTATGAAATATTTACTCATCTTGTAGAAGCCCTTATTAAAGACTATCATCCTTCAATTGTTACAAAATGACCACCCCTCAATGTAAGGCTGGTGGTGGGGAAAGATTAAGGAGATGTGAAGCCGGTGTAGTAGTGGTGGGATGACTGGAAGCTGCCCAGCTGCCGGGGTGAAGGATAAGACCAAAAAAGGAAAGGTCGAGGTTTGAGGTGGGAAGGAGGAGGAACTATGTGATATTGAATCAACATGAGACAGGGGTAGACCGAAAGGTGGTTGACCTTAGCGCTGGGTGTGTGCATAGTGTTAGGTGTAATGGTGGAGGGTTGGGCAGCTCTAGATTGGTGGATGTGTGTGCATGGGTGGGTAACTAAAGGGTATAGACTGGATTGGGACTTGAGGATGAGGATAACCATGGTAAAGGGTATAGCCCAGTGACAAAGTGACAGAGGCTCTGATGCAGAACCCCCTCTACCTATTCCGGTTCTGCAGTGGTGTTTTATTAGTGCCTTACTTTTCTGTAACCTCTTAAACTATAAAGGCATTAAATATTTGATATTCATACTGGTCTTAAAGCGACAATATCATAATACAAACAACATATATAATATTATTATATTGTTACATGAAAAGAAAATATCTAGATAAATTTGTTGTTGATTTAACAATTCAGTGTTTTGCTTCAAATGCCACATGTATAGATCTGTCTATTTTTTTCTTGAGCTTTAACTCTAGTTCTCCCTCTGCTTACTGACCTATCCATCTATCTGTCTGCTCTCTATCTCTCTTTCATGTTCATTTCCTAGCCTCATTTTGATAACGCCTGGAGAAAAAATACAAGACAAGGGATATAAAGCATAAGCACTCAGAGAAACATAGACATCGATCAGCCCTTTTTTACATGCACAATTAAACAAACAGGAAGGACAGATATTGATGGGATATTGTCTGGTTGTAAGGCTGTGAATATGTCATGTTTAATGCAAATGATGGTCAACATTCAAAGAGGTTTCAGCAAATACCAAACAGGAAACACATGTTAAATGATGTTTAACAATGGACACTATGTAACAAGTAAAGTAACAATGAACCAAACATTAGCCTGCTGTGAACAAACAGCCATAAATCAAACCATAGCCAGTATTTGTTCATTGATTTCTTTTGCTTTATTTGATTTAGATATTGAATAAATAGTGCATGAAATAAAGGGGATTCTATACTAAAGCAGGTATATAACAGGTGAAATTTCAAGTTATGGAGATTAGAGACCATTAGGGAGTAGAAGTGAATCATACCTTCCATGGATAACATGAGGCAGTAAATTATTCTAGTATATCAGTCAAAAACACCACAATGGCAATTGATGAGCTAAACCAATCAAAAGCAGGCTTGTGCTTGGTTTCTGATTTCAAATTTTTGCATACTTTTTCTGATTTTCTGATTTTCACATACTTTCTTCTGAAGTTGCTGATACCACAGTTATGTGAACTAATAAGTGAAGAGCAGTGAAATCATGTCACGCATAAAAAAGATGAAATGCCAACCTCCCTTCTGGGATTATTCTGCTCATCCAATCCTGGATATTTGTAGCATGTGTGTCTAGGCTTTGCAAGGAATCTAATATGATTTTTATACTGCTATTTCTCTCAATCTGGAGCAGACGTGTGCAAACAAAGAAACCACTTACCATAATTCAAGTGGATGCCTCATTTTGAAAACTTCACATCTTGCTTTTCAATGTTTCAATAGTTTCAGCTTACAATAAAAAGCCTTGGATATGAAAATAATTAAGCCGCTCTTGTTGACAACATAAAGGACTTTAATCACAGAACAGTCGTCACATTACCATGCAGGGCTGGCTCTTTCCACCTTTCAGTACCGACAGCCCTTTCCGTTCCAGGCTATAACTAATGGGAATGAGGACCTGACGTATGCATGTGTGTTACACAAGAGACTGGAAACTCTCTGGTTTGTGACTGGGGTCATTATTGGGTTCTGTATGCCCTCCTTGATAGAGAATATAAGTAGTATAATATATAGGACTTTGGGTATGGGATATACTTGTAGTATAGGGCAAGAAGGATTTGGGTATGGCAGGCAGAAGTTACATTGCGAAGTGTAGGGAGAATAATACATATAAAAGGATCTTGATCTGGGTTTGTCGATAAAGTGTCATGGTGTTATAGAACCAATGTGAAACCAATGGGAACACAGTGTCATAGGTCATGAAGTCACATGACCTGAGAAATCTGCCAAGGGAGCAGTGGAAATGTCACCCACCTGTCAGATTTGAGTACAGTGTCCAAGGGGTAGGTTCCTCGTCTATCCAACCATAGCCTAACCAATATGAAATAGGAATAAGGGGAATGGGAATGACAAAAGTACATATGATGTAGGAGTGGTATAGCAGAAGCAGGATTTGTGTCTGAAGTATACCAGTAGTTTAGAGCAAGCAGGATTTGGATCAAACATATGAGAGTGTTAGTATCTACCATGAGATAAGTTGGCAATGATCTGGCATAAGGCTACACTGCGGGATGCAAGGCACTGGCTTTACGTTGATGGATCACTTCAGATAACAAATATGAGGTAAAACGCTTCTGTATACACAGACAGTAAGTACTTAACAAACAAAGCTGATCGTAAGAGTCCATGCCTGCTGTAGTCATAGGAACACAACTGAGCATTATATTTCAGGCATAGTCAAATAGTGGTCTTTAGGTCACACTTTAAAAAAAGTTTGTTTCCGGTGGAACGGGTGGGCTACAAAAAACTCACCCGGTCGGCCGCAAAATCTTTTTTTTTTTTTAAATTTCTTTCTTTTTGAAATGTTGAACATGTCTTTCCCACCCGGTATATGGGCATTGCATATCTCTTTATAGGCAAATGAGAGCTGATCGTTAGGCCGTTTCATCCTAATAATTTGGATTACAGAACTGCAGCCGAGAAAAAAAAATTGGGCAAAAAAGTAATAAATCGGCCACCCTGACAAAGAAAAAAAAAAGCGGGCGGGTGGCCTTGGAAAAAAAAGTCACCTGCCCGCTCCACCGGAAACAGACTTTTTTTAAAGTGTGGCCTTATGATTCTGCAGCGTAAACATCTTGGTTTAATCGCACATGCTACAGTGCCATTTGGTCCCATTCAGGCTATGATGGCATTGTTTCTTTACATTGGCAGATGGGCTAAAACTAACTCCAAGACAAACTTACATTTTTCAATAGTTATCTCACGTGGTAGGTAACTATGCAGGTAAAAGGCCATAGCCATGGCTACGGTCTGAAACACACTGCTAGTTTTTGCAGAGTTGTCTGTGTGTATGTATATATTATCCCCCTTTGATCCCAGCCTAGGTTTAAGTAACCATAGAATGTATACATATTACTTACTTCACCCTATTCTATCTGTCTTTTGTATTGCTCTCCCTGCTGGTACCTGCCTGCAGGTTCCCTTCTTGATGTCAGTCCCTTGGGAACCAGTGTACTGAAAGTAAACACAATTATGCAGATTAGTGATCTCCCTCTCCTTATTTATGATCCTCGCAGAGGAAGGTTCATTGTGAATGCACATGATGACACAGGAAGTGATGGATTGGCAGATGATAAACATTTCAGTGTAAGGGATAGGAGAGAGGACTGGGAATAATGACATAATTAGCTAGAGGGACAGAGAGGAGAGAAGTCTGTCACTGAGTAATACAGAGATGTATAGGGAGAATGATGAGGTATGACTGGGATCATCAATCACTTATCACACCAGTGTATTGATCCAATATGATATGATGATAAGCAGAGGGGGAATGACAAAAGGAAATGTGTGCGTAACAAATCATGTACTGTAAGAGACATAACAATATATCAGACAAGCAACAGGTGTGGGTATTTTGTTAGGGGAATGTATGTTATTGCAATGAAGGGAGGACACTGATAGAGAGGATGGCACGTAAAAACTGACAATAAAATTTATACAAACTGCAATGGGAAATTGCTGGTAAAAGGGCTGAGGACCATAACAAGTATTAGCATCAATGATCAGTGTATGGAGTACTTGGATGAGGGATTTGTGATGGGGTAAAATGCAATCTACAGTGGACAATACAGACTATTGGCGGATGGACAATGACTTGCTGTAATACAGCATAGGAAGGTAGCTATGATATTTATGTAGCTATCCAGGATGCAACCACTGGTATGATAGCTCTATATTCGGTCATGTTCCTTATCTGTGGTCATACAAACAGTTACACAGATGAAGATGGTAACTAAGCTTTAAGGGACATAATAGTATAACACTTTAAGGGCATTCATGCATCATGGCAACAATGGGTATTGCACATTAAAGGGGCATCACCACTCACACTTAACTACACAGTCGACAAGAACAGTACCAGAAATGTGAAGGGGAGACACTTGGTGATTATGCCCCTTTAAAGCAATATTCGGCCCATAGAGTGTTGAATGATGCATGCATCGATATACATGGCACTTAGCTTCTCCCAGAAAATGGGATTACCAGATTGTGTGGGAATATGCCTAAGTAGATGCTGCATGCTTCCTGCAGAGGGAGGTTGGTTGGCCGCCTGGAGGAATGCAGGTTTGCACACCATGGAGGAGACTGGTAGGCCGGTAGCAGAGGCTTTACCTGTGCTCTCCCTCCCTGGGTAGTCTACCTGCCCTGCTCCAACACTGGAGGCATAGTGATTGTGGGGTGTGCATGGTCTGAGGACAGACACAGGTTGGATAGGCACAGGTCAAAGCATTCAGTGCCCCGAGCGAACGATGACTGCACGTCCCCGCGTCCTCGACTGTCTGGGTACCGTTTGGAACGGCTGCTGTCCTGCCGGTAGGTGTCAGTGTGTCACTGTCAGCTAATGTGAGTTACTGTCAGTGTCAGTTGGTGAATACATGTCTATGTTATGGACACCTGGGTAATAGGGTAATTGAACTGACATGTAGGGAAGAGTGCAGTGAGGTAGGGCAACACAAGATAGGGCATGGTATAGCATGGTAAGGCAGGGTAAAAGATGAGATAATATAGGGTGGGGTAGGGAAAGGTATGGTTAGGTGGTATAGGGTTATATGCAATAGGGTAGGGGAATGTTCGGTGAGGTGGTCAGGGGTAGTGTATGAGGTAAGGTAGGGTAAGGTAAGGTATGATCAGCTATTAATAAGAGTTGTTAAGTTGTGTAATACACAATAAATGGTATGGGAAGTCAGGGTAATAAACGGTAAGCTAGGCCAGGCTGAGGAGAAGTCTAAGCTATTGGACTAAGGTAGACCATACTAGAGGACGGTGTTCAGGTGTGAAAATAGATAGGATTTGGGAGAGGGATTGGTTTAAAGACCTCCAGTAGTAGGGTGTGTGTGACTGGATTCTGTATTGGGGCTAAGGCTACTGGATTGAGATGAGTGAGGGTAAACCTTTATTGACCTGGGCAAGGTGATAGTCACTCACAGACTAGACTTCAAACCTGCAGGGTCCCATTTTGCCTTAATGTGCCATGCGCCTTTTCTAGTTATGATTCATGAACAATCCTACCAGGTGGGTTGATACACTCCTGAAGAGTTGAGATTATATTCAAGGGCTGCATTCATGCATCATGAAGACAAAGGCGCTTAAAACACTAAAGGAACATGTGGTCCTTATTTGGTAAGGATATACTGGACTGCCAAGCTAGGGCGACCTGGTGAATAACAATTGTGTTATAGCATGTGTGACACCAGTTGGAAAGGAGAGAGTATAGATTGTTTAAATGCAGCATTGTCTCACTGGGGGATAGGACACTGCTATCAGATATGATGTATATAGGCGACCCATGCAAATGTGCCTGATATACTATGTGTGCACTAAAGATAAATGTCAATACAGTGTACAGAGTAGAAAAACAGGGTTCATAATAGAAAATAAAGAAATAAAGTGAAGATAGTCCAGGCTGACTCTTATAACACTTAAGCAGTATAGATCAGGCTGCACATGCTGTGCCTAGTGTCATACTCTTTTACTATATGAAAGAAATGGTGGGAATCAATATACATTTGGAATTCCTATATGGAAGCCACATACAATGGACTAAAAAAGGCAACACACAGAGAGTAAAACCAATCTCCTCTCAAAAGCCCAGGGTGTACTATAAGAAAGAATATTGGTATTTCACAGTGGAAGTCTCTGGTTGCTGGTGTTTGTAAAGACCACAGGAAGTGGAAAGGAAAAGCCAGGTCCTGGTGCCAAGTTTACCTAAATGGTCTCAGGGGATCACCTTTACCAGCCTACCAAGGGAGTGGTCATTTCCAACAATGGGGTGATACTTTGAAGGGGGGAGAGCTATACTTGCTTTCCGTCTTTAGATCTAAGGTACAAAATTGGGCTTGCTGCTTAAGATTTCTCCTTCTGCTTGATGTTGACTATAATCTTCAATCAATTCTTAATATGACCAGTGGATGGCAGCTCTGAAACCTCTGGTAGAACATTTGGACTCAACCCACTTTCAAAGTGAAGTTGGTTGTTGGTAAAGATTAAGGCAGTGTGGCGCTAGTGTGGCTTAGTGGTGGTGTGATGACGGGGGAAAAGCATACACTACAGCATAGACATTGATAAGACTCCTTTTTACATGCACACTTGAACAAACAGGGAGGACAGACATTGACAGGATGTTGTCTGCCTATAAGGCTGTGAATTATTCAGGTTTAATGCAGAGGCTGGTCAATACAAGGAGGTTCCAACAAAAACCAAAGAGCAAACCCATGTTAAAACTTCAGCCACTATGTAACAAGAGAACACTATAATTGTACCAAAGTAAATATGCATTTACATGCAATGAACAAGCAGCGACACATTTGTGTTATTTCATCGATACATTAATGGCAGATTAACTGAGATTCTCTACAAAAGCAGGTAAACAGCAGGTGAATCATACAGTTACCACCATTAGATACTTACTGTGTAGAAGTCTGGTGACTGTATCATACCTGCTATGGACATTGTGTATTCCCTTAGTCGTAGTTGAAAAGGCAGAGCCTCAGGTTGTCTGGTCTATACCTTTCCATTCTGCTTGGTACTGAAAGGTATTATGTCCAAGCAAAGTATATCCATTAAAGTCTCAGACTGGTAATTGATGAGCTCATCTAAATAAATCATACTTCATGCTAGGATGAGTTCACTCTTCTTGTATTCCTTCATGCTGCGATGTTGCTGATGCCACAACAAAATCAGATATGATGTATAAAGGCGACCCATGCAAATGTGCCTGATGTACTATATGTGCATTAAAGATAAATGTCAATACAGTGTCCAGTGTTGAAAAAAACAAAGCTTCTTCCAGTGTTGATAAAACAAAAAGGAATAAAGTGCAGATAGTCTAGGCTGAATCTTATAACACTTTAGCAGTACAGATCAGGCTGAACATGCTTTGCCTAGTGTCCTGCTCTTTTACTATATAAGAGAAATGGTGGGAATCAATATACATTTCGAATTCCTATATGGAAGCCACATACAATGGACTAAAATGGGCAAAACACAAAGAGTAAAACCAATCTCCTCTCAAGAGCCCAGGGTGTACTATAAGAGAGAATATTGGTATTTCACAGTGGAAGTCTCTGGTTGCTGGTGTTTGTAAAGACCACAGGAAGTGGAAAGGAAAAGCCAGGTCCTGGTGCCAAGTATACTTAAATGGTCCCAGGGGAGCACCGCAACCAGCCTGGCAATGTACGGTGTGCTTCATATAGGTAAGGACCAGGACAGTGGTCATTTCTAACAATGGGGTGATGCTTTTGAGAGGGGGGCAGGGTTATATAGGCTGCTTTCTGACTTTGGACGTGCACAATCTAAGTTGCTGCCTATGATTTCTAATTTTCCTTGGTGTTGACTATACATTTGATCAATTCTTAATTATGATCAGTGGGAGGCAGCTCTGGAACATCGGGCAGCACATTAGGAGTCAACCCACCTCCTACAAGGGAAGTTGGTTGTGGGTAAAGAGTAAGGTAGTGTGGCGCTGGTGTAGTAGTGGTGGAATGACTGGGGACAAGCACACACTACATTCAGCTTAGACATCGATCAGTCCCTATTTTACATGCACACTTAAACACACAAGGAAGACAGACATTGACAGAATGTTGTCTGGCTCTAAGGCTGTGAATTATTCAAGTTTAATTCAGATGCTGGTGAACATACAAAGAGGTTCCAACAAAAATCAAACAGCAAGCCCTTGTTTAAAACCTATTAATGCAGCCACTATGCAACAATAGAACACTATGATTGTACCAAAGTAAATAAGTACAAAAACATTTCCTTGCAATGAAAAAGCAGCTATACATGAAACTCGTTTTGTAAGTGTTAGTTCATTGATTCATTAATGGCAGCTTCACTCAGATTCCCTACTGAAGTAGGTTGACAGCAGGTGAAACTTCCAGTGATCACCATTACAGACAGCTACTGTATAGAAGTCTGGTGGTTGGATAATACCTGCTATGGACATTGTATATTTACTAAGTTGTAGTCAAAAAGCTGAGCCTAAAGTTGTCAAGCCTATGCCTCTACATTTTGCTAGGCACTGAAGGTTATATATAATTATTTCCAAACAAAGTATATCCATTCAAGTCTAAGACTGGCAATTGATGAGCTAAACCAAATAAATCAAACTTCATACTTGGATTCCATGTTTATCATTTCCACTCCTCATGCATTCTTTTATGCTGATCAATGAACATTGCTTGATGACACAACCACAACCTCTAGCATTGGCATCAAGGCTTTAGAACGGTCATGTGTAACTCAAACATAAAAACAACTTCCCTCCATTCTATGGTATACTAGTTCTTTTCTTATCAAACTGTTCTGTTTCACCAATCCTGGATATTTGTAGAATGGATGTCAAAACATTGCAAGGAATCTTTCATCTTTTTCATAGTGCTATTCCTCCCGATGGGGAGCAGTCATGTGCAAATCAAAAAAACCACTTACTATTCTCCAAGTAGACAACTCATTTTGAGATCTTCACATCCTGCTTCAATAGTTTCAACCTACGATAAAAAGCCTTGGATATGGAAATGATTGGGCAGCTTTTGTTGGCAGCATCAGGGACTTTAATTACATGACAGATGTCACATTACCATGCAGGGCTGGCTCGTTCCACCTTTTAGTACTGACAGCCCTTTCCATTTAAGGCTATAACTAATTGCAATGAGGGCTTGGCTGTTGCATGTATGACCAGTAACTCTCTGGTTCGTGGCTAGGATCATTATTGGCTTTTTTAGGTCTTCATTAATGTGGATATGATTTGAATATGAGAAGGAAAGACAAAAAGGACCAACAGTCTGGGGCATATAGTAGTAGTAAATGAGGGAACTATAATAAGAGCATACCAGCTTCTAGCATCTGCTACACATGGTGCAATTCTATTCGAACTAGCAAAATGATGAAATTTGGGACAAGATGGCAGTCGGCATTAGGAAAAAAAGCTACATACCTATGTATAGACAGGGGGGGGGGGGTGGGGACAGTATTTCCTTATAGCATTGCCCCTAGTCACTATTTGCACCTCATTATGTTGTTCCCCACAGAGATATCTATGGTACAATATTAAACAAGGAGCCTCCATGAACATAGCAAGCCTTCTGTGATGCACCCTATACATGTATGCTCTGCATGACTAGATATGTTGGACGCACCCTATATGACTAGATGAAGAGATCATGATACATGGATTGATCTTTACCATAGATCTATTGGGCATGCATGGCCATAATATGGTTGGGATCAGGTGCATCGCGTTCCATTACCAGGGCTGGGTCAGGATGGGTCGAAAGTAGATGTATGTGTGTGCATGTGTGTATGTATACCCTAGTACCATTCCCAGCCTATGTACAGCAAACCTAGGGTGTACATGTATATGGTATCTGTTGCACCCTTGTGCAGCACTTTCCCAGCAGTGCCTGGATTCCACCAATGTTAGTGCCCTGGTGCTGCATGTCTGTATGGTGTTGACATGGCAACCTACTGAAGACTTCAGGCAGAGGCTAGCCCTACATGTTGCATGCCTTGACTGGTAGAGTGCATTCTGCAGGTTGTCTCTTGTACTACTGTCCCTGCTGGTACCTGCCTGCAGGCTCTTTTCTTTATGTCAGTCCCTCAGGAACCAGCGTATGGGAAGTAAACACAATTATGCAGATTAGCGATCTCCCTCTCCTTATTTATGATCCCATTATGACCCCTGCAGTGGAGGTTAACCCTACATGTGCACGGGGACACAGGAAGTGATGGATTTGCAGCTAATGAATGTCTCAGTGTGTGGAAGGGGGTTTAGGAGATGTATATATTGACATGAATATGGAGTGGTAGATTGTGAATGCTGAGTCAGAATAACATTGTGAAGCATAATTATAGGGATGATAATCATAGTAAAGGATATCTAGTATCATCAATGGCTTATTATCTTTGAATAAATGTGCAATATTTGTGAAGAGAAAGATCACAGAAGTAAAATGCTTGTAACAAATCACAAACTGTAGGAAACATGATATGATAAAAGATGAGCAATAGGTATATATTTAAATGAAAAAGGAACACACACATGGACAAAGGAAGACTGTGGTGAAGAGGATGGCAGAATATAAGATACAGAGATATTGGAAATTGGTGATCAAGGGCACAGGATTATGAAAGGATGAGGAGTTTTAAAGGATGATCAGCATGCATGTTACTTCCATGAGGCGTTGGTGATAGGGTAGTAGGCAATCCATAGTGGAGAGCAGTATATGCACAGTGGACACTGCACTAAAGCAGGAGAAGGCACACCTCCTACATACCATCAGTAAATTGTTTGGGTGTCTGTTATAGCTAGAGGCCGATTGCACATCACCTCATGTAGGATATAGACAGAGGCCCACGATAATCTTTCTGAATGACAGGTTTCTCCACGAGTGGGACCTTGGGGCTTATCACACGAGGCACAGCCGAGTGTGATGCGACCCAAGGTCTCACAAGTGGAGAAACCGTGGAGAATGAGATTCAGTTTCTCCAAGGGGGTGTGGAGAACGGCTCTTCCCATACAAAACAATGGTAAAGCTGTTTCTCCGCATGAAATAAACCATCTTGTCTCCTGAGCCACTATCTGAATTTTCTGATTGTGACAGTTACTCTCCAGGGCTGCATCAATGCATCATGACCAAAGAGGACAAGACACAGTAACATAGTAATTGGCTCTTAAAATATTAAATTATACAATATGCGTAGCTCTTAGCTTCTCCCAGACAAATGGGATTCCCACATTGTGTGGGAAAGTAGATGCTGCCTGCAGGTAAAAAGTAGAGAGGTGTGCATGGAGGAAGGGGTGTTGCCGGGAGCAATGCAGGTTTGCACACCACTGAGGAAGCTGGCAGACCAGTGGTGGTACGGTGATTGCCGGGTGTGCACAGTCTGAGGTCAGAGGCAGGTTGGACAGGCACAGATCCAACCTTTCATCACTCCGGACGAACGATGACTGCACGTCCCCGCGTCCTCGACTGTCTGGGTACTGTTTGGAATGGCTGCTGTCCTGCTGGTAGGTGCCAATATCCAGACATTCAGTCAGTGTTACTAGTTGCTGTGAGGGTCACTACTTAAGTGTCATTGTAAACGTGTGTCTCTGTTTCGGTCACCTGGGGCTTGGGCTTATTGGTGTGTAGGGGAAGGTGGAATAATGTAATGTACATTCTCCCAGATGTCGGAAAATTGAATAAAATACATTTAACTTCTTGATTCTTGACATTTAACCTCGGATGATGATCAAAGCCTTTCCCTCTATCATATTGATAGAGGCTAGAGTATAAACCCAAATCATAGAGACCAGAGTCTTAATAAAGTTTGTTCCAAAATGACAGGGAATGCACCTTTTCAATTTTAAATTATCCTAATTTTCTTTGGGGGCTTGCCCCCAAACACACTTAGTATGTCTCCAGCGCTTTGCTTGCAGTGCTCCTGGGAAACAGACAATAGTTCCAGGTTGGCCAGGTTTGCCCCCCCTCTAGAGAATCCTGGATCCACCACTGGGTTGGGTGGCTTACGTTATAGGTAAGGTCATGTAAGATGGGATAGTGCTGTCCAGATAGGGTTGGAAGGAGGGTCTAAATTAATTGTACACAGTAAAGGAGTCATTTGATATACACCACATAGTAGTACAGTTATGAGGGTTTCCAATGGGGCTTGGTATAAGGACATCCAGTAGCAGAGTTTTTGTGACTGGATTCTGTATTGGGGCTAATACTACTGGAGATAGATTGAGAGCAAACCTCTATTGACCCTGGCAAGATGAAAGCCATTCACAGACTAGACGATACGGAGGGACTGAAAGTCATGGTGAGGGATGGCAGTGGTGTCATCTATAATTTGTGATGCCAGTAGAAGATATATAGATTATTTAAATGCGGTATAGTCTCTGTGGGGTATATCACACTTCTATCAGAGATTATACATATATAGGCAATGCATCATCTGGTAAACAATAATTTATTGTACATCAGTGATAAATGTCGAGAAACTATACAGAGATGAATTACACTGAATTACACTGAAATAATTTGAAAGTCTTTTTTGCCGAATGTCACAATGGCTTTCTGTTAGAGACATAGAAGAAATCAATATAAATGTTGATATACTATATGGGAGCCATACATGTATAAAAGAAGAAAAATACGCACTGTAACACAGAATATTCTCCAAATTACGCACGCTGTACTCTGAGAGCAATACTGGTATTATATAATGGAAGGCTGCCATTCCTGGTGTTTGTAAAGACCACAGTAAGGGGGAAGTAAAGGGCAGGTCCTGGTGCCAAGTACGAGTAGACGTAAACGGGCCCTGGGGTCTGTTACATAATGAATTTGCGGGTAAGATAATTGTTCAAAGACCAGTGGAGTGTTGCATGGCCGCTTAAAATGATACCCCTTCAATTATTGTGTCCGTAAGAGGTAACGGGTGTAAATTGCTATCTCTATAGTAAATAGTGTAGTGTTACACTGTCCGTTAAATTGTACCCGTTAAATAAAAAAGTTGGCCGCAAATAAAAAATGTGTAGTGTTGCTACATGGCGAGTTATACGAGATGAAAGCATGTGTATAACTTTTTTTTTTTTCATTTTATTAAGTAATAAAGATTTAGAGGGGTGTATAAATACCAGAAAATACAGTAACAATATGTTTTGAAAGGAAAAAATGGGGAAATATAAAAAAAAAAACAATATAAAGAGCCCAATTGAAAGTGCAATTTTCTCAGTTTCCGCTAAATAAAAAATAAATAGCGGGTAAGATATTAAAAAGCGGTCACAATTAATGTGATTGTATGGGGCCTTAGGAGAAAGGGAAGTGGAATGACGTATTTCCTCTTATTTTCAATGTTGTTATGTACCACTATATAAATAGGATTCGGCGCGATATTCGATCTTTCCCGTATGCTCTGCAACAGTGACTGGACGTGTTACAGAATAGAGTAGTTACAGAATGGCGCAACAGCTGGACGCGTTGGGGAGGTTGCCAAAACAGTACAGGCCTCTCACTCACCCCTTCGGGGAATTCTCTGATAGAAAATTTCGTTTGCGGTATCGTGTGTCCAAAGACACTGCACAGGAGGTGATTGACCATATGCGTTTGGTCCTACCCCAGCTAGAATCTGCAGCTGGAGGGGGCCTTTCCTTGGAGGATAAGGTAGGTTTTAAAATTAAATGTAGATATAAATAAGCCACGTGTATATAGTGTATTTTTTAAATAATTTTTATACACTGTATAGTGTCCATGTAAAAGGACCTTATATGACTTGCAATATTTGTACATACGCGTATTGGCATGTGGTGCCCCCTACTGTACAATATGGATATTAGCGGTCAACATGAAAGCGTGTATAATATAGGCCATATGTTTTTAACGAGGGCCACATAGTCTATATTTCTTTTATGTCATATAAAACAAGTAATTACATTTCAAATAGCATACGCTATGGTGGGCATGTTTAATACTAATTTGAATCATATCTATATTGTTAATGTCTAACGGGAACACATAAATTTTAATTTGGGTACTTTTCGTATGTGCTGCCGCATGGTGGGAAAAAGACATGTTACCCGCCCACAATAAAGCGGATACAATACTATATGTTATGTATACACCTAATAAGGTGGCTCCCTCTATAAGTGTTAATTTTTTTATTGCAGTTCTGTTTGTCCGTAAGGTACTTAGCGACGGGAGCGAACATGTCTGTGGTAGGCGATTACCAAGGGGTGTCAAAAGCTACGGTTTCCCGTGCCAATGATGCGGTAGTCAAGTACTTCTATGACTACTCAGACCGCTACATAAAGTGGCCAACTACTCCACAAGAGAAGGCTGCAACAGCTGCAGGTTTTCTAGCCAAAACCGGGCTGCCCCTCTGCATAGGAATTGCGGACGGTACGCACATTGCGGTGAAATGTCCAACGGTGAATCCCCAGGCCTACATCAATCGTCACGGGTATTACTCGATAAATACCTTGGTAAATACACTTTGCTGTTTGCATATATGTAATGTGTAATAACATTATGATTAATGGGTATGAAAATGTATATTTAAGATAGGCTACACAAGGATAAAGTGCTATAAATATATCTATATAGAATATATATATTATTTATAATATCTATATATATATATTATATACGTATAACATATATATATATATACATATATTGAACCATATTCTAGTTTCTATGATATAGAGATTCATATTTCTTTTTTACTTATAACAGGTAGTGTGTGATGCGGTGGGTAAAATTACGCACATCGACCCCACGTGGGCAGGGTCTGTGGGGGATGCCCATGCATTCAATCTCGGCCATCTGCGGCCATTGTGCAATGATGGGTCGCTCAACCCATACTACATTTTGGCAGACAGCGCGTAAGTACTTAATATCTGATACTATATTTATATTTTCTTGGATGTTTAAATGAGGGTAGAAAAATGTGTGCATCTATTTAATAGTGTGGGAGCTGCAGTAATATGCATTATGTACATCTAAATTTGTGAATATTTTTTTATACAAATTAGGACATAAAGTAAAATTTTGAAATATATTATGTTTGCTAGCTACCCCGCGGCACCCAACATCTTTCCACCGGTCCGCATCGAGGCAAATGCCCGCCAGCACCGATACAACCGGTGGCACCGCACTCATCGCTCACAGGTGGAGACCGTCATCGGGGGAATGAAGTGCCGTTTCCGGTTGGTATTTGATCAACATACTATGGTCCCATTAATAAATCGACATTTATTTGTAATTTTTTTTGTTTTAATGGGTCAATATTATTGTGTTGATATTTCAATTTAAATTCCAAGCATGAAAAGTCCCATATATACTATATGCTGCCGGGGAAGGATTATCAAATTCCAAAAGTACATATAACTTTATTTATGATATGTCTCCTAAGCTGCATAAGAGCAATACTAAAAAATGCCTTTTTTTTTTGTTTAAAGAGATTACCCCCGTGCTGGCAACGTAAAAGACCAGCTAACGAGAGAGAGGCTGCCGTTCCGCACTCATGGGCAATACAGGCTGCCAAACCTAATGTGCCTTAAGTAGTGAGGACTGTATATCAAAGTGTTTTAAATAATTTTTTACAGGACAATAGACGGCCATGGGGGCTATCTATACCACACAGTCCACAAGTGTGTGCGCATTATAACGGCCTGTGCGTGCCTCTATAATTTGGCCTTGCAAGATGGTAATGATTTCGACCCTAATGCGGACGAGGAAGAAGATATCCGCATCCTCCACGGGCAGATACCATTGGGCGGCAACGTCCCACAGCCAGTGGCCAATGGCCCGAACGACGATCCTGCCGTGAGGGATGCGTACATCACTGCACACTTTTAAATGTGTGATTGAAAACTGTTTATGTGTTAGATAGCCTACACCTGTACCCTGCTATTCTTCATACCCACTGGCCCACAAAGTCTAGATGAGGTGTTATACACCCAGTGCCTCACCACCTTTCACTTAATAGAATATCATAAATTTTTATTTTAAATTGCCCAAAACCACTGAATAATGCACGGGACCATCTTTTAAAATTTATAATATTTTATTACAAATGATTAGAGTAATATATTGGGTGAGTTTAAGAAAAATGGTGATACTTGTAATACAATTACTCACAAAATACATGAGTTTCTGGTCTAGTGTTGGAGAAATAGTTTTCTTTTTCAAAATTGGATATTTAAAAAAGTAGGTAGGGACCCCATATTATTATTTTCACTGTTTGCTTTCAAAATATGTACGGTATATTTTTGAAATATTTGGAGTGAATATAGATACTTGTTATCCATTATAGGCATCCACCTTAACCCTCGTTTATGTTAGGGTATACCATATACCCAAGGTGCGATTACTTTGTGTTTGCCCTCCACCGTGGGTTAATGAAGTGTTATTAAAGTCTGTTTAGCATAATGGCAACGACATAGCCGGTTGTCATGAGGCTTTTCATTATAATTTATGCGGTTGTTTTGTTACGGATACCTATTAAAAAAAGTATATTATTGCCGCGAAATTAAATATCATTACGAATGATTGAGCGGCAACAGTGGAAATAAAAGAATTATATTTGTTACAACCTCATGTGCTCGTGATTGATTTAGTATAAATAAACCTTTAGCGTAAGGACAATGTAGTTTAAGTAATAATAGCAAAGTGAGCTATCCTACAAAAATTTTCATAGTAAAGCGGAAAGGATAAATTAAGGATTTATACCCATATATTAATAGTTAACCAAATTTAAAAAAAATGTCATCCCCATAAAAAACCAACATACACGCCCCCTACTGTATTACCCGTTAATATACTATGCCGCCACCTATAAACAGGGGAAGTAACGGTCACGGCCCCACCTATATTACCCGCTGAACTAAATTACTGTCACTTGTTTTTACCAACACTAGATGACAGTCTCTCCACCCCCCCCCCCATTTGTACTTCAAATGGGACGCGCATTTTGTATTACCCGTTAAATAATAGATGTAAGTTGGCTATTGACAAAATATTAAAAAAGGTACTGAATTCCCCTTCAACTGCCTTTTTCTGTGTATATTTAAACAATATTTTAAATCCCCATTTCATGGGAAATCCATGACGATTTAAATCTGTTAAATATAAAAACGCCCCTAATATAATAATTTTCACTTTGGCCCCCCCCACCATGTTACAATGCTATATCCCTTATTTGTTCCCCATTTATTGGTATGTTACATTTATACTTCTCTATTGATAATTACTATTTGTCCACTTGTAATCAGTTATATATCTAAATAAATAGTTAAACTGTTGCTTTCCGCTATTTTACACCACAATAAAGGGCCATAATAAGTATGAGATAATGGTTTTTCCTGTATAAAAATACATATAGGTTAACTTTTGTAACAACTTTTTTATTCAATCAAAACAAGTATTTGTAACATCTATATAAGTATCTTATATCTATAGTTAATGAGGACGGATATTGATGCTAATACTTTAATAACGTAACAATAGTATAGCATAACGTCGCCAGGGTTTTACATCTAGTCGTCAATTTTTGCCACCGACTTGATGAAAGAGCGGTAGCTTGGTACAGACAGTCGTCGTGGGTTCCAAGGTCCTGCTCTGCTGCGTTCAAAATAATCCTCAGTCTCGACACCAGGTGGAGTGACAGGGGAACCATGCATACCTGGAACGCCTGGAAATATAAAAAATATTAATGAATACTCACTTCATACATGTCAACAGTTAAATATATATTAATAAATTTCTATTTACAATGTCTCCAATTACTATAAATTATTTTCAATTATTAAACATGCATTTCTTGATACACATGTGTATACATAGATTGGTACTAAATAAACCCTTTAATACACCCCCAAAATACATTGATAGACTTTACTGTATTTAATTATGTTCAACCTACCTAGAACACACTCCTCTCCAAGAAAGTCCAGCGCCATCTGTTGCAGAGTGCTAACTTGAAGGCACTCTTCAATCACACCATTACCCGTCTGATTACGGGCAAGTTCTAGGTTGCGGTACTGCAAATTAATATTACCACCATAAAAAGGAAACCAACAACAGGGAATATGGGTGGATGTTCAGTAACACGTCATTTTATAATAGGCTACATATATTTCTGAACTACATGTAACTATTCATCTCGTATTAGGGATTGAATTGATGTATGTATGTCAATTTTCCTTATGGTCATATGTAGTAAATATGTAGGAAATTAGAGAAACCTATATTTTACCTTTTCCTTGGCCTGCACCCCAAAACGTGCAACCTTGTTCATGCAATCTTTCCAACTGCGGGTAGTGTGTGACATTTTATTTACAGCATCTGCCGAAAGAAAACGAAATCCACATTATAGAGTTTAAATAAACTAAAGGTGACAGTACACAATATGTACATTAAGACAAATATAAATTGTTCTTTTATACTAGTCTATATAATATATGGCTTGAAAAACTCCATACCCCCATAATTGGAATTTAATATGGACGGCCGATACTATGTTACCCGTAAAATACAGATGGCGCCATACTTGCGGAAAATGTATATAGCTTGTACCAGTTACTTAATATACGGTAATGTTAGCTACTTTATAGGTACTTCTATATAGTACGCAACATTATATATTGCAGCTTTAATAACATACCCGCCACTTGCTGCCATGCTTGATTCCTCTTGTAATTACCACCCGACGCATGTGAGTAGGGCTCACGTAGAATCTGCTTCAAACCATTAGCCGCCATGTAAAGACATGTCTTCTCTGCATGGCTCCAATTGGCGCTTCTTGCCTTTTTATCCTCCTCTACCTCATTGATCAACTCATCAGCGTTCTTCACACTCTTCTTCGGTGCCGGCGCTTTCCACTTGGTGGGAAAAGATGGCAAGGCATTCTGCTTAGCGGTGCTCTTTTTACGGTTCTTGGGCTTGGCAGGACCTCCGCCACTGTTTAAAGTAGACCTTGCCCGAGGCTGAAATTAGGTGAAATACACTATAGATTATGACCTGCATAGAGGGTTATTTAGTATAAAAATTTTCAGGTATTATGCCGGTATCGCCATACAAATATTTATAAAATACGACCTATATTTTCTGCTACATTGCCCGTTAACCAAAATCTTGCCCGTAAACATCCCATGCCCGCCAATATGGCTGACGTTCAGCCAATATATATTAGTTTGTTCACATAAGCAGATACCAAGTTGGATACTTTGAATGCTGTGCATATCATGTGCTAGTAGCACGTGCGAATATAAATTTTATTATATTAAATAACGTCAAATACACCATTAAATAAGGACCTACTTACAGGGTTATGCGTTAAGATATATTTTTGGTATTATGGTGGTATATCCATACAAATATATATCAAATACCACCTTTATATTGCGGTACATTGGCCGTTAGCAAAAAACGTGCCCGTAAACATAAAATGGCCGACAAAATGGCTGAAGGTCACCCCATATATATCACTATGTTCGCACAACCAGATAGAAATTTCGATACTTTCAATGCTGTCAATATAATGTTCTACTAACACGTGGGAATACAAATTGTATAACATGTAAGTCAGAAAAAGGGCCAACTACATACCATATTGAAGAGTTCTATTTGGTGGGTGTTGTTGGTCCGGGAGCTTCAGATGAAATGGGACGGATAGGAGGACTCCAAATTCCCGGGTACAATATAAGGACTGCTCTCATTGGTCCATAAAAAAGTACCCGTATGAATAACAAAAGAGATGGTCGCCCCCTAGCGTGTTACCCGTTAATAACAGATGGCGCCACAGTGCTGCGCCAGTTTAAAAGCCAGCGGGTACACGCTGTTTGTGGGTTTATGTATATTCTATGTAACATTTAAGTAATTTTAGGACCCATTTAACTTTACATTACCATGTAGATGACAAAATACATTAAATAACAGTTGCAAAAATAATCCGTTTTATTAACATGTCTTAACGAACAGTTCCAATATATATGTTTGCCCGGTTCTATAGGGAAATGCGCTTAAGTATATAGCCATGAATTGTCTGCCATGTAGTCACCTGGTTATTACAGCTCCAGAAACAGTGAGCTGTAGGGTGGAATGTAGAACGTGATTGACTTAAATATATGTATCCGTACAGGAGATGGCCATGTAGTTTTGTAATCTGAGCATCCTTTGCTCTTCCCTATGGGCACAAAAATACAACAAATTTTATGCTATGTACCAAATGATACCGTTAAGCTATGAAATATTAGTACTTAAAGTAATTGGTTACTTTTTACCCCACTTGTCTGCAGCACCACCAAAAAAAACAATTAAGTACCGACCCAGTAATAGTAAGTCTGTCTCTCGACATTCAAAACATTTAAAGGGGTATACAAAAGTAAATCCACCCTAAAGTCAATCACACTCTCCACATAAAGGTCCAATTCAATGATTGAATATGTGCACACATATTACCCGTTAAGTATTAATGGTCTTTGGTATAAACCTTACATTTACATCACTATATGGTTATTTTCTCATCATAGAATACCACACCAATACCGGTACTCTAAATAACAAATAATACAATTAACCATAAGCCAAAACATTGGACTTTAAAACCCCTAAAAAAATGTGTGTATTATAGGCCAATGAAAAAAGTCTACTGTTGGAATGAACGGAACCAATGGTTATGGTAGGTAGCAAATAAACCCTTCACCAGTTACATACGAACAGTAAGTTGCATTAGTTTCTTCATACATAATATATAGAGAACAGCAGAAAATAACCTGATTATGTGGGTGAAAGGTGACATTATTAACAAAATGGTGTTTGTAAAACTTACATATCCATAGTAATAAGATAGACTGTAATAGCTGTCACAGTGTCTCTAAAAATAAACATCATTTACTCCGTAATTACTAATAATGGACGGTTAAATGGTTCACCATGTCAAAATTAAAGGAAAAAGTCATGATAGAAGGGGTTTAAAGTTATCACCCTTTGACTGAGAAAAGTTGTTACAGCCAAAATAATTTGAAAAAAGGAACACACTGTATAATCGTGATAGCGAAGGCCATAAATACCGGTACTAAAACCCTGGAAAAGGCGTTGTTAATCCAGCACCCAAAAATTTCTATTTTAATACGTACAAATCTTCCTGTGTTACTGTAAATAATGGTAATACTAAATTAACGACCAGACCGGCCACTTTTGCTGCTGGAGCGGCTGCTCTGCCTCCTTGTTGTAGGGGTGGTGCCGGAAACGCTCCCGCTAAGACTGGAAGTATCCAATACCTCAGCAGCATGGCCGCATACCGGGCGATTCTTGATTACGGACACCATCTCTGAAAAAATAAATAAAGAGATAAAAAATGCTATAACATTAAGGTATGGGTTGTAAACATACTGAAAGGGAAAAGTGGTTAAATAGATTTTAAATACAGGTACAATGGCTTTATGTAGTGTACTACATTAATTGATTTTACATTTATTTCTGAAAGTATAAATGAAGGTGATGAAATTACACCAAAACCCTAATTAAATTTACAAAGTATAATTTGACTGACGAGAAAAAGTGCATTTTGAATAAATTTCCCCTATATATACATACCATTCAGCACCGTTGTTTGGGATTTCAGGGCTTCCGCCATCTCCTGCATAGCGTTATATTGGGAGTGCGCGATCGTCGCCAGTTGGCCTAGCTTGTCATTTACCTCCTGCTTGGTGTTTTTCAAGTGCACGAGATTGTCTTTAATTTCAGAAAGGATTTCAGCCTGCGTGGACTCCCTCACACTATCTGCACTCTTTATCTCTTTCATGAACACAAGATTTTCCGTTATTTGGTGCAGAATCGTCCCTTCTTTTTCTCTTTTTTTCGCTTGCTCATCGCTTCTGGTGGTATTTGCTTCTCCAAGATTTATTAAATATGAATTAAAGTTTGTTTCCATATTAGCCATTGTTTGGGCTTGCACCGCCTGGATGGCTACTATTTTCTCACAAACAAGCGACACGTCCCTCTGTTGTTGTAGAGACGGTGTGGTTGGACATGTGAATTGAACATTTTGGTGTTCATTCGGTGTAGTGGAGGTGATTTTCTTGGAAGGGGAGGCAGTGTGGGAAGTGTCGGTAACCCAGGAAGGGCGGGAAGAACGGGCAAGCTCAGGATTGTGATCATAATTCTGGGGGGGCAAACCAGGTGAATGGGCACGTCTATCATCTTCCGAATCCCCTGAAGTTTCTGGAATTTTCAAAATGTGAGACTGCGTCAAGTGATCTGAAATAAAAGGAAATTTTTGTTTTATTCCTTAAAGAGGGAATTTGTTCTTAATTATTTTTTCCTAAATCTTGTCCGTTATATAAACACTGGCATGATTTATTTATGACAATACTGTGAATGGCCAGCATTTCTCCTATTGTAGTTTAAACATTACATGGAACATTACTGTGGAATAAAACAAATACACCTACACAAAATGCAGCTAGCTTGACATGGCTGTGTGTGATGGAATTAAAATGTTAATGTGTTTAAATTCATTGTAATTAGGTACTTTATAATCATTATTAATAGCGGGCAGGAATTTAATGTGTTCAAGGGTAAAGGCTATGTTCCATGGTCACTGATGTAATATAAATGGTGGTTAAATCTATGTTAATGATTTTAGTATGGTGACATAAACCATAATATCAAAAACATAGTAGTAACCATTTATGCACTGCAGTGGAGTAATGTGCACTTCATGAAGAAAGGAGCGCCACGTACTAGATGACAGGGGAGAAGTCTTTTCCTTTTGCACACGGTCGGTGGACAGGGTGTCGTGTTCTCTGTTGGGTGTTCCCTCTGGAAATAAGCCAATATTACAGATTAAAATATTTAATATTTCATGAACCAGAACCCCATGGAATGGGAACGTATATAGGAAAGCCGTATGGTTGGGTGGTTGTTTATTCCAATGGAATCATAATGGGAAAAAGGTAGGCAAAATACATGACAATGCCAAATACCTGACAATACCGTATATGTGTATACAAATGGGAACAACAATCCTGCGTTAAAAATATATCCTACCTCCGCACGAGAAGTCTAGGGGTTTTGGTACCGGTGAGGAATATGTATGGTCCGTCTTTGATTTATTCTGAGAAGACATGTCGGTATTCTCTTCAGTTTGGTTGTGGGATACCTGTTCAGCTTCCTGGTGCGATACGTGTTCAGATTCCTTATCCGATACGTGTTCATCTTCCTTGTCCGATACCTCTTCACCTTCCTTCACAGCTACGTGTTCAGCTGTATTTGAAGTTTATTTGTTAAAACAAATTACAAATGGGTGAAACGGGTATGTAATACTCAATGGGAAAGAGCTCTACTTAACAATGTTATTGACAACAAAGAGAGACACATATTTTGGTGGTAAATTAATTTTATTTGGTGTTTTATATTATTCTATAAGGCCCCAACATATTATTCTGGTTGGAGGAGAGGAATGACGTCAGTAATATGATTGGTGGATATATGTGCACCAAATTCTATTTACAAAAGAGGTGACTTAACTCACCCTCAGATTCGCTGTTACTTTCTGCTGCCCTTTTATTTTTGGAGGATTTCCCAATACCCGTTGCTAAAAAATAAAGTTATCCATCAGAGCTTAAAGTTCATGATGACACATTAATAATTGTGGGTTTGGGGAACACAAATGTATGAAATTGATAATTCAAATATTAAAAATCACATTAGCTACAGAGCTAGATTTGTTAATGTTTAAGTTTGTATGAAATTGAGCATATTAAATGCATATCCACATACCACTTTTTTTGTTTTTCTTGGAACCTTTCTTATCCGTCCCCAATTTGGGTGCCTCACTGGTGGCTGCAGAAGTGTTGGTCTTGCGGGGACGACCGCGCTTCTTTGTGGGAGGTACTGTCATATCCTCATCCTCCACGTCGAGGAGCTCGCCCGTAGAATAAAAGTGTGTCCACACACTGTGATACTTTGACTGCTCCAAACCTGTTAAATTGTTACATAAATTAGGCAAGCAATGTCACCGATAACGCGGAAAAAATACACCTCTAACACACACACACATAGCCTTCATTCAAGCACATTTACATACACATATAATAAACATTATAGCACACTTGGGTGGAAAGACCAAAAAAAAAACCTGACGGTATAATACGTACCAATTTTATGTCGACATAGTTACATACAGCATTTAAGTGGCTAAAGAAGTGTGACTATATTTTAGTATTGTATAACATAGACATTTCAACATACCTGCAACCGCCAGAGTATCCAGATAGATGTGCGCTTTCACCGCCAGGAGACCCGGTATATCTGCCTTGGTCAAGGGTATACCCTTTTTCAGTTTGTCATTGTGCAGAGCATCATTCTTGAAATAAAATAGACATGTTTACTATACATATGTCTAGGTAACATTGTATCAAGTCATACAATATACATAGTGGTATGAACAAGAGCGTCATTTCTTTTATAATGAGTACATAAGCATCCGCAAAAGCAGGAAACAAATATACAGAGGACTATGTGAATACAATTGTTAATAATATAATTAGATTTGAAGTATATAATACTGACATATAACATAAACGAATAAGCTACTTACCACTTTCTTGACATCCCCGCTATAATACGATAATTTGCTTTTGCAATCCTCGATAGTACGTTCGTTATTGGTGCTGCCCTGCACGATAACTGTTAAGGTAAATTGGTAACCACATCAATAAATGTAAATGTACTGTATATATACAAAATGTTTTTGTATTCACATTATACATATAAAGTGTGATGGAATGTTCTGATGGAAAGATGGAATAAAAGTAATACCTTTATATTAAAAACAATATTAAATCAAATTATACACTTACGTTGGACTTCTTTTATTGCTTCCGCCTTCTGAGCATTCTTGTACGTGACATGTTGAGCCCGCAGATGTTCCCTGTGTGGAATGGCCGCGCTCAAAAGTCGATTTATTTCCGGTTTCGTCCACGGCACACTGCGTACACGGTTTTGTTCAGACTTGCTTTTCACTGCAGGTTTCTTCCCTTTCTTCCCACCACTAACTTTCCTCTTCTTGGGTGTGCTAGGACCTGCATTGTCTGTTTCTGACCCCGAATCACTTTGTTCTGCGACAAACGAGGTATCTTGATCGTCATCGACGTCTATATCCTCGGATTCCTCCTCCGTATCATGTTTTTTAGAAGCCCCCACTTTGTTTGCGGTCCTTGCCATATCTGTAAAACATAAATAAATCAGCGTTAATTAAGGTAAGCAAATATATATAACAGATGGCAAAAAATACTCTTGATATAATATTTTATAGGATACGAGCTGATCCCAAAAAATTAACGGACATGGCCATCTTACCCGTACCTATATTATCGCCCACTATTAGTGGGTAAGAAAAAAAAATTAAGCGGGTACGATATAGAACACTCCATATTATCGCTCAACGACCACAAATGTATTCAGTCTTTCTAAGCACAATATAACTTAACAAGTTTAAAAAAGTGGTTTTACATGAACTATAAGTCTTAATATGTACTTATGTATACAAAAAGCAACAATATCTTACTTACTTTACACGAATTTGAAGGTTTTGTCGTTCCACTATTCGTCTCGTTCACTTGTTGTGTTTGGACTGACCCAATATGGCCGCCACTTCCGTTTGTGACGTACCACCCACTTTTGTGCACTTTACCATGTACCCTTACCCGTTGTCCAATATCGACAAATTAACGGCCACTCTGCAACGGGTAACATTTAGCGGCCAACAATATTAACTGGCACGACCTTTTTTAATGGCCGTTAATATTTTAATTCACTGTGCAACACTTACTTTTCTTACCCGCCCCCATGCCCGTTAAAACGTACCCGCTACATCTTATACCACCCGACTAACGGGTACACATTATGTAACAGACCCCAGGGGGTCACTGCAATCCGCCTGGCAATGTAAGGTGTGCTTCATACGGGTAAGGTCCAGAGGAGATGGTTTGGAGGTGCTTTACTCATTTTTACAGGCTATGAATTCTGATTCTGGGTAACCTAAGGTGTTGACAGATTGACTCCTTTCAAGGAAGTCCCAGCGGTTGGGTGAGTGGAAGCTGCCAAGAGGTCTGGGAGTGGAAGGAGGTACTATGTGACAGGAATTCATGGGAAACCAGTGTCAAACACAGGGTGGTCTACCCCAACATTATTTGTGTGAGTGGTGGTGGTGGTGGAATGCAGGTCTGGGGAAGTGGGTGGATGGTGAGTCACATCCTAGGGGATTGGATTTAGACTAAAGGGTAATAGAGGGGGTTGAAGCTTGAGAATGGGGAGGACCATGGTGAAACATATAATTCAGATTCACCATGACAGAGTCTTTGAGGCAGCCCATAGCCTCCTTTACTATATTATATTTATTAAACAGTGATATGTGTATTTGTATAGTCATACAAACATGACATCATTATTTCCTACTGTTATAAATAGCCCAACCTATCTTTCTCCTCTGCCCATCTTTCTCCTCCTACTGCCTGCTTTGTCTCTCTGTCTTTCCTTCCTCCATATTGCCACCCTTCAACTCCCCCTTCCTTGAGTTATTATTGTGATTTCCAAAACAACAAATGTGACTTGTACTGGGAAAAGAGACCTTAGTGCACCCTGCACTAATGACCCTTTTCGCAGATCGTGTCACAAATGAATTTATATCAAAATCAAATAGAAATAGGGTTACAGGGAACAAGCACACACAGCAGCAAAGACATCGATCAGCGCCTTTTTACATGCCCACTTAAACAAACAGGGAGGACAGGCAAACTGTTGTCTGGTTGTCAGACTGGGAATAATTCAGGGTAGATGCAAAAGCTGGTCTACAGACAAAGAGATCCTGTCAAACACCACACAAGACACACCTGTTTAACCATATATGTAATAGGTCAGTGTGTTTAATATACCCCTTATCTGCTGATAAATGGATACCAACACACTGGATGGGAAGGGTGCAGTCAGATGTCATAATTGGGAAAGTGTAGCTAGCTTCCCACTGAACCATCTGGGTATTATGTATTGAGGTATTATGAGAGATCAATTATTATCTAATGATTATTTCAAAGTGTTATTTCACCCTATCTGGACCGTATGCAAATTAAACAAATCACTTACCATTCCTCATGTTGAGATATTCACAACACTGACATCAATATTAACACTGCACCTTATGAAAAAAACTGGATATGGAAATAATTGAGAAGCTTTTGATAACAGCATCAAGGACTTGATTCACATGACAGATGGCTTCATCACATGGGACTGGCTCCAACCTTTAGTACTGATGGGCCTTTTCCATTATAAGTTATAACTAATAGGAATGAGGACTTGCGTGTGCATGTGTGTAATACACAAACCAGAAACTCCCTAATTTGTACCTGGGAACAATGTTCTTGCTGGTATAGACCCTCGCTGGCGATTTGTATGTCAGAAGCATAGGAAATAGGGCTTATGGTCTGGGGTTTATGAGTAGCATAGGGCAAGCATAATTTGGGTGTGGGAGGTAGGACTTACATGGGGCAAGCAAGTCTTAAAAGAACTGCATTTGAGATAATTTACCAAGAAAAGATATGCATAGGTCAGTTGAACGATACAAATAGTATGGTACACAAATGAGTGCTGAATATATAGGCTTCAGATGGTAGGGAGAGCAGGTGGGTATTGGTAGGGTATTTCCTATAAAGCAGCTACCAGGCATAGGTACCCTCCAACTCCAACTATGATATACATGTGCTGATATATGACAATCAACAGGTGTTAGGGCTAGTGTGGGGAGGCTGTCTGTCCTGCATGCCATGGGAAAACAGGGATAAAGAGGAGTGCGGAACAAAACAGAGTTTACACACAGGACTATTGGAGGGGTGAGGAAGAAGAGAAGGTCTTCAGGAGGGAAGGGAGATTAGCATACTGGCATGACGGGGGGCAGGGCAGTAGGCAATCTATAATGGACAGTATACAATATGGACTGGACAATGGCCTTTGTAGAGACAATTTCAGGATCATGGAAAAGGCCAGCTGCATAGGGCAAACTCAAAGGTTGCATGACGAGTGCAATAGTCTCATTTAGAGTCAAATGAATAGCAAGTCGATCCATACATGCTAAAAATCATATAACTGCAGAAGGCAGTTAGTAATAGTATAATAACAATTGATAACAAAGATGCCACTTCATACTTAAATACTATTCCATGATGTATGTATCAACATGCATAGTCCTGCACATCTCCTTATGTGAATGCAGTTGCCACATAGTGGGGAATGGTCCTTAGTGGATGCTGCATGCTGCCTGCAGGGAGAGGAGTGGGGAAGGATACCACAGGAGGAGGGGGTACTGGAGGACTCCCGCCTGGGGAATGCAGGTTTGCACACCATGGAGGAGACTACAGAGGCTTTACCTGCTGCTGCCTCCCTCCCCCAGTAACCCACCAGCCCGCTCCCACACGGGAGGCACAGTGACTGCCGTGTACCCGGTCTGAGGACAGACCCAGGTTGGACAGGCACAGGTCTTACCATTCAGCGCCACGGGCGGACGATGACTGCACGTCCCCGCGTCCTCGACTGTCTAGGCACCAGTTGGAATAGCTGCTGTCCTGCCGGTAGGTGTTAGTGTGTGGCTGTCAGTCACTCTCACTCAGTGTTATTAGTTACTGTCACTGTCAGTAGGTGTCAGTGTATACATGTGTCTCTGTTATGGTCACATTGGGGATTGTAGGCTTATGTGAGATGAGGAGGATAATGCCGGATAAGGTGTATGGGCGAGTAGTGGAAAACAAGGTATTGTAGAGTGGTGCATGCTCAGGTAAGGTAAGGTGTAGAATAAGGTGTAGGGTCAGTTAGTGCAGTGAGTGTTCAGGAAGGCCAGGGTAAGGCTGGGTAATAAAGGCTGATCTAACAAGGTGTGCTAGACTAGAGCAGGTGTACAGGTGAGGGCACAGGTAGTGTATTTGTGAAGCACCCATTGTAAGATGAGACCTTTGAAATATGCATTGGGTAGCAGTACAGTGAGAAGGGGGTTTGGTAGATGGCTTGTATAGAAAGATCCAGTAGTAGAGTATAGGTGTCTGGATTCAGTATTGGGGCTAGGACTAGCTGGATTGAGTAACAACCTCTACTGACCTGTGTTAGATTGCAAACACAGACCTAAACCCTGTAAGGGCTGCATATTGCTTTAATGATATTTGCTCTTTCTTGTTGTGATGCATTAATGCAGCCCTTGAGAGTCAAGTTCCATGCCAATCTAACAGGGATGATACATTTTCAAAGGATTGGATAGATGTATGACTCACCAGGGCTGCATTCATACATCATGCCAACCACAATTGGCAAAGAACTATATGCAGCTCTTCAAGGACTAAGGAACGAATTGGTCCCAACCAGTGGGTGATCTGATAAATAGCAATGATGCTATCTGATGTGTGACCCAGGTTTATAGGTGAACATATAGATTATTCAAGTATCAGTGTGGGATATCAAACTGCTATCAGATATGATGCACCGAGACTACCGATGCTAATGTGTCAGAGATGGTGAAGATGTGGCCTACTGTACCATTTGATAATTATACCATGTGTACAATAGAGATAAAATAATGTACAATTCATTTTTCTTTAACAAAAACCAGAGGGGAGACAATTTAGTAAATATTACATTTGAAAGCAGACTTTTAGAGCACTGTTCAGGCTGAACATGCATTTTAGTGGCTTTTCCTAATGTCATAATCGCTTACAACAGGAGAGTTGGGGGAAATCACCTTTTCTAAAAGTTGTGATGAAAGTATGAGTATTTTATAGTGAAAGCCTGTGGTTTCTGGTGTTTGTCAAAACTGCAGGCTGGGGGAGGTGAAGGGCAGGTCCTGGTCCCAAGAAGACATAAACAGGCTCTGGGAACACAGCAATAAGCCAGGCACCAAAGGGTGTGTGTCAAATGGGAAAAGTCCAAGCATTTCTTAGAAGGGGTCATTGTTAGGGGAGGTCTTTACAAGCTGCTTACCCTCCAATAGATGTAGGCAATCTATGGTTAACATATTGCAGTTGTTGTTTGTATATAGATTTCTTACATAATGTTTCCCCTTGGTGTACACTTAGCATCAATCAATTCTAAGGTCATGTGATTTACCAGAGTATTCCACTGATGTTGGTCGGCCGTAATTCCATCATTTGATGAAAGACTATAATGTTACACTAGTGGACATATCTCGTCCAACGACGGAAGCTCAACTGATTTACGTCAGAGGAATACATGCTTAAGGGGCACGTCTATGCAATTTACACTCTTGTGGAAGTCCTACTTATTAGTGTTGGGAGTATTATCATCCTCAAATTATCAGAAATGATTAAGCTGTTGGTGGGTAAGGATTAAGGAGATGTGAAGCCGGTGTAGTGGTGGTGGGATGACTGGAAGCCGCCCAGCTGCCGGGATGAAGGATCAGACCAAGGTTTGAGGTGGGAAGGAGGTGCTATGTGATAGGAAATGATGGGAGACTAAGTCAGCACACAAGGTGGTTGACCTAAACATTGGATAAATGGGTGGTGGTGGACAGGGTGCAGGTCTAGGGGGGGGTAGAGTCTAGACTAAAGGGTCTAGAGGGGATCAGAGCTAGGATCAGGAAAAACTTTACCGCAAAGACATTACTTATACTCAATGGTTGGAAGGCAGAGTGCTTTTTTTGGACATAATGTAATTTATCATATTTTACCAGTGCACCAGGCTGGAGCGTAAAAATAATCATGGCCTTTGGCTAATATCTTTTATTTACATTATTGATATTATCAAGCCTATTTAGTAGAGGGTTCTAGGGCGATATCAATGTTGTATTGCTCCAAATGGTAGATACATCCATGGCATCATCTCTCTGCCCATCCATCCCTGTAATTATCCATTGCTTTTTCCTGCACACATTTTTCATATCATCCTACATTAAAAAGGCAAAGGTTCGTCAATAGACAGAGAGGTTCTGACATATACCGCACACAATCACACTGTTGTATATAAGTATATATCATATTGATATGGTTATTTTTATTTTACAGTTTAGATATCAGATAAAACCTAGTTGCAAGAAGTGTCATTTAACTGATAAACCAGGCTTAAGCAGGTAATTGTAACTTCAAAGGTCAGATAATGAGTAGACACATTACTGTGTAAACGTCTGGTGGCTGTATCATATCTATTCCCTTGGCTGCAGTAGGAAGGCAAAGCATTAGGGTATCTGGTCTACACTAGCTGATGCATGAAAACAAACCCATTGGAAGGGTAGGGTCTAGTCTGATCCATCCAGATAGAGAAAGCAATAGCCACTGATATGATGTTAGTACCAAAGTTTTATTGGTAAACCTAAGATTCACCTAAATTACATGAAGGACCATTGTTGAGAATGATTGCGTAATATAAAGATTTAGAGATTAAAAGTGGTAGTGCATTATGCTCTTTATCATAATTATGCATTTAGCCAACACTTTAAAAATACATAAATATATGTCATCAATTTGTCAAACCATAGTACATCAGTTAGAATCTTTGAAAGAGAATTGATGACCTGTTCCAGCCCTCAGGTTAAAACACTAAACAATGTCTGATTACAGAAAATCCATAACATCCCATTAAACTCCCATTATCCCTGCTTTAGTGTCTGTTTTTTGTGCTATTCTATTACATTTTTGTCATTCATGGCAGGACAATCAATTTATGGCCATCCACAGACTATGGGCATAATCCAAGTCATCCGAAGCTTTTGGTTTTTTGGATTAATATTATCTGGGATTTATACAATTGTGATAGGATATAATACGCAAAGCAAGGTAAAGGAATAGTCCAAATGAACCTCTTCTAAAATATCCATAGTGTACTATGGGAGAAATACAGGTATTTGACAGAGGGAGGTTTGTGGTGCCTGGTATTAATAAAGACCACAGGAAGGGATAAGGAAATGGCAGGTCCTGTTGCCAAGTAGGCCTTTAACAGGCCCAGGGGATCACTGAAATGAACCAAGCAATGCAAGGTGTGCGTGCGCCAGGCAAGGTCCTGTGATGACTGTGATGGGAAAGGGAGGGGGTGGTGGCAATGACATATTAGACTCCTCTTTTGAAGGTCCCGTAAAAGAATGTGGGGAATTTGCCACCCTCCGACTTTTACCAAATGACCACTCCTCAAGGTGGTGGGTAATGGTTTCTAGTGGTAAGGTGTGAGGGGAGGGGGGGGGGGGGAGGGGTAACTAGAAGCTGCCCAGCTGCAGGATTAAAGATCAAACCAAGAAGGCTAGGCCAAGGTTTGATCTGGGAGTAAGGAGGGACTATGTGACAGAAATTAACATGAGACCTGGGTGAAACACAATGAGGCTGGCCTCAACATTGCGTCTGTGGGTGGTGGTAGTGGAGGGAGTGCAGATTTGGGAATTGGGTAGATGGTAAGTTACATCCTACGGGGCTGGTTATAATCTAAATTAAATGCTCTAGAGGGGATTTGCTCTAGAGGGACCATAGTAACGGATATCACTTACACTCAGGCTGGAAGGTAGAGATTCCTCTACTATTGGCCTTTGTATCTTGCTTTTTCTCCCAATAACCCTTTTAACAAAACAACCATAGGTTGATATTTCAGTAATCTGATTGACTTGAACCTAAAATCAATAGCTAATATGTTTTACTTATAACATTGATATTATCTAGCCTACTAAGTCGAGGGTTCTAGTACGATATGAACATTATATAGCTCCAAATGGCACATCCATCCACATCTTCAGAGACCATACCTTCCCTTTTCTGTCAAACATTCTCATCTGGTCCTGTTCCTTGCCATGCCCCTTTATCGCTGTGCCTACACTCCTGAATGTTTGTCATTGCTTTATCCATATCACACTACAAAAGACAAAACGCACAATGCAAAAAGGTGGAAAGAGAAATACATGGTTTTATATCCAGGGGTTACAGGGGCCAATCACACACAGCATCATAAACATTGATCATCCCATTTTTACATGTTCACTTAAACACACAGGGGGGATAAGCATTGACAGGATGATGTCCGGTTGTAAAGCTGTGAATAATTCAGGTTTAAAGCAAAGGCTAGTCAAACTTGTGTATTGATTTGTTAGACTTTTGTTTCACAGTTTCAAATAAATTACATTTAACTGGTATTCTAGGTTTGTTTAAATCAGGCTAATTGGAACAAGACTCACAGATTATTAAAAGTAAGATTATGTTGATACAGACATAGTACTGTCTGTTGTTTGGTGACTGTATCTTGGATTATATGAGGCATACTGTATTCCCTTGGATGTAGTTGGGAGGGGGCAGCTTAAGGATGTCTGGCCTGTCCCTAATGAAAACCAACACACTGGAAGGACAGGGTTCAGGCTGACTTAAGTGGAAATAATGTATTGGTAAAAGAAGTATTCACCAAGATAATGTGATGGAGAATTGTAAAAAACTATTGTGGAATATAAAGCCTTAGAGATTTAAAGCTTTAGTGCATCATAGCCTATTTCATCATGATGCATTTGACTCTATGAACCCATGACCAGCACTTGAAACCATATATAACTGAATGTAATGCATATGACTAAACATTGTACATCAGTGAGAATCTTTGAATGAAAGTTGATGACTTGTTCCAGCTCTCAGATTAAAATGCCAAACAATGTTTGATTATAGCATTAACCAGTAGCCTGTTCACTTAGACAAGGCCACTCCATAATGTCCCATTGTCTTGGATTTACCGTCTGGTCTTTTGTGCTATTCTATTTTCCCCCTGTTCTGTCTATCTCTGTCATGGGAGGACAGGTAATTTACAGTTGTGCGGAAAAGGAAATGGGCAATTGATGAAGGGTATGATCCATGTAATACGAAGCTGTTGTTTTCAATACTGGCCAAAATCACACAAATTGGCCATTAGGATGGAAATTGCTGATTGTGACCCCAAGAGGCATTGTATTTTAGTCATGATGATTTCAGTATTTAGTTTCAAAATGAGTCATGACAAGGATGATAACCTTGATTCAGTGATTTTGATTTGACTGCAATGGGAGGCTATGACAAGGTACTTCACTTCCATAATTCCCACTTATGGCAGGGTCTAGATAGTACCTGGACCATTTTGCTTGCTTGTACTAGTTTATTTTATTACGATAATGACAATAGACGCTACTCATGTGCAGCATACCCTGCAGTATGACATTTTAACCTTACACTTTCAGAAGTAACTCTATATATAGATGCACAGTGAGTTGTACTGTAGATTTACAGTATAAAAGGGATGTCTGGGCACGCACTGTGGGAGACAGTGATATGTTTACACAAAGGTTCTATTTCACTTAGCCACTAGCTCCTGTCCCTCATGGAATATCTTGCTTTCACTAAAGCGGTTCACACAACTCATTTCAGTATTCCTGTTTTCTCAAAGAGTGTGGATGAATGTGAGTTTAATGGCATAGGTACCTTCCTAGTCCCCCACACTCAGACTGAATGCGGCTCCCCTATATAAGGCCAGAAAATAATGCAAATGGTTCCCACAATGACCCATCCATAGACTAGTATCAGTCAATACCCCTCCTACTAATTATTAGAGTTGTGCCCGAGATATCCAAGCTCCCTGTAATATATAAATACCCACAGGATGTTCTAGGGTAGAGCACACCTTGCCCCTGGAGATGACCAGACTCAAACAATTCTACACATACTAGGAATATAAAAAGAGCCAAGGTCTGGTGGTAAAACAAAGAAAAGGCCTGGAGGTACGTTGATGCCATGGACGGGATTGATTATGCAACATCTACAATCACCAGGGCAGTAATAATCAAGTTCGGTGCTGTGAATACTCCATCATATAACTTAGTAGCAGATCGCTGTAGCTCTATTTGTATATATTGCTGTGGTCGTGAAAACTGATTAAAATAAGATGGCAGCTTGCATTAGGTGACATGCTATACACATCATGTACCATAGAGATGAGCAGGTATAGGGGACACTACTATGGCTGTATAGCACTGACACAAGTCATCATCTTGTCCCCTACTGCTGTTTCTGGTCAGATATAACCAGCGACCCTCCATCCAGGAAGAGGGCCTCACATGACAGACCATAAATGACTAGCTGTAGAGACCAACATGGACCTATATTATATGAAGCGATCATGATATATGAATTGATCTTTACCATAGATATAATGGGCATGAGGGGCCGTAATATGGTTGGGATCAGGTGCATCTTAGTTCATTATTGTGGCTGGGTCAGGATGGGCAGGGAGAAGGTGTGTGTATATGCATGTGTGTGAGTATGAATATCTTAGTTCCCAGCCTGTGTTACAGCATTCATATATGTATTGTGTATACTGTAAATCCTCAAGCAGAACCCACAGCTTGTATGGGGGTCAGAACCCCAGCATGGCTTATAGGATTATCTCAAGGTGTGTTCAAGCGTATACAAGGGTTTAACTTTATAGTACATTACCAAGTTAGCAATTTTTAGACCTCCTTTGCAGCTTGGGTGGGGCTTATATGAGAGTTTAGGCTTATCCACAAGAGTTAGGCTTATCCACAAGAGCTAGTCTACTTCAGCTGCCCCTTGTATTGCTCTGCCTGCTGGTACCTGTCTGCAGGTTCCCTTCTTGATGTCTCCTGTGGGAAGCAGTATACTGGAAGTAAACACAATTATGCAGATTAGCAATCTCCCTCTCATTTTTATGATTCTGTAATGCCCCACACAGTGGCAGGTTGACTGACCATGTGTACAGGGACACAGGAAGTGATGGGTTGGCAGATAATAAACCTTCCAGTCTGTGGAGGGGCAAGTGGAAGATGAGAAGAGATAGTGGTAATATAGCTTATGGGAGAGTGAGGAGGGAAGAACTGTGACAGTGACATTGTGAAGTATAAATGGAGAATAATACATATAAAGGGATATATATAATTAGCACTACATAATAAATTTATAACCGTAAAGGTATGTTGATAAAGGAAGGTAAATGTTTCAACAAAGTAATTGTGAACTATCAATCAACAGGTGTGGTGGTTAGTGTGGGAGGTTGTCTGTCCTGTTGGTCATGAGAGGACAGAGATAGAGAGGACTGCAGAAGAAAGCTGATAGAGTTTACACACAGGACTATTGGGCAGATGCAGGAAGAAGGTCTTCAGGAGGGAAGGGAGATTAGCATACTGGCATGTGGGGTAGAGCATAGGGCAGTAGATACTCTATAATGGACATTATACAATATTGCTGTACGCAACAATGACCTTTATAGAGGCAATTTCAGGATTATAGAAAGAACTGACTGCATAGGGCAAACCCAAAGGTTGCACAATGGGTGCAATAGCCTCCTATAGGGTCATATCAATGACAAGTGGATCCATACAGACCAGGTACCTGCTAAGAATTATATTACTGCATGGGGTAGTTGGTGATAGTATAACCCAATGGGCACAACATTCAGTCCAACGTTGAATCAACATTGACTCAACATTGAATCAACATTGACAACCAGGTATCAATGTTAATTCAATGTTGTGTGCCCACTGGGAAAGAGTCTTGTTAAGGACTAAAAATGTTTGATAACACAGATCCCACCTAATACTTAAATACATGTACTACCCCATGTTGTGTGTATCAACATGCATACACTGTAAATAGTTATTTGAGGTACACAGTGGAATCTACTGTAGTTTTACAGTAGTTTGTGCTGTTCACCTACAATAATCTCTAAAGCTACAATAGATTGTGCTCTCTTCTTACATAAAAGGCAACCAACTTTTAACAGTGTAGCCCTACCAATCACCCTATCAGAATGCAGTTGCCACATAGTGGGGAATGGTCTTTAGTGGATGATGCATGCTGCCTGCAGGGAGAGGGGAGGGAAGGATGCTGAGGAAGGAGGGGGTTCTGGAGGACTCCTGCCTGGGGAATGCAGGTTTGCACACCATGGAGAAGACTACAGAGGCTTTACCTGCTGCTGCCTCCCTCCCCCAGTAACCCACCAGCCCCACTCCCACACGGGAGGCACAGTGACTGCTGTCTACCCGGTCTGAGGACAGACCCAGGTTGGAGAGGCACATGTCTTACCATTCAGAGCCACGGGCGGATGATGACTGCACGTCCCCGTGTCCTCGACTGTCTGGGTACCAGTTGGAATAGCTGTTGTCCTGCCGGTAGGTGTTAGTGTGCCACTGTCAGTTACTGTCAGTTAGTGTTGTTAGTTACTGCCAGTGTCAGTAGGTGTCAGTGTATACATGTGTCTCTGTTATGGTCACATTGGGGCTTGTAGGCTTAAAAAGGATGAGAGGGATAATGCAGGATAAGGTGTATGGGTGAGTAGTGGAAAAAAGGTGTTGTAGAGTGATATATGCTTAGATAAGGTAGGGTGTAGAATAAGGTATGGGGTTAGTTAGTGCAATATACATTTACTAAGCCAGGGTGAGGTTGATTGATGTAGGGTGATCTAGGACAAGGTGGGTTAGACTAGAGCAGGCATACAGGTGAGAGCACAGGTATTTCTGGTATGCCTTAACACCAATTTTAAGGTAATGCCTTTAAAACATGTATCCTGTAGCTGCACAGTGAGAAGGGGGTTTGGAAGAGGGCTGGAATAAATACATCCAGTAGCAGAGAATGTGTGTCCAGATTCAGTATTGGGGCTAGGACTAGCTGGAATGAGGTACAACCTCTATTGACCTCAGTGTGATGAGAGCCACTCAGACGCAACCCTATAAGGGCTGCATATTGTTTTAATGTTATTTGCCTATTTTTTGTTGTGATGCATGCATGCAGCCCTAGATCTAAATGTCATGCCAATCAAACAGGGAAGATACACTTCTAAAGGCTTGTAAAGATGTATGATTCACCAGGGTTGCATTCATGCATCATGCCAACAACAATTGGCGTAGCACCATGTGTCTCTTAAAGGACTAAGGAAGGAAGGACTGGGTCCCAATCAGGGGTGACCAGATGAATAGCAATGATGCTATATGATGTGTGACACAGGTTTAGAGGAGAACATATAGATTATTTAAATGAAACTGTCTCAGTGGTGGATATCAAAATGCTATCAGATATGATGCACCTAGACTACTGATATAATATATCAGGGAGATGGTGAAAATGTAATGATAAATGTACTGTTCATTCTTTCTTTAACAATAGCACAGAAAGGATGTGTTTTGGATGATATTATGATACATTTGAAAACGCTGAATATACATTTGAGTAGCTTTTCCTAATGTCATAATCTATTACACTAGGGGAATTCCAGGAGTGAAGGGAAAATTCCAGGGTATTTATGTTGTGGTGAAAATATGGGTATTTTATAGTGAAAGTCTGTGGTTTCTGGTGTTTGTCAAAAGTACAGGATGGGGGACAGAAAGGGAAGGTCCTGGTCCCAAGTAGACATAAACAGGCTCCGGGATCACCGCAATAAGCCAGGCACCAGAGGATGTGTGTCAGATGGGAACGGTCCAAGGCAGCAGTCATTTCAAAGAAGGGCTCATGGTTTGACTGAGGGCTATACAAATTGCTCCCCCCCCCCCATAGATGCAGGCAATTTATGCTAAAAATATTGCAGTTGTTGTTTGTATATGGATTTCTTAACATATTACTGTTTGTTGTACATCAATCTTTGGTGAAAACATTCTATATTTGGAATGGAAAAGAATGTTTTTGGGCTTAAATTGCTGCTTTTGCACGTGTTGGTTGCCATGGAAACATGATTTTTCTGTTTAAATTGTAAAATATATGGATGGAATCTTCTAATGTGGCCTATCATATTCTACATTAAAAAATAGTACAGATATTTTTTGGCCCTAATTTTGGCCCTATTTAGCTGTATGAAGCCCCCTGATGGCCAAACTTGTTACTAAAAATCCCAGACACAGAGGTCCCTTTTCCCTTGTTGATCCACATATCTCATTCAATGATGGACTCTTGGCCGATTTACGTCAGTGGAATACAAGCTTAAGGTGCACTTCTATGCAATTTAGACTCTTGTGGAAGTCTTTTTATGAGTGTTGAGAGTGTTATAATCGTCCAATTACCAGAAATGACAAAGATGGTGGTGGGGAAAGATCAAGTAGGTGTGGTGCTGGTGTAGTAGTGGTTGGATGACCAGAAGCTGCCCAGCTGCCGGGATGAAGGATCAGACCAAGGTTCGAGGTGGGAAGGAGGTGCTATGTGATAGGAATTGATGGGACACTAAGGCAGAACACAAGGTGGTGGACCTAAACATTGGATGCATGGATGGTGGTGTAGGGGGTGGAGGTCTGGTGGATTGGGTAAATAGTAAGTCACGTCCTCGGGGGTTCGGGGGTCTAGTCTAAAGGGTCTAGACAGGATCGGAACTAGGATAGGGAAAACCTTTACGGTAAAGACATCACATAAACTCACAGTGATAGCAGCTGGAAAGCAGAGGGCTCTGCACTATTTACATATATTTTTACTATATTTTACCAGTGCACCAGACTTGGGCCTAATTTTAATCATGGCCTTTGGCTAATATCTTTTATTGATATTATTGATATTATCAAGACTACTTAGTAGAGGGTTCTACTACCATAACAATGTTGTATAGCTCCAAATGACATATATATTCATGCCATCATCTCTTTGCTTGTCCATCCCTGTATTTGTTCAATGCTTTTTCCATGGCACATTTTTCATAACGCCCCACACTAATGGCTCGTTAACAGAAAAAGAGGTGCTGGTATATACCACACACAATGCACACTGTTGTAAAACTTGTATAGATATATTTATTTTTGTTTTACAGTTTAGATATCAGATAAATGTAGTTGCAATGAATGACATTTAACTGATAATCCAGGATAAAACAGGTAATTGGAAAGACAGCTAAACATTTCAAAGGTCAGATAATGTCAGTGTACACACGTTACTGTGTAGACATCTGGTGGCTGTATCGTATCCAACATGAATTTAGCCTATGCTAACTGATGTATGAAAACCAACCCACTGGAGGGGTAGGGTCCAGTCTGATCTGTCAAGATAGGGAAAGCAACGGCCACTGATATGAATTTAGTACAAAATATGTAAGGTGGACGTGGTGTGTAAAGTGTCCCAACACTACATTCCTAATGACCAAAAGTAAGTTCGAATTTCCCTCCTTTGGTTGGACCAGGTCATGTGATCCAATCCTAAGCATCTCATTGGCTGTTGTAGGGGAACCAGGTCAGTTCTCCCACACTTCTGTCTTTTCCTTTTCCACACTGTACAATATATTAATTTGAAATTGTCCAAATATGTTGGACTTACCCAACTGAATACTTTTTTTCCCCACGCCAACCCAGTCGTTGAGGACATGGGGAGAAAAAATGTAAATTTGATTTTTGGAAAAAAAATTATGTTTTTAACGAGTCTCTCTCCAAAGTCTGGCAGGGTACTTGCAAACAAGTCAGGTCCGGAAAAAAAATCCCCGCCTGAACTGAGTACAAATTTTTTATTGATAAACCTTGCATTCATCTGCATTACATGAAGGACCATTGTTGAGAATGAGTGTGGGATATAAAACTTTAGAGATTTAGAGTTTAAATGTAATATGCCTATCGCATACAGACACATCTATAAAGAACATACCTTTCCTTTTCTAGTAAACCATTCTCATCTGCCACTGCTCCCCACCTGACTTACCCCTTTATCTCTCTGCCCCTCTATCCGTCTATTTAATTTAATTCATTGCTTCTTTCTAGGCACGATTGTCATAACACCCTACACCAAAGGATAAATAACAAAAATATAGAAAGAGGAAAGAGAAATAAATAGTTTGATGATTATCTTGGGGTACAGGGGAGAAGCACACACTACAGCATAAACATCGATTAATTCAGGTTTGATGTAAAGGCTGGTCAACAGACTAAAAGGTTCAAGCACATACCACATACAATGTAAACTGTTGTATAACTTACATACTGTTTTGTTTATTTTTGTTTTACAGTTTAGAACTAAACTTAGTTACATTTAACTGGTAATCCAGGCTGAAGCAGGTAATTGGAACAAGACTTAATCATTCTCATAAGGTTAGACAATGTCAGTGTAGACACATTATGGTGTAGAAGTCTGGCAGCTGTATTGCATCAAACAGGGATTATAGGCGCTATGCTGTATTCCCTTGGATGTAGTTGGGAGGACACAGCTTTAGGATGTCTGGCCTGCCCCTAATGAAAACCAACACACTGGAAGGACAGGGTCCAGTCTGATCTGTCATACTAGGGAAAGTGATATCCACTGATATGACTTTAGTGGAAACGTTGTATGAGTAAAACTAGGATTCATTGAGATAATATGAAGGAGATCTATAAAGAATGAGTGTGGAATATAAAGCGTTTTTAAATATTTATTGCTTAAATGCATTATGACCTATTTCATCATGATGCATTTAGCCTGACCAGCACTTGAAAGAATATATAACTAAATGTTATCCATATGTCTAAATATAGTGCATCAGTTAAACCCTTTGAATGAAAGTTAATGACCTGTTCCATCCCTCAGATTAAAACACTAAACAACGTCTGATTCTGGCATCAACCAGTAGCCTGTTCACTTAGACAAGGCCCACTCCATAATGTTCCATTATCTCGGCTTTACCATCTGGTCTTTTGTGTTGTTATTTTTTCCCCTTTCTGTCATTCACTGCCGGAGGGGCAATTTACAGCTGTTTGGAGAACTAAATGGGCAATTGATGAAGGGTATGATCCATGTAATACGAAGCTGTTATTTTCAATACTTAAAGGAATCACACAAATTGGCAATTAATATTGAAATTGCTGATTGTGACCCCCAAGAGGCATTGTGTTTTAGTTATGATGATTTCGTATTTCGTTTTGAAATGAGTTATGACAAGATGGATGATAACCTTGATTCTGTGATTTGGATTTGACTACAATGGGAGCGTATGATAGAGTACTTACATTCATAATTCATGCTTTTGGCAGGGTCTAGATAGTACTTGGACCATGTTGCTTGCTTGTACCAATTGCACACAATAAGCTATTAGCCGATTTTGTTGCATTGTCGGCCGATACCCCTCATCAAACAGGCCCAATGTAGGACTTTAGTAGAATTTTATGTATGAATTAGTCAATAATGAATCTAAATTGGCTAATGGGTGGGTGTGTTGACGAGGACTTGTGCACCCTGCCACTACTCAATCAGAACTGAATCAGGTAGGACCGACCCCCAGTCTTTTTGGATACCGACCTCAGCTGTGACATAGTTTGACTCCCTCTCATTGGTTGAAATTGTTATTCAGGCCAAACAACAATTTATTTAGTCCCTATGTTTGGGTTTTACTGCAGAGAACAATTTTGAAATTGTGACTAATAATATGCAAAAAAGAAATTTATTAGTTGAATCTTCTATAAGAAGTCTCTGTTCCTAGTAGTTGAGGAAAAAACAGTAAATTTCAAATATTCTCTAGGAATATTTAGTACCAATGTTTGAGTCACACTGTCCAGTGAGTGAGTTCTGTATTGAGTTTCAGCTGTTCCTAGCTTCATCAGGTGTATGCAGGGTAAGTGATTATGTTTCAATCTCATACTTGTATTTGTTTCACAAATACTCTTTATCACATTTTATTGACCTGGTGACTTTGTGGTCAGTAGGTTATTTCCAATATATAGATGGGAGTGAGGCCTATATAGGCCGGTGTCCACTGATTCACGAATGTGCAGTTTCTGGTTTCGACTCTGATCAATCATTCAATTGATAATTCTCCCGTGCTGTTTTATGTAGTAAACTACAGGGCAGTTTATGGAATATAGAAATTAAAAAATATAATTTCTAATTCTAACCTGGACCCATGAGCGTAGAGTTCAACGTAGGGGAAAAAATTGGCTAATGGGTTATGGCCCTGACCGTGGAAACCAGGTGGTTTCATTAGAATGATTACAACAGACGCTACTCATGTGCAGCATACCCTGCAGCATGACATTTCAATCTTATGGAAGATACCCTGTGGACCTCACCTTTGTGGAAGGCAGTGGGGACCACCCTAGGCCTTCAAAATGAGTCTGGGATCTGTTTGGATATTTGGGACATGGACTGATGTCCACATTACCGGTTGTCAAAGAGGGGATAGCTACAGATTTAAGGCAGACTAAAGAGCTACGGTCATCTCAGTTCCAAAACTTCGTGTCTGGAATCCCTATGTGATCCTCATGAGACTGGGATAGTGATTGCCGCTAACTTTACAATTACCGGTGATACAACAGAATTACTGTGCTAATGATCCAAGGTGTGACGGGAACACACTAGCACCACCATCTGGACCCTCATAAAACAATAGACACTTACCAGTAACCAGCGAACACTTGCCACTTCCACCCAGCTCAGGAATCAACATGGTCACTTTAATTTTTGTCTCGTCATTAGGTTTACACTTGGAGCAGTAACACTCCACCAACAATATGTCTAAGTCAATTAAGACCACCAATCAGACGGCCAAGAGTAAAATGGACAACAGCAGAACTGTCAGATACGGTTGCTGATTTTACATCTTGTCTTGACAGATTCAGCACAACGGTGTCCAATGCGAAGTCCACGGCCGATCTCATTCTTCACCCTCTTGACACAGTTCTGCATTACTCCAACAAGTCCCATAGCTCCAGTTCAACCCACTCCGAGATTCTGTTCTCAGCCTCTTTGACAAACAATCATGATAATTGCAGTCCAGCCCTGGGCCATGGGGTTACCCTTTTATAACCATACCTCTATCTCACCTGGGATTCACATATCATGGGCAGTTAAGGTGGCATCTAGGGGATGTCTTGGGAGGTTTTAACTCAAGTAGATTTTTTTTTCAAGTTAAAGAATTCTGTTTACTAAATGTTTGAGATATAACAATGGGTCTGACAGAAACCAAGGCTAAATACCCAGACACAATATTGCAGCTCTAGACTGTTGTCTGCCACCTCATAGTTTTGCTAATGGAATATCACACTCAGAGTCTGGGTGAGGAGGCATTGGGGGATGTCTGGGGGGATTCTGGGGCACGTACTGGAGGAGACAGTGATATGTTTGCTCACAGGCTCTATTTCACTTAGTCCCTTGCTCCTGTCCCTCATGCAATGTCTGGCCCTCCACAACACGTACAAGAAAGCAGTTCACACACCTCACGCATTTAAGTATTTCCTTTTTTTCAAAGTATAATGCTGAATTTAGTTTGCAATATATGCAAAGCTGTGAATGCATTTGAACGTTCAATACATTTAAACCTTAGCGGAAATATCAGAGCAATCAATAACTCGAGATGGAAGAGAAAAAAGGAAACTTTGTCTTTTAAAGGGAAGTCTTTGTTATCCCTGATAATCTTTTTAGGTTAAATACTGGAGCAAAACATATAATGCTTGATGACATTTATAATGTGATATTTCAAACCTGGAGATGGGAAAGGGAATAATGTCCATGACATCAGTCTAGGGTGTGGTAAACCATTAAAAACTTCTCTATAGCAGTATGTAGTTCTCACTGTCATTACGTAGGGTGCACTGGTCAAGGTGAAGTTGGTGGTGGGTGAAGATAAACCCTTAAAAGCCAGCCTGTTGTTAAAGGCAACATCTTTTGTCAGCAGCAATACAATACTGACGAGTAACTCGCTTTAACTACATAGGTGCATCATGTGGGAGTCAACCCCTGTAAGGTCAGCATGATGCTTGAAAGCAGCACTGGTGAGTTGCTTTCCAGGGTTGCATTCATACATCATGGTGACAAAGGGAATAGCGCTTTAAGGTGGTTAGACCCTATTGTAAACACGTTAACTGCGCAGATCATTGCGCATAAGCACATGTGGTTGTCTCAGAACACACCAGGGGTTGCCTGGTCATATTTTTGTATATTAGATGTATATTTTCATGTGTTGTCAAAATTACCTTGCAAGACATGACCGGGGCTTGAACTCAGGTCCTCCTGCACGTGAGTCTAAAGCTTACCCCTACTCTACTGGGGCTCTGGTAGTAGACATGCTGAAAGCTGTACATGTACCACATCAAAACTGTGTGCTCCATTTATATTTTTTAAAATTTCAAACACCAAAAACATTTAAAATATAGAGAAAGTTAATTACATTAAGATGCTATTTCATGCACATATATACTATCACAATACAATCCTATTACAGATCACTCCAAACTGAAAGCCAGACATCTCAGAAACTAGCTCAGGACCCCCCTATTTTCTTTACACGATTTGAGACTACTTATAATATGGGCCTCATGGCGAAAATCCTGACGAAATCAAATTACTTCTAGACTTTGGGGTCTACCCACCTTAAAGGAATATAGAGGTGTGGTGTTGATAAGAGGTGAGGAGGTGGGAGTGGATTAGACCACAGTGGAAAGGTTCAAGCTTGGGGAATAGAGGCACCATGTGACATGGATAAACGTGACTTAACTGCAGACCACAAGGTGGTAGGTATAGAGTAAAAGGTTCAGTCCTCGGACAGTTAGTGGTTTTGATCAGATTTCATCATTTACACCTAGAGCTGTTCAGTCTCCCAGATCCTCGGCACAAGAAGGCCAAAATCTGGCATGTTATTTCGCTATCCTTCCGGGGATCATGATAATGAACACATTTTAATCTTAATGGCCCTAATTCTTGACACCTTGTCACTCTTAATAGATTCCCTCAGCTCAACTTTTGTGAAATATCCTAATGACATCTTCAGCCCTGTATTCTCACAGGTGGATTAATGAAATTATATAGCAGTCTAATTTCGGACACCTTTCACAGAGTCTATATTTCAAAACCGGTGTCCACCATTCTGTGCAAATACCATAGCTAACCATATTGTCAAAACTACATATGAAGGGTGGGTTCAAACATTACAATTACCATTATGATTACTGGGATTGCAGGGTCTCCAGGAATAGGGCCTGCCGACTACTGGACCCATCACTCTCATGGGTGTGGGGTTGGGAGTGGTATGGGTAGAGGTTGGGGTGCAGGTCCAGAGGGATTGGTCTAGCTTCTGGAGGGGATTAGAGTGGGGTATAGAAAACGGCTCCATTCAGAACTGCAGGACCAAGGCTGGAAAGCAGAGCCCTTTATACCTTTTGTTGTTATATCATGCCGTTTTCTTGAACCTTTTTCTATAAGCCATCTAGCAACGTAGGTATTTGTTTGAGTTTTATATCTGGCATTGTAATATAATATACGTCTATGTTGATATTGAATCACTTTAAATAGCACAATCATCTCATTTCAATACCAATCCCTTCTCCCAGCCCTACATCTGTGCCTATCTTCCCCATCCACATGTCTATTATGGGCCATGACTAGTACTAGGTCCTAAGCAATCTCATAATGTTGAGATGATTGAGGGTAATGCAGGATGTTTGGGTATTGGATTGTGCTCAGGAGAGAGTAGTGCAGAATGGTTGGACATCTGAGAATTTGACCTGGGTGCTTTTGCACAATGGTGGCAATAGCATTCGCGTTAAGAATATAATTTGAGCATTGCCAGGGTGGCAAAGTTCAGACATACGTCTTATTACAAATATCAATCATTCCATGTCATATCAACAGTCCTGGAGGACAGGCATTCCTGCATTTACAGAAGGTTGTTAGGGTGTAAAGCATTGAATAATTCAGTTTTCTGGCCACTAAGCTCTGGTCAGTGGCATATGCAGTTCCAGCATGTGCTACCCAATGAGGACCATTGATATCAAACAGTTGCCAACCATATCTGTAAACAATGCACTTCATCATTTGAATGGAAAGAGATGGAAGTCTGATTGAATAACTATTATCTATGCTGAATATGTACAGGCACAATTATGCCTGTATTTGTTTGCAGATATGCAGATATTACAAGCCACCATAGCCCTTTAAGAACGGCATTATGCCTTGGTGTTTCATGTCTTTTTAAGGATGCAGCCCTGGTGAGTAACTCACTAGTGCTGCATTCATGCATCATGCCATGCCAGCCCATGCCGAAGGGTTGGCATGGTGCAACCAATGGGGCCCCGGCGAGTAACTTGCCCGTGCTTCATTGGTACATTATGCTGGCAAATGTCCTTTAAAGGGTGAACCCACTGAGGCAAATCCGTCAGATCGGATAAACCTTCACAATGTTAAACCTATGGATGAATATCATCTGATCTGACAGACTTACCCCAGTGGATTCACCCCTTCAGGGATATGCTGATCTTAAAGGGATAATAAAACACCACGAACACAGCACATACTATGGTTAGGCCAGTCCACCATGGGGCCTGTTCACTTAGACAAGGCCCACCACTCTGTAATATCCCATTATCCATGCTTTACTGTCCGGTCTTTTCTGTTATTCTATTTTTTCATTCCGTTATTTATGTCAGGATAGGCCATTTCCAGCCATCCAGAAAACCAAATGGGCATTATAGCTGGAGGGTTGATTACATGGAGGCTTATGTGATAAATTTCAACATTGGATAAAATCACACAAATTGTTAATTATGTGGCTAATAGCTGCTCATGAGCCTGATAGCCATTGTAATAGTTGTCTTGACTGTTTTGGCATTTTACTTTTAAAGTGATGTTCGCACTCATGATACGTTTGATTTAGGGAATTGGAATTCAACTGGCCAGTGTAACAAGTCGGAAATCTCTATGTGATCCTCATGGGTTTGGGACCGTAATTGTGATTAACATCACTGCCACTCCAACAAGTCCCATAGCTCTAGGTCAACCCACTTAGAGATTCTGCTCTCCAACCTATTTGGCACATTGTCAAGGATAATTACAGTCCAGCCCTGGGCCATTGGTATACCCTTTTATAACCAAAGGTCTATCTCACTTGTGATTCACATTTTATAGGCAGCTTAAGGTGATGTCTGGAGAGGCTTTTAATAATAGGTAGATATGTGTAAGGTAGATAATACAACTGAATGATTAATATAGCAATGGGTCTGGTGAAACCTGGGCTTTTCCCCAGACACAATATTGTGCACAGCTCTAGACTGCCGTCTGTCACCTCATACTTTTGCTAATGGAATATCACACTCGGAGTCTGGGTGAGGAGGCATTGGGGGATGTCTGGGGATATTCTGGGGCACGCACTGGAGGAGACAGTGATATGTTTACACACAGGTCCTATTTCACTTAGCCTCTTCCTCCTGTCCCTCATGTAATGTCTTGCTTTCACTAAAGGGGTTCACACAACTCATTTCAGTATTTCTGTTTTCTCAAAATTCTGGATTTTAGCAAGACTATGGATGAATGTGAGTCTAATGCATTACAACCTTTATGGCAGAGATACCAGGCAATAACTTGAGGGGATGAGAGATGAGGAGAGTCTTTGTTTTCTGTCATCACATCAGTTTGGGAGTTTAGATACTCTAACAAAACACGTAGTGCTTGATGACATAATGTGATATTCCAACCTGGAAATTGGGTTAGGGTGTGGTGTTGATAAGAGGTGAGGAGGTGGGAGTGGATTAGACCACAGTGGAAAGATTCGAGCTGAGGGGCACCATATGACATGGATAAACGTGACTTAACTGCAGACCACAAGGTGGTAGGTATAGAGTAAAAGGTCCAGTCCTCGGACACTTAGTGGTTTTGATCAGATTTTTTTCAGCTTAAACCCTTCTAGACCCCTTTAATGACAAAGCAGTTATATCTCTATAATTCCACTAAACAGGATAATGAATGAATGTCAATTTAAGCCCGGGACATCTTTCCAAGTATCAGATGGTCCGTCTATTCAAGTGTCTACTGTCCATCATACTACTCAACAACTGTAGCTGACCATATTTGTGAAAACTCTATATAAAGGGTGGGTTTAAACAGTACAATTACCATTATGATTGCATGGATTGCACGGTCTATGGAAACAGGGCCTGCCAGGCTACAGGACAGCTGACTCTATAGCGCTCTAACTGGTGTGGACTGGTTCCCGCAACCACTTTGTGTCACTGACACGGGCGACTTTTTCCACTTCCAGTTCTGGTCTCGCAATTTAGCTGATTCCTTGCAAGCTATGCTTTGTGGGTGTTTGGTCACTGCTTAAATGTTATGCGATATTTCAAGCTCAGAGCTAACATGGCTGCCCATAAGGAGAAAAACAAAAAGTCCCTATTGGGTGTGGGGCTGGGAGTGGTATAGGTAGGGGTTGAGAGTGCAGATCCAGAGGGACGGGTCTCGGCTCTGGAGGGGATTAGAGCGTCCTATAGAAAACTGCTCCATTCAGAACTATGGGACCAAGGCTGGAAAGCAGAGCCCTTTATACCTTTTGTCATTATATCATGCCATTTTCCTGAACCTTTTTCTATAAACCTTCTAGCAATGTTTTTGTTTGAGTTTTATTTCTGGCATTGCAATGCAATATACGTCTATGTGCATATTGAAAGCTGATAATAATCTATTTATTTTTTGCAATAGAATAATGGTTTCTAGTATATTAAGTGGAAGATATTAACAATCCAACACATATTGTATATATTGTAATATTGTGTAGGGGTTTCATATGCGTACAACACGAACACAGGTTCCAAATTCGGTTTGAATGCAACAGGTCTTTATTCGATCACAGCCTCAAAAGTACACGAAGGTTTCTCACTCGGTTCACTTGGTCTTTCAACCATTCGAAGACACACAGGATTCTATCGATAGTTCGAAGCATTAGCGATACCGGACAGTTAAGCTCTGTGCCAGCATGGCTGGTGCAGAGTCCATAACGTGGGAGGGGTGTAGGTGCCCCTGTCAAAGCGAAGGTACGAAAGGTGCGGGTCAGAGCTCGTCCTAGGACTAACTGGTGAGGTAGCCAACCTCGGCCTCTTATATACCCTGAGCGCGGACCAAGCAGTGTTGACGTGGCACTCCTCCGTAGCGCCGTCTGGAGTGCCCTGCCTGGCTCCGCTACCGGATAATCGAAAGGACATGGCTCAATTTGCACCTAGTGTCCGTTGGAGGCACTTACCGCTCTGACTCCACGGACCTTATATGTACACGTATTATTCGTGCCCCTACATCACCCCCACCAGATTATAACTAGGGTCGAAATACATCTGATATAATATAATATACTCGAATATGGGAGAATAATATCAGTGTACATGATGACAATACCGGGGTACATTTGAAGGTACGATATACGTTTTTACACTTACATGTAGAAAGTACAAATATAGATTTTAGATTTTACCTGTTACACAAACAACACTTACATCTCTATGTACAAAACAGGGATCTTATAGATCCAACACTATAACGACAGGATAGATACGTGAGTATCCATCTTTAATAAAGATATGAATATATACGAATATATGTTCTATACTACTTCTAACTATAGTGATCACAGTTTTGTATGGTTTTCGTTGAGATATAATAATGGTTACTACATTAATCATTTTAAGGTAAGTTGAGATTGCACAATATGTGACTTTTTAGGACGGAATGACACAGAAGTAATGGCTTGAAAATATTTAAGTGGGCGAACCGTCCCAGGAGAGGTAATTACGTGAACTATTGGAATTATGTAAAAATACTTGGAACCAACATAGTTGTGACATTAACTCTTATAACCAAGGAATGTAGTAATATTAGCCTCCATGTGAGGCAACCGATATATACCTTTATATCTTTAACAATAGATATACTTTCGAAATCCGAATACCAGTTGTTATGTCCAAAAAGAAAATTTTTGGAGATAAAGGTAGGTATCGAACATTATGTACAGTTTTGGTTCGAATCATAGTATGTAGTATCAGTTATACTACTTAAAGTATGAACACCCTTTGTTTTGTTTTTTTGTTTTTTTTAGACAACGAAGACATTTCTTGACAATTATGCATTTTCCACCCGGCTTATGTTTACCTTCGAATCATGACCTTAATCATGGATGTTTTATAATAACAACACAATTATTACAGTATCATCGAAGCATCATATGCACAAGTCATCAATCACACAATCGAACAGCCGAACACTCAAGTTAGCTTATCATTCCTTCAATACGCTCTGGAGTTCTTCGAGTGACCCACTCCATTGGGTGAGTCCTATACCGAATACCCGAATGAACTTAACGTTCAGGGCCTTCAGAGTTTTGGCCTGATCGTCAAGAGTATCTTCTGCAGCTTTCTGCAGACAACGAGCTGTTGAGAGTTCTTTCTTCGATTGTGCCAGCTGCTTGGTGAGTTCGATCACCTTATCTGGCTCCGATTGTTCGTCAATACGTTGCTGCTCGAAGATCTTCCTCAGCCTCTCGACCTCCTTGCCCTGCATGGTGATGGCATAGTCGGTTGATGCTCTCGCCACACCGGCTGCATATCGTTGCATGCCAGCCAGGTGTTCCTGCAACCATCGTTCGTATAGTTCTTTATGCACCACCGCATCCGGAGCCTTTGGAGGCTCGAAGTAGTCCTTCGGAATCTGTATCTGGGGCCGAATGTTTTCACCACTGATCATCAGATCATACCACTGGTTTGGATCCACTGCTGGTTCCTCACGAACTCTGGGCTTATAGGGCACAGTAGCAGTAGCAGTAGTGGCGGTGAGTAGGGTGGCTGCAACAGTTGCTGCCTTCCCTCCTCCAGCAGTTGTCGTTGGTGTGGTGGTGACTGGGTTCGAAGTGGTCACTGGAACCGGGTCCACCACAGGCTCAGCTTTTATGGATGTCGAATCCGCACTAGTAGCAGGGGTTTTACGCCCCACTGACTTTGTAGAACTGTCAGCCCTTGGTTTCACCTTGTCTTCTGCCCGAGGAGTGAGGTTGGTGGTCGTCACCACCAAGTCCTTTTTCCCAGGCAGCACAAAGTGATCCGAATCCGCCATCTCCACGTCCCGTGAGTCCGGTTGGCGGATGGCATCCATCACAGAGATGCCCGTAGGGAGATTCTTGTACGGATCCTTCTCAGTTTGTACCTCCGGACCAGGGAAGTCCATTGAAGGGTACTCGGCCTTACTGGCCAAGTTACCAGGAGTCAGAGGACGAAGGGTTTGCAGCTGGGAGCGACCCTTGGGGGCTGAGAAGTCCGGACCATAGTCAGGACGCAAGTCCTTCAGTGGAGACCGGTGCTCGATCGTTGTCGCGCGCCCTCGTGCTGCAGTTGGAGCTCTTGGAGCTGGAACCTCCGACTTGACCTTTTTGCAGTCAGGTTCGGAAGTCGCTGGACTCCTGTTCTCACTTCGTTTCCCTGGAAGGGGGTTGGCCGCTCTCCAGTCGTACAATTGCTGGTACAAGGTGTCGTTCAGGTCCAGTCGACCACGTCGATCAGTACGCTGGAAGACAGCTGACTGTTTCGAATTCCGGGTTAATTGGACCTTTCCGAATTGGAAGGTCTCAATCGTAATGGTTTCGAATTTGACTTTGTCCAGGCCTGCCACCAGGGATGCATGGAGATCTCCAACGTTCTTTCTGGCCAACATCATGGCTTGGCCATGACATTGTATCAGGTGCTCGATCATTCGGCCTCTTCTAGGGGTCCACATTCCCGAACACTTTTTGTTTGATTTGCCGATATCAGCGCAGACATACATCGCATGGTGGTGCATGTGCTTCTCCACGAGATGTCGCATGAATCGAAGACGAGTAGGCATGGGGCGGTTCTCGTGTGCGAAGTAGACACGGCAGGAATCGAATGGGCAGTCCTCCCTTACCCCTTCTTTGTACCGGGCCATCGCCCAACGTATTTTGGGACGGCCCTCATGGTTGTAGTAAGTCTCAGGGAACTGTTTTCGATCCAGCAGCCGACCGAACCAGTTTTCTGTCCATGACCAGGAACTGGGTGAGCCCATATTGGATCTCATCCATTCTTCGTCATCAGACAATCCTTCATGGTCCGGTTCTTTGGGACACGAATACATATCCCTCGATCGTTTGCAGTGTTCCATGCACTCGGGCCTAAATTTCTTGAAGCCCCCACTGGCATTGCGCCAAATCATGTCCTCCACCCGAGAACTTGGGACGTCTGCCGAGGCACCTGCCCCTGCAGCTGGAGCTGGGGGGGCGACGAAACCACTGGTGGTGTGTTCGATTGCCCTGACTCGGAGGACGTAGACGGAGATGCAGGTACCTTGACCTGCACTGGAGTTTTAGTCGGAGTTGCTGGAGGGGTCGAATGCGTCCGGGTGGGTGCCCTAGGAGGCGTCGAAGGTGTAGAGGCCTTACTGGATACTACGTCCACCAACCTCACGATTGGGGACATATTAATCGCAGTAGTTTGGGGAGGCGAAGGATGGGGTACACATGGCTGTCGTGCCTCATTCTTCTTTGCCTTCCGTTTCTGGCTCTTTGGAAGTTCGAAGGGGACCTCCTCCAGATCCGAAGCGTCGGATACGGACCGTCCTTTCTGTTGCGGATTGGGGTTCTTACGGGACTGGGCTCGAGTCATTGGCGTTCTGGGGGCAGTTTGCATAGCCTCCAGAGTTAGCCGTAACTGTTCATTGGCTGCCCTGAGTTCATCGGATTCTCTAACCACCTGAGCATAACGGGCTTCTTGCTCAACTGATCCTGAGGTATCCGAATGGATCTCCCGCGGAGCCAACTCCACGCTAGCTGATTCTTCTTCGAATGGGACTGGTAAAGGTCCCGGAGCTTTCGGAAGGGATTCGGATGGGGACTCAGTAGTCCCGGTGGTCGTAGTTGGTTCTTCGAATGACGTTGAAGCCGACTGGGAAGTACTCGAAGAGCATTTGGACTGGACTGGGGCAGGTTCGGACACCTCGGACTTAGGCGGAGTATTGGGAGGAGTACTGCCATTAGAAGTTTTACGACTACCTTTGGTCTTGGAGAATTTCTTTTTCTTCCCCTTCGTACTGGTCGTGCTCCCATCACTTGAGGGCACTGCTTCCTCCCTAGCTTTGGCTTGTTGGAGATGCCGAAAGTTCGTACCACATTCTAACAGAATGTCACTGAAGACTCCATTCTTAAAAGCCCCTCGAATCGCCCCTCCGTAACTGTCTAACCAGGTGGGATCGTAACGATAGAAACCCTCCTCTCCCAGCCTGTCCAACATCATCGACATCAATGTGGGATGTAGTTTCAGCGAGGAATCGAAGGGCGACTCGCACGCCAGCACCTCCATGAGTTGTTGCTGGGCCAGCGATGTTCGCACAACGTCCTCCATTTCTTCGTCAGATACTGCATGGATAGGCAATTTCTGGCTTACCTCTTCCAACTCTGGCATCTCGTCCTCTTCCTCATCACCTGCTGCGTTCAGCCGGGTTGACGTCGAATTGTCTATGTCTTTCGAAGCAACACGTTTCGGGACATTGCGCCACGGCAACGGCCCTAGGTTGACTGTAGCCGGGGGTGGCATGGTCATGCTGTCCCGATCAGCCGTCGAATAGGAGCCGATCCCCGCTACACGAACGGTAACCGCACTCCCGGTGGATTCAGAGGCGGATTCATAATCCGACTCACGAGCGTTGTCGAATTGGCCATCGTCCATCCCGAACAGATCTATCTCGTCGGACTGGAGGCCCTCACCGGGGGTGTACTGCTCCTCCATCGCAGTCGAATGTTTTCAGCGAAAACGAAGTTTAATGATCGAAGATTTGCGGAGTACGAAGCTCCGCGTGTCCTAATGACACTAGGAGTGGGAACTAACCAGGTTGGCGCGTCTTATGATGTGGTTTTGGAGACTTTTGGTCGACTACAAGTCCCTTCTTCCTCTTCCTTTGCCCTGCAGCGTCCGTGCGTCTTCTTGGCACTGATCCAATATGGCGACCGCCCTTCTTGTCTCGTGATGCCACGCCCGCTGCGGGAGCGAAGGTCAACCAATCAGCGTTCACGCTTCACCGGATAGCCCTTTTCCAACGGATAACCCGGCGGGAGACACTCGCGTTTCCCGCCACTAATCGAACGGGTAGCTCACCGGAGTGTAATCCTTATGGAGTCAGTTCCACAGTACCAGGGATACCGCTAATCATGAATTCTTCAGGAGTGTAGGCAAATGTCATTACGGGTAACATAAGAATACCCGCCGGATAGTTCCGTCTGCCACCCTCGGGGACGTTCATGATCAACTCTCACCCTAGCTCTGCTCACTCGACAGCAATTAGGTCTGTACTACCATCATGGCATCGAAACTTCTTGTTGTGTATACAAATTAGGTCACAGCAGTCTCCGGATTATGCCGTGGACTGCGTCTTAACCCCACCTTGGGTTCTTTAGACCTGGTCGTCCGGGAAGATTCGACAGGATGTCCAGTAGTCAATTGGACAGCCCTCCTCCCCTTCAGACCTTCATTTGCCGAGACTTTTTTTCCGCACTTTTTATCCTTCTTGCTAGAAGCTCGAATTGGTAAATTTTTTTTTAGGCCTACCCCGGCCCCGCTTTAATTTACCAATACCAGGAGGCATAGGTTTTTTCTCATCTGAGGGTATCACTAGTTTCCTAGGTCTACCAGGACCACGTCGTTCCGGGGTGGTCGCTCTCCACTCAGTGTTATCTGACTTTGAATGCTCCCCTGGCTTCGAATGCGCTGAAGCATCACCCTGCCACCGGCGTAGGCGAGCTACATTGGATTTATACAGGCGTCCCAACAAGGATTTGATCACCACCGTGGATTCAGAAACAATCCGAACCACAGTAAAGGGACCATCCCAGTTGGGTGACAACTTTAGCTGCTGTAGGGGGTCGTGTAGCCTAACTACTTCATCCCCCACTCGAAAGGACCTAAGTTTCAAACCTACGTCATAGCCCACTTTTTGCCATGAAGCAGATTTGCTTAGTTCACATCGAACCATCTCGTATGCGGACTTGAATTGATCCCTCAATGCCTCCACGAACATCACCTGACAGGGTGTTTCAGCGTTTATCCCAGCTACGCCAAACACCAAGTCAGCAGGCATAATCAAATCCTCTCCGAATACAAACAAATTGGGGGAACAACCGGTGGAAGCATGCACCGTACTATTATAAGCATGTACCACAAACTCGCATTGCTCGTCCCAATCATCCATCTGACTGTTGACCAGAGGCTTCAGGACTTGTATCAAGGTTCTGTTGAACCTTTCTACTTGACCATCAGACTGAGGCCGGTACGGATTCGTTATTGTTTTGCATATAGCAAGGCTATGGCACATTGCTGCCCATAACTCAGATTCGAATTCTCTGCCTTGATCACTATGCAACATCAAGGGCACGCCTAGATGAAGCACCCAACCCTTTACAAATGCACGAGCACATGTATGAGCCTTGTGATCTTTCAGAGGAAACACTCTAGTATACTTCGAATAGTAGTCGGAGATCACCATCATGCACGTGTTTCCATCAGGAGTGGTTTTTAGGCCACTAATGATATCAACCGCTATGCGTGCAAATCTAACTCCCCAGAGCTCTTGAGTTAGTGGCAACTTCCCCAGGCCTTCACCTGGTTTGCTCAGACAACAATCTGGACAAGTAGAGATCCACCTAAGCAGATCTTTACTCATGCCAGGCCAGTAATACCTTCTGGAGAGTCGCGCAAGGGAGCGCTTCTTTCCAAAATGTCCACTGGTCTGATGTCCATGTACGAAATACATGATATCCCTTCGCATAGCTGTGGGTATCACGATTTGTCGAATTTTGGCCTTGTACGGTGTTATCTTCCACCTACATAAGATACCGTCAACAACAGTTAGCTCAGACCATTGAGCAAGTAGCTGTCTCATTTCCCGGTTCTCAATCGAAATGGTTGGTCTTTGTGGTTGGGCACCACTGGAGACCTGTTCTATTAGTCTCGAAATGACAGCATCACCCTTCTGGAATTGCCTGATGGTTTCGGTGGACCATTCCATTGCTTTAGAATGTCCTACATCATACGGCATTCGAACTCCGGCTATTACAGCATTATGGGCTCCACAATCATCGCAATCCATTCTAGAACATTTCCGTATGGGTCTTCTCGAAAGGGCGTCAGCATTGATATGCTTGCTCCCTGCTCTGTGTTGAATTTGGCTATTTTCCAACCCGAACTCGGACAAGTGGGTCAGCCATCGACCGATCATTCCTTCTGCTTCCTTAAAGTTCAACAGCCACCTTAAGGACGAGTGATCTGTCCGTAAAGTAAAGTCACCTCCCCAAAGGAAGTGCTTAAACTTCTTCGTATACACCACTACCGCCAACAATTCGCGCTTAGTGGTACAGTAATTCCTCTGGGCCTTATTGAGGGTATTACTAGCGAAAGCCAGTGGCACTTCTATCCCCTCTTGCATCTGGGATAGAGCAGCACCTATACTGTCATTACTGGCGTCTGTGTCCAGTATGAAATGTCCATCAGCTGTTGGATATTTCAAAACTGGGGTGGTTCGAAATAGGTTCTTCACGGCTTCCAATGCTAGATCTTGTTCCGGACCCCATGGAAAAGGCTCCTTCCTTCTACCCGGAGTCCAGTGAGCTAGAGCCTGCATAGGCTGAGCTATTCTGGCATACCCCGGTAGGAAGTCTCTGTAGTAGCTACAGAAGCCCAGAAAGGACCGTATGTCTTTAGGTCCCTCTGGCTTTTCCCATTCCGATACAACATCTAGTTTCTCAGGATCCGCCTTAACCCCCTCAGTGGATATTATCCGACCGAGATAGTTAATAGAAGTCCTAAACAGGTGACACTTCCTTGGTTTCAATTTCAAACCATGGGTTATCAACCTCTCGAAAATTTTGACTAAAGTAGCCAGGCACGATTCGAAGGTCTTCCCGAAGACAATTACGTCGTCCAGGTACACCAAACACTCCTTCCATAACAGGTCACTCAACAGAGATTCCATCATGGCTTCGAATGTTGCAGGGGCGTTACACAATCCGAACGGCATCACATTGTACTGGAAAAGACCGACATGGCTCGAAAATGCTGTTTTTTCCTGATCCTCTTCCTTCATTCTAACTTGCCAGTATCCGGATTGCAAATCCAGCGTACAGAACCATTGGTTTCCGCCCAGGGAATCAATAGTCTCGTCTATACGGGGGAGAGGATAGGAGTTTTTCTTAGTACAACCATTCAATTTTCGATAATCTATGCAGAAGCGAATTGTGCCGTCTTTCTTAGTCACCATCTGAACAGGACTGGACCAGGGGCTAGTGCTGGGAACAATCACCCCTAATCTCAGCTGATCAGCGATTTCCTTCTCGGCCATCAATTTCTTCTTCAAAGGTAGGCGTCTATAAGGGATTTTGAAAGGTACAGCGTCCTCTGTAGTGATGGAATGTAGCACCTTATCAGTTCGCCCCAAACCAGTGGGCTCCCCGAAGGCTGCATCATATTTCACCAATACCCGTCTCAACTGATCTTTCTGGTCCCCCGTCACCAAGCTCGAATCGTCCACCAACTTTTGGAGTTCCGGACGTAAATCGGACATCCCTTCAAGGTTCGGTTGGGTATCTTCTGAGAGTATACTGGTGCTTGCCTGTGCAACGATCACCTGCCCCACGGGAGTACCTTTCATCAGATAACGGACTTCACCACCAGGATTCGAAATAGGAATTAGATTCCTACTGCCACTGCCTACGAAAGTATCTGCACTCTCGAGTCCAATTGATGCAAGTCTCACCACATCGGGTTCAACCACCGCCATCTGGTCTCGGAAGATACTGTCACTCGAAAACAGGACATCACATGTCTGTCCTGGGGGTATCTTAACCGTCTGTACCACCGAGGCTACAGAAGATACCTTTCTCAACACGCATTGTACGGCCACCCTATATGGATGTTCTATCTTTAACATCCCCCTACAAGGTTCCAACATTGCACCGTACAACGCAGCGAAATCTAATCCGATGATGCCATCATCACTCAGATCAGCAATAGTAGGGGACAGGAGGTAATCCTGCCCACCTATATTGATTTCGAAAAATGCTTTACCAAACGTCTGCATGCAGCTACCGTCGGCCGAATGAGCTGTTACCCTCGTTGTGAAGTTATCTGGCTCATCGACTACAAGGTCATAGAACCTCTTCGAGATCATGGAGTGACTAGCTCCAGTATCCACTAGAAATTCTGCAGACCTTCCCCTCACTGCTACAGTCAAATACCACCTCTTCCCATCCAATGGTGATGGGTTGACGGTGAAACGTTCGAAATCCTTAGTGACACCAAGATCTACTCCCCGTCGTTTCAAGTGCTTCAAACAGGGGTGATCCGGGGACAATCGGGCACTGCTGACTACTTCCAGCTCCTGTATCCAATTGGCCGCTTCCCCAGTACTTCCTCCTCGGACGTCTACTATTCTGGGTTCATTGGACATACTTAGAAGGGACTGATCAGGCCCCTCCTCTAAGTTTCCAATCTCTACTGCACCTCGGACTTCATCGCTTGCACCGCTGGCGATATGTTGGCTTTCTTTCTCCTTAGGGGTTACTACCTTGCCATCCAGAGCAACCCCGTCTAGTTTTCCGTTTTCTTCTCTTCAGGCTTTGGTACCGGCTTTTCAGCTGGGCATTCTGCAGCAAAGTGTCCCAGGACCTGACACCTGTAACACTTCCTAGTGGTCTTGTCCACTCTCGGCTTCGAATTCCTCCCTGTTGATTGCTGGTTTCCAGACATCAAGTCAGTCAACCTTAACAGAAGTTCTTCCATAGAACTGGGAGTTGAGGAAGTAGTCGAAGGTGCGCTTGTAACTCCTGGGGTCACAGGTGGTGTTTTCCTGTCGGCCTTCGGATAGCGCTTCGAATTCGAATTGGAATAAGATTTGCCGCTGTTCTTTTGAGCAACTGCGCCAATCTCCTCCTCCCTTCCAGAATCACCTTCCTCTGTATCAGAGGCTGGTGGGTCTTGCACCACACTGGAAGTTGTCGAAAGTACTCTCGAAGATAGCAGATGCTGTTTCCTGTCATAGTCTTCTATGGCCATGAACAAATCAGTGAGAGAAGTTCCAGCTTTCCAACTATCACATGCAGCGGTCCGTTCATCAGAATCCCTTAATCCCTCAATGAATTGCGAGAACAAATCATCTAGGAACTGTGGGTCATCTAACTGCCATCTTGGTCTAGCTCTTTGCAAGAGAGATTGCAATTCTAGACCGAACACACGGTGCGACTCGTTTGGCTTTTGAGTCCGTTTCCGGAACAATCGAAGCGGGTCTTCATTACCCACATTACCTATCAGGTAACTGGCGCATTCCACCAATTGGGTAAACGATCCGGCACCATGCATCGTTCTCCATCTCGAAACCGCTAGCTTGCCTGGGCCATTTCTCAATGCCCGTAAAAGTTCGTCCAACGATTCCTCTTCTGACCATCGATTATACCTCATATCGTCCATGAAGTCTGCGAACCAGTCCTGCCATGGCTGTCTTCCTGTGAACAGACTCGGAGTGCTGGCAGTGCGTCTAGCAGCGTTGTGGTTGTCCCTGTGCAACAGAAACGACTGCTCGATGCTCCAGTCGACGATATCGGCATTATCAGCTTGTCTGCTAACACAGTCCACTCCCATCTCAGCAATGCAGGGGTTCGTGTCGTAAATCAATTTCATCCCAGGGGACATCGATTCGCGGCGAGATACTCGTCTACCAGCATGTGTAGGAGATCTCCCTGGCCTCCTTGAGGGACCACTCGAACGTTCATTCGGATCAGATCTCGAAGATCTCTCATTCGAACTCGTACGGCTCGGTCTCTCTCGAGAGCTGGAACGACTGGGAGAGTTCGAATGGTCGTCATCATACGACGTTGGGCGTTGGTCACGCCGCGAAGATCTTCCATCCGGATCCCCTGTATCAATGGTCACTCGTTTTGGTCTCCCTCCGGTTGAGGTAGAGGCACTACCCCCACCAGTTGATGAGTTGTATATGCCACCACTGACATGATCGAACCCTGAACGGCTACCTCGAATTGCTTCTTCATCTCGTTTCTTCTGTAAATCTTCCACCTCCCTGATCAGACGATACTTTTCGTCCATCATCGCCTTGGTAGCTTCTCGGATCGTATCATGGAGCTCGTCCGAATCATGTATGGTCTTATCCTGACGTTGTTCTGGAGATTCAGTACGTCGCCGCAAGACATTCTGTTGATGAGCGAACTGGTTTTCCATATGTTCCAGTTCTGCCTTCGTTGTGTCTAAGCGGTTCTGTTTCTCTATTGTTGCCCCTTCTAGATCTTCATTCTTGTTCCGAAGCTGTACCAACCGATGACTCAAAGCTTCAAACTCTTCATTCATCCTGTCCATCTCTGCGATCCTTGCTCCTTCGAACCGATTCTTCTCCTCTTCGAAATGACGACGTGTCACTTCCTGTCGCTGGTGTCGTTCAGCATGCAGTATGCTCATGCCTTGTGTTGGCATAGGAGCAATGTGTCTCTTCGAACCCCCAGTTTCAAACAAAGAATCATCTAGGTTTGACCCCAGATCTTTTCGAATAGAATCAGGATTGCCTCTCCTTGGTTCTGGTGTAGAACTCGAACGGTTTGGCCCATAATGTTTCTCAAGGGCTGCTACCACCTCCGGATCTGGACTCGAAATAGGATGAAGGGACGCTCCACCCTTTGCCTGTTCAGCCATGTTAACCCACTGACTGTGCTATTCTGTGTTTCACCCGAACTGGTCACGGCACCAATGTAGGGGTTTCATATGCGTACAACACGAACACAGGTTCCAAATTCGGTTTGAATGCAACAGGTCTTTATTCGATCACAGCCTCAAAAGTACACGAAGGTTTCTCACTCGGTTCACTTGGTCTTTCAACCATTCGAAGACACACAGGATTCTATCGATAGTTCGAAGCATTAGCGATACCGGACAGTTAAGCTCTGTGCCAGCATGGCTGGTGCAGAGTCCATAACGTGGGAGGGGTGTAGGTGCCCCTGTCAAAGCGAAGGTATGAAAGGTGCGGGTCAGAGCTCGTCCTAGGACTAACTGGTGAGGTAGCCAACCTCGGCCTCTTATATACCCTGAGCGCGGACCAAGCAGTGTCGACGTGGCACTCCTCCGTAGCGCCGTCTGGAGTGCCCTGCCTGGCTCCGCTACCGGATAACCGAAAGGACATGGCTCAGGTGTTGCCACCTAGTGTCCGTTGGAGGCACTTACCGCTCTGACTCCACGGACCTTATATGTACACGTATTATTCGTGCCCCTACAATTGTTTATTCAAACACACCAGTAATGTAATCTTGTGAGAGATTGTACGAATGCTCAGGTTGCCAAAGGTCGATCGTCACGATATAAAGAGGTAATAAGCACTGAACTTTAGATAGCATATCATCTCTGCCCATTTCAATAACAATCCCTTCTCCCAGCCCTACGTCTGTCCCTATCTTCCCATTCACATGTCTACTATAGGCCATAAGTAGTGCTACTTCCTAAGCAATCTCATAATGTTCAGATGATTGAGGATAATGCAGGATGTTTGGGTATTGGATTGTGCTCAGGAGAGAGCAATCCAGAATGGCTGGGACATGTAGGGGTATGCTGGTGAGCAATTGAGCGATGGGAGAATTTGACCTAGGTGCTTTCACACAACGGTGGCAATAGCATTCACACACTCAAATAAATGAATGGTGATGTTAAGAATATAATTTAAGCATTACCAAGGTGGCAAAGTACTGACATAAACCTCATCACAAATATCGATCTTTCCATTTCATATCAACAGCTTTGGAGGGCAGACATACCTGCATTTACAGAAAGTTGTCAGTTGAATAATTCAGCACCTCAGCCACAAAGCTCCGGTCAGCGGAATTTCAGCAAATACCACTCAAAATAGACCATTAATATCAAACTATTGCCAACTGAATCCTAAACAATGCATTTCATCATTTGAATGGAAAGAGATGGAAGATTGATTGAAATATTATTATTTATAATAAGTATGCATACCGTATCCGACGTAATAAGCGCACACCCCCTAATAAGCGCACAACCCCCATTTATATCTCAATTCTTGACCCCAATTAAACTCTTAAATACTAAAAGGTTTCCATAATCACTTTTTTAAGGGCATTGTGCGTGTATTACCTGGAATACGGTAGGCACAATTATGCCTGTATTTGTCTCATATGCAGATATTACAAGCCACCATAACCCTTTAAGAAAGCCATAATGCCTTAATGTATCAAGCCTTTTGTCGTCTTGATGCATGAATGCAGTGCTATGAGTAACTCACCAGTGCTGCATTCATGCATCATGCCAATCCTATGGGGTTGAGACACTCCCAAAGGGTCAGCATGATGCACCAATGAAGCATGGGTGAGTTACTCGCCAGGGCTGCATGCGTGCATCATGCTAGCAAATGTCATCTTTTAGGGATATGCTGACCTTAAAGGGATAATAAACCACCGCCAACACAGCCCATACTATGGTTAGGCAGGTCCACCATGAGGCCTGTTCACTTAGACAAGGCCCACCACTCTGTAATATCCCATTATCCATGCTTTACTCTCTGGTCTTTTGTGTTATTCTATTTTTTCTTCTGTTATTTATGTCAGGACAGGCAATTCCCGGCCATCCGGAAAACCAAATGGGCAATCTAACTTGCGGCCTGATTACATGGGAGCTTATGTGATTAATTTCAACATTGGATAATATCACACAAATTGATAATTAAGTGGCCAATTGCTGCCCAGCTGATAGCCATTGTAATCGTTGCACTGACTGTTTTGGTATTTAACTTTGAAGTGATCTGTGACAGGGCCCACGATAAGTTTGATTTAGTGAATGGGAATTTAATCTAACCTGTTTAACACGCTGCTTCCATTTCCATGATACCTTGTGCACTATTTAGGGTCTAGATAATACCATCACCATCTTGGTTTCTGACAATAAGCAGATTGGGTTACTAGAAACCAGTTGCTATCCCCTGGGCTAACCCCTGGACCGCTCTCATTTGTCAAAGATGTCTCCAAACAGTGTATTGTAAGATGAGCAGAGGACATCTGATTGTGTCCACAATACTGGTGGAAGTGAACACAAATAGATGTCAGCTAAGTCTTTGTTTCCACTGTCCTTATAATACTCTAGGAAGAACTCATGAATGTATGTGTTGGCTTGGTGAAAATTAGTGTGTCTAACATATTTTAATAAAAGAAATACTATTGTTACAAACATTGTTATAATTATTGGGGCCCAACCTCCCAGACCCAATATTGCAGCTCTAAGCTGTGGTGTGCCTTCTCATAACCTTGCTGATATTGACATAAGACAATCACTACACTAAGACTCCCGCAGAGTCTGAGTGAGAAAGCATCTAGGGGATGGCTGGGACATGCACTATATGAGATGGGGATATTTACACACTGGTTCGGTTTCACCTCCTCACCCGGGGCTCTCCCTTGGGAAATGTTTGGCCTTTTTGCTGAGATGTTCTACCTGTTCTACATCTTATCTTATCTGATGATACTCTAACTACGATACCGAATGCTCACAAATTAGATATGTTCCCTTGTATAAACATAACATTGGAATATGTTTTTAGGATGAGGGCAATTTTGTAGGATCAGGGTCTGACTGATTGCCCTCATCCAAAAAATTACAGGTTTTGTAGGATAATGGCACGTTTTTGTAGGATAAGGGCAATTTTGTAGGATAAGGGTTTAACAAGGTGGTCTCGTGAGAGGGCTACATTGTTATGATTGACAGGATCGATATCCCAGATGCAGTCCCCACACTTTCTCCATTGTTATTTATGTTTGTTCCCATTTCCTCACAATCAAGCAGGCCCTGGTATTTGCATTTGAAACTGCTCTAAAATAATATCACAACAAAGGACGATAAAATATTGCAGGCTTACCTGCAGAGGAAAACCTGAAAGCGGGTCGTTTTTCTGGTTTTATATTTTTTTTACTTTTCACAGTTTTGATAATTTGCGTCATCGGCTCATTCAGAAAAGGACTGTCCATACACAAAATAATAATGGTTTCATTAAAGTTATAGCAGCATGATGATATTATAGTTAAATTTAGTGTGGCTTATGTGTAGGGGCTGTAGGTAAGTACTACGCTATACCAGCTGCATGTTTTGTTGCTGGTTGATATTCTCATTAAGATTAACTATATTACTCTATTCTAAAGCTGAAAAAGAAATGATAGACACAAAAACTTTAATCTCAGTGACTGAATATTACATGAAGCCGAGGCAGCAATCCATCCTCGGTGATTGAATTTAGAATGATAATTTAACTTCGCTTCATGGAATAACATAATTTCTGTATGAAGCGAATCTCCAATCTTTCTGCCTGTTGGCATTGTGTCATTGAGGGAATAGTAGCACTTGATTTGAGGATACAATCTGAGGTTACTGCCATATAATATATATAATCACGCACACTGCGGCAGCTATTTAATAATTATTAATCAGGCCTTTTGGTGTCTGTCGAACCTTGAATTTAACAGATAAAGTGAAATATGTTTTATGTCTCTCTGTGGACAGACCTTGACTACAAGATTCTAAAATACAAATCGAAAATAGCAAAAGGTGGACGTCAAAATCGGACGTCAAAAGTGGACGTTAAAATATCTAATTGTGTGATTTTTCTGCAGAGATTGGGCACTATAAATTTGTTCCATTAGAATGCCTTGTTCACTTATGCCCTGGGCAGTCTGGGCAGAGATTTATCACTCCTAGTGGACACACTGTAATTGTTTTTATATTGGATGATGAAAGGAAATGTATCAACCAAATATATACTGCCCATTGCTGGACGTCAGACAGGTGGAATCGTCCAGTTCCCTTGTCGTTCTGTGGACACAGGCCTATTGGTACCAGAAGAATAGATGGTACTTGTACAGCCTAAACAGTTGGTTATTTCTTGAAAGAATTTTTTGACGGTACTCAAGGCAAATGTAGGTTCTTAGCCTTCATAAACGAGCAATTGCCCAATGTGTATTTTGCTATCGTTTTTTCATGAATATAATATCCATATCCGAAACAAAAGCTATCAATGCTGCGATTTATAGATGCATCAGCCTATCATTGTTATAATGTTGATTTTACATTTACATAAAGAGAAACATTCCGTTGTATACTGAGGCAGTAAACCACATACCTAAATGAAATATTTAACGCTGGGCCGTCAGAGAATAAGTTCAGCATTTTCCATAATATTATATAGACTAAAATAACAGTTCCACCAGAGGGCAGCAGTGTTTGGAAAGGGGACCATGAGCACTGTCCAGCTACAACACATCATCTTTTCTTGTGCCTGTAAGAGCTGAGCTCCCAGCCCTTAAGAGCCCTCGTGTGAATGAAAACTGAACTACATCCAAAAGTGCTTTTGGCCTCACTTTAACCATGACTGTCAAGCTTTAAGTAAAGACCATGTAACTCCAACTTTTCGTGTAGTGAACATAATGAGCATTGTTTGAATCCTCCCGCACATAGTTTTTAAAAATATGTATCGCTGAGTGTAGGCACTACCGTACCCCGCGAAATGAATAGACAACAGTTGATTTGGATATATTAAGTTTATTAATTTTTAAACTTAATTTGATTATAACCTTTAAATGTAATACTATATATACCGGTAGACATTTGACAATTTATGTGTACGGTATTTGAATGAAATTACATGTGGAATACGTGATTATGAGTTGTATTAGATAATACATGTATAATATTTTTTGAAGTTACAATTGTAAGGGTTGGTGGGCGGGAATTAAAGTAGATGTTCTCTCTCTGACAGAAACGGTTGGAATGATATTTGAAGTTTTTGTGAGAGAGGAGGAAATGAGTGGGAGGTTGCCCGAGGTTGACCAGTTTACAGGAAGTGATGTCATACAGGTGAGGGGAAACTCCTATAATTAATACATTATGTATACACCAGGTGTAGTAGTAGTAGTAAACATGTTAACCTTAAGCTACACAGGTATTTTAGTGCAGCTATGATGATATTATTTTTGTATCTGGTCGCGTAATCTCAGGAAACTTGCAAAATTTTGTGAAATTATTTTTATAAGACATGGTTCATATAGAAATAGGGTGCCAACTGATGTTAAATGTACCAAGAACTCAGCCCACACATGTTTTGTACATATAGAGTTAGTTTGGAGAGGCTGTGTGAAGTTTGGTTGAGACGAGAGCACTCTATGTATAACCCGAGCGGTCGGCAGAAATCGGGTGATTCCGAGACATTAAATATGTATTGGAGTGATACTTTAGGCCAGTACTGTGCATAGTAAGTATAGCCAGAGGTCTTAATGCTTTGGGTATATCAAAGTACACATACTGAGGACATTGTAGAGTGATTATGGGGACTAATCTATTCATTTTGATGAAAATATAGTAAAGTTGGGAGTATGTGACGGACATTTTCTTAATTTTGGTTAATATTCAAAATTGATTGGGCTATATTTCAAAAAGTATTTGTCTGATGATATTCATTCTTGGCATGCTTTAAGATACATGTCGTACCAGCTTGTGTACCAAATTTGGGGTTGCTATGATGTATTTAAGACCTAAAAGTATGTCACCCTGTATTTAATGTCTCGGAATCACCCGATACACGGACGATAAACTTCGCGACGCGATAAAAACTGAACCGCTAGGGTTAGAAGCGTATCACAAAGTGTTCTGAGGAGCCAAGATATATACCTTTCAATGTAATAAACTTGTTTAAACATATTAAGAACTTTCTGATTTGTCCTTCCTCTATCCTAAAACAACATAAGTCAGAGGTTTGAGCCATACAAGTAACTTTGCTATTATTTCTCCAGGGGGTGTCAGTGACCCCCCACACGCCCACTCCTGGGCTGTGGGGACACCACTACCGTACCCCGCGAAATGAATAGACAACAGTTGATTCGGATATATTAAGTTTATTAATTTTTAAACTTAATTTGATTATAACCTTTAAATGTAATACTATATATACCGGTAGACATTTGACAATTTATGTGTACGGTATTTGAATGAAATTACATGTGCCAAACTGCCATTGATTGTATAGGGTGGGTGGCGATTTGGGTTTTATAGAGTTTTTAGATTGATACGATGTTGATGTTGTTTGTTCATTTAATGGCCTTAGCCAGGGCCCTCGACACTTTGTGACGCCTAGTGTCGATGTATACCTGGTGAGCCTGTGATCTCCAGCCTCCAAACTGTTTTATGCTAATCTCATCACAGCCATGTTGGTGAGCCTGGGTGGCGGCTGCCTTCCTCACACTGTGAAGAGTCCAGCCTTTGTGGCCTTTTGAGATCGCTTTTAAAGCCTTCTTCCATATCTTATTTATGTATGATACTGGGATGGCCTCGCCATCCCTGAACATTAGGAACGGGTCGTCTGGTTCTGACGTCACAGTCTTTGAGAGGATTGTCTGCACGGCCTTCACTGGACACATGTTTGAACCCTTCACTCTGGGCAAGGTTACTGACCGTGTTTGACCCGCCAGCTGTAGGTTCTTGCCGGCCTTTATCAGGATGGACGCGTAATTCCTGTGGGTAGAGACGTCTGCCCGGGTCAGGTTTCTCTCGGGGTTGAACCCGGTTCTTGTAAGCCCTTGCGACGTCCAAACTGCACATGTATGCCTCGCTGCCGACCTCCTGTAGGTCCTCCACAAAGGCCTCAACAGTGGGGAGGCTGTGTTCTTTCTGTTGGCCGAACACCGAGTTTTTAACAATGTATGTGTTGACCGATGTTTGATGGGGGTAAGTCATGTCCGTAATGATTCTCCTACTCTTCCCCTCCCTCTTAGGGCGGGACATGAGGGGGGAACAGTGTGACCATTGCTTGAAGAGAGGTTGGTGTGATGGGCCAAGCATGCACCCATGCTCTTTCTCTTTTTGTAGGAATTCCTCCACATGCTTGGGGAACCTCTCCGCACTGGGGTGGTTTTTGTCTAAGTCGACGTTGGAGGTGGGGCCTAGGTAGCCTAAGGGGAAACCGTAGGTTAGGAAGTCTAATAATTCCTCCCCTCCCGTCTGGACGGCTAAGTATTTGCCCCAGGCTGCCAGATTCAGGTCACTAGGTACCGGTAGTTTGGCCTTCATGCAGTTTGGTAACCCGGTAGCTTTGACAGCTTGGTATATACTCACTATTTCCTGCGGGGCGTCTGACTCGTTCATGTCTGGCCAAAAAAGTTGTCTGTGTTGTTTGAAGACCCGTGGGTGAGTGTCGTATACGTGGTCGTTGTTGTTGGATTCACACACAATGCGTATTGCCAGGAAGTCAATACCCTGTGTGTGAGTGGGAGGCTCCGTGTGAGGGGGCGGGAGACCGCCTTGTTGTTGTTGCGCGCCCGGGCTGCCCTCGCCTGCAGCCGGGCGGGTATGGCATTGTCCGGGTGCCGTTGAGGGCGGGGACGCCCGGCCGTCCCTGGCCTCCGAGTGTGCACGTGGGGCCTCTTTGCGCCTCCATGGAGGTGTGGACTGCACTGTATTGAAATAATACCTAATGCCTTCGCGATAAACCTGCAGAATCGAGAATCTGTTAGTTGTCTCGATGCCATCTTCATGTTGCGGTCCGCCATGCTGGATCTCGTGTGAGTTCTCGCTGTGGGCAAGGCGTTGCATGGCTTCGTTGTTCTCTCGTCCTTTCTCGTGAGGCGCGAGAGATTGTGAGAAGGGGGCGTGGCTAGTGAGCTCGCCACGTGCATTTGTTTGTACACACTGCGGGTAGCCACGTGCTGTCGGCTGCGTTGCACGTGGCGGGGTGGGAGGGGCTGTGGTGATGCTGTGAGGCGGTGACGGCGCCTGGGGAACCGCGACGCCACCGCCTAGGCGTTTTTTGACGCCTTGTCCTGGTATCGGTCTCTGTCGTTCTGCTGTTGCGGCCTCCTGTTAGTGTTTGGCGGCCAGTCCCCTTTTATATCCCTAACTTTTCTGTCACAACCCTTGATAGGGTGGTGACACTGCTTGTTTAGTGAATCACAGTATGCACAGTAGTGGAGTAGGTTATCATGATGTGCTGGTAGGGGGCAGCCTGCGCGTGAATTATACGCCCTGCAGAGGGCTTGCTTGTCGTCCGCGCTAGCCGCCTCTGCTGCTCTGGGTGTTTTGGCTTTAAGGCCACTGGTTGGTGCGAGACACAGGAGGACCCTGTCGTTCTGGATCTTCTGGTACTCATGCCACTGGTAGTCGTCCCTCTCTATGGAGTCCCACACATGTTGGGACCATGACATGACATCCTCCCATTGTCTCCCTTTTGAGTCGTGTGTGACTTCCTCCAGGTGCTTGCTTATAAATGGGCGGTCGTCGGGGGCGTAGGCCTCCGGGTGGTTTAGGAGGGCCATAGTGGCCTCCAGGTATTCCATCCTGGTGAGCTTGGACCTAATGTCCAGGCGCTGTTTGAGTGTGTGGCAACAATGGCGTTTCACATACATGTATGGCTTGTATATGGGGTGGTCACATAGTGGATCAAACAAAGGGTTATTCCTACCAGAATGGGTGTGCTTGTACTCCTCCCCTTGCAGCTCATGGTCAATATACTGCCCGATCCCGGGGGCTGACCACAGCTGACGTGGTGGGGGGAGAGTGCCCCGCCTGTGAGGCGGCGGGTCGATGTTGGCGTCCGTCCGCCCAGCTCGGTGGGCGGAGAAGGAGCGGGGGGACGCCGTAGCCACGGCAACCCTGCCCGGCCTGGGCGGTACCGTGGAGTGGCGTCTGTCCCTGCCTGTTCGGTGTGTTGTCGCCCTCCTCCTGGGCGGTGGTTCGTCGTCCTCTGCGAGGGGGTCGTCCTCCAAGGCGCTGTCGTCCTCCAGTGGGTTGGGGCGCACTGGGGTGCTGTGTTGGCGGGGCTGGGGGCCCAGCCCCACCAGCAGATCCAACTTGTCCGTCATCCTCCTTACGTCACCTCTTAATGCTTGTAGATCATCTTCTACCTGATCAATCCTTGTGTTGGACAAGCTTGCTCCTGTCGACCTGTTTGACCTTGATGAGGCCCTGGACACCGAGCGCGCCGCTGCGCTCCTGGACTGGGCCTTCGATCTGGAGCGTGGGGTGGAGGCCTCCAGGCGTGACCTGGAGCGTGCCGGCTGTGACCTTGACCGGTCCGAGCCGGCGTGTGATCTGCCGGGGAAATCTATCTCTGAGTCGTTCGTGATCTCGTCAATGGTGACGTAGCTCTCCGACTCCCTGGAGAAGGGGAGCGTGGAGCCCCCAGGTCCTCCCTGTGAGGGCTCGTCGTAGTTGGTTATTGACAGGGTCGACGCTGTGTCGGCCACGGATGAGTGGGTGCTGTCCAGACCGGCCCGCCAGCGGCGGGTTGCGGCCCTCCTTGCTCGTTTGTCCATCCCGGTATTTGTGGACCGTATATCCACCTGTGGTAAATCACAAAGTCTGCGGCATGCGAGTGACCGCAGAGTGGGGTGGGGAGAGGCTTGTAGCGAGCTCTCCTATGTATTCCAGCCATCGGGGTCCCGGTGGCGGTTGGGGCGTCCGGGGACCAAATTAAAGTAGATGTTCTCTCTCTGACAGAAACGGTTGGAAAGATATTTGAAGTTTTTGTGAGAGAGGAGGAAATGAGTGGGGGGTTGCCCGGAGTTGACCAGTTTACAGGAAGTGATGTCATACAGGTGAGGGGGAACTCCTATAATTAATACATTATGTATACACCAGGTGTAGTAGTAGTATATAAATAACTTTGCTATTATTTCTCCAGGGGGCGTCAGTGACCCCCCACACGCCCACTCCTGGGCTGTGGGGACACATCAGTGCCATCAATTGACTTCAGTTAAAAAGGGGTAAAATAAATCTTTCAATCCAGCACATTCAGCAGCTAATTATGTCCAACTGCAATACAATGCAGCCGCCTGTTTGCTCGGACAATTAAGGCCCACTCCATAATGTCCCATTATATCTGTTTTACTTTCTGACCGTTTATTTATTTTTTCTTCTTTTCCTACTTTTATTTAAGCCAGAACACAACAATTTTAGCCATCCAGAAAATGAAATGGGCACTCTGGCTTCGGATCTGATTACATGCTATCCATAGCTATCAATTCCAATTTTCAACAAAAGTCAAACAAATTTGTAATTAAGTGGGAGATTGCTGGTTGTAAGCTATTTATTTTGGGGTTGGGTTTTTAGATGATATATGAGTTGATCCATGATGACATTTAATGGAACCTCTGTGACCAGCCAGCATAGCAAGGTACTTACTTTTTATAACTATTTTATTTAGATCACTTTACATGTGCCAGAATCCCTATCTGGTTATTTCCTCTCGTGGTACCACTCACACAAAGAGAAGTCACTAGAAACCAACTGGTACTATCAGATGGAGGGACAGTGAAATGACCTCAATTTCATGGTAAACTGCCTACTGTATGGTCACTACCCTGGAGGTCTTGCCATTTATTGGGAGGTACCGGCCATTGAGCTGTTATGAACAGAATGATGAATAAAACGTTTTGCTATCTGTGTTAATACTTGAAACGACATTGGCTGCTCTGTGCACTTTTGGTTGAACTACATTCAAGGCCTTGGTGGAGAGAATATTTTCTGAATATTGATCATTATACAAGTAGATTATTCAATAATGGTTTATTGATGTATGTAAGACGGGGCGTACTGGGTACAAAAGCTACCTTGTGCGACCACACTCTGAAAGAATCCTCTCTTTATCCTGAGTAAACAAGATCCAAAACTTTGGGAAAGACCCATTCTGATTGGCTGGAGCTAAGACCTCTGCTGGTCATCTACCTGACATACACAAACACCAGTGTGTATGTCCCTGCTTGCCGATCTGGTCAACACCAAGGTTTGATTCTCAGACGCAGCTCTAAGCTACTGTTTTGCTTTCTAACCCATATGTTTTTCTCTTACATTATGTGATTTTACTCTGTGCAATCATGCTCTGTATTCGCACAATGAAATAAAATATATTGCAAAAGAAGTATTGTTAGGCTCATCCCCCATTGTTTGCTGCACACCTGCTTGCTATAGGATTGCCACTGGAACAGCTTAAACTGTGGATTATGGAGATTATCTAGAAGAAAGTAGTTCTGGCATGGCAGACATCTAAGTCATTCCTCTGCTTTTCTAAACAAAAGTTCCAAGTCAATTTGCATGAACTGCAGGATACAAATCACCATGCATTTCCCCTGCCAAGCCATGCTGAGTTTATTGGTGCAGAGAGATCTATTGGTAATTAGCAAAGTCTGCTACCCCACATTCTACCAGCTCGGAGGTGGCAAATCCTAATGAAAAACTACATACAGCACATGCAGCGCGTGCAAACACGTTATAAATCTATTGAAGCTGAGTGCCTCAAAAGAAATTACCAGAAAGGTATAATAATCGCAGTCAATGTACAAGTTGAAAGACTCAAATGTATTTTCTATAGCAGTGTGATCGATTCAGTAAGATAGGTACATGATTTACCCACGCTTATAGTCATGTGCATAATACAATAGCGGCATAAAATGCATTGGTATCTGTGGTAGTAGTATTAAATACAATACGATACAATAAAACAATGGACTTTAAGGAATATACATAAGTATGCTGTTTTCTATTGTCAGTTTGAGTGCAGCAATTCATGATTCAGTGCTATGCTACTATTGCTGGCATGTAATTAGAGAGACCCAAGAACAATGCACAGCTTCACAGGTTTAAAGAAATCTAAATTCTGAATCACAACTCTCAAAATTACCACTATTATTCAGCTAATCTAACATTAGAAAAATGGTTTTATATGGTATATTATACAGGGTATAGTCTCGTAGCTGTACCTGGGTGCCATAACAATTATATGGGAATGTTACCATGTGTCCAGTATCACGCCTTTATCTGTTTATACCACCTTGATTATTGCTCATAAAGCTAGAAACTGTCTCTTTCCCCATTTTGCCCATGGGATGGATATCCATTGAGGAATTAATCATCCTGAGACTATAAAAGCAGGATGGTTCCCAGTGAATAACAACTCACTCCCTCCCATGCATACCAACCCCAGACCATGTTAATGTGTAACTGGGCCCCTTCTACCCAGTCTCATCATTCATCCTTACCTGTCCGCATCTCTCTGTTGCAACACCTTGCCTAAACTGTGACTCTGCATCAAGGTTGACATCACCAGTATATGGAGAAGATGGACATGGTGAATGAAAGAGTACCTTTGTTACTGTGTGACACATTGCCAACGCTATATCGGTATCACATTAATGCTCTAAAACAAGTAGTGTAAGTATATTTTCCCTCAGACATGCTAGTGAGGTTTCCATTTTAATCAGAGTCAGGAATGGACGAAATCGGTTATTTGTACATCAACTGTAGGGAGAGTGTCTGACCGTCCCTAGTGCTGCCACCGCCTGTTCCCGGGGTACACACACACTGCCTTAGATCTGTCTGCAGGAACCAGCGGTGTAGGTATCTGGGTGCACGTGGTGTTGTGTGTGCGAGTCTGGTATCTCACCATTTCCCTGCCAGGGTACCTGGGGCTATTGTGTTGGATAACGTCTAGGCTTTAACAGCACCATATTGATTATGGTGAGGACATCCACAGAATGATGTCACCTCTCTAGGGGATTTGTGTTGATGTGTTACATACTAGATTTAATGGTTACAGTAATGTTTGGATGTACTACAGAATAGTATTTATTTTGCTGCACTATAAACCTTCTATACATTCTGCTCCTCAAATATTTGATTTCGAAGTATTATAGGATATAAACTTATTGAAATTTGGTCTATTCTTTTTTTCTAAATTACTGATACACAAACCAGAAAAGTGACACTGACCCATCTACCACAGCCTGTGGCTTTGACTTAGGAGGTACAAGGTATGCAACACCTGAAGGTGACTCAGGATCTCGGTCTCTCAGTAAAGACCTGAATAAAACATCAGAGCATCCTTCACAACTGACAACCCCCTGGCTCCCTCTCACATACAGTCTGGGCTAGAAGTGGCACTGAAGAGACCATGTAGGGTGTCCCCTCAGCGCTGCCATTCACATTACGCTGCAACAAATTCCCTGATTAAGTGCCCTCTCAGTATAGAGATAAATCAGCTACCTGCCTGACGATACACACTTACTTCAAATAATGGTAGTGTAAGCCCAGCATTAACATTGAGATATCTCTTCACAACTGACACACCTGTACTCCCAGAGCATCTGGATCAGTCAGCAGTTGCTATGAACCCAATAGCGAAGAGATGATGGTATCTAGAAAAGGTATAAAATAATATATGCGAGTAAAACCAGTGGTTCATTACAACAGTTTTAAATGGAGTAGAGAAGGGAAGCAGATAGAATGGGAAGGTCTGCTGGTATTGTGAGCCTTCACAGAGAAAAGAAGTAGAATCACTGTAACTCTCAAATGAGAGTCCAGCCCCGATCACTGAGGTAACTCTCCCTACAACTCTAAAGTGACTTCCAATCAGGGAGTCACAGTGATTCTACTTCTTTTCTGTATTTTGATGACAGTCTGAGGCCATACTATGAGGCAGAAAAACAAAACGATTTTTCAATTCCCCGAGCTGTCCAAATAATAGCCATTGGTAATATTGCTAATTCGAATATGAACTGTCCTAATTTCTAATCACTATTGTGTGAGCCCCGTGGGATGGTGGGGGGACAACACACTACCCTCATCTATCTTCTTGACAGTCACCAGGGACTTGTTGGAGTGATCGTAGCACTTAATAAGTAGCACCTGATATGGGGATCTAATCTGAGGCGGCTGACATATTATACATGGTCACGCACGCTTATGGTATACAGCTACTTAAAGCTGGGCCGTCAGGGAATAAGTTCAGCATTTTCCATGGATGGTCTAAAATAACAGTTCCACCAGAGGACAGCAGTGTTTGGACAGGGGACCATGAGAATATACCATATTCACCCTATCTTGTGCCGGTAAGAGCTGAGCTTCCAGCCCTTAAGAGCCCTCTTGTGAACCAAAACTGAACTATATCCAAGACTGGCATAGACCAGAACCAGCCGACGGTATTGATGGGCAACAGTAGACAACTGCTCAGAAGTAAAGCAGATTCTTTGCTATGACATTGTATGTTATAGCTATGGTGTATAATTATCCTCCAGGCCACTGGGCAATATATATATATATATATATATATATATATATATATATATATATATATATTTATATATATATATATATATATATATATATATATATATATATATATATATATATATATATATATATATAAGAGCCCTCTTGTGAACCAAAACTGAACTATATCCAAAAGTGCTTTTGGTCTTACTTCAACCATGACGGTCAAGATTTAATGTACCACAACATTCTATGAACAAATGCCTTTACATAATATCATAGTAGATGGATGGCAGCTTTCTATTATAGAGTATAGACCAGACTACAGTGCCACTATCAAACCATCATCACTGTGCACCAACCAGCTGTATTCAGTATTATGGACCCCATATCTCCCTCCCCTCTATTGTGAGAGCCTTAACAAGAGCAGATACGGATACGTTCAGAGTGGCTGTGGTAACATGACTTCCGCATCCACTCGAGTCTCTCATGATGTATCAATACAGCACTTTACTTCTTTCAGAGTAAGAGCGAGAGATGGATCATGCTATAGGTAGATAGAACACAACATTCTACTGCACGACCAGGGGCGCATGCATAGAAATAATTGCAAAAAGTACTGCAAAACATTAAGGAACCTGACCTTGATACTCTTTTATATGAGAAAATAAGACCTATCTATTTCACAGAAATACTATGTTGATATCAAAAAGTTGAAGCTAGCAATTCTGTGAATTACAGAAGTACCAGTCCTCACTATTAGTAGCTACACCAATCATAAGCCCGCACCTGTTGGATGGCTGTGCCTACTGTTTACTCATGCCTGCATGGACCATGATTTCCCCTACCACTGGAATTCTCCCGACACTATTCAATGGCTGAGGAAATACCCTGACGTCTTATGCATAATTATGTGAATCAGTTAGCCAATCAGAAAACTTTCTTAGCTACAGCTTGGTGGGTGCCATTTTAAAATCCTATGGTGTGCCCCAAAGTTGTAGACATGGTAACTAAACATCTTAAGAGTTTCATTAAACGTTCAAAATGTTTATCCCGCGCCAATTGGCTCCTATATACATTATGAAGAGGAGAACAGTGGCTTTCCATTAGTGCCTATAATGTCCTGCTGAAAAGTGTTTACATGCCATGGGTTTGGCTTTATTTAAATGATTAGTATGTGTATTGGAAGTCTGCCAGGGGGTGAGAGACCGCAACATGTGCATTCACACCCCAGGTGGCTGCAGGTAAGGCCGGGGCACCCCCCCCCCCCAACCCTGCATGCCCCTCTCCAGGAGGGTAAAGCTGTGAATGCTAGGGGGTCCATGCCCATGGGTGTATTCTATAGCAGCTTTCCTCCAATAGACGGGCCTTTTTATGGGTGAATAATCCTGAATTGTGTTGCTTCTAGACATGCTAGACGCGAAATTTTAATAGTTTTGACATTCAGATGGCATGGTGCATCAATACAAATAGGTATTATAAGGATGTAATAATTTTGGGATTCCTCTGTGGTAATGCTACTATTAGAGCTTAAAGAATATAAATTATTATTAGACCAGTTCTCCTTTCCTACTCATAAAACAGATGTCAGCCAATAGCATTGACTAAGAGAGAACAAATGGCCTGCTCGGCCAGTCACCATTATATTTTAAGAGGTTATAAGAACCTTGTGTTATATCCTAGGTCTGAGTTAAGGAGCATAACTGCCATGGCCTGATCAAGCCATTGTAGCAAAAACCAGCCCCAGCCAACAGTATGTACAGTGTCACCTTAAGCAAATATCGACAACTGCCTAAGGGATACAGAGGAAAAGCATAATCTTAGCTTTGACATTGACATTGTATTGATAAATATGGTGTATATCATTCAGGCTACTTGGCTCTTCCTGTTTGTATATATAGATGTCGCTACTTTTCCTATCACAATCTTGAAACACCGCCGCAGTGTTAAAGCCACAAAACACCGCCATACCTCAACAACAGCTACTTGCACCTTCAGGAAAGTAGGTTCTGCTTTAAGTAGATTAAAGCTCCTGACAAGCTGCTGCTCCTACTTTAAGCAGGTTTTAGCACATTTCCGGACACTTCATTGAGGTATTAAAGTTGCGGCTCCTACTTTAAGCAGAGTGTCTGCGACTTTAAATACCGACAAAAGATGATTATATTTGAAATAGTATGCAGTGTTCCTGCCTGCCCTGTCACTTCCTCCTGCAGACCCCTTATAACCAGCTCCTAACTCTGTCAGGTTGCATGTGACATGCAGGGGAGATATAACTAGAGATGGAAATTCTCAGTAGTGAGTCAGTACACATTATAGAAATGGCTCAAACACCACATACTATTCATAGACACCCAAACTCCCACCTGTTTTTTTGTAATAAAGTACTTCGTGCAGTACCACTTGCATTCTTTTACCTTTAATAAATAATATAAGAACCCACATTTAAATGCCGCTTATTTCCAGATTTCAAAGAAAGTTAAACCAATTTATAGTGGGGTAACGTCAGCAGTACGTTATCAAAGTATCAATCCTGAGGAATGATAAAATATTGTGGGAGAGATTATTGAAATCAGAACCAGTCTCAGTCGGAAAACTAAATGGTCAATCTGGCTGAGGATCTGATTACATTTTATCCCAAAGAGAAAAACAAGAAAATTACAACAAAAAAATCAAACATATTGTAAATTAAATTGGGGATTGCTTCTGGTTACCTTGTTATGATCATGCTAGTCGTTGGCTTATAAAATGGTCTATGAGTTATAGCTTTGAAGAGGAGTTCTGTAAGTGGCCAGCAAGACAATTAAGATATCATATTTCTCTACCCTTACCTTACTTTCCTATAAGAATCGACCCACACTGGTAGTGTGTTGACTGTGGAATATGGGGAACATGTCCGAGAAAGTAGTTCTGGCATTACAGATACAGTGAAATCTTATTATAAGGAGGGCTTTTTGGCAAGGTACATTTTGCTCTTTGTAAGCAATGTTCCTCATAACCAACACTAACAAGCATAGAGAGAACGGGCAATTTTGGCAATGGAAACGTGTTCCTTTAAATACCAGGAAGTGTCTTATATCAGTTCTCCTTATAACGATATGTCACTGTATCTTAGTTTCAGAACTGCTTTTCCAAACAAAAGTTCCAAGTCCATTTGTTAGACTGCGGAATAGACATCACCATGCTTTTCCCCTGCCCAGCCATGCTGAGCTAATTGGTTCTGGGAGATCCATTAGCAATTAGCAAAGTCTGCTACCCCATACCAGCTTAGTGGTGACAACAGTATGATGAACTACATATAGCACTCATGGCGTGCATGCTAACTAGTAACAAGTAACAGTCAAGAAATCTAATGACATAATATTACTTTACAAGGAAAGCATGTGTTGTTTGTCAAACACGGATAAATAAGCGCAAAGGCAGAAAGTAACCGTTATACAATATATCCGATTCCCATTGTACTAGCAGTAGTGCCACCCATAAATCAGATGATAGGGTATTAAGAAAAAAAATTCTCATTATTTTTGAATTATAATTCTATTCAAATACCACTAAGATATAAAGTGCCTGTTCTGCATTAAGTTGGATGTATCTTAATTGAATTGCCTTTGTATCAAGGACATCACAGTCAATCTTTATTAACCCTTTAAAGCCCACATATGCCTTAAAACTACATTTGTCTTCGTGATTCATCAACGCAGCATTGTTTAATTCATTAGCGCTGCATTGGTGCATCACATCAGCCCTTTAGTATCAAACTCGCAGGGTTGGGATGCTGCATGGATTCAGCATGGGAAATTTACTATCCAGCGCTGCATCCATGCATTATAAAGACTTGCATATTAAAGCATGATGCTGTTCTCAAAGGGTTAACCTGTACCAGATGTGTAAGGTTTTGCCGCCTATACTACTAAATCCCCATTCAAGCAGTGGGAAGCTCTCCTTATCTGTGATAAACACACATCAGCTAGTGTGAGTGGAGGAAGGGGGAGCAGTTTGCAGCCAATGTTAGGTATCTAAGAAAATAATACACACATGAAAAAAATTCCAAGGGCACAGTCTTCATGAAGAGGCCCTGGGAAGGTGTACAAGATAGCGGTGGAACAACAGCCTTGCAGATAACGTCAGCAAATACTCTAAATGCAGATATTTTTGCAAGTATGAATTTTCGCGGATTGCCCAAAAAACTGAATTTATTGTGTATTCTGATTTGCTGATTACGAAATTTGACACTCTATATCATTACTGTATCAATTTTCACACTGGACATACTTTTGCGGACTTTTAAATTTCGCTTCCTGTAATAACATAATCTTTGTATTAAGCAACACACTCAATCCTCCGTCCACCATCAGAGAGCTATTGGAGAAGTAGCAGCCCTTCAAGGACGGATGCTAGAAGATGACATTTGTCGGCATGAGGCACCAATGTAGCCCCGACGAGTAACTCTCCTATGTTGCGTTGGTGCATCATGCGGACCCTCTGGGTGTGTCTCAACCTGGTAGGGTCAGCTTGATGCTTGAATAGAAACCAGCGAGTTACTCACCAGGGCTGCATTCATCCATCATGACGACCAAAGGCAGGATGCATTAAGGCATTATGCTGTCCTTAAAGGGTTAGAACTAGCACCTGATATGGAGATATAATCTGAGGCTGCTGCCGTATAATACAGACTCACGCACACCAAGGTAGCTCCTTAACCCTTTCAGGACGCTATAGTGCTTTAATATGCTATGCCCTTTGTTGTAATGATGCATAAATGCAGCCCTGGTGAGAAACTTGTTGCTGCATTGAAGCATCATGCTAACCCTACAGGGTTGAGACACTCTCGAAGGCTCAGCATAATGCTCCAATGTAGCCCCAGCGATTTTGATCGCAGGAGCTGCATTGGTGCATCATGATGACAAATGTCATCTTTTTGAGTCATCCATCCTTAAAGGGCTAATGTACCACAGCTTGTCATGTCTCTTTTGTGTGTGATTAGTCCAGTCCTTTCCGGCACACAAGCTGGTATGCTTGCTGGTATAGCCTAAATCTTACAGGGCACATCTTTGATGGCAGTTATTTTATTATATAGACCAGAGTACTGTGGCACTATAACCATAACTCGACTCCACCAGCACAATGTATGGACCCCATCTCCACAGGCCTCTATTGTATGCTACTTGACAAGAGTAGGAAGAGACCAGTTTATGAGTGCCTTTGTGAACATGACTTCCACATCCACTACAGGCTCTCATGTTATACCAACACAGGATAGTGCTTCACCTGAGATTGATGAATCTTGTTATGGGTATATAGCACACAGCATTGTATGGCAACTCTAGGAGGGCGTCCATAAAACATGTGCAGGAAATCCTGACTACAAAATACCAAGCAGCCAGGGTCTGATATGCTGCAATAAGAGAAAACAAAGTACTTACCAATAGGGAATTTTGCTAAAGGCTTTGCTAAAGACTTGGCTAAACTGCTAAAGACTTTGCCCTAGACTATTTTAGTATGGATGTGATATTGATATCTTAAATGATGAGAGCAACCAATTATGTGAGTTTTGCAAGTATCAGTGTGTCATCATCAAAATGTTTTAAAAAGATGAATACCAGTGTTTGACCAGTCCTTCCTCTCAGAATCTTGTAAAGAAAGATGTCAGGAAGTCACAAAGTGAGATGGTCAGGGTTATGTGTGGACAGATACTATCGGCCCTTATGGGGACAGCTCGCCTTCTACAAATCTGATCAAATCAGTTCCCAGAGCTGTCAATGATGGGGCCACCAACAGTTGCACCACTATATCATGCATCAGTATCCATTACTTCCACTCCCTGTTGCTGTGAGTAATAAAGACTTGCCCATTTGTCGACCTTGAAGGGTGAGATACTAGTCCAGTAAGAGTCGGAATTGAGAGAGCAGAGGTACTCAAACCTTTTATATTTCAGCCATGGCTTTACAATTGGACAAACTAGATCTTACAAAATACCGTTTACTCATCATAAAAGAGGAAAGCTATATGTATAAAAGGCATTAGGAATTTACAAATAAGGTACAAAATTGCCATAGCAACTCTAACCTACTCAGCCCATTTTGACACAGACCAGTAACAGGGGACATTATTTACAGTGTCAATCTGAAGGATGCAGAAGTAAAGCATATTCTTGGCTTCTTGTATTCTTATTATAACTATATGTATGTTCTGCAGACTACTAATCTCCTCCTGAGTGTATGTATGGAAATGTGGAGTCACTCCTTGTCCTGTCACCCCCTCCTGTCACTTCCACCTGCTGACTGCCTTATGGCCTCCCCCTAAGACTGCCCTAACACTGTAGTGTGACATGTGGCATGAATGGGAATGATAACAGCATAGAGATGGAACTTGGCAGCCCACAAAACACATGTATAGATGGCCATCACACCACACACTGTACCAGGCAGACACAAAGTCCCACCTTGGCTTTCTGTAAGAAAGTACTTCTGGCACCACCACAAGCATGTTATGACCAGAAACATGAATGTCTAAACTTTACCTCTAAATGTAAATCCATAACACCCTTTAACATAGGTTCAGTCAAAGTTTCGTGGTTTCTTTTTCAGCAGCATCTGCTATTAAGTTTCATTTATGAGAGAAAATCTAATGGTGTAGTACAAAACATTGTGTGAGTCAATTCAAGATAAGCCATAGTAAAAAGGGATAAATGATGTATTTCACCTACAGCAACTAATGACCAGTCCATTAGGATGTGATGATTCTGTCCTGCCTTGCCGTTGTTTGTTTAGAAGTTGAACATAGGCATTTGAAGGTGTATGTGGTCATCATGACTGACCACATACAACTGCAGTACTAACCGGTGGCCTGTGTACTTACACAAGGTCCACTCCATAATAACCCATTATATAAATTATACTGTCTGACTTTTTATGTTATCCTATTTCTTTGTTCTATCATTCAATCCAGGACAGGGAATTACTAACCATCCGGAAAATTAAATGGCCGATCTGACTGCGGATCTGATTACATTCTATCAAACACTATTGTTTTCATAGTTGAACAACAATGACACAAATTGGTAATTTAGAAGATTGCTGGTATAAATGTCTGATAGCTATTGGTTCTGCTCTCATTACATTAGGTATTTAGGGTATAAAATGATCTATTAGTTGATTCATGATGACATTGAATGGAAACCCTGTAACCAGCCAGCATGACAATGTACTTTCAAAAACTTTGACTAATGGTTATTAAAAAAGCTTTTTCCATTGGATTACTGCAGATCTTTGATAATTTATATCCTATGGCGGCCCCTGGTAGATGGAGTGTACAGTCCACTGTTACCACCTAAGACCATATTAACTACTAAACCCCTGTTGCTGCTATTCCTGATTAGATTTCTTTCAAATTTAAAAACACATTAAAAAATATGAGGAGGCAAACTACTTTTTCTGGCAACTGAAATGTGGTTTCATCTGTGACTAACTGAATAGGTTTTGAATAGGCTTGGTGGACTGTACACTCCATCCACCAGGGGGCGCCATGGGCTTCTGAGCGACTGCTAATTGGCCAGTGGGCCCTCTTAGTATTCCTTGCTCTTTAGTTATACTCTAAGACTCCCAGAGAGCCTGTGTGAGGAGGCATCTAGAGGGTTGTGGGGTAGGCTCTGCAGGAGATGGTGATATATTTACACAGAGTCTCCATTTCACGTCCTCTCTCACTCCTGTCCCTAAAGCCAAGTCTGGCCTTCCGGCTAGATTTTTTGATGTCTCATTCTTGTTTTTTTGTCTTTCTTATTACTAGCAGTCCTATGGAGAACATGTACATTTCACATTTGCAGTAGGAATGAGTACAATTAACAAACAGAGAAAATAACCTAGACAGCTAATTATGGCCTCTTCATCTCAAGTTCCAGAATTCCCAAATCTCTACTCAAATGTAAATGTATTCATGTTCTCCCACTCATACTAACGTTGTTGGACTATGACATCCAACACCCTTCCATTTGGGCACTGCGTTTTATACTTCTGTGTTGGTCTAATGCAGAATGCAGCTACAAATCTTTCCTCTGCAAGCTAATCTGAGCTAATTGATTCAGAAACATGTATTAGCACTTAGCAAACCATGCCACCTCATATTGTTCAAGCCTCAGCGGTGACAGCAACAATGTAATCAGTAACAGATGATATTGCTGCCAAGAATTAAAACACCCAGGATGTGGTGTGTGTGAGTGTGGGCACTGCCTAAGTCTCACATTAAATTACGAATATGGAGTACTATGGTCATCCATAGTACTGTGCATATTCAGCGCAATATAATCTTAGTTTTAGTTTAGACACTTTCCCCCCATTCAATACCCTGCAGCTGCTGTAATACACATAGTGTTAATCTCACAGTAACCCAGTGCTATAATAGTGCCTTATTGCTGGCATTCTACTATGTCTGTGGTACATAGCTTTATAGTCATTTTGATTGTGCTCTGTAATAGGCTGGAACCCATTTCCCTGCACTCTCTGAGGTGATTAATTACGTTTCTAATTACTCTACTGAGGCGATCAATCTGAGAGTATAAATCCATCATTCTGCTGCCTGCTGGTCCCCAACGCATTGCAGCACACTCTACATGCATACAGAGAACGTAAGGCCATGCTAACCCTTTAAAGATGGGATACTGCTTTAATGTGCAGGGCTCTTTGATGTCATGGTACATAAATACAGCCTGTAAGTCTACTTGCCAGGGCATGGCTCAACACAGTAGGGTGACATGATGCTTCAATACAGAACTGGTGATTGCATCATGATGATCAAGGGCATAACGCAATAAAAGCACTATGCAGCCCTGAAAGGGTAAATGACCAAATGGACCTCTCCAACTCGCCCGATTATTCTTCTTTACCTGTCTCTGTACCACTCTCTAACACTGAATTGCACTGCCCTCACCCTCTCACCACAACTCTGCACCAGCCTGAAATCTGAAGTGTGCGGGGGGGGGGGAGACGAGTTGCAGAATACATGTCCCATATCATATGTTTCAAATATCTGAGAAGTAGCACAGTAACCTTGTAATAATTATGATCTCAGACTTCAAAAACTCATAATCTCTTCATTTGTCTACATGATATATGCATAAGGGGAAGAAAAGCATTTACAGGTTATTTCTAGTTAGAGGGGAGAATAAAAACATCATAAAACCAAAATGTAAAGGTGAGTTATCAGTGATACTGATACTCCCCTTAGGACTTGTGCTCTAGGAGCTATAAGGTATACTGCACCTGGAGGTGACAGGAAAAGTCTCCCACCCTCCTAGCACAGGCCTGAATAAAACATCAGATAATCCTTCACAATTGACAGCCCTCAGCTCTACCTGCTTCAGTCTAACTGGCACTGATGGTGCTACCTAGGGCACTCAGGAAGCCCCACAGAGTGTGTCATGGGTCATACTGTTCACACTACACCCTCAGAAAAGTGAGAGTCATTGTCGCTAAAACGACCCTCACCTGAGAGTCAGGCAGTGCCCTCAGGTGAGGGTCGTTTTAGCGACAATGACTCTCACTTTTCTGTGTGTGTACATTAGGATATCTGCTGCATTTGCACCTCATATGAGTAGATTTAGAGGCTCCCTTAAAGCTGGGCCGTCGGGGAATAAGTTCAGCATTTTCCATACATAGACTAAAATTACAGTTCCATCAGAGGGCAGCAGTGTTTGGACATGGGACCATGAGCATTGTCCAGCTACAATATATTCACCCTATTTTGTGAATGTAAGAGCTGAGCTACCAGCCCTTAAGAGCCCTCTTGTGAATCAAAAATGAACTATATCCAAAAGTGCTTTTGGCCTCACTTTAACCATGACAGTCAAGCTTTAACTCAAGTGATGTATGGTATAATCATAAAGAGAATGCTGATTTGAGGACAAAATAAATCATGTTATGCTCGTCTGGTGTATCACGTTGGTGTATTCATATTGGAGTTATTGGCTTTGATATTCTTCAGTAGAATAAATTGCCTCACCAGATACTGTTCCGGGAAAAGGAACCGTAATAACAAAATGATACAAAAATCGAATTGCATGAAATCGCATTCATGAGTCATGCCTCTAACGCTCATATAATTCAATCTTGAACAGGAGCTTTCAGAATGTGGTTTCCTGTAATAACTATTTCTGGGAATATATTATTTTACCTCCGATACTACTAGATAAAACAGGTCGCCACTCAGCGATGCACTGCACCCAAAGTAGGCCCCATCATAACTTTTCCCTTGAGATTGAAATTGTCGCGACACTACGATACTATTTCTGATATGCTAAGGCATTCCCACAATGCAGTTTACTGGGTCAGACGAACGCTGTCCACGCCACGATTGCCAGTAGCAGAGCAGCTGGTAGTACTTAATGATTATTTAATAACTAGCATCTAAGATGGGGATATAAGCTGCCGTATAATACATGGTCAGGCACACTGAGCATGATATGATGGGGGGGGGGGGAGGGGGGGAGGAGGGCTGGTTGTCTTGTTGGAGTTGAGATCTTAGGCCTATGTACTGCAGAGAGACACAGGTGTCAATTCAGAAGAAATGTCATTTAAATGTGACTGATAATACTGACTAGAATCCTTCAACTCCAACTTGCTTGCTGGGTTTACCAAGCAGACAAGTTAGCCCACTAAACCGTAACTGGCTGATGATAACATTGTGGATGAAAAGAAATCTTTTATTATATACCAAACTACAGTACCATTATAAAAACATAACTCAGTACCACCTTGCACTATTCAGTATATGGGCTCCATCCCTCGTCCTATCTATTGAGAGCTGCTTGACAGGAGTAGAAACAGACCTGCCTCAGAGTGCCTTTAGGAACATGATTTCCGCATCCAATAGAGCTCCTCACCATGTATCAACACAGGATAGTGCTCCACCTTAGAGTTAGGGCTAGAGATGGATTGTGCTGCTACATAGATACAATGGCTATTGCAGCTCCAGTTCCAGGCTGCCATCTCACACACTTTCTGATGGAGGTTCATATGATATTGAGTTATACACTAGGACTCCCAGAGAGCCTCCTTTGATGAGGAGGCATCTAGGGGATGTCTGAGGCATGCCCCACAGGAGACAATGATATATTTACACACAGTCTCCATTTCGCGTCCTTTCCCACTCTGGTCCCTAAAGCAAAGTCTGGCCTTCTGGCTCGATGTTTTGGTTCATGACACCTAGCATCCTCCCTTGACATAGCGTTGACATCTTTCCTACTTGTGTGTGGGTCTAATGCAGAAGGTAGCTGCAGATCATCATGTCTTTTCACTGCCCAGCCAAGCTGAGCTAATTGATTCAGAAAGATGTATTAGCAATTAGCACAACCTGCCGCCCCATATAAGGCTGAGAGGTATCAGCAGCAGACTATCAGTGAGAGATAGCATTTATCTCACAGAAACCCAGTCCTGGTGCCTGGATAAATGTCATTTAATTACAGTGGGAATTGTACCATGTCCCAGTGTATGACGTTTTTAAACTGATTGCTGTACTATTCGCTGTTTCCCATTTTACCACACTCTCTGTGGGAAGCGATTAATTATGTTTCTTTTTATCTACTGAGGCGATCAATCTGAGACTATTGATCCATTATTTTGATGCATAGCAGCACACTCTGGACCATGCATACAGAGAACATAAGGCCATGTTAACCCTTGAAGGATGGCATACTGCTTTAATCTGCTATGCTCTTAGTCTTTATGGTTAAATGCTGCACTGGTGAGTTACTTTCCAGAGCTGCATTAATGCATTATGATGATGCAGGGCATAATGCATCTCTTAGGGAGTGATCATTTTTAACATAAGTGGGTGGCGGATTTGGGAGGGGGCAAACATATTTTAACCCCTTGACAGGGGGGGGGTAAAAATGAATTTGACGTATTTTGGGCGTAAAAGCCTGTGCCTCAAAGAGCCCACGTGCCATGTCAACCCCATGATCTGGGGAGGGGTGTTGCGCTCTCAGCTCAAAAAACCATCATCCCCTCCCCCCCCCCCCCCCAGTTGTTAAAAAATGATCACTCCTTAAAAGCGCTGTGCGGCCCTCAAAGAGTAAATGACCAAATGGACATACAAATCCTACCTTACAATTTGAATGCCATGTCCTGGGCATCATTACCTTAGTTATCCTACAACTTGCACATGCACCTTCTAATATATTGGATATAAAGATATCGCTAGTAAGTGTCCAAAAAGTCATCCTCTGACCCTATAAAGAAAACTGAAGGTTTCTGCATCATATAAATGCCAGTAGATATTCAATACATGTAACTGTAGAAATAAATGTTGAGCATGCAGTATGCAACATAATACTGTAACCTTTCATGTAAACATGTGAACACGCAGGTTGGAGCAGAGAATCAAACATTTCCTAAAGACTGCTAGGAGAGTGGCTGAGTGTCCCTAGTGCTGCCACCGCCTGTTCTCAGGGTGCACCAGACCTGCCTTAGATATCTCTGCAGGGACTAGGGTTGCAGGTGCAGGTGCTAGTATGCAGGTGGTGTGGGCTATAATAGTGTTTTGTACATATAATCTAAATGCCCCAGCCTTTAGTCTGAAGTGGCTATCCAAGGTTAGTCATAGGGACATTGGTCAGGCGTGACCAGTGCAGTAAGATATCACTCGCCTATATCAATGCAGGATACTGATAGCAGTGAAACATCTCTCACGGTATGGGCCTCGTGCTTTCAGGTGTGAGGTATGCAACACCTGAAGGTGAAAAAAATGTCTCCCCGTCTCCCAGAAGTGGCGTGAATAAACATCAGATAATTCTTCACAACTGACAGCCCTCAGCCCTAACTGCTTCACACTAACTGGCACTGATAGTGCCACCTAGGGGACCTAAGAGGTACTACAGGGTGTGTCATAGGTCATACTGTTCACACTACATGAGAAGAATTGCTATATTCAATGGGATAGGATTTAGAGGCTCCCTTAAGGTAGGTCGATACCAATGAAAACGGGACCACTGCGCATGTTTCCGCGCATCTACCTTAAATATGTCAGAATGACTTCATATTTGGTGAGTGTTTGGTCATATATACCCTCATCACCCATGTAATTTTTGGGACAATTTTGATCAAAATTGAGCATTTTATCAGACATTATATTTTGTACAATAATTAAAGCTGTTTTTTTTTGCATTTCTGACATTCTTTTATCAACCATATTTATAAACCAATAAATGATATAATTCGGACTATAAAGGTAAATAGATTGCTTAAATATATCCTGGGCTACATAATGAGACCATTTCATAACATGATTATTCACATTTTACCCATAATGCAATACTTCAAATATCTTATTTAATACACTTTTGCAGTACTTTTTTACTTCAAAGGCCCAAAACACCAAAATAATGCGCGGGACCCTATGTTAAATTCAGTCTTAGTAGTTTCCAAATGATCTTAAATTTCATTTCATAAAGTTTAAGAAAAATGACAACTTTTTTTCTATTGGTTTTAATCGATTTTGTGTTTAATTAATTACAAATTAATCCATATTTTCAACCAAACATAGTTTTTTTACCCAGAATGCCACAGCACAGAACCATAAAAGTATTTTTGGAATAAAGAAAAATATGTGGGCGCTCATTGTGTGATGTTTCATATTTTTGTGGTTGCAAGTTATGGCAAAATAAAATTACAGAACTTGTGATATTTTTTTCTATTTTTTAGAGAAAAATCTAAATATGTTAATTTTTCAAAATTCTGTATTTAAAAAAGTAGCGTGGGACCCCCCTATTTTCTCTTCAGATATTTGTTGTAAATGATCTAAGGTACCTCTGGAAGAAATTTGGAGAAATTCTAAACTTTTTGAGTCAATGGTATCGACCTACCTTAACTCAAGTCATGGCACTCTTTACAATTGAACTACAAGTCATAAAGAGAAACTTGATTCACTGGAAACTATACTAGATACCTCACTTTGTTGCTGTTATTTATGTAGAGACTTAACTGTATGATGAGAAAGCACATTGCTACACAGTTCGATTACAAACTGTGATTCTGTGTAAATGACAGTATTATCTACCAGTGTAAATTGAATGTTAGCTTATAACAACCCTTCACAAGCTTACTAAGACTCTCCATGGATGCAGACTTTTGATTATCTAGAAAAAGTATAGAGAGGTAAAGATTTGATGCTTTCTCATCCTAATCTGTGATGGAGTCAGACTTCCATTGGAAATAGCTGTTTCCGAGACAATGTTCACAGTCTGGCCAAAGCTGTAGTTTTATCAGCCGGATAAACAATGTATGCTAACACATGGGAGGGCTTCATTCTCATTAGGAATGTGATCGATAATCCGGCCAGCTCACATTCCTCCACTCCCTGCCCCTACCTTTGTCATTCATGTTTGTCCTATTACACCACAATAAAGCAGACTTTGCTGTTGGCAACCCATTCCCAGTGCATGGACATGAAAGGACCCAATTTCGCATGTCTCACTTACAAGAAAAGCCTAAAATGTATCCTGATTCATTTCCTGTGTGAATTCTCCATTTCCCCATAATATTGGCTCGGAAAATTGGATTGAGTCTTTCATCAGTTAGGCAATGATCTAGATCTTTATTATCATTTCTAGACCCTTAACTCTATGTGTTTACTCCAGAAAGGAGATAGGAATGACAAATACCATTCCATCATTGATGCTTAAGTAGAAACTGTTATAAAATACTTTTAACTATCCTGAAACAGGCTGCCTGCAATAACGTATCATACCTCTAACTATAACCAGATACTGTCACATGTATCGGAGACTGAATTACATGAAACCGAGCTATCCTTCCATATTTTGAAATTCAATCTAAACAGGAAATATACCTTTAAGAGTGTGATTTTCTGATAACTGATTCCTGTATGAAGCAAATCCTCCAACCTTCCTGACAATAGGCGAGGGCCTGTTGGAGTGATCGTAGCACTTAATAACTAGCACTTGATATGGGGATCTAATCTGAGGCTGCTGCCATATTATACATGGTCACGCACACTGAGGCAGTAATTTAATGTACCACGACACGCTATGGGGGGTCGGTGTCTGGTCTCTTTACTCCAGTCCTGCCCAGTGCACAGATTGAGGTAAAGGCCATGGGGCCAATAAACTCCAGGATGAGGAAGCTCCCAATGAAGGGGCATCATTCCCATGGATGTGACAACATTTTATATTACAGGATACTAACTGGCCTCCAGCATTTAATTAGTACAGATAATGCTCTCTAGCATGGCCACCCTTGGGGCTGAGAAGAGGAGCCTCATTGGTGGGGTGGCTGCATTCGAGGAAGTCAGTTTCTAGTCATACATTCTAGTATATTGGGACCATGGAGAGGTAAATGCATTGAAGGTGTGGCGGCATTACAATAGAATGTTCCAGCATACAAAAGGGTGCTGATACAGACCAGACCAGACCTTAAGCCTGCAGGGCAAGACTCTATCAGAGACCAGACTGCAGTGCCCCCCCCCCCCCCCAACCAGCCCCCCCCCCCCCCCCCCATCTACCATTACTCAACCTGTTCTGTTCACCCCTCCCCCTGCCTGTACTCTATTATGAGCTGCTTGACAAGAGCAGGAACGGTCCTGCTTCAGTGCTTATGGACGAACATGACTTCCTCATCCGGTGGAGGCTCTCGTGATGTATCAACACGGCACTTTACTCGATCTGACGGGTTGCAGATGGATCATGTTATAAGGAGAGAGCACACAGTATTGTACTATACCTCTAGGGGCTAGACATGGATGCAGTATGTCCCTGTGTGCATTAAACTGTCCACAGCTGCTCAATGATAAAAGGGTGGTGAGGCATAAGCCTTATAAGGTGTAGGAGACCAGGCCATCATTCTCAGGAGGCCTAGAGCGAAGTTGAATTCAACATGCATTCCTGACCATCACTACTCAGACAGATATGCCTATGCTACAGATGAAAAAAAAGTTGATCAGTAGCAGATTCTGGTTAAACTCTTTTTATTTCATTTAGTACTCTCACTTAAAATACAATAATAAAATTATGGTCTTTCAAGACATTTAGATGTAGTTTGGATGTAGGTCCCTTGCCCACTGCCTTATAGAGGGGGTTCCAGTCTGGTCCTAGATTGAAAGTGAATGAGTATCAAGCAAAGACATGCTTGGAGAGTTGCTATTGACTATTAAGAGGATATCTGTCTTGAGCGTTTCCTTGAGCCACTTTCCAGGAATGTGATATTAGCTCCCACAGCTGCCACATGTGGCGCCACCATCAGTCCTCCCACCACACCCACCAGGGGGCAGTACATACCACTTCCGGTTTATGGATCTATGAGCGATAAAGAGGGATATTTATCCCAATTCACATTATAGTTATTATGCTATAGATGGTACATTGTCAGCAGCAGACTATAAAAGTGTGTATAGACATTTCAACAGAATAAATAAATAAACACTTGTAGCAATTGGGAGGCATTGGCAGCAGCTCCTTTACTCAGAATATCATGTACACCTACTAACACCTAGACATGCACCTATCTTTCATGGTGTCCCTCTCCATCTGGGGGAAATATCAGGGGGAAGGATCCATCCATTTAGAGCATACAGATCCCCTGCTGAGAGCCAAAAACATAGCAGTGGTCCTTTGTCCCTCATCGAGTCTCTATTCTAAGTACTACAGTGCGATCGCTTTCTCTCTTAGTGATACTGTATAGGGAGCACTGCAATGATGTACTTCTCAGTGCTTCTCAGGAATGAGCAATACAATCACAATCATCCTACCCCCAGCTGCCTCGCTCTTCTCCTCCTCCCCAGACATGTCCCGAGACTCTCCTCTACAAGATTCTTGTTTGATGTCCAGCGGTGGTGCGGACATAGATAGGGACTCTGGGGGGTTGTTTATAGACTAGATCTAGCCCCTCAAACGACCCAGCCCTACGTTAGCTTTTAGCCCTTTAAGGGCCACCTACCACTTCATTCCACAATGCCTTTGGTCATGATGCATGAATGCAGCCCTGGTGAGTTGTGTCAACTTATGTGCTGCAGTTATGCATCATGCCATACATGCAGGGTTGATACATTGCCTATGAATCGTTATGATGGATAAATGCAGTCGTGGCGAGTAGACCCACCAGGGCTACATTCATGCATTATGACAAGCAATAACATTAGCGCGCTATGCGTCCCTTGAAGGGTTAAGCTCCTAGAAGCACCTGGAGGCTCGTAAAGGCTGATGTTACCCTGGCGTGCTCAGAGTGATAGATGGGGAGACAGGTAGAGGCCCTGCAAACAAAATGTCAAGCGGAACTTTGGGCATTCTCGTGTCATAAATCGAGAATTTCTGAATGTTTCGTGAATGTTTTCTGGACATTTGATTGTGTCATATTTCCTAGAATATTTTGTGGTAAAACTCACCATTATTCTACTGGAATTTTTTGTTATTTGCCCAAGTACAACTCGGGAAATACACATCACCATTGATCATGTCACTAGGAACGTTCACTATTCTCAAGAATCTCCCGTGTTTATCTTGTATATACATCTTCTGCTTTTCCCGAGAAATACACACATTACTAACTTGTGTGATTCTTAATTTCCGTTTGGAGGAGGTGGCCATATTGTAGATGGTCTTTGTAGCTGAGGAAAGACTGCAGCGCCATGGTAGAACATGTGGTCGGGGGAGAAGGGGAACTAGAATGTAGCTGGTGTTTGCGTTTGTTCTTTCAGTCATTCTGCAACTCTTTATGAGTAGCCATGATAAACATTATTGTGAGGTTAATATTCTCCAAGGCTAGAAATGATGCATGAATATAGACTCGGCTGTTACCTGCCAGGACTTCATTTTAAAAAGTTACGACAGATGACACAGTGCATTAAAGTTGCTATACCTCCTCCCACTCTCAAACCTACATTTTCCTCATTTGATTCTCAAATGATTGTATAATCCTTCCCCTCTTATAATCTGTCATTTATAATGAGAAGAAAGTCTTAATATTTTGTTAGACAGGATTCAATCCCAACTACTATTTATATCCTGGGGTAGGGTGGCCGGACCATTTTTATAAAACGATATGACATAAACATGATGCATATTTACCAATAGCCCTAATATTCACATTTCCAAGACTACTTTTGTCATGGTGATGCAAGAAATAGGGAATTAGCTATAGTGGTTTGAATCTACCTCACCCTAACAAACCTTCTGACAGGTTTCAAACTGGTGCCAAGGCCAACATTACAGCTCATAGCAGTCTTCTTACTGTACCAATGTGCCACCTGGGGTGAATCAGCTGAAACAATGGCCTTCATGCTCCATTGCACCCCATAGACCCCTGTGTTATAGAGTGCTGCCATCTGGTTAAGCACCATGTCTAAACTGATAAGAAGCCTCATATATGACCCCCAGGAGATGCCCTGATGCTGGCAGGTGGTAGGTTGAATCATTTGCATTCCAAATGCATAATTTTCACCTCATTTAGCTCTATTTTCAGTAATCTACCGTAATCTACCAATTAAGGAGATCTAGAACAATAATTGAGCTAAAAGTACATAATTTTAGGAGGCTTATCTATGTAAGATATAATTGTCAGAAGTAACTATAGGACCTCCCATTACATGCCTGCATACAAGACGCTTCAAACAAAAAAAGAATTTTGTTGATACATGGATTTTCCATCAAACAGTGTCAATTCTCCAAGAGGATAGGTTCAAGAGATCACCCAGTTAAAGAGCTCAAGACAGACTCAAAATCTGAAGGTCTGTCAAGATTGCTCTTAATTTACATTATGTATTACAATTTATGATGCTTATTCCAGCTCATGTATGAAGGATCCATTCAAGATCTCTTCATACCAAGTTACTAGAGGTCTCCATCTGCTCCCTAGCCAAAATGAGAGGCCATCATAAAAGGGTAACTTAACATAGGATCAGATATAGATTGAGCGACCAGCTAGAGCCTCCGGCCACCCTACCTGGAGGGGTTTGGATATTTAGTGTTGACCAAAGCCATTAGGTGGCAGTAGTGAGCAGAGGGGAGCATGGAGGTTTTCCATTGATCAACTAACAAACACAATCTAGTACTAGTACAGGTGTATCCCTGTAGATGGCACTCCCTCGTTGATATAATTAAGTGCTGAATAGAATGCTGGAAGCATTTTGTTTTTCCTAATCTATTTCTTTAAGTTTAGCATGGTTTAAAGACACAAAATGTATTGGGATGCTATCAGTACACTACAACAAGCAGACTCTTAACAACTATGCATAAATTGAACTATCTATATATCTGAGGTAGTACAGCAGCTTTAAGCAGTGTGCTGCGGTTAAAGGGCTAGGAATATATCGGCTAATATATATCTAAAAACTATGCTATACTCAATGTGTTAAGGCATATACTAAACACAGGAACTGAAATAGTATCACTAACTAACAGAATCTGTGGGCAAAAATGGTTGGCATAGGGGTAAATAAGGGTGAAAGCGAGCGCATTGCATCAGAAAAACAGGTGACAAAATAGTATCAAACGAGGACAGGAAGTGATATCGTGCTATGGGGACTCAGGGGAAAAAAGCATTTCTCAGCAATTTAGAAGATTTCCCCTGAAGCCCCATATTTCATACATATCGCGCCGTGGCTTCCTCTCCTACATCGAGGGTATAAATTTGTAACTGGATTATCTTGATCCAGCCGGTTAAATTTCACCCCCTATAGGCAAATCATTGCCGTGCTGAATGGGTGGCTGTGGGGGCAGTCTATCATCAGTCCTGGAGACACACGACCTCCTGCCCAGTGCTGCTGTGGTGTCCCATCAATCCTCCAGACGGCGGCACTGCATGCTGGCAGGGTGTGGCACACTTCTCAGCCCTTACTCTGTAGTAGTTATACTACACCCAGAACCCTTGACTCATGTTATTGGTGACATTTAAGGCTGATCTCGAGTCGCAGACAAGTGTACTCAGCAGAGACTAAGCCAATATCCTGAGTAAAGGGCTCAGGGTGTTGTATTATAACTTACTTATACCACACCAGTGGTGAGTGTTTTCTCACCTTTTGTACGTTATATACAGTCGGGGCATGTTTTTTGTTCTGCTGTCCATGTGTGGTATAGGTATATATATCAGTATCCCACAGGTGCTCTCAGACTACAGCTACAGTGATGGGAATTGATACAGTGTACTCCCGTTTCAATATATTACAGAATGCAGCTGTGCCGGAACTGTGTGCTGGTCGGATATGATGCTCCTCTGACTACCATAACTCAGTTCTCAGGCTAAAAAAGGTTGACAAAGGGAACTATGATAGCATAGGAGAAAAGCAACTAGGAATAATCATTTCGCAGTCAGTGATTAAAGAGGATCTTCCAAGCTAATAAAACACGTTTTTCAAACAGAAATACGATATTTTACGTCAAAATAACGGTTTCACGCTACCTAACGTTTTGCCGCAAAAAGGAGCCATACAGAAACGTTATATAACCTTGTATAACTTTTGTTGTTTTCCCAAACACTATATCGGCATAGAGTCTGGAGTGGTGCCCATAATATCGTGATCACAGTGTACATTAAAGTATTTTCCATTAATGAGTTACAACGCATGGTTATCGTTGTTAGTTGCTGAAGTAGTATCACTAAACATAAGAGCCTCTGCAAGAGAATGTTTGCCACATCCTGGGGTACTTTAGGTAATGTATACATGTTGAAGTAAACTTTGCAGTCGCAGGGGTGGAGGAGTATTGGAGACTTAATTCTCTACTGACCGCATACTATAGTCTAATGTATCAATGCAATTACCGTCATAATGCACGCATGCAGTCGTGGTGAGCAAGTAGAGTTACTTTTAAGGATCATTCCCCCCCCCCCCCGCCTAAAAGGGTTGATAAACACCTAATGGGTCGGCGTGATGCATGAATATAGCACAGGCGGGTGGGATCTCTAGCATTCAATAATCGGGTTAAGCCACGACTAATCGGGATTTAGAGGGTGAACAGGTGGTGTGGTAATCCTGAGATGAACAGGATTTCCCAGAGGCCGATCCATGATGACATTTATATCGCTACAGTGCAAAAGTAGGAATCAACTGTTCTGTCCATCCATGATCCCTATCCGCGTAAATCCTCCCAACTGGTGGTTGAAGCAGACTGGGATAGACCTACATAATCTAGATATTGCTAGATCAATAGTGTATCATAAAGTGACATGTATGCTACATAAAAAATTAATCTTGAGCCATTTTTGATTATAATTTAAACCCTGTTTTGCTGTATGCAGCCCCCTGGTGGCCAAAGTTTGTACTAATACTCCCTCGAGGAGATCCCTTTTACTTATTGATCCACTTATAGATTCAACTATATCACCCATTGGTAACCTGTGACTTCAGTTAACGTTTTATCGCCCAGCAAAGGGTTGGCTGAATTACCAATGCGACAGTTAAGAGAAATGGTGCCTGATACAAAGTACACTTTGCCACAATCTGCACTACTTACACTACGCTCAGTACTGATCTGTATTCACAATGGCCACTTTGAGTGCAAATACGATCCACTATTGGACAAAGAAAAACTCAAAGCAAGCAATAGTTGCTCAAACCAAACCCAGTTAAAAGATAGGTTGCTCACTGCTAAATGTGGAGCTGCTGAGAATCGCGCCATTTAAAAGGTGGCATCAGACTGAGGCATATGGCTAAGTTGGTCACGTGTAAGTAGTAGACGACGTGCGAAATGGGGGTTTGTGCCAGGCAGATACTGCTATAGACCAATGCAGCATGGAAGGGTCACTTTCAGAAAAGGTGTTGATAAAGTTTTGAAATTTTTTAAGTCTGACCGACAAATACATGATATGTCCTCAAAATCCTGTATTCTAATGCACACTATTAAGAGATAATTTTCCTATAAATCCCCTTGTATGGGGTGTTCACAAATGTAGCTATTAAAGACGACGGCATTAGGATTCTGCTAAAACGAACATGAACTCAACTTTATTATGAGAAAGTCACCCCTTCTTGCTGCATTAGTCTATAGAATGAATTGGTATGGAAATAAATAATGACTATCCAGAAGAGCAACAATATGTTTATATATTTACAGTAGAATGCTCTCGTGTTGCCGTATCTTTATAGCACTCTTCATTCTAAGCACGATTTCGACCTGTCAACACGACAATTAAACTAAGCTTCCTATTCCGAGCACGTTCATAACAGAAGAAAACCTCCAACAGCTCCAAAATGAAAAATACTATTCAGCCCTGCGGGCATATTATCGAGTAGGAATGATGTATTTTTATCTGAATATTGACTTTAACGCTGAGTTATTTTACTCTGAGATTTCTGCCAGAAGTATGCAAATAGGACGCATTGCACATCGTTTTGTATGATGAACAGAGCGCTGCCCCTTGGTATGGTCATAAATCTGGGGCTGTAAAGGTTTATTGCAGGCAGACCAGATTTACGAGACCGCTCCCGGTCCTTCTCCTAGATAATCCGTGAGGAACCGCATAGTGGTTAATCCTTTAAGGGCGGCATGATGCCTTAATGCATCATACCCTTGGTCATCATGATGCATGAATGCAGCATTGGCGAGTTACTCGCCGAGGCTGCATTGGTGCATCATGACAACAAATGTCATATTTTAGCGACATCCGTCCTTACAGAGTTGATAAGCTACGTCAATTGTCAGCATAATGCATTAGCACAGCCCTTGCAAGTCACCTGCAATGCAGGTCTGCATTGTATGCATCATAACGTGTCCTGGCAAAGGATGAATGCAGCCCTGCAAGTACACTTGCTAGGATTATATCAATACATCATGACAACAAAAGGCACAGCACTCTAAAGCACTACGTTGCCCTCAAATGGTTAATGGTGGGAGAGAGTGTCCAGGGGATATAGTAGTGGTGGATGGCATGTGGGTGGCTGCGGTATGGAAGAATAGATAGAAATTAACGACTGACTGGGATATTGGGAAAACTCTGTGGGTTATTATCAGCTTGTTCAGTTACTGCTCATAGAAGCAGCAAACTCAACATGATTTAAAATATACAAATGAATAGGTAGGGGGTAGGGAGGGTGGCAGGTAGAAAGGTAAGTATATATGCTACTGATAGACAAATACATCGGTAGGGGGTAGGGAGGGTGGCAGGTAGAAAGGTAAGTATATATGCTACTGATAGACAAATACATCGGTAGGGGGTAGGGAGGGTGGCAGGTAGAAAGGTAAGTATATATGCTACTGATAGACAAATACATCGGTAGGGGGTAGGGAGGGTGGCAGGTAGAAAGGTAAGTATATATGCTACTGATAGACAAATACATCGGTAGGGGGTAGGGAGGGTGGCAGGTAGAAAGGTAAGTATATATGCTACTGATAGACAAATACATCGGTAGGGGGTAGGGAGGGTGGCAGGTAGAAACTTAAGATAGAAAGATATATATGCTAACGTATTCGATGTAATAAGCACCCGCTCCCCTCCCCCTAATAAGCACCCGCCTTTTTGTGACAATCTAAGGCTTGAACAAACGCTCAAATTCCATGATTTTGGAGACAATCAAACTCTAATATACTAGTAAACTTACAAGCGTGTAGGTATGTAGGTAGGTAAGTAGGTAGGTTGGCAGGCAGGTAGGCAGGTAGGTAGTTAAGTGGGTATGTAGGTAGGTAGGTAGGTAAGTAAGTAGGCAGGCAGACAGGCAGGTGGGCATGCAGGCAGACAGGAAGATTGCATATTGACTGGGTAGGTGGATAGGTTAAGGAAGTTACCTTGGTATCAGTGAGCACATTGCTCAAGAGCGCTGCTTTGATGTGCCAAATGACGACACGTCAAGATGAAGGCATGATCCATTATGCTGTCATGGGTTAATCTGGACGGTAACTGTAAGGTTTGCTGACAGGGAGTGGGTTATGGACGGGCATGGAGATGGGATCTGAGGGGGTCACAGGAACTGAGAAAAAGGTATAATGACAGGCCGACACTCTCCATTACTTAGGTAAAAAAAAAGAAGGTTTGTTTCAGGTAACCTGACCGACCCTATCAAAACAGGGCCGACTGTAAGTTTTTGAATGCAATTTTGAAGAAATTTGTGAAATTTTACCCTTTTTTAGTACATTTTTGGGTTTTCGGAGAGGCCGGCTAGTACTTTCATGGTAAAAAAAAAAGTTAAAAAGAAAAATCGGACCTACCGACCCTATATTTTCTTGCCATGTTACCTGAAACAAACCTTTTTTTTTGGCCTTAGCTGTGCCACTTTAATCATTTAAGGACGCCTTGATGCCTTAATGCGTCATGCCCTTGGTCATCATGATGCATGAATGCATTCCTGGCGAGTGGCGACGCATCATGCTGACCCTTCAGAAGAGTCTCAACCCTGTGGAGTCGGCATGATTCTTGAATGCAGCACTGGCAAGTTACTTGCTAGGGCTGCATTCATGCATCATGACGACAAAGGGCATATTAAAGCACTATGCCACCCTTAAAGGGTTGAGTGACCTTATGTTGTCATAATGCTATCATAATGCCTAAATGCAGCACTCATTATGTCTGCATTCAAGCATCATGACGATGGGCTAACATGATGCACAAATATATCATTGATGTTTTAGACTGACCCTTGGGAGTACATTCATGTTTCACGACAAAAAAGGGCATGGCGCATCAAAACACTGATAGAGTAATAGACAGGATATCCTAAGCTGCTGGAGGGCGGAGGGGTAGACACCCTTCACCCAGTTAAGCACTACTTGATTAACCAAGTAATCAAGAAATGTGCGTAGATTAGGGTTTTATCGATAAAAATGACCTAAACCATGTATGAAATCTCATTAATCTTATCATTCGTACTGTAAACTGTAACATGCTCGATTCGCGGTTGACATGCTACCACTACCCCCTGCTGCACTTTACATTAGAGGCTACATAAATCACCTTGCCTGATCTGCCACTTGAGTTTTAGGATATATGTAGGGTAAGTAATTGGTGAGTGGGGTACCTACTTTACATCTCTCCTGAGGAAGTAGGCCAGTAACACAAGGCGCTCAGTGCCACCTGCCCCAATTCACCCAGTATAGTGCTCACCAATCAACCCATTTATCCTGATAACAAAATCAATAAATGGAGTAGCAAGTGCCTTAGATCTAGAGAGGAATTGCTGCTAAAGTGCATTTATAACGTGGTATCTTGTGTATTATACCAGCAAAGCAGTTTTTTTTAATTTCTAGAACACTCAGAAGTAGGGTATATTTTCATTATAGACTAGAATTTCTGTCAGGGTTGTTGAAAAAGCCATATGTACTAACATGACCCGATATACACGTACATGTATGATACTTCATTTACTACTCCTTAAAGATGACACGTCGCTAAAAGATCGCATTTGTCATCATGATGCACTAATGCAACCCCGGCAATCTTTCGGGAGTGTTTCAACCCTGAAGTGTCGACATGATGCTTAGATGCCAGGGCTTCATTCATGCATGACGACGACCAAGGGCATAATGCATTAAAGTATCATACCATCCTTAAAGTGGTAATGCCTTTGGATGTCCTATTTTATGCTAGTCGGTATAAGCAGAGTTTCTGCCTCAAATCATTAAAATCAAAACAAAATGATACGACCCAACTATCAGCCTTGATAGCCTCTGACACACTTCTCACACTACAATATGGTCCAAAGTGTTGTATACATCAATAATATTGCCTGCCTTGCAGTTGTGACTTCAGCGTAAACAGTGGTAAACCACCTTTCACTACGATCAGCATTTGACTCATATTGATTTGTCCTATTCTGACCGGTCAACACGCACGATAAGGGCATGTGGGTCACTCCGAGTCCAAACAAAGGCATCACATTGATCTCCTCATGTCCACATAGCCCACATTTATAGCTTCTTGTAGGTCAGCTTTTTGCAACTTTTTACAAGTTTCCTTAATTGATCTCATTACTTTTTTCTCATTAACCCTTCAAGGGTAATGCATCATGCCCTTGGTCGTCATGATGCATGAATGCAGCCCTGGTGGGTAACTCACCAGGGCTGCATTCAAGCATCATGCTGACCCTACAGGGTTCAGAAACCCTGAAGGGTCGGTATGATGCATCAATACAGCACTGGCGACTTACTCGCCTGGGGGTGCATTGGCGCATCATGACAACAAATGCCGTCTTTTATCAACATGTGTCGTTAAAGGGTTAACACAGTTGAGTAATTGCTCCATCTGCACTAATTGTCAGGTTCCACTGGTTCCCAGGCTGTAGTGTGTGGGTCTGTGACCTTTACAAGGTCAGGTCTGCAGCTGGTTACTGCCGTGCTGCCCTATAGTGTTGTAGCTGGTGCTGATGTGTGAGTCGCCATCTTGTCCCCCTATACTGCTGTAGCTGGTGCTACTGTGTAAGCCGCCATCTTGACCCCCTATAGAGCAATTACTGATGGTATCGGGCAAGTCGCCTTATTGTCCCCCTATAGAACTGCTACTGATAGTACTGTATGAGCAGCCATCTTGTCCCCGACGATACATTTTAATATCTAGTCTAGAGTTAGGCAGGCACACAACAACCTTTATTGGCTATGCCAAAATTAATGATAAAAAAAAACATGTCTAAGTAACTTGGGAGGAATCCAGATGGAATTGGGGTGAGGTAACGGACTACAAGAAGTGACAAGATGGATTAATTATTAATACTGTAGAATTTTGAACTTGTGCCATTTACACCCTACAGCCCAGTGACTGATGGTATCGTAAAAGTCGTCATCTTATCAACCCACAGGACTTTTCAGTGGCGGGTGGGAGAGGTGGTGCTGGCCTGGATTCTCAGCTGAGAATTGCATAGCTTGTGATATTAAGATAATCATCTGCTTGCCCGGGTTTTACTACCTCATTGATACTTACTTGCCCTCACCCACACTACCCTCGTACTAGTACTATCCACTAGAATCCATCGCTTTTGAATCCTCATAAAGTCGTGTAGAGTGAACCTTAATGCCAGGCAGCATTGCGATGCAGTCAATATGACATATCCTTATACCTGAGTGCAAAAGGACACAACATAGGGAGCATTCCTGGTTGAGTCATCCTACCCTGGATATCTATAACTATTGGCACATTTTGCGAAACCATATTCAAACTAATTCAGTATTACTCCTTTCTGTTCATATAGATATGTACAACGCAATTAAACTGATCTTGGCCACCAGATTTTAATGATGACAGTGTCCCTGGGTACATTACGTAAATCGCTGATGAATAAAAAAAAAGATCTACAGAGTTATGACTTAAAACTAACAACATATCTTTTATCTGATTTTGTAAAAGAGCATTAGCACAGCAATATGAGACGTATACTATAAAAATTGATCCTCTGAATCCGCCGTGTATTGGTAATAACAGAGTAATCCTAGTACGTCGAATACTCGCATCTTACATTTAATTATTAAATGCCTCGATTTATGAATTGTAGTACAAATAATTGCCAATATCACCAACAGAAAGTAACAAGAGGTATAACAAGATCCAAGTGTCCAACTCGCGATAATGTGTCCCAATTCAAACATGGGAATCTAACCTATGTGTTCTTGCTGACTATCCTTATAGCATGGCTATACTTCACGTTGGTGACTATAATGGGAGCATACCAGCCTAACAGGACTGATATAAATTTACAGAAAGGGTTCAGATGAGGCTGGGTGAATATGCATTTATCTCCAGTTACTCCCCTCTGCCATAATTGACTTCAATAATCTTGTTTGGGCGATGTTATAAAGATCGCTGTGGAGGAAAACTGAATTACGGCGGGTATGTATACAGGGTTGTTTCTATAGGACGAGTGTCCCGGCAGTGTGTCAATGTTTCTTTAGGATACATGCATGTATGATTTATGGCTGTGTCTCACCAGATCAGGCCATTGGGAAAATCTTTGACCGGTGCCATCTTTGACTGGGCGCCATCTTTGACGGGCTAGACAGAAAACGGTTTATGTAGGGCAGATGAAGATATAAATGGGCTGAAAACGTTGATGTAGATTTTAAGGGGTTAAGATAAGTTTAATTTTTTAACATTTGTTATATCTATATATGCACCCTTGTTTTTTTTGTTGACTGGTCAAAGATGGCACTAGATCAAAAATGGCACCCGATTAAAGATGTTCACATTAGCCCAATTTGGTGAGACACAGCCTTGTATACACATCGTGTACACTGGTTACAAAGATGGGCCTTGTGGGCTGGGGAGGGGATTCTCTGAATTTTTATCTTCCTACACTATTCCGCTGGATTTGAGTAAAAATCTGCCATGTCAAAATATAATACCTTATAGTCAAAGGATGGTGTGATTAAAGGAGTTTTTATTTCATTCCAAATATGGCAAGGCAAGGGCAGCTAAATATTGCACACCCTCTAAAAATACCTTTCCATCAAGTCACGGCCTGTGGCATGCTTTTTCAGACCAATAGAGCAAGATGGTTTGGTTTCATAATAAATAAGGTTTTCTGTGGATATTTAAGTCTTTACATTCATAATAAATATACATTCGATGTCCTGAAGGGAATTGTTTACATTTCTTAATATAATATTACCCTCGGTTGTGAACTGTTCTCATGAGCCCCTCTCTATGTATTGGTTTATAACATACTGCAAGCCTTCCTTACACCACAGCGGGCACGGAGAACAAAGAGTTCCACACCTCTTGTATACTGCATACAGCTAGTGGTATAAAGTAGTTATAGACCTTGTACCAAGCTGTAGGGGTATTCAGTGACTATAACGGTCCCTTCGCTGTACTTCGCGTACAGCTTGGTACTCGTCCTATAACTACTACAACACATTTGTGCTATACAGCTAGATAAGGCTATAGTGATACAATGTTTGGATAATTGCGTCGCAGAATAGAATAGCTGCGCGACACATTCCTCAAGTTTAGAATTAATTGGGAACCAGATCCAGACATTTGTGGAGGACACCTATAATTGAGGATTACGACCTCCCAGTATGAGGTATAATGTTTAGGTAATTGTGTCACAGAATATAATAGCTGCGGTACACATTCCTTAAGTTCAGAATTAATTGGGAACCAGATGCGCACATTTGTGAAGGGCAATCAGGTAAATACATTAATCTAAATACAAATGAGACGAGACTGTTAGATACATACCCACTTCTCGAACTACATTATCAGGCAATGCTTTATATTTCATGTATTTCTGAGTATAGCCATTCTTTCTGAAGTTAACCCACGGGTGACAAAGGCTTCACACGTTGGGTATTTTGCATAACCGAAGGTTAAGTCAGATAGACTACACCTGTACCTTGGTATGCCTTATACCCACTACCCACTGGTCATCGACTCGGTGTATAACACCTCGTCTGGACCTTGTGGGGCAGTGGGTATGAGGCATACCAAGGTACAGGTGTCGTCTATCTAATACATAGAAGAGTTGAAGTCTATACATGGATAACTCCTTGAATACCAACAATGACACATTTACCCATCACAACTTTGTCACTGTCAGTCCCAGAGAATCTACCTCTTGGCCTCAGCTTGCCCTGCACCACTGACAGCATAACCAGCCTTCTCTAGCTTCATTTGTATTCAGCCCTGGACCCAGCTCCAGCAGACACTGTGAGTAATTCTACTAATACAATCAGACGCCCACCCAGCGGCACCACAGCGTTTAGCTGCCACGCCAGGGGCAGGGGACCACTCACTTTGGGTAAAAAAGTAGTCTTAGTCCTTCACAGATATCAGTATGAGGTGAGGGTCCTGTTACTGCCCATGCTCCTGTGATTTCCATTGAAATGATATATAATTGATTTTAGATATAGTATATGCATGTACACAGAATATCTGAAGGCCCCAGCCCTTAAGGGTTGCATCCACCATCATCCGTCCACCCGTCCGTCCACTCAATCCGTCCAAAAAATGGATGAGAAATGGCCAATCTGTCCATCAAAATGTTCTTTCTTTGGACGGATTGAGTGGACGGATTGATAGACGAATGTTGGTGAAGGCAACCCTTTAGTCTGTAGTAGCTATCACAGGATGGTCATAGGGACATTGGTCAGGTATGTCCAAGTGCTCTTCAAGAATGACTCAGGCAAAACAACTCAAAAGGACTAACCCTAGAATGGAAGGACTAAGGTTAGTTGGCCAGTACTGACCAACCTGACAGTATTCCTAGTACTCTCCAGACATCAGTATGAGGTGAGGGTCCTGTTACTGCTCTGCTACTGTGATTTCCATTGAAATGACATATAATTGATAAGGTTGGTTGTATATGGAGCCAGAAAATGACTAACTTTGTTATGTACTATAATGACTGAGGTCGTATACACTCTAAGAACAGTGTGTTGCGGGAACATGCATAAGGAACTACACACACATATTTGCAACACACCTTTAAGATCAACCCACTTTTGGCAATGAGTGTGCAGTGTGTAGTGTGTTACACCAAAATGTGTGTTAAAAGTGGCTGCAGAAAAGCGTGTTGATAAGTGTGTAAACGTAACGCACTGTTATTAGAGTGTAGGGAGCCAAACATTAATTTTATGCAATATGAGTTCTGCTTAAATGCCCTCGATATCCAGGAGTGATGCCTTGTGGATCTCAGTTCCCCCACTGGTAGTAGTATATACAAATGGCACTGGTAGAAGCTAGGCTATACCCAGCAATGGTAGTGGGTGTGAAGTGAGGTGAACCTCTGGGAGGGGTAATGGACATAGGCAATATGGAGAGGTTTAGTTTAGTGGACACCCACTCTGTGAGTAATTCTACTAAAACATCACTCTTGTACCACTGGGGGTAGTCACAATAAGACTGTTGGCAGTAGTGGTGTAGGAAAATAAGTGGGGACTAGAAGGCGGGGGGTGGTCACTCTCTCCCAGTCACAGCAGACGGACCTGAATGTGTTTACCTCTCGTCCAAATTAGACCCTATAACAAAATACACACAATTCATAAACCTCTCCTACATAGTAGCAAGTTGGGCCCGTGCAATGACTAAAGGGATTTCTTTGTATGTAATTCCCATCCGAGTGTGTACAGATACAATGTGCCATCATGCATATAAGCCGACGTCTCTGTAGTACTACAATATATCATCATGGCAGTATGCACTTCCCGATGCCTCAAGATCGGTTGTCACCATAAGTACCACTGAGCACTGTCAAGTATTTTGACATTGCGTAACTCACCAGTGCTGCTTTGGCGCATCATGCCGACCATTTGGAGTGTATCAACCTCATAATAAATGAAAACAGTACCAGCAATTGATTGGCAACACTGCATCCATGCATCATTGCAACTAAAAGGCATAGTGTATTAAAGCACTATGCAATCCTTAAAGGGTTAAAGGCTATGCCTTCTGCACAACCCATTTAATGTTGGTATCCGGAGTATAATGAATGGCAGAGGGTGTTGAGAGGTCCCCTGCCAGGCCTGACCACGTCCACGGCCAGCGGAGATATAAAATATTGATTATGTTGACCTCGGACCGAGCCCTTTACCCCACAGAGCCTAGGTGGAACTAAGGGCTAGGATACAGCAGAAGTAACGAAGTGCCCCTTAGTGAATGGCTTACACTGGGTACCAATCTGCCATCCATTGGGAATATATTTTGTGTATGGGATGGTCGGAGGTTGTGGTGGGGTGAGGATGTGAGGAATGTAGTCCCTGACATATATTATATAGGTCTCCTTTCCCTCTCCTTGCAAAGAAGATGTATAGGCTGAGACAGAGCCATGGTATGGTTTTCTGGACGCGAGGCATCTTTAGAAATATAATATGCCTGTATAGTCCCAGTCCCTCATATATACTGTACAATGTTTAGGTCAAACTGTAAACCAAAAATACGTCCGTTTATATTGTAAACCAACAGAAGATTCAACTGGTCAGCTACTTTTACTTCTAACCGTGCAGATTAAATATATTCCTCACCATACCTTGCCATTCCCTGCTGACTCTGAAAGTTGAGGGCTGGCCTTTTCTGGCCTTCCCTCGAGAGAGGTCCAAATCTTCTCCGTTCTTGGGCCACGATTCCTCATCAGTACCAGCATCCCCCTAGTGAATGAATTAGTTTGAGGCTGCATCTATAGGTATCTATTTGCGATAGAAGGCAAGGAAATTGCCCTAGGCATTCGTATATTATATCAACCTTACATTTGATTGATAATGATACCCGCTATATACTCCCACATGGTCAGAATGATCATAGCGTTGGTGCCTAAATATGTGGCTCTAGGCAGTCAAATTTTAGCTTAAATGCGAACATTCATGCAGGGACCCTGCCTACCCATCTACACCATTCTGAAAAGCACCTCAGTTATAATGCACCCTTTTAAAAGGTTGGTTGCCAGTTTTGTAGGTGTATAGTAGATTATACTGTAAGTGTACAGTTTATTGTAGGTAAACCATAGAGCCCAATGTAAATCTACATAGATTCTACTGTAAATCCATCCTACAGTAGATTCTATTGTAAATCTACAATAGATTCAACTGTGTACCTATCATGGCAATAAACAGGATAAATATGTAGTAAAAAATACAAACAACTGCAACCTCTTGTTTTCCGAGTGCCCCCCATGGCCATGGTAACCCCGGCCGGGTAGAACAGAAGGTGTGAGATCGTATTGATTATGGCAGACCTGGCATTGTGAGGCACTTCTTATCTCTCCGGCACCCCGGTACACCCAGCATCGTACATGGGGTCTAACATGGGGTCTACTGGACAGCAGACTATTTAGTGGGTGCTAGATTTCTGTCATTTTAGTTTTTATCCCACCAAATTTAGCAATGGAGAACACTGTATAACGTACAAATGTAATACTATTATTTCATATTCGGAGGATCTGTATTATATCCAGATACACAGTAACAAGAAGGTGATAAGATGAGATGATAATGAGATGAGTATGGCATGATGAGATAAATTGACCATAATGCAATTTGGATAGTTGCCTTTAATGGTGTTTTTTTAATTCCCAGAGGATCTCAATGGTTGTGTACATTGCTTTGAGCACGTTCCATCGTTGATTGCCCTATATAAGGCACTCATTGATTCTAGGGCTTTTGTTTTTCTTAACCATTTAAAAGCGGCATGGTGCGCCATGCTGTATATTTGGGAGTGTACATTTGATTCGCTCTACTTCTCAAGGATTTATGAACACAATTACGTGAAAACTGAAAAAAAAATGGACCCCAAATTAGCTCCTAACCCAACTGTTCCTTTAACCCTTTAAGGGCCGCTGCTGCCTCTGGGCAGCATTTAAAATACTCTTGAAAAACCGCTGCTGCCATAGGGCAGCAAAATTGCTACCCTAGGGCAGCAATACCACTAAGTTACAGCTCCTGCTATGAAACAAAGAATAAGAATTTTTGAATGAATCCAAAAATATTTAACATGAATACAACATCCCCTTGTCGAAAATGTGTAAATTCTGTCTCCAGTACAAGTTATTTTACTCTTTACCCACTGTCCCAGGGAGCAGACACTTGCAATTTGCATATTTCCATGGCATAGGGCCGGTGGTTAAGTCCCAAATGACATTTTTCAACGCCAGCAGGGAAAGGGTTAAGGCATCTTGAATTTGCTTCAATGCAAACATTTATGGAGTAACTTACACAAGGCTGCAGATTAAATGGTCATCTATTGATAACTCTCCACATAGATATGCCCGGCCCTAAATATGACAGGGGGTCCCTCATCCCACGCTCTAACAGATAAAAGACAAAACACACAGAAACTAAGAAGGCAAACAGGAAGGATCAGAAGATGGGGGACCAGGAAAATAAGAACAAAGTTAAGTCGACAGTTCCCGTCTTTATGTCAGAAAAACAAACCGTTTTCCTAAAGGACAATGACAGCTGCTCACAGATTCTCAGCCATAACAGATTGCTTTCATTCACTCCTCGGAAGATTGGAAAAATCCTGGCTAAAAAAACATCTTTCCGAATAGCCAAGAGTTCCCTGCCAGAAAATATGACCTGCCGAATCGAGTGAAGGAAATGTTAGGATTACTAATAATTATTCCCAGTCATACTAATAACATTGTAATCTTCAATAAAGCTACCTAACATGGGAGAAACAGAGGTTGTGCTTTATACTCATAATCATGAAGCCCATACCAGTAAGGAAACCCAAATAATGTACATTTTGGCCTACTGAAAGCATCGAGCGAGCCAATAGGTATTTTTTTCTCATGCTAGGTCAACTTTTGTTCCCTCTCTAGTATTTTTGACAACTTATTGTTGTCATCGATCGCTGAGAAAGTATGAGCTGGTGGTCATCAGAAATAGTTTGAAGTACTGCAGTAGTCACATTTCTGAGGTGCTTCTTGAGAAATCGACTTTGGATCACCGACAATTAGACATTAAGGGACATATGGAACTTTAATGTTGTCATGATGCATGACGCGAGTCACTGCATTCATGCATCATGTTGACCATACAAAGCCCTGGTCAGTAAGCTCACCTGGCATTGCACAATGCGGCCCTAATAGGAGAATAACTGCTCCATTTACAGACCCTGATCAAGTAGCTTCAATGAGTGTTTACGAACGTGCCCAAACTGGTCTGTACCTCTATATTGATCGGGCCTGACGACCACTGGAGGGGAAGGTGCAGAGAGGGGCAGGGGAGAGGGAGAGGGAGGGGGGAGGGGGGGATGGGGGGGGGGGAGGTACCCCTTTCAGCTCCTGGTGCTGCCTGCTGTACCCCTCCCTCCTCCAGGGTAGATACCAGGACAGACCAGCAACTCCCACACTCAGAGCCTGTGTATCCCTATCGTCTAACAGTGGCGTAGGAAAAGGGGGCCGGAGCCAGGCACCCCCGAACACAGAGGAGGGGGGGGGGGGCTGATGATGCATTCATGTATACCGCATAACCTCGTGCACCCCTAACTTTGACAAATTAGAAGGGCTCTCAAAATTGGTAATTTACCTTTTTTTATATAAAAACTCTCAGAATTATAAGCCACACCCTATATAGACATGTTTGGTACCAGAAGAAAGCTGAGTCTGACTTTACAGAAGGGCATAGCACTATGCTTTCATTGACCTGTTAGCTGCCGGTGATGCATTCACGAATCATGCAGAGGGATATAGCAATAATAATGCTCTTACAATAGCACCCTGTATACTGAAAAGGCCTGTATCAACTCGATCGAGTTCAGCCTCAACCCATCTAGAACCTTCTATACCTCCCTCCGAACCTAGGCGTACACTTAGCTAATCTATATTGTATCAGCCATTCACAAATAAGTCTAGATCACAACTACCCAATGTCACCCTGGACAGCCTATACCTTCTCACTGACATGAAAAACTAGATCCCTCTAGACCATCAAATTGATGCCATGTTCCAGTCATATAGATGACATTATACACGTCCATACCACCCACCGATCCGCATCAAACCTTCACAATCCCTGAAGACCTTACCCAAGCTATATTAGCAGGTAGTAGACCTATATAATTTGGAACAGGCTATTGGGCCATCTTCCATACCCCAGAACCCTACACCAAAGTATACAAATCTACTGCTTCCTCTACAGTGCAGGCCCGCTGAACCTTCTGCACCCCAACGACCCCACAAGGCCCCGCCCAGGGCCCCGCCCTCTTCCTCCAGTACACTAAAGCGGCACGTACCACTTCACAGTACAAAAGGTAACCCCCCCCCCCCCCCATTTACCCACCACGCCTCAGTTACCCAGTTACTCGCTAACCCTTCTGAACCCGAGCGCACCCTGCTCATACTATCCCGTCCCCTCAAAAAGGGGGTCTGAAGGCACCACCAATCCCACTCAGTCAGGGTGTCACAACCCTGTTTTCGTACCCTTCCCTGCTCAGGGGTTCCCACCCACAGCCTACACCAGCAGTAGTGAGCAGTTATGAGCAATTGTGAGTGAGTGCAGGACAGGGGCAGGACACTGATATTTTGACTCTAGTCAGTACTGGCTGACAACTCAGTCACTAGTGATTGACCTTAGTCATTATTTGGCCCCTATACGACCAACCACGGTTAGTCAATAGTATCAAGTTAATCAGTACTGTCCAACTCACCTTACTGTTTCTATTTCTATGAGTATTAGCCTCAATTCTTTTGAGTAAGGCACTAGTAATATTTTGTTTAGTCTCCGTCATTTTTAGATATCAGTTAATCATTCTGACAAATGTCTTCATAACTAACCTGGGATAGTCACTACAGACTAAGCCCAATAGCATAACGATTATCAGTGTCAGGGGAGAGCAACACCCACTTCCCCAAGACCCACAGGCTTTCCACTCAGGGCTTACACCCCTCCGATACGCCCACACCCCTCCCTGCCAGGCCTTACCCCCCAGCCCACGGCACACAGTCGTTAGTAGGGGAACCTACTGGAGGCACAGCAGGAGCAGGAGAGGCCAATACTAACATCCCACCACAAAACCAACCACATTCTCCTACCACTGGATGTGACAGACCTGCTCTGTGGTTGGATCCCTCAGGCAGTATCAACATGATCTGAGCCCGGGGGAGTCAGTCTGAGGGACAGGAGAGTGGTGAATGAAGAGGGGGAGAGGCGCAGTGCCAACACGAGCAGCAGCAGTAGCTGTAGCAGCCCGACCCTGCACTCCCAAGTCTGTCCTGACACCATCCGTGTTACAGATAACGCGGAAAAGGGCTGTTTTCCACTGACTGAGCACCGCCAAGAATTCTGTGGAAAAGGGGTGTATTTGACATACACTCCTTGAAGAGGAGCTGGATCTCACACTAAAATGTGGTATATATGATACTCACTCCACAGGAAGGGAGTCTTGTTAGCAGGACAGCCATATTTGTCAGCGCTTTACTGAAAAAGGGGTATTTTTGGGGCCTCCAAAATCCGCGAATTTACTATAAAATAGTGTACCTTGCGCACTCCAGAAAGGGAGTGTATTTGAAACCCGATAACGAGGATGGTGTCTGTATATGATTCAGAGTGCGGGGGCCGACAGTAGTAGCAGCAGCAGTAGTATCAGCAGGAGGAGGGAGGAGGGAGTCTGGTAGGAGCCGGAGGAGACTGGTTGAAGGACACAGGAGGACACGCGCCATGCCTGCTCCTGTTGGCGGCGCTGGGATCATGTACTACTCTTCTAAGAGGAGTCTGAGGAGCAACTCTGTTAACTGCTCATCTGGAGGAACCTGAGGTGTTTGAGTCACCAGAGTGGGAGGTACAGGAGGAGGAGGGGATGGAGGTTCACAAGGAGGGGGAGTACGATATGGCGAGTGGGGAGCGAAGCACGTCTTCCACCCCATAGCCTTAAGGTTATAACATTAACAGCCCTGGAGGTGTCCCACTCTCTGAGAAGCTCTGGAGTTAGCCTGGGAGGCACAGGAGCAGGTAAAGGAGAGGAGTAAGAAGGGGCAGGGGGGAGAAGGGCATGGCCTACTCAAGGTGGCCTTTTCGAGCAGCTCAGAAGAGGCGATTAGACTGGGGGAGCAGCTCAAGGCGTCGTTATACGAGCAGCTGCTACCCCTACCAAGCACCGCTGGTACCCAGTGGAACTTAACAACTACCAATACAGTACAGCAACCAGCGCAGGAGCAGCTCAGCCGGGCGTGACCTCGTTGACCTTAAAATAAAGAGCTGCTCACTCTGTAGGTTCTGGTTCCCATGCCCTCCGCTTGGTGGCGTGTGGGGGTCTCCATGGTAACCATAGAGTAGGTGGGCGACCGTCAGGCACGGAATGCTGGACAGGAGCAACTCATATTGTGGCAGTCACAGAGGTAGGAGCAGTTGCCGATCTGCTCCTCTTCTACCCTTAGTGATCGGAAACACACAGGTTAACACAGGCAGAGATAAGGGGATTTAAGCTCTCTGTGTGGTGTATTATAGGCATTGATTAAGGAGGAGGAGTACCATTTTACTTATCTCTGCTGATATGCAGTTTAGGATACTCAGATGTTGTTGGATGGATGCTGTATACCGCCATGAATTGTAAGTAACTGTTACATGTATAAAAAACATAATTATCTTAATGAAACCCTTTAATGACCACATGGTGCTTTAATGTGTTATTCCCCTGATGCAATCCATGAACCATCTTATATAAGCAACTTTAAGCAAAACATTCAGTTGATAAATGGCCTCTTTTCAAGCAGTTTGAGCCAACTATGAGCTGAAAAAATTAAGTCGTTTAATGTTGACTAAAGTAGCTGGAAAAGGGCTTTTAATCCACCTACATTTTTGCTTAAAGTTGCTTAGATCAGATAATTCATGCAGTGGTGGTCAAGACGTATTCATGAATCAGGGCTGCATTCCTGCATCAGGGAAGTGTATCGACCATAGGGTCGGGATGATGCATGAATGCAGTCCCAGTGAGAAACTTTCCATTCATGAATCGTAATGATAAAGGGCATAGCGAGTCAAAGCACTATGTGGCCTGTTGAAGGGTTAAGCAACTCTAGATCCTGTATTATGTTATAGTAAATTTAAATTATCAGTCATGTTGTGGCATAGCATATTGTATTAAGGGTTTTAGAAACTTTTTTTCTTCTTGTTAATATATACTTTCAGAGCTCGTTGGCAATAGCCAAAAGGTCAATAATGATTTCACCACAGAAGCAATTTACAATATCAAAGCACACACATTTACAAAACTTTACAGCACTATTTGGTACATGTTAGCCATTATTGTATGGTATGACCAAACTGTGTCTACTTAAATGCATTTACAAAGTTAATACGCAATAGACTAAAATTTCAGCAATCATTTTACCACACATTCAACAAAACCTAAAGCTGCATAGACGTTGCTAGAGCACTTATAGTGTATATATGTCTTTGAAAGCACCGAATTGCAGAATGTTAGTCAGTAACTTGGTAACTAAAACCTCCATGATATAAAAGGAGCCCATTCTGGGTCAGCTTTAAGGGCAGTAATCATTTAACCACAGAGGCAATTGCACCTATTTATATTTAATGGGTATTTTCATTGCACAAAGTTGTCCCTAGGAGCACCGATTCACCCCGTTTTAGGCTTTCATCTGTTGACCCGTATCCGTTAATGGTATTGTGGGAATGAATGAGTCAGTAGCAATGGGGATATACACCTACACACACGTAGATCAATGCAGCAAGAAAGGGTGACTTTTAAGAAAGGTTGCTGTAAAGTTCTTGAACATTTCTTGAGTGTGACCAACAAATACATAAATATAGCCCCAAAATCCTGCATCATAATATACATTATTTACAAAGTAATTGTCCTGCAAGTCTCCTGATATGAGGTGTTCGCAAACAAAGCTTTTACAGACAATGATATGAGGATTCTGCTGAAACCAACGTAAACACAACAATGAAAAAGTCACCCTTTTCTCGCTGCATTGGTCTATAGGTATTCAGCGTGGTCAGCATTTAACCATCTAAGGGTAGCATGATACCTCAAGACTTTATACTCTTTTGTCGTCATGATGTACCAAAGCAGTACATTCAGCAAAGAACTAACAGGCACAGCATTAGTGCAGCATACCGACCCTACAGAAATGTATCAACTCCATGGGGTCGAGATCCAGGTCTGCATCGGCCTTTATAGGGTAAATATTATAGTTTGTTCAAGGTCCATAATTATCAGGGGCGCAATATCCCCAACAGTTGACAGACATACATAGTTGATATACACAAGGCTGATATACCCATCACTCAACCCATTGATCGCTACCCTACACGATACAGTTCACTCGGCGATACCCCGGGAGATTAAAATTGTATGCGGACTACCGTAGGCTTCATTGACATCAAATAGCAAACGCTACTCAGCTCCCTACCCCGATCAACGTGCCCCAGCCACTATGGTGCCAACTGAATCCCCTTTAGTCTACTTCGGTTTCACCTGTTACTATTTGCTGCATCTACCCTGACTATCTCTCCCTACTCTTTTATTCAACAATATATTCATAACAGGTATCTTTGGTATTCTATACTGGTGTACACATGTTGGACTGAAAACCTTCATGTCATCAAATTCGAAAAGCAAAAATCGACTGTCACATGTGATCGTGATTATATAAAATCGTCCTGGGTGACATCCAATGCATTAATGCAGCCCTGCCAAGGCTTCTCACCAGGGCTGCATTCATACAGCATGCTGAACCTTTGGGGGTGTTTTAGTATGATCAACATGATGCATGAATGCAGCCCTGGAGTGTAGACTTGCAAGCGGCATTGAAGGAGATGCTCCAAGAGCTTCAAGAAACTGGAATGAAAGTCAGGCTCTCTAGCAATTTCGTACTGCTGGGGCTAATCAAGACCGCTCAGCATTGACTGACCCTCTAGATTGGATTGCCAAATATTTCCAGGGTGAGGCAGAGCATCACTTCTTTCAATGTGCCACTCTTCCTTGTGTGGTCTGAGCAATGCAATCCTCCGCTTTGTAGGTCCTACTTATTACCTCATCCCAGCAAATCCAATCCCCGCATGGAATGGATCCCGGACACTAAATGTCTCGCTAACCAAGAGTAATTACAGGCTTGTCCGCCCCTTGGAACAAGCCCATCCCCCAATCCGCCCAGCAATCCACTGGTCGGGAATATTTTATGGACATCCATGCTCCGAAAGGATATCCATCCCATCAGGCCCCTCGTTCAGTGAGCGGCCATATTTCTATTGTGCGGTATTGAATGGGGGATGGTGCCCGGGAGCCCTGTTAGTGAGGAGTCTTCTGTACCATGCACCTCCCATGCCTACTTAGGTCCTTCCATGTGTCCACACTTATACCTCCCTAGACTCTATAGTGCAATATTGGAATACATGTTATGGTAATAACCACAGGCTATACGAGAACAGATCTCCATTAATTTGTCCCATGCACTACTATTCACTGAGGTTCAGATGTATAAAAAATCCCTGATCTCCAAAGCTAGAATGGCACAGATAAAACCTTCTAGGTAGTTATAAGCTGTCAACTCAGGAGATGTGGGTGGATCATGTTGTCACAAGATCTGGTCTACCATCTGAGAGTAAGATAAAGTTCAAACTGCCACTTATAAGAACAGTGGGGTATGCAAACATATGTATGTTGGTAACAACATTTTCAAAACAACATTAAGAGAATTCATCAAAATCATACACAATTCCCAGCATTCCTTCTGGTTGCTGCTTGCTTGTCCCATGAGGACAAGAAACAGTGCTAAAATCAGGCTAAGTCAGGTCAAGGCAGTGGTTCCCGGAGCGTTCCCTAGTTTAACACTCTGGTTGGTATGTGATTGATGTGATGTGTTCATGTTTTATCGTGCCACTTTGAGTGCTTACTTTGGCCACTACCATGGTTGCTGAAAAATCCATGCAAGAGTCTTGTCAAATATTTAGATCCTTAACAGTCTGTGAAAAGGGAATGTCTTTTCTCTCCCATTTAATTTCCTATTACAGCATTGGATGGCCTTGTGCCAACAAATTCCGTCCAAGACTGACCCTCTTCAGACCCCGCTCCATCCCCAGTTTACTATAGCAGTATTCCGACCAGACAGTACTCTAGTTCTAATAGCTTTCACAAGTAAGCCATGGTAAGCGGTATCAACCCGATCCAACCTTGAACTTTTACTTGGTTTTGGAAGTGGTTCTTAATTTTGAGGGACAATTGAGCAGAAAGATGTGATGGGAAGTCTGTGGTATCTCTCCCAACATATTTTTTCGTTTCTGGACTCTGATCCCTAGATGGCAAGAAGCACTAGGCAGAGCAAGCAGGAGGTCATGGTAAGGTTACAGCGTCACTTGCAAGTGCCAATCTCAAATATGGCACATGGGACAAGTGTAATCTCACAAGGGGCTAGGCCACGTTACCACTTCCTTTAGCCCCACCAATCTATACACACCTACTAGAGGGTCCCCTATCAGTGACTCATCTTTGACACTGCATTCATCCAACCTTCTAGCCATGGCAACCATGCCGGGTCCGCTCTTTATTTCTCATGGGAATTATATACCAGGAAGGTATCATAGAATTTCTCAGATAATAGGTGCTTTTTATTACATTTTTGTAATGGTTTAATAATCTTGTTGCATGGGATGTTTTTGAATATGACGACATTGCTACATTACTTATCCAGTGAGCAAGATGAAAAAAGATGAATAGGTATAGAGTCTCAAAAAGCATACCATTCAATTTAGGAGTCCACCAGTCAATAAGGTCACAGTATGCATGCAGGGTGGAGAACTAGACTTATATCTACCCCAGGACTATAAATCACACCATTGATCATTCACTATCAGTTGTGGTGTACCAATGTCCATCACTATACCAATAGATTTTACTCCCAGCACCATTATGTCGGTTTTGATGGGGACCATCCTTTATGATGCCATTGTTGCATACATTTCTATAGTCACATTTTGTTGAGCCTAGTCACCATGCATCATTTACTATCAGCTCTGCTGGTATCACATCCAACACTATCACCATTACCCCCTGCCTTGCACACCAACCTGGCTAATCTTGTTTAATTGTCTCCCATCAGCCAAAAGCCTTTGCGTGCGCCACAGCTATCCCCACTGGGTCCCACACATAGTTTGGCTGGTCACCCGTAAAAAATAAAGTGTGCCTGGAATTCGCTTAGCGTGCAATGGCATTTGCTTAGCATGCAATGGTAATAGACTATGAATAAAAAGAGAGGAATGCCTTTTTAGAAACATTGCCTATTCGAGGTACTATTTATATCAGAAGGTTTTAGTTTCTAGGGAAATATAAAAAGCCATTTCCATAATTCAGAAAAAAAACTGTGCTTGCATTCTCTAAATAGAATACATTGCGGGACTAACCATGACTGAAGGGGGTATGGAGGAATGGGATAAGGGAGAATGGAAAGGGAGAATGGAAGAGCAGAAGGTAAGGGGAGTGAGTTGGCTAGTGATGCAGGGGTCAGGAAGGAATGGACAGATACATAACACACTGTCGACAGTGCCATTTATAGGATAGTCCAATACTTTAGGTACTTCTATGCATCTGCACTCATACCTCCCTAGGCTCCACAGTGCAATTTAGCTATATTTACTAGGAACGTGCACAGGCTATACAAGCTAAGAGCTCCCTTCACTTGTCCCACACGCCATTCAGAATAACCTCCCACCATACTTTACGGTTTCTGTATGCTGGTCCCCGGGGTACAATATGCAGGGCCCAACCCAACAAAAGGTCAAGGTCAAGGTCAGACCAAAGCGGCAGTTCCTAAAATCTTCAGCAATGGTATGAGAGTAAAAGCTCCCTAGACTCCCTCTTACAGATCAACTCCTCATGCACAGTCCCAGATTCAGGACATTGGCGGGGGGGGGGGGGACCATCTCAAGACCACACATTCATTTTACACTCTGGTTGGTGAGTGATTGGATGTGGTTGATTGTCATTGCTGTTGTGATACCACTCAAAGTGCTTATGTCGGCCACTACCTTGATTGCTTAGAAAGCTGATACAGGAATCCCTGGGATTCCTAATGTATAGAAACAATTTAAGAATGAGAAATGTACTTTAATTAGCCTTTAAGGCAAATATATGTATCACATTGGTTTATTCATCTACCATATGCTGCAGCAAGAACTGCTATTTGCTAACGGGGCCTGGCTCCACTGTCTGGCAGTATAAATAAACAAACAATCAATCAATCATCAATTAATCGAATAGCTAGATCTTTAGGACTGTGAAAAGGGAGTGCTCGCTATCTCTCGTTTAATTTCCAATCATATCATCGGATGGCCTTGTGCCAACAAGTTCCTCCCAAAACTGACCATCTCCAGACATCTTATTCTACTACAGCAGTATTCTGATCTGACTGTATCCAGTGAGGAAGATAGAAAAGCTTAAGATGAAATCAAATAGAGTGTCTCAAACACCATACCATTCTATTTAGCAGTCCATCAGTCAATAAGGTCATAGTATGAATGCAAGTGGGATAACTATAAGCATATACCTACCCCACAACTATAAATCATACCATTAATCATTCACTATCAGTTGTGGTGTACCAATGTCCAGCACTATACCAACAGCTTTTATTCCCAACACCATTATGTCGGTTTTGATAGGCACCATGCTTTATGACGCCATTGTTGCATACATTTCTATAGTCACATTCTGCTGTACAATGTCACCATGCGTCATTTACTATCAGCTCTGTTGGTGTCACATCCAACACTATTACCATCACCCTCTGCCCCGCACCAACCTGGCTAATCCAGTTTAATTGTCTCCCATCAGCCAGAAGCCTTTGCGTGCCCCACAGCCATCACCAATGGGTCTCACACATGGTTTGGCTGATGGCCTGTAAAAAGTAGAATGTGCCCGGAATTCACTTAGCGTACAATAGCAATAGACTATGAACAAAAAGAGAGGAATGCCTTTTTAGAAACATTGCCTGTACATGTACTTAGCAGAAGGTTTTAGTTTCTAGGGAAATATAAAAAGCCATTTCCATGATTCTAAAGAGAATACATTGAGGTACTAACCATGGCTGAAGGGGGTATGGAGGAATGGGATAAGGGAGAATGAAAGGGCAGAAGGTAAGGGGAGTGAGTCGGCTAGTGATGAAAGGGTCAGGAAGGAATGGACAGATACATAACACACTGTTTACTGTTACATCATTATTCTGTGTTACGCTGGGACCAACACCAGTTAGCATATTCATGTAACTCCAGATGCCAGATACTTAATTTGTCCCTAACCAGGAATAATTAGGGACTGATCTGTCTTTTGCTACAAGCCCTTACCAACTCTGCTCAACAATTCAAAGGATGTGAAAGTTGATAAAAATCTGTTCCAGACGCACGTTTATCACATTAGGTCCCTTGTTCTGTGGGCAGCCATATTGCTATTATGCTACATTGAATGGAGGATGGTGCCAGAGAAAGCCATTAGTGACGGCTCTTCTGTGCCCTGTACCTCCCATGCCTATTGAGGCTGGTACGTTTTAGATACCCTCCAAAGTAGGGACAGGATGACAGCGCCATTCATAGGCTGCTCCAATACTTAGGTTCTTCTATGCATCTGCGCTCATACCTCCCTAGGCTCCACAGTACAATTTAGTTATATTTACTAGGAACGTGCACAGGCTATACAAGCTAAGAGCTCCCTTCACTTGTCCCACACACCAGTCACAATAAATTCCAACCACACTTTACGGTGCCTGCGTACTGGTCCCCAGGGCACAATATTCAGAGCCCAAAAGGTCAAGGTCAAGGTCAAAGTCAGACCAGAGCGGCAGTTCTTAAAACCGTCAGCAATGGTATGAGAGTAAAAGCTCCCTAGACTCACTCTTATAGATCAACTCCTCATGCACAGTCCCAGATTCATGACATTGGCTGAGGGGCCGACCATCTCTAGACCACACATTCTTTTTACACGCTGGTTAGTGAATGAAGGATGTGGTTTGTTGTCGTTGCTGTTGTGATGCCACTTAAAGTGCTTTCATCGGCCACTACCTTGATTGCTTAGAAAGCTTATACATTAATTGTGATTAAGTGAGTAGCTAGATCTTTAGGACTGTGAAGAGGGAGTGCTCTCTTTCTCTTGTTCAATTTCCTATAGCATCATTGGAGAGCCTTGTGCAAAGAGGTTCCTTCCAATACTGACCCTCCCTCTTCCTCCACTCCCCTGATCCTCTGTTTACCACTGGAACCTTCTAGCCTGATAGTACTCTTATTCACATAGCTCCCAAGATAAAGCTCTAGGAAACGCCTTTCTGGCCTAACTGTGTAGTTCTACTGGTTTCAGGCAGTGCTTTTTGCAGGGATCGATACACAGAAATCAGGAAGTACGCTGAGAGTGATCTAGGACCTATCTGTCCATACTATCTATCTCTTCTAGCTCAGCATCTAATGATCGAATCCCCCCCCCCCCCCCCACTGTTTCTCTCTTCCGTAGACTACCCCTTCATCAATTCGTATTGGATTCCCCAAGGTCACTCTGGGAGTAATGAGCCTGGTTGTCAATACCCATCAGTGTGTATATAATTAGGTCAGGGTTATCTCCTAATCTAATCTAAGCTCTAATCTAATTATTCCTCTAGTGGGTTCTGCTTGGGAACTGCTGAGTGAAAGCACCAGGTCTGGTATTTTGAAAGTATAGTGATCGTTCTAAAGCTAACGCACATACCCCCCTTAACTGAAGATGAGATGAAGTAAGATTGTCAAATACAAAATTAATGAGATTAAAAACATCCAATCAAACTAGTATATTTAATCAGGTTGAGAGGCTCGGCTAGGACTCAATAGTTTTAATTAAGTCAGCACTGACCAGTAGACAGATGTAAAGAACACTATTGGTTCACTGTCAACCTAAATTGAATGGTGTCTACTGTTTTGTTGGATGTGGATGTTGCTGTTAAACTCCCACCACTACTCCCACACAGCTGGCAAGGGGGGGGGGGGCTTAAACCCCTTAGGAAATACATAATGCCGAAATGCCTCATGTTCATCTGTTTTCAACATGTGCCGAGCAGTACTAATGAGCATTTTGCCATCGCTACATTGATGTATCATTTCCGAGTATATTCACCAATAAAACGCTTCATGAATGCAGAACCAGTGAAGTTATCTGTCTGTATTGATGAATCAAGTCTCTCTTAAAGGCCTTTAAGGACTGATATCGCTAAAAGATGACATTTGTCGTCATGATGCACCAATTCATACCGACCTTTCGGAGTGTCTCAACTCTGTATGGTCAGCATGATGCTTGAATGCAGCACTGGTGAGTTACTCGCCAGGGCTGCATTCATGCATCATGACAACAAAGGGCATGATGTAATAAGGTATTTTGCCGTCCTCAAGGGGTTTAATTGTCAAACGCGTTGCAGTAACAACAGTATCTGAGCTTTCTCATGGAGTGCTGATACTATAACCGTATAATTAATTCATGGACATGTTCACTAATATTGTAGCCAACAGACAAATATTTGTATACCAAATAGGGTGTGATACCCTGGCAGGATTATGTTCTTTCATATACTACTCACTCACACTATAACGTAACACTAGGAAGCTGACAGGCAATACTGGGGGTAAGTTTCTGAAATGCTTCGGGGATTCATAGGCAGGACAAAATTCTCATCACATACACAGAGGCTGACCTCCCAATAGACGCAAGAAATCTATATAAATTCATACACATCACCTTCCATTATGATTACCGATGGCTCGGGCATATGAAAACAAATAGAAAGGTTTCTAGTTGTTCATGGCTTTTCCATAGCTGCTATGTGCGAGTTGGATAAGCGCCGGGGGCGAATAGCAGGCGAAAATAATGTTGATGTACAATTTGTCAGTCCTGATGTTAGCAACCACACGGCACTAGACCTAGACCAACAATGGGACCCTACATTATTTTCATTGACAAATTGGTTCCCATACCACATGATAGTTTTCTTGTTGTGTGCAGTCTATTTTTGTTGAGAGATGATTGCTACCAAGTGGTGATGTAGTACCCAAGAAAGTGTACTTCGCCATGTACCCTGCCAATTCTCATATTCTGGGATAAATTTACAGGTACAAATTAATAGGCACCAAATTTACAGGTACAAATTAATAGGCACCAATATACAATATATACTTATAATATTAACTTTTATATTCTTGTCCCGTTAATCATTTACTACATCAATAGCTTACATCACCCAAAGCATGGTGTTAGTTTTGATGGAGACCATGCTTTAAGATGGTGAAGATACTGGTACTGCATTCATGGCTGTGGTCACAGATAGTTGGTATAACATCCAGAACTATAACCAGTAGCCCTCAATACCCACTTGACTGCCTCACACCCCAACACACTAATCCAACTTATCTGTCTACAATTGGCTGAAACTCTCTGCATGTCCTGCAGCCATCATAACTAGCTCCAACACACATTTCAGCTGGTCATGTGAGAAAAAATTGAGAATGGGCTCCAAATTCAGTTAGTGCTCCATGGTGATACTGAAAACAAACCAAGAAGAATGCCTTTTTTATAGAGGGAGACGGGTTGCTTGCTAGGGAGTAATTCTGTCATCCGATAAAAGTCTGTAATGTTAAACTTATGGGAGAATCTTGTCCGACAGACAGAATCACGACCCATTCCGTCAGTGGAATACTGCCTTTAATCAATGGTAAGGATAAGGCTAGAGGGAATATAGGCAGAACTGAGAAATGGAAAACACCATATATGTACAGACACAATGTGAGCTTTTACCGAGATCATATTTCTGTGTTATGCTCGTACAGACATACATTATACAATAACGAGCATTTGATATCCCTCCAGTTACCATATTCATGAACCACCATATAACAAAAGAGGTGTGGTGTTCTCTCACCAGGTGGCAGTGTATGTAAATGGTGTCATACATCCTCCCACTGAACCGTTACCATGGTTGCTAATAATAACTTCATGAAACCTCTTGATAAATAGGATATCTAGATCCTTAAGATGCTGTTAGTAGGGAATGTATTTTCTATAGGATACTATTCAGTTTCCTATCCCAGCATCGGGATGCCATGTGCCAACAAGCTGATACAAAAGGAAGCCCTCTGCAGACGCCTCCCTCCACCCATCCTCATTTTGGCTACATCACCCTTCTAACCTCACAGCAGCGAGGCCACATTACCACTTCTATAGGCCCCATCAATGTCCAACAACTGAAGGCTGCCCATTCAGAGAGTCAATGGTCAGCTCAGTAACCCATATAACTACTTCTCCCGTCTCCAACCCTACCATCTGGCCTTGTCCACTATTTCCTTCTCAATGGAATAAATACCGATACGGAGGATGCCCGTACAAATCTTGTACGCTTTAGGAAGCTTTTGAATATGAAGCCATTGGAAAGTTTCCAGTGTGTGAGATAGGAGACGAGTAGTATATGGTGTGAATTTAATTTAGGAGTCAACAAGGTCATAGTATAATTGAATGAATTAGTATCCCTTTCACTTCATTTGTTGTTATAGCCCATTAGAGTAATACCTTTCACTATGCATAGGGCTGCCTCCCTCTATACTTGGATTTCCTTCACTATGGCCTTTATTGGAATCTTACTTGAGCACCAACCAATCTATATCAGCTTTTGATTAAGAGCACTAGCTGTCCTCCCCAACCCCGCCCCCAGCACTGATTGCTTTCCATCCAGTGTAGAACCTAATCAAGTTTACTTTAAAAACTATCCCACCGTCGAAGCATCATGGTCGAACTACCCCTAATTGCCGTAATACATTTGATTGGATAGTCAATAACTTTCTCCCTTCGGCCAGGTTACTCAGTGTTCCTTGATTTAAGCTGCTTACCAGTACTGTAGTTGCCTAAGTCAGGGCACCTGCATGTACAAATGTTGATGAGACAATTTAGCATCGCTTCACCAAATGATCGCATTTTATCTGGATCCACTATAATATAGTGAATTCAGTGAGTAACACTGATAAAAGACCTACAATATGGATACATATGTGTCCTTTGACAGGTGGCCATTTGGGAGCATATAGTGATCAATTTAAAGTTAGGTCGCAATAAAACAGTGCCGTTCCAATACAATAAAAACATCCAATTAATCTAAAACAAAGTAAAAAAACACTTTTTAATCTGGTTGGGGCAGGGCTGAATGGTTTTAATTGAGTCTACACTGAGAGCACATTAAAATAAAGGATATTATTGGTTCATTGTCAACACCAATTACTGTTTAAATGGTTGTGAATGTTGCTGCCAAACACATACCACTACCTTCCACATAGCTGGATGATTCGGCCATTTTATTCAAGAAATACATAACAGTCCCTGGCCTATTGTTCATCTGGACTGTCAAGTTAATGGACATATCCACTGATATTTCACCTGGATATATTTTAGTACAGAGAAAAATGGCAATGAGATTTATTCATCCACAGACGGTCAAAATGACTGAGCCAACACAACATATGACTGACTAATGTCTTATTCAATTGAAATGGTGAAGACTAAGGTTCGTTGGTCTGTACTAACCATCCTGACAATGTTAACTAACCTAGGTTGGTGATATAGGGAGCCAGAAAATGACTAACTTGGTTAGGCTATAGTGACTGAGACATTGGTCGTATAGGGAGCCAGATAATATCAGTGCGGTAGTCTTTAACAACCACCCCACTTCCTCGCAAACCCATCAGACTAATTTAATGTATCTGCCTCCTGTCAGGCTTAAGTCTCTGCATGCTCAGTAGCCATCATTGTTGGGTCCCATACACGGTTTTACTGGTCACATGAAAAAATGAATGTGCACTCAATTGATTAAGTACATAATGGTGATGGACTATAAAGGAACTGTGGAGAATGTCTTTACAGACATAATTTTTATTAAGGGATGTTTTTCATAAAAGAAGACAGATTGGTTGCCTGGGAGAAGTAAAATGACATTGCCATGATTCAGCAACTACTGCGCTCTTTTTCTGTATTTGGATTGTATACAGAGGCCAGGGGAGACCTGGTATGAGAAAAAAAAGAAGGGAATGAGGCAGGGAGTGTGTCAGTCAATCTATTGTAGAACTTCTGGTCTTGGCTAACACCAGTTTTACAAATTAGAATACATTATGCACTGGTGGCTAAAGATGTCTTTATCTCTCCTGAGAATGTATCATACCTAACTAGACTGATAAGGGACTGATTTGTCTTTCGCTACAAGCCCTTACCAACTCTGTTCAACAGTTCAAAGGCTGGGAATATATATGAAAATCTCTGATCCAGAGGCACATTTTCCCAATTAGGCCGTTCTCTGAGCAGCCATATTGCTATTACACCACAGTAAATGTAGGGTAGTGCCAGAGATAGAGCCATTAGTGAGGACTCGTTTGTGTCCTGCACCTTCCACCGCCCACATAGGTTGGGACATTTTATTGTCACTCCAAAGGAGGGGAAAGGATGACAGCCCCATTTTTATAGGCTGGTCCAATACTTAGATCCTCCCGTATGTCTGCACGTCTCTCTCTCTAGACGCCATAGTGAAATGTTGCAATATGTGACATAGTAATAAATACAGACTCTGTAGTCTATATGTGCTATAATAAGAAATACAAGCTTTATAGACTTGCCATCACTGCCATAAACCAGAAATCCTGTAGAACTCCTACCATACTTCCCAGTTGCTGAGCTCTGGTCCCTGGAGGTCAAAAAGCTCTTTCCTGACCACCAAACGGTCATGGGCAGGTCATGGCAATGAATACAAAAGCTTTTAACATGAATACGAGACCAAGTAGGCGCTTCATAGGCGCCCTTATACACATTAAACTCCTCATGTACCATATCCCATATCTGTGACACTTATGGAGGGTTCCACCGTCTCAAGGCTGTGTTATAGTATGTTGGTAAGTGATTGATGTGGCTTCCAGTCTCTGCTATTGAGACGCCGCTTTAAGTGCTTAAAATGGCCAGCATCATGGTTGCTAAGACATCTACCCAATGAAACATCTAGATCCTTAATCTAAATTAACTCTTCCCATGCAGGGTGATCTATAGGTCATGGACATATACGCCTGAGCAGGACCTATAGCGGTTGTCTGGGACCCCTCTCACCTGGCTTTCAAGTATTTTTACTTTGCCTAGAAGGCAAGAATCACTGCCTAAACCAAGCAAAAGTTCAAGATCAGGTCAGGGTGACCCTTGCAGGTGCCATACTGGTGAATAGTGCATGAGACAACAGCTAGGCCACATTTAACACTTCTATTAACCCCTTATCTCTGAAGACCTATTGGAGGGCACCCTACCAGTGAGCAAGTGGTCGGCTCGGTCCCCATAACTCTTCCTGACCCTCTCCAACACTGGGTTCTTCCAGCCTCCGGCCATGGCAACGCTGCCTTGTCTGCTATCCATATCTTACTGGAATGAATGAGTAGCCTAAGGGGCAACACCTTTAATCTTCTCAGAATTTATCCCATAGCTGGTGCTTTTGAATTCTTTTTCTTTACTAGCAAAATAATTGTGATGCACAAGGAACGTTGTTGAATATTACGGTACATACCCAGTAGGAATGATGGAAAAAGATTTATCTTGATTTCCTTGACTAAGGCCTTCATTAGATCCCCTTGAACAGCGACTCCCCGGTAACAAATAAAACGTTATATAACGTTATACAAGGTTCCCCTATGGCTTCTTATTATGACAAACGTCATATTATGTCAAATGGTTATTTTGACGTAAATGACGTATTTTTGTTAGTTGGGTTATCTTGTTGGTTACAGACCAACAGCACTAACTATCCCCCCTAACCATCACTGATTACATTCCTTCCATTGTAGAACCTAATCAGTAATCAGGTCTCCTTGGAGGATCCTCCCACCGTCAAATTAACCCTTATATCCATGATAAGCTTGATTCAAACATTTCCCTTTCGTCTATGGCTCATACCCAGTGTACTTTGATCCTGGCTAACTAGCTACCATTACCGTAGTCACTTGAATATGTGAACCTGCATAGAGGAATTTCGATGGTAACTTTAAAACCAGGGCTACTTTAAGATACAGAAATGGCCCAAATTCACAAATTCGCGATATCCTCATTTCTTACTGCAACCACATGAGGGCTGCACTTATTTGAAACCTTTGTGCTTATTCAAACCAATAAGGTAGGCTTATTCTATTTCTGTACCTAATGATTGTCTCTGTGTGAGTCCACTCTACCTCTCCTCCCTATACTATACCTTCATCATGACCGGATCATCCAAGATTCCCATGAGAGTAATGAGCCTGCTTGTCAATACCCATTAGTGATCAGTGTACATGTAAATAGGTCAGGCTATTCCTTAATCTAATGTATAGAAGTAACTGTAAACTCATAAATATGGATTAAGCTACCATCAGCCCTAGTCTCTATCCATGACCACTAAACCAGTAGCTTTTATCAACTACAGCATGATGTTGGGTTATATGGATACCATGCTTTGAGATGGTCAAGATACTGGTATATTGCATTCAAGTCCATGGTCACATTCTGTTATACATAGTCCCCATGAATAGTCAACTCTTAGCTCTGGTAGTATCCCATCTAACACTATAGCCATTGGGCAGCACCAGTGGTGCCTAGGTCAAGAAGCATATTATAGGGTCCTTGGCTAGACAGCTAGGGTAGCAATATAACCACATGACTTCTATCCCTATGAAACAAATGTTAAATATTTTTGAAGCAATCCAAAAATATTTCTACACAGATGCCATGCCTCCTTGTCAGAATGAGAATTTCACATCCAATACTATATATTTAACTACTTGGCCACTAACTCAGGGCTACGACTGTATGCCAATTTCATATTCTCATAGCACAGGACCGATGGTCTAGGCCCAAATAACATTTTCTAAGGCCAGCAGTTAAATGGTCAATATCCACCTTACTGCCTCGTACCCCGCCACACTAATTAACCTATCTGCTTCCCTTCAGCTGGAAGTCTCTGCGTGCCCTGTAGCAATCATCGCTGGGTCTCACTCATAGTTTTACTAGTCACATGAAAACAACACAGAAAGTGCACTGAATTCATTTAGGGCTTAATGGTGATTGCGACTATAAACAAACCGTGCCGAACGTCTTTACAGAGACATTTCCAATATTGGTTAAATAATTTTCATGAAGGAAGATGGATCGGTGGCTAGGGCGAGACAAAGTGACATTTATATGATTCAGTAGTAATACTGCTTCCATCTGATTCAGTTGGAAAACATGGAGGGAACAAGGGAGACATAGAATAATTGAAGGGTAAGTAAGTTGATCTATGGAATGGTTTGAGCTAGAGGGAATAGAGATGGAGAACAGCAGACACATACAAGTCTACTACTACATAGATCATTATTCTGAGTCTGAACCTTTATACGTAAGCTTTAGACGCTTTAGAAAGATATAACACCATCTCTGTAATAGGGCATAAGTGTAGGACCACCAACGATGATTGAAAAGATTGTGTTACGCAAGATAAGGCTTGATTCAAGCCGAATCAATTTTGTGTTATTGAGAGACATCAGAAAAATAGGTGACTGAATTATATAAAAGATATAGTTGTTCGTCTAGGAAACCACATCTTATTCTTACAAGAGAAAAAGATACATTCACACACACACGCACAATATTATGACCATTAGATGGATAGTTAGCCTGTAATATATGTATTCATCTGTTTTAGGCTCTATAGCTGGGACATATATATTTTTGATATAATTATCAGATGCGCACACTCCACTCTATCACTCGCCAGCTGATTATCAACAGCCAGGAGATTAGAATTGTATGGGGTCTGCTGCTGACTTTATTAAAGGCAAATACTGAATGTGACCCCACCCTTCAACATAGTGCCTGATCCAGGGTGATGCTGTTCAATGCATAAGGGCACCATAGCAAAACTAAGCTGGCATATAGTTAAGTTAAAAGTCACTACATTAAATCTTATTCACACTGTGGTATTTGATTCTATTGATATAACATTACAAAATATACCTCATACTCACAGAATGGTATTTTGGAGATTCCACCGACAGATTGGTGTGATAACGTTGGTATTGTTATGTTTTAGAGAACATCAGCAGTAAATCCAGAGATGAGCTCGGGGAAGACCATTTACATGGACTACCATCGTTTTGGTTCAAAGCTTGGATGTACTGTGATCCATACTTTTGACCCTTTCCTTCCCATATTACCTCAGTAAATCCAATGCCCTTATCATTCTGAGACAGAGGGCTCTGTGCGATTCAAATCTCCTACATCCCTGATCTTGAGTCAAAACTAATTGCATAACATGTAACCATCCCTTGGTGGATGAAAATTTTGAAAGTGAGAAGAAAGGAAATTCATCCATGAATGTTTGCTCAGAATGTACCCATGCCTAATGGATCCCAGATACTTGATTTGTGTCTAACCAAGAGACGTTGGGCACTGATCTGCCCTTTGCTACAAGCCCTTATCTAGTCTACTTAACAATTCATAGAGTGAGGATATTTATGAATATCAATGTTCCTAATGCACGTCTATCCCATCAGGTCCCTCGTTCAGTGGGCGACCATATTGCTATTACGCCACAGTGAATGGGGGATGGTGCCGGAGAGAGCCGTTAGTGTGGACTCTTCTGTAAGCTGCACCTCCCATACCTACTTAGGTCAGTACGTTTTAGAGCTCCTGGGAAATAGGGACAGGATGACGGCGCCTTTTATAGGGTGGTCCAATACTTAGGTCCTTCCATGTGTCTGCTTTTATATATCTCCCTGGACTCTCTAGTAATGGTGGTGCAATATGTGCTGCAAATAACTACAAGCGTCATATTCTAGAGAGTGCTTCCTCTTTCCGACCATATTCTGTCCGGAATACCACTAGTGTTAGTGCACTAGCATTATACATTAGAACATGTTTCCATGGCAACCTTCAATACCACCTTGCAAATCAAGGCAGAGTTCATTTTGGATAAAAAACACCCGGCTTTCCCTGTAAGGTTGAGATTTTGGTTACATCTTCCACTCTCCTGTTACATGCACAGTCAGTAAAGGTGCAATCAGCCTACTTGAGAATAGGCTATTACTCCTTTCCACAATCTGCTTGGAGAACCATCAATGTTGTGGGTGGCGTCTGCCTTTTTAACACCATTTCAGGTGCATTCTTCCAATTACCCGAGATATTACTTATGATAAAAGCACCCCTTTGACGCATCAACTGTTTTATCAAAGCCTCGGATATCAAGGGTAATGCCTTCGCTCCTTGCCAGCATACCAATACTTGTTTAACCCTTTAAGGAAAGATGTCGCTAATAAATGACATTGGTCGTCATGATGCACCAATGCTGCCCTGGCGAGTAACTCGTTGGTGCATCATGCTGACCCTACAGGAGTGTCTCAACCCCTGAGGGTCAAGGTAGGGTTGGCATGATGCTTGAATGCAGCCCTGGCAAGTTACTCGCTAGGGCTGCATTCATGCATCATGACGACCAAGGCATGATGCATGAACGCACTATGCCATCCTTAAAGGCTTGAATACCTTTTCCTGCTTATTTTCCGACTCTTATTGAACCGGCAACAAATTCTGACCCATTTGAGACTACCCTGTCATTGGGCTATGGCCTAGAGTTCCAAAGTCACTTTAAACTGAACCCCACTATTCCCAGAAGAAATCTGTTCATTATATAAAGTGGTTCCTGCCAATGTTGAAGGCGGTCAACTCGGAGTAAACAGATCTTATTGGCCTTTCTCACACCTCCTAGGCCAGTCCTCAAATGGTGTTTCTCATCACCATGCTATTTTCGTGTGTTTTTTTTAACCAAAAAGAGTATTTTGATGAAAAGCTAGATATAAATTTGAGTATTTAGGACTTTTCCAGATCATTTTAACTCCTTATGAGTGAGTTTTTTTCCCGATCCTTATTTATTTCACTAGACCTATATTCTGCTTTCGTACATCTTTGATGAACGACCAATCTTTTAGTCAATACAGCTAACTGCCCTTCCTAACCTCACGTCCGACCCCAATGACATTACCTCCCACACGATCTGAGAGGACACGCATCTGCTGAAAATATCCTCCTAGTGGTCTCAACATTCTCATCCATTTGATGGTCAGCAATTTCTGCCCTATGGATTGACCCTTCTGGGCTACGCACGGCGTTATTTCATTCTGGGCAAATGCCAGCCCTCTAGATTATCCCAGCTAGAGTATTATCTAACCTCATAGCTGAGTTGCCTATATCTCCCCTCATTAGTGGAAAGCTTGTTATAGTCATTATTGAATGACCTAAGGTTTCTCTGAGCCTCAATCTAATAAGAGTTGGATCCTTTGTTATCTGGATGTGATTGTCAATACTGATAACTAATCAGTGTACATATAATTGGCTCAGGGCTTTCTCCTAATCTAAATTAGATGCATTTGAACAGCAACTAAACCTGATCACTAGCTTCCTAAAACTCTGATTATTGAAAGACGATTTATTAGCCAAATGCTTCAACAGTAAGATAAGCCTACACACTCAGAAAGACAGGGAGACAGACAGAGACAGGGAGACAGGGAGACAGACAGAGAGAGAGAGACATAGAGACAGGGAGAACGAGAGACAGAGAGGGACAGAGAGGCAGACAGACAGAGAAATTACTTATATCATTCTTGAAATATGGAAAATACTGCATCGTTGTGGGATTGTGAAATCCACTCCCATCAGAATATACTCACTTCACAGTTTTGATGTATGCGCCTATGGGACACCACAGGATGGCATTACGATGTCAGCTACCAGGCAATCTCCCAAATCATCCGTTTTATGGCATCCTCATTATAGCCTCTGACGTTTTTGACATAAGGTGTCTGTACGCAGAATACCTAATGTAGCTGGTCAAGAGCATGTAACATAAACCGGCTGTTTAATAATTATGGAGAGCAAATTACTATCAGTGACTATAGGGATGGAGCGCTAGGGGGCGCAGGCGAGCGCCCCCTATTTTTCTGTACATTTTATTGTAACTTGTTTTAACACCCTAACTACAGTACCTATATCAAGCCCTCCCACCTTTGCCATATTCCTGAATCCGCCCCTAATTGTGAATGCCATTAGTTGTTCTGACAGATATACCCTATAATATGCAAACTGCTTCCTCAATTGGATCCATGGTCGAATGAAGAAGATACACATGGGTGTGTTTAATCCAATGAATATCGAGTCTAGTTTGTCTTGGAGATTGCTATTTGTCCGTTGTCAACCCAGATACAACACAGCCTACAGTTTAGCACAATATGCTTTATTGTTGGAGTGTTGATGCTATGCAGCATCTGCCATAGTAATCATTATCCTGATTCCTTCAGGGAACACAGTGCTTAGATGTACTGTGCCGTTATAGTGAAGGCAGCCCTGGCAAGTAGCTGACCAGGGCTGCGTTCATACACCATGGCGTTAAAGGGAAAAGCACATCAAAGCACCATGCTGCCCCTAAATGGTATTATATTTACTTAAGTTGTGCTCTCAGAGGCGTTTTCTGTTGCTAATGAATAGTTTTTATATGATAGCCATTCTTTAGCTTTATATCACAGTTGGCTGGGATAATAAAATAAGTTGCATCTTTATATAACATGTACACATCAATGAATGGGTATAAGTCAGATATGTACGGGATACGTGTGAGTAGCTGCATTTATAAGTGTTATAAGCCTTGTACAATGGTTAGTATCCTCTGATTAGACCTAGGACAATTACTCCGTCCTTGGCTTATAACACTTATACAGTGACTAGCTTGTACTATATCTACTACAACTCTTACTCTCCCAGAAGGTGAAAGAAACACACATATAATTATATCTAAAAGCAAATGCCCCCAAGGGCAGCAACATACAGCAGGCACTGTCATGAATACTGATGGCAGTTATATAGAATAACTTAAAGCTTGACCATCATGGTTGAAGTGAGGCCAAAAGCACTTTTGGATATAGTTCAGTTTTGATTCACAAGAGGGCTCTTAAGGGCTGGTAGCTCAGCTCTTACAGGCACAAGATAGGGTGAATATGTTGTACCTGGACAATGCCCATGGTCCCCTGTACAAACACTGCTGCCCTTTGGTGGAACTGTTATTTTATTCTATGTATGGAAAATGCTGAACTTATTCCCCGATGGCCCAGCTTTAATGATTCCTAGTTGTTGCACAGCTATGCAAAATAGATTGGCAAGAATATTTCAGCATCCTAAACTCGGCCCGTATTATGCCGTTTCATAAGCGCCCAACCGTACTGAAATGCAGTTATGACGTGTGATCCTGTTCAATACGTCTAAAAGAGCTACTTATTACATTGCAGTCATCTGTCGTGCGTTGGGAGACAAAAATGTACCATTACAGATTTAACATGGCTGACGTTAACATTCATGAGACACACATGGATGCTGACATAGCATTTCCTCCATGGTAGAATTCAAATGGGTCTTATCATCTTTAAAATCGATGAAAATCCTCAATGGATTGTATGCTGACAACTGAGTATTATTGCATAGAAGCACATTTTCTGTAGCAATTCTATTCATAGATGCCTGTGCATTAACCCTGTGCGTAGGTGTGAGAACACACCTAACCAAGCCTGCCGCGTTCCATGGAGTCTCCCTCTTTTGAATCAAATTTAATCACACCAAATTAAGAAGATTTTGGGGACAACAGGAGAGTCCATTGTCAGTCATCAGCCGAATGATTCACAGTAGTTTCTATGTAACTAATTTTAATGCTTTGAGAGATATTTATGGAAGAAACATGGCATCGATACTGCATTCATTTTTGTGGTTTGCATTTCTATACGCGGAAACACTATGAATCATTAGCCCTGAATCATTAGTTTCAACCTACACCATGTGTAGTCTCATTCCCAGATCATTTCACAGGAAGGCCCTAGTAACCACAGGTCACTATGATCGTAAACTTGAATTTTACTGGATTTAAGCAATCACGGCTGGTAGCGGTAGCTTAGAACCAGTGAACAAGAACCAGAATGTATGGTGGGAGTTTTCCCATCATACTTTCTCCTTGTTCTAGTTTAGGTTCCACTTTGCTGGTTCCAAGCTAAAAACAGGGATTGCAGAGACCCAGCAAAAGTCCAAATTCAAGGTCATAGTGGTGTTTATAATTGCCATTCTGTGCCAGAATGTGGCGGATGATACAAGGCAGTGTCTCACCAGAGCGGGTGCCATTTTTGACCGCCTGACAAAAAGACGGCGAATTTAGGGCAGGTGAAGATATAAATGGAGATATAACCATCACAATTTTCTTTATTTCATCCCTTACATATCGAAGAAGATTTTTTTTTAAATATCATATTCTTATTTTGATGGTGGCCGGTCAAAGATGTCACCCGGTCAAAAATATTGGCCTGATCTGGTGAGACACAGCCTACAAGTGTGGCACCATGAGCAGCACTAGGCCCTACCACCCACATCCTACCTCACACCCCACCTTGCTAATCTGACGTAATCACCTCACGTCAACCCCATAGTCCCAGCGCCCCAGACTGGGGGGTTGCTGTGTCACTTGTCGGTTTTAAGAAATGCTAATGTCCCTGGTCTATTTTACGAATTATGTATTGTCCTTTGTCGCCAGCCATCTTGTCACATGTCGATTTTAAGAAATGTCAATGTCCATCGTTGATTTAAAGAAAAGAGGTATTGTCCCTTGTCGCAATAATAAAACAGGCTCTTGATGATTTGACGATTTCACCCATCTAGAGCCCTAGTCCTGGCATGTCCTGTGGCCATCACTGGTTGGTCTGCACAGTGTTTTGCTGGTCAAGCATAAAACACAGGCCATCCTCTCTATTCATTTATCCTATCAAGGCACGATTCTATACAATAGAGGAAAAAAGCTTTAATGGCGCTCAAATGAGATGGAGGTGGAAGAGAGGGAGGGAGGGAGAGAGGGAGGGAGGGTGGGAGGGAGGGAGGAAGAGAAGGATGAAAGGAAGAATGGAGGGAGGGATGGGGAGGACGGGATGGATGGAGGGAAGAATGGTGGGAGGCATGGAGGCAGGCATGGAGGGAGGGAGGAATGGAGGGAGGCATGGAGGGAGGAATGGGGGGAGGGAGGAATGGAGGGAGGCCTGGAGGGAGGAATGGAGGGGAAAATGGAGGGATGAAAGGAGGGAAGGATGAATGGAGAAAGTTAGAGACAAGTGAGGAATAAAGCTATTGAGGGTTGGAGGAAGCAAGAGTCTACTATGGCGTAGATCCCTATATTCTGGGTTATGCTGGTACCCACATGCATCACACAGTAATCGGGACAACCCGCTGGTTACCATATTGATGGATCATGTGATCAGCGTGGTGCAGTGTTCACTCACCAGGTGGCAGTGCAGGTAAATGGTGTCATCCATCGTCATACTGCAGCGCTTAGCCTTGACCCTTTAAGGACGACATGATGCCTTAATGCGTCATGGCTTTGGTCGGCATGATGCATGAATGCAGCCTTGGCGAGTAACTCACCAGGGCTGTATTCAAGCATTATGACAACCCTACAGGGTTGAGACACTCCACTCAATTCAGCTCTGGCGAGTTACTTACCGGGGCTGCATTGGTGCATCATGATGACAAATGTGATCTTTTAGCAACATGCGTCTCCAAAGGGTTAAAACCCTAGATCTATGTGGGTGGGGCTTGTGTAGAAGCAAGGTGGAATAGGCGGATTAGTGTAGGACCACCCAAGGTAAAAGGGTGGGAAATAAGCCTATCATAAAACCTAGTGTATAGGTCGTGGCTCGTATGCAAATCAGCTCGCCAGTGTGGCTCATAGGATCAAGACAAAGTCAGGATGCGTTTTATGAAGATATTTTTAGATATTACAGTACTAACAGTTTTTAGTTGTATACTACTGTACCAAAGTGATCACAATCAGATTCCCTGTGAGGCTCCTATGATTTTCCAAAGTTAAGGGGCGGTTTTTAAATTTATACGCTTTTTGGTGTCTCTCAGTGATGAACCTTCACCACATGGACCAAACGCCCAAAACAGTTTCATTGAAAGGTGTCCAACTATATTGCAGCTTGTGTGGCCGACACTGTAGAAAACAAAAGCTATGCCAGGTATGGCAAAGCCATGCAATGACTATGCAACTCCTGTTGTGATAATACAGAATGTGTGCTGCGTCAAAGGGTTAGTATTTTGCTGACTACAGCTATGATCTATAACCATCTGCTGTCAGAATAAACACCCAGATCCTGATAACAGCAAATTGTGCTGACCACCAGCCCGCTCTGAAGTGAAACCCTTTAAGGACGGTTGTCGCTAAACGATGAGATTTATCATCATGATGCACCAATGCAGCCCTCACCAGTGCTGGATTGGTATATTATGCTGACCCTCCACCAACGTCTCAACCCCGGAGGCTTGGCATGATGCTTGAATGCAGCCCTGGCGAGTTACTCGCCAGGGCTGCATTCATACATCATGATGACTAAGGGCATGATGCATTGAGGCATAATGCCACCCTTAAAGGGTCAAGAATACATCAAACCCAAGCATCAACATTCATTGAATGTCATTCCATTTTAACCCCTTCATCCATTTATGCTTGACACAGCAAAATAATCCCATTTATAAACCACTGTCTACACCATTATCACTACTACATGCCAACCACAAGCAAAGGCAGTTAGGCATTGATGCACTTATAGCATCTATAAAACTTCAGCTTATTACACTGTGTAGGCACCCCAACGTTTCACACTGTAAATAGGAAGAATCTACTGTAGAATAGATTTACAGTAGAATCCACTGTATGTTAACAGTAGATTCGATTGTTAAGCTACAATAGACTGTACACCTACAGTAGAATCTACTGTACACCTACAAAAATGGCAACCGATTTTTTACAGTATAGCACATGCATCCTTTCATCCACTATAGGTATATCACCCAATCGATGTGTATGTGTAATGGTAACTTCTGTACCGCTCTGTTTCCATCAGTACCCTATCACTTATGTATCACCCATACAGGTTAACCCCAACCAGATCTACCATCTATACCAGCAACACCATGCTATAGTATTGTTGCTGTTGTACAGAACCCTGCCACTTGTGGTATTGATGTATTACCCTACCCCACTGGGAATGTACAGAGAGTGATTCTGACACTCTACACAGTAGTTTTAGCTAGGAAGCGGGTCTATCTCTGCCCCAAACGGCTTGTTCATAGAGAAGATGGCCTCCTTTGTATTATCTGATTATTTTACTGTTTAGTGGTTTCTATAATTGAGCTCGGAATCCAATACAGTAATAGGGTTGACTTTCTGTGGTTGAATATAGTGAAGGTGTGCTAGGGTTAGGATGTAGGAATTTCTGACTTTATCCCTCTCCAAAATCCTCCTACAGTTCCAACAGGAGACCTAGGTTTAGAGCAGAGATGCAGTGGGAAAGTGGGGGCAAAACTATGTATGAAGAGTACATTGCGGTCAGCCCTCAAGGGATATGATACAGCAAAGGCCAATGTCTCTACAGATGACTGAGTTTGGCAGAGCGGCCAATCCAAAACAGGACTGACAGTTATACCGACCAGATCACCCCACATCAATCTGTTCAGTGGCCAAGCATATACAAATCATATCATTGGGTTTTCTATCATGGTTGTCGCAAAACTCTAGTTGTGTGTATATATATATATATATATATAGCAAATCTATACCGGCGTGACCATCTTTATTAAAGGCCAAAAGCCACCACCAACCTTTAGGAACGGATACAATTCTATTGGGGATGAAGTAAGCCGTTTGCTATGAAATGCCACCAGCAAGAGTCGAAACGATTTGAGGGACGAGAAGAAGACTTGATATGTCTCGAGTAATGCAATCATGATAATGAAGAGAATCTTCTTTTCTCAATTGCCGAGCAGACTGCTGCTGTAATAGAGGTTGATATTAGGCATGGGAAGATGAGATAGAAAATTATTTCATTACATAATTTACCGAACTAGATCTAGGCATTCTGCCAAAATTCCAGAATTAATGCAGAGGACCAGGAAAGAAAAGCCTGTCTCAAGTAGCATGTTCTGGAAATCTAGGTTAGGAACGTCGGATTTTAAGTTTTGCTGAATTAGTTCTACATAGGCCATGGAAGTACCCAGAAATCGACTTGTTAATTACTTGCTGAATAACAGACCACTGCTTGGACACATGGCCATCAAACCCACACTAAAATTGTCCCAAAATGGCCTAGAATAAATTCTAAATTGGGTAAAAATGTCGAGAGTCGGCCTTGTTGTGGTCGGGTAACCTGAAACACATTAACATGTGTCGGGGAAAAGGACTTAAGTGCACCCTGCTCAAAGAGCCCTTTTCGCAGAACATGTCACGATATTTTTCTCCTAGTCGAACCCCTTTCCTGATGCAGCACATACGTGGGTGGGATGTGATAATGAGCCAACAGACTGGTATCAGAGACCACTTCATTTAAATTCTTTTGTGCAGTAATTAGTAATTAGCCAAGCCACAGTAAAGGCGAGAAGGTAGAGAAAAGCTACTATTCATCAAATCCCATGGCATCAGAACTAATTGCAATCAAGCTATCACATTTCCCATCTCCACTTCGACTCCCTGAGAGTATCAATTATAAACATGATTGAGCAAAGCCATTGACTGGTGTTAAGAAATGATAACTCTGCTCACAACTACATTGTCCTTGCATCTCTCTCTAGAGTATGCCAAGTCATAACCACAAATCATGCATACATGTATGAATGATAATTTTACATTATCAGAAGCTTACCAGTCTCTGTGCTAGTTTGATATTTGCAATCGCATCAAAAGTTCAACTGGTAGCAACTGGTACAAAAGTTTACCACCCACACGTAAAGCGAATACATCAAAACAACTCATGCAGGACATGGATCAAATGTCACATGCTCTGATCAATTTCTACCCACTAATGAAAGCTTTGATGAACTTCAGAATATCAGTATTTATCCACTAAATTAACCCTTAAAGGACAGATATCACTAAAGATGACATTCGTTGTAATGGTAAACCAATCTAGCCCTGGGCGAGTAACTCGCCGGAGCTGTATTGGCGCATCATGCCGACCCTATGGAAGTGTCTCAACCCCTAGGGTCAGCGGGTCCATATGATGTTTGAATGCAGTCCCGGTGAGATACTCGCCACAGCTGCATTTCTGTAGCATAACGACAAGGGGCATAATGCAGTATGCCGTCCTCAAAGGGTTCAGTCACCCCTAGAAGTAAGCCCACACACAGTTACTACTTCTTACCTATAACCAAGCCATTCAAAGGTCATAAATATATTTAACTGTTTATAACCTGACCTCACCACAAGTAGTGGCTCGCAGGGGGGTCAATTTGGAATTGACGGTAAAAAAGCTGAGCAACAGCAGCATTGCTACATAAATAATCACACTTAAAAAAATCTACCTGTGTCTATACATAGATGTCTGTGGCCAATAAGTTTTATATCTATTCCACATCCTTATAGAAAAAACAAATGCAAGCTTACGTTAGAAAAAGATAGGAACCAATTATGTTTAATAATACATATAATTACCTAATTCAAGATGATAATCTATGATTCAGAAGGAGACCAAGAGCATTTCAATGCTGTCAAACACCTTTAATGTAGGCGATATAACAGGTAGTACTTATAACATAGGAACGAAACAATTCAGCTAAATAGGTCCACAGAAGTTCAGAATAGACACCACATCTTGGACCTCGATGTTATTTTTAGATCATTCTTTGTCCATTAAAGCCACTTCAGGGAAGTACAATGGAGGGAATAAAATAGGAAACTAGCTCATTCTTGGTGTAAAGGTCTAGCAGTGATTAGCAGTGCTTGGTAATTAGTAATTAGAATGTGCTGCAGGACGGCAGGTAGTGGTGCAAGGTGTGGTGTAAACTAGCCACTTATAAAATTCTACATCATTGTTAAGATGTTAACAATGCAATGCAGTCTATGACACCGCCACCATCTTGATACTATTACAGCAATGTAATGGCATGTTGTTTGCGCATATGTGATGATTTTGCTACCGTAAAACCTCGCGTATAAGCCGCGGCTAGTACGCGAGTCAGATCGCTGGTTTGGCTTATAGGATCGGCCCACGGTCAGGGTGCGGCTAATACGCGAGTAAGGCTTATATACATGAGGTTTTACAGTAGTTAAAATCTGTCCAGAACGCTCACAGTGGTACTGTTTTGAATTTCATCCGAACACTTCCCAGTCCATCACCCTTTGAATAAGAAAAGTATAAAACAAAGATGCTAAAATGAGGGACAATTTCCTATCACAGATTGCCAAGTAGTAACATAAAGATGAACACAAGATGTGATAGATGCACATTTTTTTCAAATTTCCTCCTAATTGCCCCTCCCCCTCTTTGTGGGGTTTACTAGATCCATGCTTTATGAACACACGTGGACCACAACAATGTACTTTAACTACATTCCTGCCTCATTACCTGACATGGTGTCCACTAAGGCGGACACATGCACCAAGAGCCACATCTGTTCTGATTAACCCTTTCAGGATGGCATAACGCTTAATTAAGCTCTACGTTTTGCAGGCATGCATCTCGCCAACCTTACAGGGTTGATACACTCCCAAGGGGTTGGCATGATACACTGGTGGAGCCGATGAGTTGCTTGTTGCCACTGCATTGGTGCATCATGAGAATAGAATGTTGATTTATGACAACATGCCACCCTTAAAGGGTTAAATATGTTGTTATTATTTTGGAAAGGTTTTTGTGTGGTTAGTGCTGTTGTCCTAATGAGGAATACCAGGCCCAGTGCCCTGCCAGAAATAGGTGTGGTGTGGTCTCATAATGACATGCTCTCACTAATGAGTCTCACTCTCCACACATCTCATCAGTTGTGTTACACTCTCTAAATGTCTCTGCCCTAAGTTGGAAACGTCTGTGGGAAGAGGGGGGGGGGGAGAAATTAAGTAGATTCCTAGCTCCTAACCCATCCCACACTTCTAAGGTACAAACAAAATCAAGCCTTTAAAAAAAAAGAAGACTGCATTTAATGCGTTGTGACCTCTTTCACAATGATGCATACATGTATGCATGTGTCCATGCCTGAATGCAAATCTCATGCATTACAATAAAGAAAATAATGATCAAAGTGTAGCCCTTGATATTCAATCAAATCTGATAATGATTATTGATAGATAAGGGTTTATTGAATATTTATCCAAATATTTATGTAACTATTTTCCCCAGCTTTGGTTGCTGTTTGATGGCTATGTTAGTGTAATAATAATGTAACCCTATGGCAGAACGAATGGTTAATGCACATTTCTGAGTGACTCACTGTGACCTACTGCCTACACCCAGTGTGTTCCCCACACCAGGCTCCCTGCTGCCAGATAATCCTCTAGTGGCTGTTTGTGGAACTAATGGCAGGCTCCTGTGGTTCCAGAAATCCCTCCCCTGGTAACCACTCTCATAATGAGCCCCACCAAAGTGATTCCGTGACTTTTTCAATGTGTGTTTGGTGTTAAATAACATCCACATTTAACAAAAGAAAGTGAACAACACACACTTAGCTTTCCCAAACCAAAGCCAAACAAAGCCAAGAACATGGTTGCGAAATCAAACAGGCTACTCACGAGTCAAATTAACTGAAATGATTTTGTGATTCATGTAATACTCAGAGAGACATTTTCTCACTTTGAAAAACACATGACTTTACCTGACCATTGCATGTTATCTCCATGGGAACTGCCTCCTTGGTTGCTATGGTAACGGCAGGTGGGCATCCAGGATGATAACAATGGCTGACAAGATGAAGCCCCGGTCTGTAGTGAGAGTGACTTGTGGCCATGTCTGTGGGCTGTAGTTAATACAATGTGAGACCGGCCAATATTACATGGGAGCACCTGCCACTTGGTGTTTTGGTTCAGAGCCCTTTAGCCCTCTAAGGACGCCATGTCACTAAAATATGGCATGAATCGTTATGATGCACCAAGGCAGCCATGCCGACCCTTCGAGAATGTTCCAACCCCATAGGGTCAGTATTGTGCTTGAATGGTGAGTTACATGCTAGGGCTGCATTCATGCGTCATGATGACAAAAGTATCGTGCAATAAGGTATCATGCCGTCCTTAAAGACTTAGGGATAAGGCTAAAAGCTCCCGTCATGACTCACCAACGCAGCGCGGAGTGAGCAACTCACCAATGATGCATCAATTTGTCCATCATGTTAATACTTTGGGAAGGTATCAACCCTTTAGGGTGGGCATGAGGCATGTTTATAAGATAGATGTAAGCCTACAAAGCGACTTGTTGTATATTTCCTATACTAGTAACTTACTGTCTGGATCCTCATCAGTAGATCCTTTACAAGTTCAGTTGGTTCTATAGAGGGATACTGGGGCCCTGGTTCATTTTGATGTACTAATTGTATGTCTATGCTCATGTTAACTCCAATACCAGATGCAGTTAAACCACCATCCTGAAGGGTCAAAACACGAGTTTGAATTACACTGGGCCTACTACCTACTGCTTGTCCTGCTTGGTAAGCTTGCATGCATTTCCAGCTGAAATAGAGAACTCAATTAGATTCATAATTAATGAAACTAGATTGTTTTCATGATGACTACTAATACTGGGGTAGAGAATTATTTAATTACAGAATTAATGAAACTAGACCTAATTTTCTGCCAGACATTCATTTCAAGGTTTTACACTAGCAAGTAACCTTCTTGATGAATAACAACATCGAAATGTGAATGGCGTGTGATAATTAATGCAATCTAAAATATTAAAAGTATGAGGGAACTCATTTAGATTCTTCTGTGTGGTCTGCAAATTCATATTAGAGGCAGGGAGATACGAGGTTCCCCTGAGGTCACAAATTAGGAAGAAAATATTCAGCTCCATATTGCATAGTAACTAAGCTAATTACAGTCAAGCCATATTTCCCCTCTCCGCGTAGGCGGTACTTTATCATCACTAGTTATTCTATATCAGCCCAGCGTTAGAATATTAGTATCACCTTTTTATTCTGACTATATGATAGAATTGTGTCTTTGCCTGCTCGATCCCTACCCACACACAGGGGTAGGGAATGGGAGGCGGGTCGATGCGAAATAAGTCACAATCAAAATCGACAGCAGGCCCCAACTGCCTTGCGACCAATACTCTCCCTCTTTATATCGACCTACACAAAAAGTGCATGAAGTGCCCCAGTAGATCACCCTGTCATTGGGCAGTAAGTTCCTTTTCTTCTTCCCCCGTTGTGGTTTCTGACAGGGTTTTCTGCTTGTGCTACATTTTCTCCATCAGCAGACAATATGCCCATATGCCTAGGAGCTGACTAGCATTTGGAACATGAATTTGTCATAGTGTGAAATAGATTGCCAACCCAATACAGCTAACAAAAAAACGTTAGTTCAACGTTAATCTAAAGTTAATAAGAGGTTGAAATGACGTTATGAAATGACATTAGATTGCAATGAAAATTGTGCCAAACTCAAACCAACGTGTTTAACGTTAACATTAAGTCAATTTGACGTTAATTTGACGTTGAAAAAACGTTGATTAACGTGCAGAGAATAACGTCAGATTGCCTAAACTAAATATAACCTTCCTGGGATGACTAGGGATGACTGAATTGGTGGTCACCTGGTCATGAATTCTTGTCACTAAGGGGAGACACCTAGCGGGTTAGAAGAGAACCAGACTTGCCAACTTGAACTCAATAAGTTGTAAAATTGGTTACAAAATGTTTGATATATCACTTTTACAATTATTGGGTGTCTTGAACTGAGTATTATTAACTAGCCCTCAACCAGATTTACGGTGTGAAAAATTGGGCGGTAATACTTTTTAAGCCTTGTAAGCGCCGCCTACTGCTAAAATTAAATTAACTGCATTATTTGCAAGGTAGCTCATCATGGTGTAAATGGTACTGTACATCACCTATTACAGTTTCTACAAACAGTTTATTCTGACAAAAATGAATTTCTGCAAGAGAAACACTGAATGCCACACGTGTGCTCTGGTCAATATCTACACCCCAATAAAACACTTGAATGATCTTTACAGTTGATGATCAGTATTTCTTCACTTAATTACAACCTCCCACTACTTAGATGAAAGCCCACACACAGTCACTACTTCTTACCTATTTCTAAACCATTCAAAGGTCATGAATCTTAACAGTTTTTGACTTGGACCTTACTACAAGTTGTTATAACGTGGGTGTGTCATAGTACACTTAAAGGTTAAATAGTTGAGCGACAATAGTGCCACCTGTGGCAGGTCTACATGTACTAGAACTAATTGCGCCCAAACTAACCTATGACAAGCACATCGGGGGTATTACACTGGCAATAAGTAGTGGTGCCCTCTGTTGTCAGAAAGGTGAACTGATTTGCCCTTAGTATTCCATTACAAGTACCTCTCTTTTGTAATTGGTCTAATGGCAATAAAGGAAAGGTTGACCACTTATCTTTTCCATGGAGGTGAATGACACTAAGTTTGAAAATAATTTCAACTCAGGTAATAAGCAATATCAGGAAGAAATTGGTGGTCAACAAAAAGGTTTACCATGGACAACACATCTAGGAGCTCTGTTCTACCAAAACTACATCATCTGGGTCACTATGACTACATGCCAGCCATATTACATCATGTCCACTAGTTAAGGAGGGCACCTGCACCAAGAATCACATTTTTTCCTCATTTAATATGGTGTTATTATGTTGACACTGTTTTAATGTGGTTTGTGCTTTAGTCCTAATGAGGAATACCAGCTCCTAATGAGGGATACCAGGCCCAGCACACTGATAATCTTTAGGGTCCAGAACTTACTCAGTACTGGCTAACAAATCAGTCATTAGTACCTAACCAAGTTAGTCATTTTTTCCTGGCTCCCTATACAACCATCCTAGGTTAGTTAATACTGTCAGGGTGGTCAGTACTGACCAACTCGCCTTAGTCATCTCCATTTCAATGAGTATTAGGCTAAGTCCTTTTGAGTAAAGTATTAGTCATTATGTTGTTATGCCTCAGTCATTTTTGAATAGCATTTGGTCATGTTCCTCTGACTAACCTGGGATAGCCACTATAGCCTAAGGGCCGGAGCATTTAGATTTTCTGTGCACCCTGCCAGAAATAGGTGTGGTCTCATAATGACATGCTCTCACTAATGAGTCTCTCTCTCCACACATTACATCAGTCATGTTACACTCTCCATATGTCTCTGTCCAAAGCTGAGCACGTGTGAGAGAAGACGGAAGACACTAGGAATATTCCCAGCCCCTAACCCACCACCCACTTACGATGCAATTCAATGAATGTTCTGGTAAGCAGCTGCAACCTTTGAGCACAAATGCTATACATATTACGGTGGTGTTACCTTCACCAGCAATATTACCCACTACACTGATAATCTATATACTCCAGGGCCTAGTCAGTAGTAGCTATCCCGGGGTAGACATAAGGATATTCGTCAGAATGGTGAACTGATATTGACTGAGGCAAAAAAAAAAGACTAATGCCTTTTCCCTAACACGATGTGAGTTGGTCAGTACTGAGCAACCTGACAGTATTTACTAACCTATCTTGGTTGTATAAGAAAGCTAAAAGATGACTAATAAGGTAAATTACTAGTGAGTGAGTTGTTAGCCACTACAGACTTAGGTCATAATATCAGTGTAGCAGATATTCCCTTGCCTTTGAATCCTTCTGGTGACTGTTTCTGGGAGGAATGTCTTCCCCTGCCCTGGTATTTGGCCACCAAGACTGTTAACAAATGTCGTAATGAGCCAATAATAAGTGCTTCTTGTGGCTATTCAATCGGTGTTTAGTGTTAAATAACCTCCAACATTAATGGACCAACCTGAAGAAAGTCACAACGAAAAAGTTTGTTTTCCATGCTTAAAATAAACCAAAACCACACAAAGCCGAGAACGTGGTTGCGGAATCAGGTGCTCGTGAGTCAAATTAACCAAATTGTTTTTATGATTCATAGAGGACAGAGAGAGAAAGAGAGACTCCTTGCAATCAATAAAAAGAAACTTGCCCTGACCATGGCCCATGTTGTCTCCATGGGAACCGCCTCCTTGGTTGCCATGGTAACGGCAGGTGACCACTCAGGATGATTACAATGGCTGACAAGGGGAAGCACTGGAGAGTATTGAGAGTGACAATAAGCTACTAGGTGTTCCCCTGTTGATTCAATGTGAAATGAGCCTATGTTTAATATTTGATTTATTTTAACATATGGCCACCTAAAACTTTGTGTTATTGGAGGTAGTCTTAAAATTGGTCTTAAGGAAATGTGTTTTTTTTTGCTCTCTAGATTTGCAATATATTGCTGTTGTATAGTTAGCTGCATATCCAGTATTATAAAATGGGATTTTCACTGCGAATAGAAAAAGACCATTCCAAATTATTTAAGGGTCTCCCCAAATATCAGTTGGTTGCACATATCTCGGCAATACAAACTGAATTTAAATCAAATGCTCTAGATAAGATCATTCACTCAGACTGAAAGCACTGTGACTGACAGCTGTGAGGATAATCCATATAGATTGTCTGTTCATGTCTACTGTAAGGACAATTATCCCACCCACAAACCCCCAACCATCCTTTCCCATCACAAAGAAAGGATGAGATTTTCTGAATAACCTGTCCTGTTATCTAGGTCCATTTCATATACTACCTACAAGACCCCGCTCCGTAGGTTCACGTGCTATACTACTTACCTCTCACTATGACTACACAGTGGGCTCTACAGTACTGCAGTGTCAGTGGCTTGCTTTCATATACTACTTACACCTCTTGGAATGGGGAGATCTGCCTGGGAGTCTATACTACTTGTTTTTTTTTTTAATGAGATACCTGTTTTGGATGAAATGACCTTTACATCGGACACAGGTAGCCTTGCATGGTACTTCCCCGAGAGCTTGGTGTTGGTTGTGAAGTAGCAGGTTTAATGTGACCACGGTCCTCCAGGGGTCAGCTGTGCTAGTGGTGAGTGGTACAGGCAGTTATATCAACAGGACAGGAGGACAACGTGTAATGGCTATACAACCTATAGTATGTATGTCTTATCGCAATACCTTGAGCAGTTGGGGAGTATTAGATAATCTTTATGCTAAGGCCAAAAAGATGTATGTTTCAGGGAACATACTCCGACAACTATAGGGACGTTTTCCTTTTAATTTAGCTTTTAAAACGTCAGGATTGAAAATAACTTTGGATCGAGTTTCGTGTAACACTATTAATTTGACTTTCAAATCGAATATAGATAAACCAAAAGTACAGAACAATTGTTTTAGAAAAAAGTCTAAATGTAATATCGAAAACATTTTAAATCCCATTGAATAAGAAAAAGAATATACAAGGGTAAGGTTTTTTTTCCATTACTCTCCTGATATAAGCTATATTACAAATATACCAAACCCCTTCCATGTGAGAGTAAAAAGACAACAACACCTAGCCCTGCAGTGTCAGGCTTGCGCGATAAGTGTTCTAAATTTGTTCCCATTAAAATAATTAAATATGCAATCAGCGCTAATTTGAAGTCCATACATTGAACTTAATTTCAATAATTACTGTTAAGTACATGCATGGCTTTGATGCATGCTACTGCAATGGCTCTAATTTTATACTCTTGTTAAACCTTTGAGGGCTGCATGGTACTTTGATGTACCCTTGTCGTGATGGTGCATAAATGAGGCTCTACTCACCAGAGCTGCATTTATGCATCATGCTGACCTTCTGGGAGTGTATCACTCCAGTGGGTTCTGCATGATGCGTGAATGCAGCACTGGCGAGTTACTCACCAGAGTTGCATTCATGCATCATGACAACAAAGGGCATGATGCATTAATGCATTATGCTGTCCTCAAAGGGTTATACGCTCAAACCCAAACCCATTCACAAAACTAATACAAATGTTCCCCCCACTAAAGCACTACCGTGTTTACCACCAGATAGCTGCACACATTTATCTGGTAATAAATAGGGTCCATGAATGATTGATAGGACCATTTGTCCCCCTGAGTGCCCACACACCCATGGACAGGGATAATGAACTGTAAACAGGGCATGTTCCCCAGGATCACAAGCTACAGTCAATTAATACACGTTGGCCAGGGGCGATAATGAGGAGCAGGCTTTAACAGTCTATACACTACAAAAAAGGTGTTTAGATCGTAAACACAATCGTAAACACATTCCTTTAAATTAATTAACTCAGATTTAAGCACTTTAAGATCCACAATAACATTTGAGTGGTTGTAGAAAATACAGTCAACCACAGAGCTGCCAGCTAGTAGGTGTTTGATATACTATGATCTAAACACTACATGTTTACATCCTAAACACCATTTTTCATACTGTTTAAACACTAAACATCTAAACGTATTCAATAAAACTGTTTAGGTGTTCAGAAGAAAGGTATTTAATTCCTAAACAGAAGGATTCAAAAACACAATCCTTGTCAAATGTTTAGACTTTACACATGTTAAGGTCTAAACATGTTTAAAACCTAAGCACTTTTTTTGCAGTGTATGTGGAGATTATCACAACATCCATAGACGCAGGGCTGTTACTGAGTATACTTAACCCGTTAAGGACAGCACAATGCATTAATGCATCATACTCTTAGTTGCAACTCGCCAGTGCTGCTTTCAAGCATCATGCCGACCGTATGAGGTTGAGACATTCCTGAAGGGTCGGCACGATGCACTAATGTACCCTGGCGAGTTACTCGCCGGGGCTGCATTGGTACATCATGATGACAAATGTTATCTTTTTGCAACATCCGAGGGTTAAAGAGGTACTCACTACTAACAAGGGGGAGAGGGGGTATAAAAGAACTGGCGTGAGGAATGCAGACCCTCTTGAGGGGGAGGGGATTAAAGGATTGGTGACAAGGCCGATGCTGTATACTATATTTCAAAGGGCGAGGCCGTATTTGATGACTTTGCTCGGGGTCGGGTAATTCAAGTTAGGCCACTGTGGATGGGCCGGTAGGGTGATGGCGGAGACTGAAATAACATTAATTTTATGTCTGCGCAGAGCTTAAAATACTCCTTGTTGCTAGATAATGGCCATGAATGCTATACATCTTTATATCCCGAGGACAAGCTTTTATGTGAGCTTGTTGTAAGCTTATAGAGGAGCTGTAATGAATCAGATGGCATACCAATAGTCAATGTCAGAGCCTGAGAACGGGATAACATATACTGCCATCTAGGATGAAGTCTAGACGTCAGAGAAACCCTTTGTCCTTGCCACTATCTATGCTTACCATACACTTCTAAGTCTGCTGTATTTGTTACAGAATCTATCTTAACACCGATATCTGGTGTAAAAATCATGACTGGAATAGAGATATAGGTATCAGGAAGTTTCTACATAAAGATAGAATCGATGGGGCTTGACACCCGGAGCAATGTATGAGGATATTATGTTATCAGCCGGTTGGACGAAACATTAGAGCAAGAAAGCAGGGGGTTGGAGGAAGCAATTCATCTTAAAATGTATTAAACTTTGCCAGTTAATATCACATTACGCCAGAAGGATATTTCTTCCTGAAATGACCTAATGCATTATGGAAGTCTCGGCTGTAGATTACATCTGTGCTATTGCCCTGCTTAAAGGGTATCGCTACAAAAGTAGGTGCTGGAACCCTGTGGATGTCAGAGAAACAACATTGTACTATGTAGCTAGTGCTGCCCTCTCGTGGCATATGTCAATAAGAGATGATTGTATGGAATAATAGCACAACAGTTCTTCAGATCTCCACCAGAATCTGTAGTGTAGTGGTTATGATGCCTGCTTTGCAATCAGAGGATCCGGAGATCTATCCCAGAAGGTGCCATGACCTTTTCTCAAAAAAAGGTATAGTTATTCTTTTTTTTTTGGTGGGGGGGGGGGGGGGCGGGGGTAAAATAAAGGGGGGAAGGAATCTTGCATTATAGTCTTATTTTCACATAGAGAGTATTTAAGGAGCAATGTCCATTGCATGGGCTATAGGGCTAGATTGCCTCACAAAGGAAGTACTTTTTCTTTAAATGGGCATTACAGAAAAATGAGTACCACAACATGTAATTTCTTTTCCATTTTCTATTTGATTATTCTGCCAACTAATCTAATCCAAAGTGATTCGAAGATAGCAATAGAAGAACATGGTCATCTGACCACAAAATAAAAATGCTCTTTTAGCTTAGTTAAGAACTAGCTTTTTCAAGTGGCTTTCCCATAGAATTGAGCACTGTACCATGCCATTTTCTTTACTTTTTCTAGTTCCTTATGTATTGAACTAATATTATACTAAGTTATATGCAGAAATCAATAGAATATCTAGATCATCGAACAGGTAGCGATACCCTTTAAATGTTCTAAGGGCCGCATGGTGCTTAACCCCACATATCTTATAATACTGCACGTCCAGTAACAGTCAGAGTGCAGTCGGTACAGGTACTCAGCCCTATATATAGAGGCGCTGGGGGTATAAATGTGTCTGACTTTTGTTGTCATGATGCATGAATGGGTCGCTGATAAGTAGCTTCTCAGGAATGCATTAATGCATCAGGTCGACCATAATTATGAGGGTTATTCACCTCTAAATGGTCAGTATAATCAGATGATGCATGAATGCAACGCTGGCGAATAGACTCGGAAGGCATACATCCGTGCATCATAATGATAATATAGCACTATGCGGCCCTTAAAGGGCTAATACTGTAAAGGACACCTCAACCATCATACTACTCAATCTCCCCCCCCCCCCCAGGTCTATCTTTAAGACCCGTTACTGGAACCCTGTACACATAGGTAACAAGGCATGAACCCTTACAATTAAGAAAATTAGATGTGTTTAAAGGCACCATTTTAAGCACATTTTACTAAGATAAATGCCACTTAAAGCCGTTTAAATGTTGTTAGACCTTTCCACAACATAAACGTCTGATTACTGAATTTCAACCTGCTTTAAAAGCATTCCTAAGGTATCTTAAATGTGTTTAAATGCAAATGTTCATGCGGTGTAAGGTCTATTCTGCATGTGTTCCTGTAGAATGGGAGTCACGTCCTTCAATAAATTACTGCTTGATGGTCATTCTCATGTCCAATGACCAACATCAGCCACAGTATGTTCTGCTATCTGTCACAAGGTTGACTGTAGGTACCTTACCCCACGTCTCTATTGACAGCGCTAGGCAGATCATCGTTCAATAGAAACCCCCCCCCCCCTTTGCATGCAACATCATGCTATAAGTCCTCAATCCTTTTGTCCATAGTCCTATCGAGCTCCCAATTGCCCAATGTGATTTAAAAGGCAATGTACATTACTGAAGGAGTAGTGGTAGGGAACCCAACTTCCTCGTCCTAACCGATCCTAGCCAATGTACATTTGGTTGAATACCCTGGCATACATTCTCCCTTATAAACACTCCCTGTCACCTTTATAATCAGTGTCAACACTCCACTACAACGCTCTTGTTGAACCATTGCAGCCGTATGATTTAATAAACAGATACATAAAATATACATTAACCATTCCGGGAGGTGTTCAACAGTGTAGGATTCGTGAGGTTACTGGCTATCCATCAATTAAATTTAACAACCAGGCAGATAAATGACGCTGGTACTTTCTAGACCATCATATAGGGCAGTGGTAGGCTGGTAGATGTATGGGGGACCACTAGACTGCATGTCCCCCTGCCCGTTTGTATTCCTAGTCGTGCCGATACCTGCCCGGGTGCGGTATTCAGCCGTGATGAAGGAGGTACTATATACCCCGTATAGTACACGGGCCGGGTAGCGATTTATTAAACAGGCTTTACACTATGTTTTTTATGAGGCCAGCTTGTCTTTCCCAGTATCTCTGTCTCTGTCTCTCTTTCTCCATTTTTCTCCATGTCTCCCTATCACTTTGTCACAGTCACGGTCTCTCTTTCTCTCTGTCTCTCTTTCTCTCTGTCTGTCTCCCTGTCTGTCTCTATCTGTTCGGTCTGTTGTCTCATTGTGTCTACCTGTCTCTCTGTCTCTCTTTGTCTCTCTGTCTCTGTCTCACTATGTCTCTTTGTAGCCTGTTATCGCTTTCCGAACACTGGGCAATATTTTGGCAGTCGCTGTCATTGTGCTACACAAAGGACTCCACAGTAACCTCAGCACTGGTTTTGCTCTGGACATGGGGAGTGTGAATAGTCCTTAACCTACTGAATGGCACCACATGAATGGGGTGCACACAGTAATAATGCTGAATGCGGCGCTTAGTGTAACATAATTATAAGCTAGTGACACCATGGTGAAGAGATCTAGGTGAAAGAAGGTTTGCAATTGATAAATAAGTTGATGTATATACTGAGTCTGTATTATATGGAATGGGTCTTCCGATTTATTCTACACTGTACTAAAATTCAACTAATATGTTATTGATATGATATGGATTTCAAAATGCCATATTATGGTCATACAGAGGGATCACGTTTAAACAATTAACAAAGGAAAGTCATGTCAATGTGGTACTTGTGGTGACAGCAAGCAGAATCAAATAGTTTTATCATAGTATATATGAAGGGGATCGTTCGCTATGCAGAACTGTATCGTCAATGCCTAGTACTGCTCGTTTGAGAACAAAATACATTCATCAATTCAATAAATGTTAAAACAACTATAATACTTTTGAAGACAGAATACTACCTACACCATTTTAGCACTGCTCTGTCTGCACAGCATGTAGGATAAATCTGACGTACATAGCCTAGATTCTTTGCCAACTTAAGGTTAGTATATATCCGATGCTTTGCACTCAAAATCCAATCTCCTTAAAACTGTTCCTAACTGTTCCATTCCTAACTGTTCCATTTATTCCAATTGCCTGTAATTTTTCACAAATTCGATGTTATTGACCGGATTATGGTCAATGTCTAATAAAATCGTGCACGATTTTATTCGACCCATTGAAAATCCACGGTAGAAGACCCCATGGACCCCCATCTCTGAGCTCTAACTACCTAAATACACCATTTGATTGTTGCCCATCCCGTAGATAGTCTACTGGTACAGTGCTTGGAACTAGCAATTATAATTTGAAAAATGGATATAGCCACTTACAATACACTTTCCCTTTTCAACTCTAAAATTAGAGATATTTAAATAGCAAATTATTTTAAAGGGAACTTAGATATGGCCATGATCCAAACACATTGGAACATCCATCTAGGACAATTACCTCTCTGTACACATATGGCTATCGATGGATAGTATATCAAACCTCTGTTCTGAGAGTGATGCCTGTGCTAGAGATTCACAGAGAGGCCCTCGGGTCACTCCAATATGCATGCTGCAGAATAGCACAATGGTTGTTGACACTTGGAGCCCCATAGTGCCTCCACTCTACGGGAGGGAGGATCCAGGGCGGCGGGAAGCAGAGGGACGGACGCGGCATCACCAGGCGTGAGCAGCTCCTACACCTCCCACCACCAGCTCCTCCTCACCCACTGAGCTGCTCACTGCATCCCTGCACAGCACTGCACTCTGCACAGCACTGCATCACACACAACCTGCACTAAGCATACAACCTGCTCACAGCAGCATAGGACAAGCCTACACTCAGCATACAAATCCTGCACTCAACATAGCACCACACTCCAACACAACTGCTCACCAGCACTCCATAAGGCACATAGATTAAGCGAGTAGTAAGGCAAGAAATATCACTGCCGCTACTCCACAGTGTTTGTGTGAGTGGGACTGCCTGTACTAACAGAGCCAGGAGTGTGAGGAGCAAGCCGAGGCCATCCCCAGGGAGCATGACCAAGGTAGGGCTGTACACATGTGTAACCATGTATGGGGGAGTGTCTAACATGATGGGGAGTGAGGTTATATAGAGTAGAATGTGTGGGGGGTGGATGAGTCACTATAGGGAAACAGTGTAGGTATGAGGGAATGGTGGAGGGAGGGAGGGAGGGAGTGAGGGAGGGAGGGAGGGAGGGAGGGAGGGAAGGAGGGAGGGAGGGAGGGAGGAAGGGAGGGAGGGAGGAAGGGATAGGGAGAGGGAGGGAGATTGAGGCAATGTGTAGGTCAGTGAGGCAAGGAGGTGGAAATGAATGCATGCATATATGAATGAGTGCTTGATTGAGTGAATGAATGAATGAATAAATGGGTTACTGAGTCAGTGGAAAGTGAGGAATGCTAGGGGCAATTGTTGAGGGATAGAGGGAATAGGTAGGGGAGGAAGCAGGATGAAAGGGAGTGAAGGATAGTCAGAGAGAGGTTAGAATAGCACGCTGGTGCACGGCATCAAGCAATCATTTGGGTGAGCGACTAGCAATATGATTTAATGAGTGAGATGGGTTAAGTGGGTGTTCAGTCAGAAAGCAGGCAACTGAGGAAGTGAGAGCCAATGAGGAATTGAGAGAGGGAAATAATGAATCAATGAATGAGTGAATGAGAGAGTGAATGATGGGTTGCAGGAAGGGTATTTCTAGATGAATGGCTCCTTTAGTGTTGTCAATTTGAAAGTACTCATTCTGCAGTAATTGGATCTGAAGCCCTATCCTAGCCTAGTGGAAAAGAGTCCACTTAGAATGTAAAGCCTGGTGTTTAACTAATTTGGGTTTGAATAGAGCTCCTTTGTTTAACCACAGCTATTAGTCTGGTGTCCATTTATGGCTGCACACAATTGATGTGTGGTAGGTTTAACCCTTTAAGGACAATGTTGCTAAAAGATAACATTTGTCATCATGTAACCCGCCGGTGCTGCATTGGTGCATCATGCCGACCCTTTGGGCGTATACGAACCCCGTAGGGTCGGCATGATGCCTGAATGCAGCACTGTCGAGTTACTCGCCAGGGCTGCATTCATTCATCATGACGACCAAGGGCATGATGCATTAAGGCATCATGTCGTCCTTAAAGGGTTAACTTAAACGGTGCTGTGGTGCAGACTGATGGTATGGGTAGATTACAGCACAGATAGGCATGTTGGACATTTAGCTAGAGTACAGCACACCGGGTTTGGCCATGCCACTTGATGGTAAATCCCTCAGGAAAAAAGCCCTCTTAACCAAGCAGGTTCCTCTAATTGTTCACCCGATCTCAAAAGTATGTATCGATCATTATGGCTAAACCTAGGTCAGAATGCATCGCATGAGGCTAGATACTTGATTGAACTTTATGGATCCCCTTAGTCATATTATATATGGTCATACATAAACCGGTTATAGGACCATCCGAGCCTAGAGAAAGTGCACTTTTCCCTATGGTGTTAATTCTAACCCTTTACTGGCAGCCCAGTGCTTAAAGCGGCATTCTCACCGAGCATGTCCCATTCAATTTGTCTAATACTGTTCTAGTCTACTATGTGGTTAAGTGCGAGTGGTGATATTGCCCATTTAAGTATATTATACACTTTGGCATCATAACGCATGAATCAAGCCCTAGCGAGTAACTTGTGGGTAAACCTATGGCCTAGGGTTGAGAGCATGAAGGCAGTTCAAGCGCTTTACTCTCATCGATGCCATCAGTTGACACCAATAGCTCAGGAACCAATTTTATCTTCACAGGGTTAGGGGCAGGCTGTGTGCACTGCCAGGGTGGGGTTGCCCTGGCGGAAATTAAATGTGTGCATTATATATGGGGTTGTACACTTGGTATTGGATACAGAGGGTGTAAGACATTGTTCGGGGACAAAAGGGATTGCTTGAGATGACTTGCTATCATCGCTCATGCATGGGAGGGGAATGACATCAAACCTTTATCATGGGAAGAGTAAATTTGATATAATTCATTCTAGAACTACAGTTGTACACATTTAATGCTTTATGAGTGGCATGATACCCCACACATCAAGGCTTGCGATTGATTTTTCACGATGGTGTCAATACAGAACTGGCAAGTTACTTGTTTAATTCCCAGTGCCGAATTCATACTCGTGCTGACAAAACGTGTGAATGTATATATCACAGATGAAAATTAAGGAAAGTGTAAAAGAACCCCAATGTAAGTTTTGGGACTGAAACCGTGGAAAATTATGCATAAAATAATGGGGAACATCTGATTGACAATTTATCGGTTTAAGGCTAGAATTGCAAGGAGTAGCCACCCTTAGCATTTCTACCAAATCCAAATGAAGGAATCCGATAAGTTTTTATGTGATGGATCAAAATTATTTCCCCATAGCCTATCTGACTGCCTACCACTGGCGAAATCATTTTAGCAGAAGTAGCTGTGTAATAGTATTTCCCCCTCAAAAAAGTCTTTTCAGTGGAACCATCCCTGAAACAGTATTTTCCCTCTAAAAACAACGTTGGTTGATAGGACTTTGTCCTTGGGCGGGATTCAATGGGCACATGTGTCGACTAAATTGAATTATTTAGACCATCACGTGTCGCCTGGCATCCCCGGGTGCTCCTGACTTCAGTCTTTGCTGCCTCTTTTTATGCCTTTGAGAAAGTGGTTTGGCATTGATCGATGCAAAATTGGTTGCAAATTGCAGTGGCTGTAAAGAATCTTTGGTTTAGGAGTCTTTTAAGCGGGTCTTCCATAATGGCTGGTCTTTATTTGGGTAGCAATAAAACTTTCATCGTTTTGTCCAAAATTGATTTAAGCCTGATTGTAATTCATCCGTCTGATTTAATGTGTCATCACAAAGCCGATGACCCCATTGTCATCTCGGACTTCAATTCCAAAGCTATGATTGGGCTGGGAGCAGACTTGCTCTGGACTTGAGTGGCACGGAAGGTGTGTATTCGGGAATACAGACCCAATGAATAGATAAATGCCCAGGCCCATTGATACCATCTCTGTTGTATTTCACGAGTGGGGGTTGGGGCCATATCCCATGAAGGGGGGCATTGAATAAGGTCTTCCGGTGCTTAAGCATAGGAGATCTTGTATTTCCAAAAAATAAAAACAGATTCTTTTCCAGATCAATGAGGTAATTAAAGTGGCTGGGGGCTACTATGTAATTGACATCTATACTTGCAAATGGTGATTAAAATATGTGTTTAGGATGGCAGCCTGCTCCCAGGCTATCCACGGGTAGGCTAGATGCTAGCCGAGGCCATTGTCCCCAATTATTGCAGGTCCCGAAACAAGCTTCAGTGAACAGACCGCTAAACCCTTTAAGGATGACATGATACCTTAATGTATTAAGTCGGCCCTTGGTTGGCATGATGCGCGAATCCAGCCCTGACAAGTAACTCACCAGTGCTGCATTCAAGCATCATGCCGACCCTACAGGGTTCAGACAGCCCCGAAGGGTCGGCATGATGCACCAATGCAGCTCTGGCAAGTCACTCGCCAGGGCTGCATTAGTGCGCCATGACACCAAAAGTCATCATTTAGCGACATCCGTCCTTAAAGGGTTAAGTGGAAGGACGGCTTAAGTTGTACTGCATTGTGAGCCCCTGAGGATGTATAATACATCCTCCCTGCTCCCACACAAACCCCCCTGTGTGGGTGGTAAATGTGGTTAGAGCAGCTCTTATACTGTATACGTAATGAACCCCCCTACTGACTTCACAATGCAGCTGTGCATTGTATCATCTCACAGTGTAGGTGACTTACTACAAAGGGGTGTCCAGAGGGTACTATTGTATGCCTGAGGTACCATTATAAGTCACAGTAGGTCTTTCTTATGGTATCTAGGAATTTTCACATACAGCCTTGACACTTTGGTGCCATAGAATGTTGTCTTTATTGGTTAATTATTCTTCACACCATAATGATAGTATATACCCTGGTTCCACCTTCTAGTATGGTATTTATATTTCAATTGAGCTGTGGGAGTTCTTAGTTGGTATTCTGGATAGAGTTGAATTCACCAAATAACAGCACGGGGACTTCCACTGCCCATAGGTCCAATGATTAATGGACAGAGGCATAATGGATTCTGATGTAATCCAATGTAGCTACTGACCACTATATTGGAGATGGACGGTCCTTGTGGCAAAAGGATATTAATCAGTTAAAATGCAATACCATTTGGTCTGAGGGGAAATGTATTTATCCAGAAGACAGCTTCCTTTGAAATGTCGAATTAAAGTTTCATCAGTCATTTATAACGCTCTTCAAAATCCCAGACTGAGGGAATTGCCGAACCAATACATTTATGCTACATGCCAGTTATGCATACATGCCTTTCTTAGGCTATACTAATCTAGCGGACAAGTTAAACAACTGACCCAAAATTATGAAATATTCAGGCTAGTTTAAATGAGATGAGATTAAAAAAGAATCAGAAAGCTGGTGGCTGGAATGTTCATCAATAGGAAGATTGCCTTAGATTGCCTTATAAAGACAGATGGTATGTGAGCACCCAAAACCACTCCCTCTGCGGTAGTTCCGTGGATATCTGGTGGTTGTATTGACTCTATACACGAGGCAGGATTCCACTCACACCTCCTACAACCTCCTACATGATGTTATCTCCCACCCTACTGTCCCACAGGGACAGGGGGCAGCTACACAGTGCTGTAAACCTGTCTGTGGGGGACTGGGGCATGCCACACAGGGCATATGTACACATAGGTCTGAATTGTCACCGGTTAAAGTAGACTGGACCATCTGCTTTTCCATTTTTGTCAGACTGACTAAATAGAGTTTGCATGCAATCACCCTCTGAGATACAGTTCTTAACCCCTCAAGAAAGGCAAGGCCTCGAGGCAATATTGCTTGTGATGCACCAAATCATTGATAGTGAATAACTTTTCGGCCCTACATTATTTTGTTGATCATACCGATATTTTGGGTGTGTATCAACTGCATAGGTGCAGCATGATGTTGAATGCATCACTGATGACATACTGGGGATGCATGGATACATCATAACGAACAAGGATATGGCATATAGAAACCCTGTGTCCTTCCTAAAGGGCTACTATGATGTTCTGGATAGTAGGAAAACAAAATCTTGAGTCTAACTCATGTCAGGAACATGTTATATTGGTGAAAATCTTGTTCCATGCACGTGTATACCTCGTGATTCTGTGACCCGCCAGACCACTGTCGGCCACGTGATTTAAACACATGATTTGACCATGTGAAATCACAAGATATACTTATGATTTGCTACCAATTTAACCCTCTCTGAAGGAAATTAACTCATTAGTATCTTTAATCAGTAAAGAATTTATAGGATGTAGGGCTGTGCAAGGTGTCTCATGTAATCCTTGGTAAAGGCTATCATAAAATATCGGCTTACGGCTATACATGTCAAGCCCGTAGGTAAATAGAGTACCAGCATCCTAATATTTCATTGCTAAAACTAATAAATCAATATGGTTTAAGCCATTGTATCGTTTGCACAATACCTCCTCATTTTCATCATTAGTTTCTACTATGAGTCTATGAGAGTGCAACTTAGACCACAGGAAACTTAGGACATATTGGATGTGATATACCTACAGGTATATAAGTATCTCTATTACCCACAGAAATGGTGCCAATAGCTGCACTAAGGTGTAATGCTATATATTAAGTCATCAATAGATTAAATTATTCATCTAATGAAAAAAAAAGAACACTATTGAATGGTCGTACATCTATTAACAATTTACTTGATTTGCATAGTTGAAATGAAGCATCAAACTCAGAGAAATAGCATTGCAATGCTGGAAGAAGGATCAAACTGTCAAATCAGTATAGTGCTGCCACCCTGTATCAGAACCAGTTTGACATAATGTCATTCCCAAGTTCAGATCACCAACTAAAATCATGTGAAGTTCTGGTGCTCTTCACCTGAATTGTCACCGCATGGGATTTACACCAAATATACACGTGTCAAAGTGGTGGAAAATACGTGTCTTGTTTCCTGGGTATATATTCCAATGATTTAGGCACAAGAGTTATCCCAAAAAAGTATGTATAAGGTAACATGGCAAGAAAATGTATGGTCGGTAGGCCGGATTTCTATTTTGTTTAAAACCTTTTTTAAACATGAACGTTCTAGCCAGCCTCTCTGAAGACCCTAAAATTGACAACAAAAAATGTAAAAATTCGAAAGTTTCTTCAAAATTGCATAAAAATAGGTAGGGTCGGCTCTGTTTTGATAGGGTCGGTCAGGTGACCTGAAACAAATCTTTTCTTCTTTTTGGCCTTATTTCCAGCATCCTTTGTCTTAATGCGATACAACCTAACACCTGGTAGAATGCTCTTTAACATTTGAGCCAGCTGGATCTGACTTTCTGCCAGTCGGGTCCGGTTTCATCTACCAGTCTGATGTTATTTACTGTACTATTCTGAGAAACTCCAAACCCAATTTAGATTAGAATCATGGCATCTTAAACACTCCAGAGGTTGCACTGCATACTGTTTTGCTACTTGCACACACACAAGTCATGCACATAGAAAGGCAAAGTAGTAATTGTTGCCAATAACACATGTGTCAGCATTCTTGGTTCCGGGTTCGAGTTAGATTGATACCACTACATTTGCACATTATTGACATTATGACCTATATAAGGAAGTGCAATAGGTGTATCTAATGCAATCTTTCCAGTACTGTGATCATCTATTGCCTTACCCAGTCCTGCCTACACCTACAGTGGCTTGACTCACAATAGACTGACTGTAGTGAGAGAACTAATCTATGACTTTTATCTGCTTCCAACCTACACCTTTAGAGCAACTTAATTTAAACCTGAGGACCTTTTTCAATCTGTCCTCGTTATAACTTATATTCTTATTTACAAGTAAAGGCTGCCCTACTTACTCTCGTATACACCTACACTGTAAATAGTTAACGTGGGTACACAGTAGAATCTACTGTCTAGTAGATTTGCAGTAGAATCTACTGTAGAATGGATGTACAGTAGAATCTACTGTAGAGTTACAGTAGATTCTACTGTTTACCTACAAAAGTGGCAACCAACAGTGTACATTACCTTTTTCACATATTGACTAATACCAGACCTATTATATTGTGTATGGGCTTTCTATTCTGATTGAGCTGATTTGCTAGTTGATCTCTGACTATAACCTAGATTCCCTGAGCAGCTCCCAATAAGGCACCACTGCACACTGGTATTCTTTGGCGACCAATCTCTCAGTCACTATAACCTAACCAAGTTAGTCCTTTTTTGGCTCCTTATGCAACCAACCTAGATCAGCTAATGTTGTCAGGTTGGTCGGTACTGACCAACTCATCTTAGTCTTTTGCATTTCAATGAGTCTAAGTCCTTTTGAGTGAGGCATTAGTCATGATTAATTTGTTTTGTCTCAGTCATTTTTGAATAGCTCTTGATCATACCTGACTGATGTTCCTATTACTAACCTGGGATAGCCACTTTAGACTAAAGGCCGGTGAATTCATACTTTCTGTGCAGGCTGCAACAACTCATTACCAGCCGATGGGGAGCAACTCAGGGCCTCATTATTTGCTGTCAGTCCACAAGAATGTTCCCCAGGGGACCAATTCCTGGCTGACCAATGGAATTACCAGTCGGCCCTGAAAATGTCAATCTTTGTGGCAAAAGTTGTTTTGCAGGGGTATTCTTTGGCGACCAATCTCTCAGTCACTATAACCTAACCAAGTTAGTCCTTTTTTGGCTCCTTATGCAACCAACCTAGATCAGCTAATGTTGTCAGGTTGGTCGGTACTGACCAACTCATCTTAGTCTTTTGCATTTCAATGAGTCTAAGTCCTTTTGAGTGAGGCATTAGTCATGATTAATTTGTTTTGTCTCAGTCATTTTTGAATAGCTCTTGATCATACCTGACTGATGTTCCTATTACTAACCTGGGATAGCCACTTTAGACTAAAGGCCGGTGAATTCATACTTTCTGTGCAGGCTGCAACAACTCATTACCAGCCGATGGGGAGCAACTCAGGGCCTCATTAGTTGCTGTCAGTCCACAAGAATGTTCCCCAGGGGACCAATTCCTGGCTGACCAATGGAATTACCAGTCGGCCCTGAAAATGTCAATCTTTGTGGCAAAAGTTGTTTTGCAGGGGTAGCACTGTTTCCAAACGCCAATGTTGCTGAGGGAAGAGGGAGAAGGGAAAATGCAATGCTATGAAAAGACTTGGTATATTCAAAAAGGTTGTTTGATACTGTAATAGCATTGAGATAAAGAACACTTTAGAGGGGAGGGTTATTACTGTTTGCAAAGATGTGAGATGACAATATAATATTGTGGAAATATATTCTAAACTTCTAGCTGCAATATTATGCCGAAATTAATCCCTTACTACATTTTGCTTGGCGCCCTGAAAATCTCTTTCCACCAATCACTAGATTATAGTCAGCAATCACTGCCTCAATGATAGGGAACCCCTACTGTGCATTCATGACAGAAACCTGCATGCAGAGCTGTTAGCACTAGACCCGGGACCAACAATTGGTGACCAACTCCACCCCACATTGACTTGCATCAATATTATTGGACAGCGGATGCTTCCACAGACCACTTAGACCTGCCACACAGAGCCTAATGATATGACGTAGCCAGCTTATTGTGCAGAAGGAATGAAATCACACCACAATGCATGACTGGGGGCAGTTTTCTGCCTATCTCTCTGATGGAAACAGCCTCTCTGTGTGGGGGTTGGTGGCCGAGGTGATAGCATTACAGGAGCAATAGCACAGGACAATGGGGTCCTGGAGGGTGGTCTGAGGGAGGGGGGAGCATGCAGTGATAAATTGGCAGGGGATAGGGAATAGAGGGCAAGGGGAAAGCAGCAGGGGGGCAAGGGGTAGTGTTTGGGGACAGGGCACAAGGGGCAGGGGGCAGGGGGCAGGGGGCAGGGGGCAGGGGGCAGGGGGCAGGGGGCAGGGGGCATAGGGCAGTGGGGGGGATAGGGACAGGGGTTGTGGCAAGGTAGAGATAGGGAAAGGGTAGAAGATAGTGGCAGTGGCAAGGGTAGGGGCAGGGGGCAGGGGGCAGGGACAGAGGCCCGAGAGGTGGCAGAGGTAGGCAGCAGAGGGTGATACTAAACTGTTCTCTCTATAGGCTCAGATAACCGCCCATATAGGCAGTACATGCTGGGTGTTTGGCCACTGCCTCCCCAATCTGTATACAGGAAGCTGTGTCAATAAATCCTGTAGACCTGCCTCTGAGTGCCATATACACTAGCACTTATAGGGCACAGTGCTATGGGACAGGCCTGAATACCCTGAGGATACTTAAATGGAAAGGGGGAAAGGTCTTTTAGTGTTGAGTAGGCTATATTGTTCTAAGCATAATAAATTTCATCAAAATGCTTCACTTATTTTCTTATTCATGATTCATTGCTAATCAATTGACATTTGTGGAAGAGAAGTTCTGCCTGTGTTGTAACTCTGCAGATTCAATAAGTATTAATTGTATACAGTAACACAGTGCCTTTTCACTTTTGCATTTGGCATAGAAGGGATTTTTTCATAGCTGTTTCAGAATACATTCATCAATGCCAGGCCGAGGAGAGGCTTAGATCGCTCTGCTTAAGGCCCTCTGTGTCTAATGCCCTGACACTGTGACATCTCTAGAGATGTCCACAAAAAGCAGCAATCTGTCTCCTATAGTCAGGAAGCCCATACTCAATCTGCCTTATAACCGCTGCTACCGTATAGGTCTAGATTATAACAGCGCGATTTTTTTTCCTAGTGCCTATCATCAACTCAGTTGCCGTTATAATATGCCCACCGTAATTATGGGAGGGACTATAAAGGAAGAATTTTATCATCCCCCATGATCAGTTTGTGTACGTTGGTACATGTGCACTCTCATGTGAGCTTGAATCTCCAACACTGTTATTCTTCCAGTTCATGCAGCATATTGGGAGCGCTATCACCCAGAAAAAACACCAGACTAGAGCAAATATGGTGATGGTTTCTGAGTTATCCTAATTATGCTATAGGGATTACATGGGATGCAGCTGGTTCTTGCAAGCAATGTGCACTTAGGAAGAAGCAGATATTGTGAGATGTTGGCTTTGATCTCAATTTCTGCTCGTTACTGGGGAATCAAGCAGTACGTTTGTTATATGGTGCCTGCCTAAAGACAGAAGGCTAAAATGGTTGCGCATACCAAGGAGCCAGTTTCATCCTTGTGGGTACCCTTGGCAGTGAGTGGGTAGGGCCTGTAGTGGAGGAGATGAGGGTGGATGGATGAGATGTCCCCTGTGGTTGGGGCTGACACAGTAGTAGGCTGTGTCTCACGACCTTGAGCCAATGTTTTTGTCTCTGATCGGGTGCCGTCTCTGAGCGGGTGCCGTCTCTGACCGGGTGCCGTCTCTGACCTGGTGTCAGAAGGAAGTGTTTTTTTAATTTCTAACATATACTCATATATATTATGATTTGTAAAAACGTTATGGCAGTTGTTATGTAACTATAATTAGCCTCCTGCTGTTGGTAGAAGATAACTAAACTCCAAAATGACATCCGGTCAGAGACGGCACCCGGTCAGAGACAGCACCCAGTCAGAGATGGCACCCGGTCAGAGACAAAAACATTGGACCAAGGTCGTGAGACACAGCCAGTAGCTTAGTGGGTTTATTCAGTGACATCCTTCTGTATCGCTCGTCATGTATTGGTTTTATAGACATGTTTCTGCATGCCCTATACGATAGTACCTATACGGCACAGTGCTATAAGGTAGGATTGAATACCCCGAGGGTACTAGAAGGGAAAGCTCTCTTAGTATTGAGTAAGATAAAGTATTCTAAACATGATAGCTTTTATTTACATTCTTCACGTAGTTTCTTATTTATGATTCATCACTAATTGATTGGCACTTGCAGAATAGGAATTCCAGCTGTGTTGTGACTATATAGATTCAATGACTATTAGCTACATACAGTCACACCGTAATACCCATTTATTGTAGTCTTTGGCATCAACAGGATTCGTTCAAATCTATTGCACCAATGTTAGAGGAGGGGGAGTCCTGGATGCCTCTGCTTAAGGCCCTCTCATTATGATGCCCTAGCACTGTAAGGTCTCTAGAGATGTCTGAAAACAGAGGCAATCCATCTTCTATATTCAGGAAGCTCACCATCTCCCTCACAGTAGCTGCCACTGTATAAAGTCTATATCATACCAGTGCCATTTTGTTTCACCTAACTACAATATGGTTTTAATGGATGCACTGCTATTATTATAGGAGGGAACAATGAAAGCAGAATGATATAATTCCTGTTGGTCGCCACGATCATCATGTGTATACATAATTTTTCACATATTAAACTAACACGAAACTCGACTTTTCTATCCTGGTTGAGATGATCTGCTAGTTGATCTCTGACTGTGACCTAGATTCCCTGAGCAGCTCCCAATAAGCCACCACTGCAGGCCCCAACAACTCATTACCAGCTGTGGGAGCGTCTCAGCACCTTGTTATCTCCTGTTAGCCCACAAAACTGCTCCCCAGCCGACCAATTCCTGGCTGACCAATGGAATTACCAGTCTGTCCAGAAAATGTCAATCTTTGTGGCAAAAGTTGTTTTTGCACAAGTAGCGCTGACTCCAAATGTCAATTTAGCTAGGACAATAGGGAGAAGGAAAAATGCAATGCTAAAAAAAATGCTCTGTATTTTGAAACGGTTTCTTGCTATGTGAATTATTTTGACTCAAACAGAATTTTAGATGACAAAAGTCTAAGGGGAAAGAACTGTTTGGGATTTTATCAACTATAAAAAGTGATATGGTAATGTTTTGGCATTTGAATATGCTTAATTTTCCCCATCATTTTCAATTGTCATCTACTGCTCGCATTTTTGAAATCCCCTAAGTACTCATGACATGGACTTCCATATAAAACTGTTACTGTAGCGGTGCTTTTTTGTAAAGCGCCCGGACACTTACAGTTTCCAATACATTGATACTGATACTTTTAGATGACAGGCTTATTTGACATGGTCTTTAATTGAGTCATCACTGTATCCCTATATCAGGCACCAACAATTGGTGACCAATCCCTACCTTCATTGACTTTTGACCAATATTGTTGCACAGTAAATGCCTCCACATTGAGAGCTTAGACCTGCCACACAGAACCCTATAATATGTCCTAGCCAGCTTAATGTGTAGAAGGAACACAATCACACTACAATGCCTGACTGGCGGCAGTTTTCTGCCTATCTGTCTGATGGAAACAGCCTTTCTGTGTCAGGGGTCGCTGACCGAGGTGAAAGCATGGCAGCACCGATAAGACAGAACAATATGGTCCTAGACGGTGGGCTGAAAGGGGGGGGGGTGGAGGGAGCATGCAAAAGAGGAATGGGCAGGGGTAAAGGCTAGGTTGTTAGGGGCTGGTTGTATTGGATATTGGGCAGGGGCTGCGGCAGGGGAGGTGGAAGGCAGGGGTAGGGCTAGACTAGGTCCAATCCCGACACTCCACTTTGGGACCAGTAACCGTACAGCGTTGTAACGGGTGGCGTTGCCGCGTTCTGTAACCAATCACTCCAAGCTGGCCACCATTCTAAATAGCCCCAATGAGAGAGCGCCGCTCGGAATGGACCGCACAGTTACTGGTCCCTAAGTGAGGGCAAGCGGTAGCCGTAGGAGTGCATGGGATTGGAACGAGTCTAGGGTAGGGCCTGGGGGAAGAACATTAGGAAGGACTTAAAGGCAGGTGTGGGAGACTGGAATGGTTATTGAAGAGGAGAGGAGCGATGGGGGCATGAGAGGGGAGAGGTGGTGGGAGTGATATCAGACTGTTCTCTCTATATATGCTCAGGGAACTGCCTATATATGCAGTGTAAGCTAGATGGGAGGTAAGGCCTTTGGCCACTGCCTCCCCAAAGCTGTGTCAATAAATCCTATAAAGCTGCCTACCCTTCAAACAGAACTCAAGAATGTCACAAGTTAGAAACGTGTGCATTTCCCAAGAAAGGCACAAGCTGTATATACAAGGGAATAGTGAACCTTCCTGGTGATATGATCAATGGTGACGTGTATTTCCCAAGTTTTACTTGTTGCAAATGACCAGACATTTCACAAGTGGAATGAAGATGTGTTTTTCTCAGGTTTCACCACAAGAAATGACAGGGAACATGACACAATAAAATTTTCAAAAAATGTTCATGAAACTTTCTGCAATACTCGAGTTACGACACGAAAACGACACAAGTTTTGCATGAGATTTTGTTTGGAGGGTATGAATGCTGTATTACTTATAGGGCATAGAGCATAGTGCAGGCCTGAATATCATGAGGATACTGGAATGGAAAGCTGGATAGCTCTTTTAGTGTTGGTAATGAGTTATATACAGTCACAGATTCATGCCTATTAGTTTTTGTCATAAAAGGGATTCATTTAGAGGTGTTCTAGAATATATCCATCAATGCCAAGATGAGGCTTAAAGCCCTCTATGTCTAATGCGCTGCCACTGTAGCATCTCTAGAGATGTCTACCACCAGTAGCAATCTGTCTCGTATAGTCAGAAAGTCTACCACTCATCTCCCTTCCCGGTTAGGTTGGATAGGGGCAAGAGTGGAGACAGTGTGAAGGGTGTATATATGAGGGGTCCCTTGTGGGTGGAACTGAGCGAATGGCAGTCTACACTGATATTCCTAGGCTCCCTATACGCCCAACCTCTCAGTCACTAGTGCCCAACCTAGTTAGTCATTTTTTGGATCCCTATACCACCAACCTAGATTAGTTATTATTGCCAGGTTGGTCACTACTGACCAACCCACCTTAGTCTTTTTAGTTCGAGGGGGAGCCACTGAGTGGTCATCACAGGTGGCCCCAACTAGTGGCATACAAATACAACACACCAATGATGGACCTAGGTTAGCCACTACTGACTGACCCCTTGGTCATTTTTGAATATAACTTTGCCATTGTGACTAACACTCGTATGACCAACCTGGGTTAGTCTGTACTGACTAACCCTTTCAATCTATGGATTTTCAGTGTAGCTGGTTTCCTTGGCAGGGCAACATCCTTCTGTATCAGTTGACAAATATCAATATCAGACAGATCAGACAGATCATCGTGAACCTGTCTATATATGTCTATATACTGAATCTCCATAGGGTATTGATGGAAGGACTGACCAAACGTGTTGATTGGCTGCAGAATAACAAGGATTGCAGGCAAAATGCTCATTTAGATTTAGAACAGCTGGATCTGTCTTTTTGTCAGTGTGGGATGGCTTCATCTAGGTCTGTGGTTATTTAGTGCTCTATTCTGAGGCTTTCCCGACCAGATTTAGATATGAATCTAGGCATCTCCAACACTCCAAACTTTGAACTGCACACCTACATCTTGCCTTTTACCCAAGAAATATCATGCACATGGAAAGGTCAAATAGCCATTTTCTTCCAATAAAACATGTGTCAGCATATCTTGGTTCCGGGATTGAGTGAGTGTGACACAACAACATATGCACGTAGTTGACATTATGACCTACGCTAGATGTACCTGCCGCAACCTTCCCAGCAGTGACCTCGTTTTTATTTCCTTACCAAGTCCTGCCTACACCTAAACCTACACTCTCCTTTCACATATTGACTCACACTAGGCCTATACTACTTATTGAACTGCTCTATATGTTTCTTGATTTGTGGCCTTTACTTATTGAGGAACTACATACATGGTAGGTCAGATTAGTGCTTAACGATGGGAATGGGAGGATGAGAGGAGACATGCAAATGATAAATGGGTAGGGGATAAGGGGCAGGGGGCAGGGGCAGGGGATAGAGGGAAGGTGGGGCAGTGGGTGGGCAGCAACCCTAGTATGGTTATGAGAAAGGAGTGATTAGGGCATGAGTGGGGGTGGGGAATTGTGGTGATATCAATCTATTCTCTATATAGGCTCAGATAGCTGCCCATGTATGCAGTGTACATTGAAAGAAGGGTGTTTGGCCCCTGCCTCCCCATTCCATATACAGGGAGTTTGGTCGATAAATCCCATAGACCTGCCCCTGAATGTAGTATACGGCAGCACTTAAAGGGCAGAGTGCTATGGGACAGGCCTGAATACCCTGAGGGTGCTGGAATAGCAAGGTCTTTTAGTGATGAGAAATATGGAGCCCTCTAAGCATAATAGCTTTTATAGGAATTCATATTGCCTATTTATGATTCATTATTAATTCATTGGCACTAGTAGAATAGGTGGTCTGACTATGTTTTTCTATTACTATAGCCTACAGTTTCAATGAGTTTTAGCTATATACAGTCACACCAGCATGCATATCACTTTTAGCTGTTGGCATAGAAATAATTCTTCTAGACTTGTTCAAGAATGCATTTATCAATGCCTGAAGATGGCGAGACCTAGATATCTTAAGGAGGGATGGCATAAAAAAAATCTTTCAGAGGTGTTCTAGATTGTATCCATCAATGCCAAGAAGAGGAGAGGGCTAGATCTTTCAGCTGAAGGCCCTTAAGGCTTAAGGCCCTCTATGTCTAATGCACTGCCACTGTAACATCTCTAGAGATGTCTACCACCACCAGCAATCACCAGTCTCCTATAGCCAGGAAGCCCACTACTCATCAGTCTTACAGTGACTGCTACAGTAGTAATACAAGGTCTAGATCATTTTCCTCCTGGTTCCAAACATCAAGATGGGTTAAAACAGACCCATTTATATTATGGGAGAGAACTGATGGCAAAATTCCCATTGTATGCTCCCAGAGATCAGCCTGTGTAAATGGATACATAGACAAAGGTCCACGATAACCTGTCTGAACGACAGGTTTCTTGACGAGTGGTGGATTGGATTGTATCACACGGGGCAGATCGCATACAAGGGCCGCTTTTAAGCCAAAACCAAAGAAATGAACAATCGAGCGAGTAATTCATGATAAATTAGATACTACATACATGTAAGCAATTCAATGTCATTGTTCATATACTCCATAAGTGTCTCTCGCTAGAAGTCGGGTTAATTTACATATTATTTTGATTATGCAGTTCATAGATTAGCAAAGATAAGATGGCTCTGATCGCAGACAGTAGCTTGTTGCTTGGTACCTGCCTATGTCTCATGAGATGGAAATCCAAAATGGTTGCAAAGACAGGAACTACTGAACCAGATTCATCCTCATAACTTTGGCAGTGAGTGGCTAGGGTCTGTAGTATAGGAGATAGTGGGTGGATGGATGAGATGTCCCCGGTGGTCAGAGTCTGAGAGAATAGCAACTTAGTAGCGACATTTTTCTGTAGTGACCAGCGGAGAAGGCTTCATATCGCTTGGCAGGTATTCATTTCACGAAATACTGTACTATACTTAATCTCCATGGGGTATAGATAGGAAACTGGGAAATAGCGTTGAATTCTATAATTGATATAAAGAATCTGAAATGTGAAAAATGTCTTTTCACATATTGCACCCCTTGATATGCCTCAAGCCGTGGTCGTTATATTTAGCGTACATAGCAGAGATAACATTCCACACAATGTAACATAGCATTGACGCTCTGAATATCATTATGGCAGAATATGTCGCCAACAGTATCATTTATGACAATAAACTGGTCTCGGAATGTTCCATAGTTAACAGTAATGTATACCAGCAGGTCATCATTGGACAAAGTTTTTGATCTGATTTATGATAGTTAGATAAAATGGCTGCATACTGTATTATCCCAGCTATCATCTCTGTACAATGTCTACTTTTAACCTACACAAAGCCTGAAAGCTATGGTATATGATGACGGTCTGTTATAGCAGACCGCATTATATCATTTTTTTTCCTTTTTGATCGATAATTTAAATAACTGTACATTTGCATTTACTTCTCATATGATATTCATGATACATAACGGTTTGGCATTTATATAATCAATACACTGCCGTATAGCAATGCACCATGTTGTGCTAGTTAACCCTTCTGGCCTATATTTACGGTGCATTTTGCTTTCGTGCATCAGTTTGACCAACTTGGTGCATTTACAAATGCGGCACTTGGAAGAAGCACTCAGTAGTGCTGCATGCATGAATGCATCATCCTGACCCCGAGGGGTTGAAACCCTCGCAAAGTCTTCGCCTGATGCACTGTTGCATTTCCACTGGCATGATGCACCAATGCAGTCCCAGCAAGCTACTCAGTGGCGCTGCACTGGCTACTCATTAGTATTGATATTAAGGTTGTCTGAATGTGTCGAAATATCTAGATAAGTATGAAGACAGACTTTCTAGCTGGGCTGGTCATTCTGGCCTATATTTACAGTGCACATACATTTGCAAATCCTGTAATCTAATATTGACAATCATAAGCTCGGTTCGCTTCATCCTAATGAACCTGAAATAAATAAAAGGATATATGATTTATACATGGTGGTACAGCCTTCCCTATGCTAAGCCTAACGGATTTCTCTACTCCATGCCCCCATGGAGTACGGTGTAGCCATGCTCCATGGCCTCCAAATTTGTTGATTTTCTTAGGTCATGTAATAAACACAAAACCCCAGTTATCAACATAAATGCACATCGTGCTTCAAGAGTTGAAGCTGGGTCATATTACATGATGCCAAAGGCTGAGTGTGATATGACCCAGCTTCAACTCGTGAAGTATGACGTGCATGTATGTCAATGGTGTGGAGTTTTGTCAATGTATTACACAGTATTGCATCCTCCCCCCTTCATATTTTTCATTAATTTTAGCCATTTCGAGACATGCCCGCATAACCCATCAAACCTACCACACTTACTGTCGCCAACTGACATGATTATTACAAATCACTCCAGACTTTAATTTACATTTATGAGCAGAGTTGCAATAAACTATAGTATACAACACACTGCTGTCAATGATACTCCCATGCCGGTGTGTAGCCTGGGGGTGGCTGTATGGGAGTATTGTAAACGGGTGAATTGTGACAATTCTACTTAGGCATCCCCCTCTACACTGATATTCTTTGGCTTGCTATACGACCAATCTCGCAGCCACTATAGCCTAACCGAGTTAGTCACCGTTTGGCTCCCTATACTGACAACCTAGGTTAGTTAATATTGTCAGGTTGGTCAGTACTAACCAAATCACCTTAGTCTTCTCCATTTCAATGAGTTTTAGGCTAAGCCCTTTTGAGCAAGGCATTAGTCATGTGCTGTTATGCCTCAGTTGATTTTGAAGGGCAACTTGGTCATGCCTACCTAATGTCCCGATGCCTAACTTGGGATAGCCACATTAGACTAAGAGCTGGGGTATTGAGATTTTCTGTGTATAGCCTGAGGTCTATACTGAACAGTACTGATACATGCTTCACACGTCACCACATCTAACAGTATCAAACTAGTGTGCTGGGTTGGATTGGATGTTAAACGGACTGTACACATAAGTTAATGTGGTATTATAAAAGAAATATAAACACAACTGCATGGGGGAGTGCATGTATACAAACATACTGAGGGAGCTCTCAGTGTTCCAGCAAACTGACAATAAATATACCAGCCCCTAGCAGCTGCATCACCCTTGACACCCTCCCCTGGAGCTCATAGACACATTAACCCTTTAAGAGCTGCATGCTGCCTTAAGTGCCCATATGTCCTGTTACGATGCATCAATGCACGTCTGGCATGTAACCCCCTGCGCTAAAACACATTGGTGCATCATGCCGAACCTTCAGGAGTGTATCAACCCCATGCGGTCAGCATGATGTATGGTATAAGAAACTTGTCAGTGCCATAGAGCAAATTCGATTTAACCCTTTAAGAATGGCATTAATGCATCATGGCTTTTTATTGTCTTGATGCATGAATGCAGCCCTGGGGAGTAACTCGCCAGTGCTACATTCAAGCATCATGCCGACCCTATGGGGTTGAGACACTCATGGCGGGTCTGCATGATGCACCAATTCAGCACCCGCGAGTTACTCACGGGGGCTGCATTGGCGCATTATGAAAACCAATGTCATATTTTAGTGATGCGTGTCGTCCTTAAAGGGTTAAGCACTATGCTGCCATTAAAGGGTTGTTTTTGGCTGTATAATTATGTATGTGCCGCCACCTGCCGGTGTCAATGGCAAACAGTAGCAACAAGTTACACATAAACACTGCTGTCAAAATAGTAATGATAAATGACTTCCATTTGCCAGCTGTACACATTTAAACGACACAAGAAAATAACTGAATTCATCCATAGTTCTGTACTCTCCACTGAAGGCAAACAGCACCAAGTGAATATTGTGAATTTAACAGAGGAACTGTCCTTCATTTACTGTAATTTTACTAATTAAATTTTGTTCATGAAAACTGCAGTCTGGAATGCAATGTGCCCTCCGGACATTAAACTACCTAATAAGCATGAAAACTGAAATGGTGTTGGTACTTGCGGGATTACGTGATTTCTCTGTTAAATGAAGCCAATTCCAGGACCCAGACGATGGGAAAAGTATTTTCAAACATGCCTTCTCTATCTAATTTAAGCGCTCCTAGGACCAGCCAAAAGGCTTTTAACCCTTTAAGAACAGCATATTGCCTTTGTTTTCATGATGCACAAGTGTATTGCCGACGAGTGACACATCAATACTGCGTGCATCATGCTTATCCTTTAGGAGAGTATCAGACCTGGAAGCTGGGCATGATGCTCGAACTCAGTCCTGAGCAGCTACCCATTATGCAGAGCTGCATAAATTTACGCATCATGACGACAAAGGACCTAGCACATTAAAGCACTATGCCATCCTTAACCCTTTAAGGACATGTGTCGCTAAAAGATGACATTGGTCATCATGATGCACCAATGCAGCCCCAGCAAGTAACTCACCAGTGCTATATTGATGCATCATGCCAACCCTTCGGGAATACCTAAATCCCATTGGCATGATGCTTGAATGCAGCACTGGCGAGTTACTTGCAACGGCTGTATTCACACATCATAACGACCAAAGGGCATGATACATCAATGCATTATGCCTTCCTTAAAGTGTTAAATCCTTAAAAAGCTGATTCTGTGCACACTGAATCCTCCTTGCATCAGATTCTAATGAGAGAGGAGAATACAGGGAATTACCCTGCAGTGTTTCCTCAGCCTCACATTTCCTACAATGTTTGAAGAGGAGTGATGGATCCGCTTGGCCATATTTAACATGGGAAGTGAATCCTCTGTGCTGAGTGGAGCGGGGAAGTAGTGGCTAATGGACAGCTGTCTCTCTGACTTGGGGAGACTTTAATCCCTTAAGGGCCGCATAGTGTTTTAACCCTTTAAGGACCGTTGTTGCTAAAATATGACATTTGTCGTCATTTTGCACCAATGCAGTCCCAAATTGGTGAAAATGAAATAAAGTAATGGGAAGCTTTCCATTGAGATTAACCTAGATTGTGAGCCCATAGGACCTGCCAATTTTTATCTGTTTTGACCTGAGCAGATTACTAACTAAATGTGCTCAGGCAACACAGGTCCAGGCCTACTACATCTTTCCAAATGGTGAAAATAAGAAGCTTAGGATTATAGCCTAGATTATAGCCTAGATTGTGGGCCCACCTTTTACCTGTTCTGTCCTGAGCAGCTCACCCAGCTTCCGCTCCATCAGCCTCCTACACTGACACATTGAGCTGCTCTAAGCCCAGACAGGGAGCAGGACAGAGGGAGTAATGCATCCCAAAGTGGCTGACCATTACACTGACCATGATCACACCTCACATTGGCTGTGCCTCTACTGGCTCCACTATACCATACACATATCTGCATGTTCTTTCCCCATTTCGACCTCTTTGGCATTAGAAATTGTGATTATATTACACCTTTATCTAGGCTGATTGAAAATCAGTGAAAAAATGTATCTATAAATTAATATGTGGTATTTGGATATCATTGGTTAATGCGCTTTGAGGGTGCTGCGCACATTAATCAGATATAAATGGCATTTTCAGGGACAGGGGGAACACATTTCATACAACTAAATACGACTAGGCATAAATAAACTGGGGGAAATTGCTGGCAGATCTGGAGTAATTGACTACAGATCTAGAGCGTGTGAACACTACAAAATATATAATATGACACAGTGTGAGCTCGGTTAACACGTATGTATATACACACACAATTTTGAAGTATACTTTTTTTCACATATGTATAGACACATTGATTATATAAAGGCAGCCAGCAATTTGTAAAAAGAGCATGGTGATTAGTCACTATGTGGCAACATCACTACTACTCATCCCCCACTTTTATCTCTAGCATTTTGCTTTACCCGCCTTTTTATTTAGATGAGGGATATAGACCATGTTACATATACTCACTTCCCTAATTGGGTTGTAGCTGGATCCCTTGTGACCTTATGCTGTGACGCGATTATTTATAACTATATGACAGTATATATATATGACATAGGATCAAAGCACTTTTTAGTCGCATCGAGGCCCCCATATGACTCAGTAGAGCCCACGGACATTTGGGCCAAAAGTAAAAGCTCATTCATCAATCTTGAGTATATCTGAACGTATCGTAAATGAGCATCGGATGAGCGATGCTGGTTAAATTATTGGTGGCGGAACATCCCCTCTAAATATACATTATTACGGTTATAATCTGAGGTTAAGCAGAGGCAGACTTATTTCAGATCTACATAGTGCTAATACACTGGCAAAGTTGTATGAGAGATCTACACTGTTTGAAAAAAAGTGCTTGCATTAACAACTTGACCTAAACCCAATACAAGGGAGCAAAAAGCATTTACACGAAGAGAATTACCATTTAACGCAGGGTGTGCCACATACCAGACATTGAGATAGTCACAAACAGGCAAAAACCAAGAACCAGCCAGGGTCCTAGTTTCCCTGGGTGTGCAGCTAAAACATCCACTTGTAGCGGCTAATGATCGGACGTGGGGGTAAAAAGGACCAAACTGACCTTTACTGTTTTGCCCAAGGAGCAGGGAGTAAAAAAAGCTCTAGCAGCAGGCTGGACGTGCCGTGAATTGAAGTCCCTCCGACGTACTGGTACTCTGCTAAAGTCGCTTTGACGTACCAGTGGCTGTGTCCCACCAGATCGGGCCAATGTAAAGTCTTTTACTGGGTGCCATCTTTGATCGGGTGCCATCTTTGACCGGCTTCATAGAAAATTGTTTATTTAGGGCAGATAGATATTTAGCTGGAATGAAATAAATAGTTTAAAGTGTTATAACATCCATTCTTTTTTCAGTCCATTTATATCATCGTCTACCCTGAATAAACTATTTTCTGTCAAGTCGGTCAAAGAAGGCTAAAGTTTTTCACATTGGCCTGATCTGGTGAGACACAGCCTGGTACTATGCTCCTTGTGTCGGGTGCTCACTTTGTAACTTTGCCTCAACCTGCATCAAAGTTGGCATTTAAATAAAGATCTTATTGTTGAGAAGGATGCGTAAAGTTGATTAATCTAGTAAATGTCATGCGCAGGCAAGATGCAATATTTTTGCAGATCCAAGTGAGATACATCAAATCTCCATGGATTACATCTCCCTTATTTGAGGGGCCATGGCGCCATAAGAATATCCCTATACTGCCTTTACAGACTACCACCACGAGATTATAATAGAAAACCAAAAATTCCAACAAGCCAGCGAGTCACCATAGTGATCGAGATGAGATCAGTTTGATTTAATTTGCAATTGGCAACAAAAGTCCCATCTAGATGCACTAGATGTCAGAATAAGTAAGGTCAAGTATTCAGCCCTTTGTATCCCTCCCCCCGAAACCTTATAATCATATTTCATTTTGGAGCAGGGACATAGCGAGATAGCTGCTGACCATGGCAAGGAGCTGTATGTAGATTGGTGGCAATGTCTGTGTGTCTCAGTGGACAAAACACAAGTTCCTGGACACACAGAGACCAGAGTAAGAGTTGGGCCGGTTCGTCTGGCCTGGAGGTAGGAAAGCAAACATGTGTACGCGGCTGAATACTAACAGGGAGCTTTAAGTCCCAGTAGGAGATTAGAAGGGGAAGTACTCGATAGTCACTCAGAATAGAGACAGGGCTGTGTTAGTGTAGAGTTGGCTAAGTTTGTAGATGTAAATGCAGGAAACCAAAATTAATAGTTACGCGGCCAGGACTTCTTTACCAGAGTGGGTTGTATCCCATGAGCATTTATAACCCGACTATCGAGCAAAAGTACAGTAATCACTGATACACAATTACTTGTGCAAGGTGACCGCCGGCTACGCCTCCTCGGAAATATGTCACCAAATCCTCCCCCCCTCCCCCCCCCCCAAGAAAAAAAAAGAATAATAGGAGAAAATGACACCCTAAGGCAGGGCCAACATCGGTATTGTTAATGGACCTTATCGGTAACAAAGTGACCGATAACTGAGCCGCAATATAGACAGGCCTATACTGATGCAGGGTATAATCTCAGATAGAATGTGATTTGATCCAGCCAGCGTCCAGAGTGGGGCAGTGCTGGATAGGATCAGTGTCATCAGAATGATATTGGCTGTGATGGTCACAGGGATAGGGTTGGGACTAACCGTATTATATCTACAGTCAATTTTCTCAACGAAAAAAACACCTCCAGTAAATCAGTTTTCCCACATCACTGCATCTATAGGTCGACCATTCTGAGGTACAGTTTATTCATGTACCATAGCTCTTTAGTTTTATAGATATATCAGCTCGCGTCTTATTTGAGAACCTCGGGTTTGTTCAGATTAAATATATAAACTACTGTACATACTATTATATTACCCGGCTAGAGCAATCCATCATTTCCGACCCCAGCCTCACCGCCACCCTCAACCCATCCCAACCCTACACACATACACACACCCTGATGTCAAGACCACCGCAATATTACCAATGTGAAGTATCACAGCCCGGTCAATATCATATTCCCCTGACCATCTAAGCCCCTCCCCTCCTACTCTCGTTCCCAAATCCTTCCGAAGGAAGGCTCTGGGGACAGCCAAATGACCTTGAACTTTGGATTTTGCTGGGTCTGGGCAACTCCTGCTGGTAGGCTGGAACCAGCGAACAGGAACAGGAAATGGAACCAGAATGTATGATGGTAGTTTTAGGTAGATTTACCATCAGCCTTTCTGGTTCCATTTCCTGTTCCTGTTCGCTGGTTCCAAGCTACCAGCAGGGGTTGCCCAGACCCAGCAAAATCCCAAGATTTGGCAGTTACCAGAGCCTTCCTTCGGAAGGATTTGGCAACGAGAGTACTCCCCTCGATGATAGCTTTATTCTTTCCCCCTGTAGCAGCCTCCCATCTATACTAACGCCTTGTTACCCCTCCACTATTCCATACTGATCCCCTCACAGGTTCTATAAACTACAGACACTGCAAGGCAGCTAGGCCAGAATGTGAAAGCAAATCCTTAAAATAATCATGGTTTCGATATCCAGATATTGAATGGTTGATCGCTACATGCCGCCATCTTAATTGGCTCTCGTCGCATTATGTATAGGCCAGAGACATATTCTCCACCACTCCATGAGGTATGCAAAGGTCGATCTGGTCAAAGCTCATAGCCATATAAATTTGAAAAATACTTACATTTTCAAACCTGAAAAATAGAGAAACTTACACGGGGAAAAAATCAGTTCGATGAGACCTGTGGCAGAGTTCAGTCAGGCAACCAGGACCTCTGGTGTCGTGGTGGATAACTAAAAGCCTCCCCCATAATTCCTCAGTATCGATCACATGGCAGCAGAGACCAGGATAAGTCTCATCCATCGAAGGTGACCTTAGTATCTCCTCAGGCCTGTATGACACTGGGTTTATACAAACCAGTCCCCTGCACTGAAAAAATAAACTTGTCTCCAGACTCGTTTAAGTGACTATCATAAAATAAATGAGTCAAAATTTGTCTAATCTATCAGGTTACCATCCCACAAATAGAATCTGGAGCTGGCAAATGTCAGGTTTTGGGCTGGCACATGCCAAGTGGGTCTTTTATCTCCAGCTAAAAGACCCACTTCCTTGTCACTTAGATGAGTTTTTGACTGGTTTATTTTATGATCGTCCCTTTGAAGAGTCTGGAGACAAGTTCACTTTTTGAGTGAACAGACATTGCTCTACCCATCTCACTGTGCTTATGTGTTATACCTACTCAACAACAATAATACGTTAATTTACGTCAAAATAACGTTTTTAGCATCATATAACGTTTTGCCATAATAAAGAGCCATAGACAGACGTTATATAATGTTGTATAACGTTTTCTCTGTTTACTTGGGTTATTAGAGGATAAGGTGCACAAACCAAAACAGGGTTAGGGAATTTCATAGGAAGGTTAGATTAAAAATGTTTGCATTACGTTTCAGTCTGATATATATCACGAATCCTTAAAGGAACACAGGCTTTACATGCGAACTCATCTGATGGGACATCAGCTTGCCAACCATCAAAGCTAATTTTCCTGATAGGTGCAAACATTAGTCACATCAGTAGGACTACCATCTAGCAGTTTTTTTCCTTTGCTAATTTTTTTAATGAAAAAGTATGATAGAAACGGACACATATTGGCATATTTGGTGTTAAATTAAAGCTGACACTGCTAGTAATGCAGTGGCATGGAGTGGCCTCCCTAGTCATAATCCCGAGTCCTATTTTTGAGTGGCCTTAGCATCATACATAGTTGGCTGTTATCACTATAAATAGAACGATTTAGTCTAGGTAGGGGCCCAATCTAAACTATAACTTTCCTTTTGCTATGTGTGTAAGCTATGAGCTGTAGGCCTCCTGTACCAGTGAGAGTGGGGGTACCGGACTGTACTAACACCCCCATCCATCTTTTGCACAGGGCTTTAGAGCTATAGGGGAAGTGCCATAAAAGGGTGCAGGGCTGTGGAACAGGCCTAATGTACTGTAGAGTGTAGTGTGTGTGTGTGGTGAGGGGGTGATAGTAGCCACAAAACTCAGGACATATATTCAGGATGGTTACAGCCAATATTATAACAGTGAGACACTGTAACGCAGCTAGACTCTGTGCTCTGCTATTGCCCCCCGCCCCCCCACTCTCCAACACACGCCCGCATCGATTTATCAACAATTATGAGTCCTCGACTAAGTACCTATACCTTTTTCTTTATATGCGTTTTTAAGTATAAAATAACAAGCAAGTATTGATAAAATTCTATAAAAAAGAGTAAAAACTGTTTTTGTGTATACTGACTGAAGCAGTTCACAGGTGAAAGTAGCACCTGATCTGTCCCTAGGAGAATTCAGCTTGCAGCAAAGATATGGTGAGGGAGTAATAGTGGAGTACATCTCTGGAAGGAGATTGTGTATATATGTATATATTAAGGATGGTGGTTGGATGCTATATGGCTATGGTACATTAGGGTATTGGTAAAGCCTGGGTAATGTTTGTGGCAATGGGATAAAGACACCAGTGTATTTGTATTTGATGAGATGCAATCAGACCAAGATGGGTCCCTAGAAACAGGCCCCGATTGTTTCTGCATTTCTCGACCCGATCTCGCGAGATCTTGTGGGATCTCGTCAATCAGCACGAGATCTCATGAGAAATATGCAGCATATGAATAAAGAGAGTCCCACCTGCGCCATTGTGTGGATTTGTTGTCTACTCAGAGAGAGAGGGATGAGTGTGGGGTATATGATTGGTGGGCTTATACTGGGGATGGGATAGATCAGCTAGTGAAGGGTTTATTGCTTGTGTGACCTTGTGACTGTCTTCTGTCAATGTTTGTGTAAATGTTTTATGCTGACTCACACTGTAAAAACTGTAGAAAGGCACTTTGTAATGTTATAGAATTGAGTGCTTTGTATTTCTTTATCACTTGGTACTGTCACACCAGTTGTGGTAGCTGTGTTGCACACTGTTATAGTAGAGGACATGTTATCACATGTATACAACTTATCACATCTTTAACCCCTTAAGGATGGCATGTTGACTTAAAGCAATGTTCAATGTCGTCGTAACACATCAATGCAGTTCTGTTGAGTAACTTGCCAGCACTGCATTGACGCATCCTGTCGACCCTTTGGAAGTGTATCAACTCCATAGGGTCAACGATATGCATGATTGCAACTCTCGTGAGTTACTCGCCAGGGCTGTACGAATGCTTCAGAACGACAAAGATTATAACATATTAAATCACCATGACATCCTTAAAGGCTTAAAGCTGCACTCTCACTACTCTCAACCTCACATGTTTAGTACTGTTCTAATCAACCTAAGAGGACATTGTTAAGGGTGAGAGAGCCGCTTTAAGCAGCTTTCACATATACTGTTGCAACTGCCATGACTATGCTGTCCCACTTTGATGCTATCAAACCTGACAATTTCACAGATGAATGCACAGTCTCTCATGTGCTGTTACAGTTTTATCAGACAATCTGCCATTGCTGATCTGTCACTGTTGGATATTGTAACAACCATATGAATGTCACTGTTTATACACAGGTCTACATCTGTAAATTATTCTGAATTTCCAAAGTGGGATTTTTCATACAGTTGTTCAGAGGTATTTTCATGATATTCCTAAAACTATTTGAATAATATGATACTATGAGTTTTGGATTTCTTAAGAATTAAATGGCAGTCATCTTGTTTTTTTGGTGTTTTTTTCACATCTTTTGCACTTTCCATGTTCAGGAACCCAAAGTCACACATAAAAATGTCTCTGAACAATTTTACTCAAAAATGTCCCATATAAAAATTGGAGAAAAATTCACCATCTTCTTGCCAGTCTATTAGTATAAGGAGTATTCTGTGAGAAGTAAGACTCTATTTCTCTCCTCCTCTGTGCTGCCTTCCTTGTACCAGTCATGGACCAGTGGAAGTCCCTGCCCTACATAGATGGGGTGGATAGCCCCGCTCCGATAAAGCGTCCTTCGCAGGTAAAGCCAGCGCCATCTTGAAACTCTCCCTGCATCTCCGTATTCAAGGCGAGATTCCGCTTCACGATTTAGACCACCTCAAATTTGAGTTGCTCTCTGTAATTTAAGCATTGTCTATAGGGTGAGAAGATTGAGTTAGCTATTTAAGAGCAGTAGACTGCTTTCTATATGCTTTGCCGTCATGATGCATGAATGCAGCTCCAGCGATTTACTCGCCAGGGCTATGTTCAAGCATGGTGTCGACCCTATGGAGTTGATACATCCCTGAAGGGTCAACACATCGCATTAACGCAGCACTGGCAAATAACTTGCCTGGGTTGCATCCATGCATCCTAACAATGAAGGGCATAGTGTACTCAATTAATATGGGGCCCTCAAAAAGACTTATTGAGTTCAATTTCTCACCCTGTAGACACTATCTGATTTGAATTCCAAGAGAGAGGCTCAAAAATTGAAGTACAAATCGTGCTGCGGTTCCCACCTAATTACATGCTCGAAAACCTATATCCTGCATTATGGTTGAAAAACTAGCATCTAGAAATTCTGAAATTATATATATATATCAGTTCTATCTCTCTCTTTCAACTTTATAGTTTTCACTAAAACCCTGCTCAACCTTTTGCAACTTTCATCTATATCCTTCATAGTGATTGGACAGATAGATATTAGAAATCCTGAAAAATATAAAAACTTGCTCCTTAAATCTCCAAAGATTTTCTAAAGGTACTCTCTCTATCTTTCTGATCTCAGACAACGGTATTTATCTTTCTAAATTCAACCCAGCATAACAATATGTACTCTGAATATGACTATTTGATATTGTACTAGAATAGAATCGCTATCTTATTACCATTGTATTAGGGCAGTAGATAATGGCAATGAATGTATTTTGATATCCTTCTTGATTTTGCACTGGTGTCGTATTATCATAGTGCCAAAAGCAGCCCACTAGTTTTAAGTTGGTGATATTAGAAATAGCATGCATTTGCTGTGTAGTTCAGTATTTTGAGTGATTCGTAAAGGCATTCTTGTTTCTGGGGACAAAAATCTGAATCTGCTTCACTAGGAGACTTGATATTGAAGTCTAAATATATAAATCAACACATATCTTACATATTAAAGGCCAATTACATGGTATGATGTGTATACATGCACTGTAAATAGTTAGTGTAAGTACACAGTAGACACTACTGTAGATCTACAGTAGAATCTACTGTAGAATAGATTTACAGTAGAATCTACTGTAGATTTACAGTAGATTTTACTGTTTACCTACAATCAACTGTACACCAACAGTAGAATCTACTGTTCACCTACAAAAATGGCAACTAACTTTTTACAGTGTGTATAACTATTTCACAAGATGTAATCACACACTTATGTAATCACCAGTCTGACAGCCAAATAGACAAAGGTTCACAAAAGTTGTTCAGCCCTGAGGGTTATCTCATCTGCTTCCTGAGTGTTGAAGAATTTGAGTGTAATTATGGATTATTAATACATTCTACAAAAAGAATGAGCTACATGATATTGTGTAAAGTTATGAATAGAGTACTGATCGAGTCTTATGATGAACTGACGTGTATACTGACCCTATAAGGCTGTGTCTCACGAGATCTGGCCATGGTGAACGTCTTTGACCAGGTGCCAGCTTTGACTGGGTGCCAGCCTTGACCGGCTTGATAGAAAATGGTTTATTTAGAGCAGATGGAGATATAAATAGGGCAAAAAAGTTAATTCATGTTACAACACTTAAAATTAGTAATTAGTAGCCAATTTATCTCCATCTGACCTAAATAAACCATTTTCTATCAAGCCGGTCAGGGCTGGCACCCGGTCAAAGCTCGCACCCGGTCAAAGCTGGCACCTGGTCAAAGACGAAAACATCGGCCCGATCTCATGAGACACAGCCATATGATGGAGATGTAGACATTGCCTCATTATGTTTTCAATTGTATTACACATATAGAGTATTCTTATAATAGGTGTTGATTTTTTAAACTTCATATGATACTGACCTTAGGTTATAGTCCTTCAATTTCGTGTCAACAGCGTAAGCTATGCTTGCCAAGACATACTGCCATCATGCAGGCGATTTACAAATAAAGAGGACTAGAACAAAACAAAACTTTTAAAAAGTCATCTACATGCAGTGAGCGTAAGAATGATTGCTGCTGCAAAATGTAATGCTTCGACGGTAGGATTGCCTCGTGAAGGGACTCCAATTCTCATGGGGTTGCCTCGCGAACAGACTTTAATTCTCGTTATGTGTGGTAAAGGCATAGTGGAGGTGATAAACCTGATGTAACTGCTGTCCTTGGGGGACAATGCTGACTCCCCTAGAGTACATAGTTTTCCAGTAACAGGCCAGGATGCTTATGTGTGACTACAGCCTGTCACAGTCATCCTGTAATGGGGTCGCAGAGGGCTACCCCGCTCCCCTGAGGCCGGAAAGTTGCTGAAATTAAGGGCAAGCTCACAAAGTCGCTTTTTGAACCCTTATGAATCCTATTGCCAACCTTGTCCAATGGTAGCCAGGTGGCTTAAATTATTGTCAAAGGTCGGAAGTCGCCTTCAAAACAGCCCAGGTCGCCAAGTCGCTTTTGACCCATCTGGAGCCACTGTCATGAGAGATGGCACCACCCATAGAGGTCTTTTTTACTCATACATTTAGATTTGGGTTTAGACGAAGCATGTGCTTAGAGAGCTATCTACCACAGCAACAAAGGGCATAGTACACTAAAGCTCTCTGCACTGTAAAAAGTTGGTTGCCATTTTTGTAGGTGTACAGTAGATTCTGCTGTAGGTGTACAGTTTACTGTAGGTAAACAGTAGAATGTACTGTAAATCTACAGTGGATTCTACTGTAATTCTATTCTACAGTAGATTCTACTGTGTACATACAGTAACTATTTACAGTGTGCCAGCTAACGGCTGGTTCTGTCCAGACCTCACACTGTATGTATGCTGTGCCTCTACATGGGTCCTCCGATTTCTGAGCGTGTCACTGTGTCACTTTTTAGGGGAGCTCAAGGCAGCATGTCACTATGTCACATTTTAGGTAGACAGAAACTAAGAGAGAACCCTCTCTGGGTCGCTTTTTATCCCTAACTTTTCTATGTCCGTCGATTTTTAAAAGGGCTGTGTCGCCCGTGTCGATTTTTGAAAGGGCCGTGTCGCCCGTGTGAATTCTTACCCATGTAGAGGCACAATGCTGGTTCAACGCTGCCTATTGAGTAACTTTAAGAAATACTAGTAAACTGTTTGCTTGTCAATGTTCATGCCCTGTCATCTCTGATTCGCAAGGTTTTATTGGAATGTTGTCTTTGTAACTTCCCCCAAACATACAGCGTGACAGTGCTAACAATGTAAGCATAGAGGTCTGGCTCAACAGACTCAATAGAGTAGTTAGTACCCCAACAGCAACAGTCGGAGTGGTACCCAGTAGCATAATACATTAATGCATCATGCCCTTGGTCGTCATGATACTATAAGGAACTCCCCAGGGTCGCTTTCATGCATCATGCTGACCCTATGGGGTCGAGACACTCCCAGAAGGTTGGCATGAAGCACTAATGCAGCACCTGCGAGTTACTCGCCAGGGCACCATTGGTGCTTCATGACAACAAAATGTCATCTTTTAGCGTCATGTGTCCTTAACTTAAAGGGTTAACTACTTTCCAAGATGGCGCCTGGCTCACTGTCACAGGTTCCCGGATGTTCCTGATGACACCCTGGTGTCTGGTGAGAGAACTACAAGATTAACACAGACAGGCGGGATATGGCCGTACACTATTGCTGCCCTGGGACCGGAAATGTCCTGTACTCTGGGCCACTGCGCGTGTGTCACCATAGGACCGGAAATCGTTCTGTTGTAGGGCACTATGGGAACCAGTTTTCCCCTTATATATGTAGAAAGTTCCCTAACACGATTCAGAACGAGCTGATTGCTTATTCCAGTGCCCCAGAGGAATACCTATCCCTATCGTTGCTGTGACATTATGTTCAACACATATATAGTTGTCTGCTTGTGATCTGATGATAAACTTGAAGAGCCACTAGAAATGTATCCTTCAGAAACAATGTGGAGTAATTCTGGTTGCTGTTCACAGAATAAGTGTAATTAGATATACAGCTCAAACAGGTTGGACAACATTGTATTTCATGGTAAATACTACAGCCCCAACCATGAAATACAATGTTGTCCAAACTGTTTGAGCTGTATATCTAAATACCTCTCATCCCCCCGTCTCATCAACTTGAAACAGAATCTCTCGGTCTATCAATTCATTAGATTACAAGGGAATCCCCCAAATGTCAGGAAAAGGGTCTAATAGACGAATAATATATTCTTGAATAATCTACCAATAGCTTAAATTAAAGGATCAGCTCATGAATGAAAAGTTAACATCTAGATCAGACTATATGATTGCAATGTGAGATTTAGTGTAGAATTGTTAGTATCGAAGAATACTGCATGCAGACCATCCATACTGAGCTGTGCCATGGGATCCACCAATGGTCTCAGTGGACAGATTATGGGGCCATCACAGCCATCTTATACTCAATGCAGCAGACAGTGGATTAATTAAGATGAATGATGTAATTAAGGACGCTGTGTTTGGTAATTAGTGCTCTCCCTACGTGATGCTCCAGTACCGCCTTCAGGGATACATCATATACATGTCCTACTCTGTATACACTGATATTCTTTGGCTCCATATATGACCAATCTCTCAGTCACTACAATGCCTCACCATGTTAGTAGTCTTTTTGGCTGCCTATACGACCAACCTAGGCCAGTTAATAATTATTGTCAGGTTGGTCAGTAGTGATCAACTCACCTTGGTCTTCTCCATTTAAATGGGTCTTAGGCCATATTAGTTATTATTGTCAAGTTGGTCAGTACTCAGCAACTCACCTAGGTCTTCCCATTTTAGGCTTTTTTGAGCGAGGCATTAGTCATAATTATGTTGTTATGCCTCAGTCATTTTTGAATAACACTTGGTCATGCCTGATCAATGTCCCTATAACCAACCTGGGATAGCCACTTAAGACTGAGGGTTGGGGCATTTAACTTTTTACGGCAGTTCAGTGCAACTTGGGATTCATTAAGTAAACATCGCTGTAGTGGGTTCACAAAGGTCTTACTACAGAGTTATGACAGGCATCTCTAAAGGACACTGAATTTCACGGCTTCCCTAGTATGTATTACTGTTTAATATTGATTGGGATTATTTCGGGTAAGAGTTAAGGAGATTCCATTGTGAAATAATCATTATGACTCATATTCTATGCTAGAAGGGGTCACGTGCCATTTTAAACAACGCTGTTTCTGACCTATCCCAGTGGGCATAGAACATTGAATCAACATTGACAAATGGTTGTCAATGTTAGAATCAACATTGATTCAACGTTTATTCAATGTTGAATTAAGGTGTGTGCCCACTGGGATGATACACGTGATGGAGAACAATTATCGGTCTATTAGTCTGATTAAAGGTGGTAGAGGATTAAATTATAGGTAATTTGCAGCATTGGAATAGGAGAAAATATACAGCTGAATGTAAGAGCAAAGTAATATGCTGGGTATAGCAAAAATAGGTAGAAATAAATGAGGATGACTATGCATTTTTGTGTTCTATCTCATAATCAGAGGGAATGCAATAAGAGTTGGGACATAGTGATATCCCATAGTGACATCCTCTCTATGTATCTGTCAGTCTGCAAATGGTCTGTTATTAAAGGGCATGGACTAAGGCATGAGCTAACCAGCGTGTGCAGTTGGATAGATGGATAGCCTTGACTCGGGCTGCACCTCCATGGGTTTTAATACTGAAATGGTCAAAAGAATAAAGTGGACAAAATAAACAGAATCCCATCATTGGGTCCCAACAACAGCCCGTGTTTAGTTCAGGACATTCTATCTAAGACAGAGTTCGACTGCGGAATCCCTCTCTGAGGACTCCAAGTCTGCAGCAGAACCATCTCTACCTTACACATGTTCAGACAGACAGGTACACTTATCCTGTGGTGCCATACCACACTACAGAATGGGTTCTTCTTTGGAGATCAAAACATCAAACACTAGGTGGCAGCACATTGGTCAATCAGGCACTTGTCCGACCATATCACCTGTAACATACTCTCGTTCTCGAATCCTTCCAAAGGAAGGCTCTGGTAACAGCCAAATGACCTTGAACTTTGGATTTTGCTGGGTCTGGGCAACCCCTGCTGGTAGGCTGGAACCAGTGGGCAGGAACCAGAATGTATGATGGTAGTTTTAGGTAGTTTTACCATCAGCCTTTCTGGTTCCATTTCCTGTTCCTGTTCGCTGGTTCCAAGCTACCAGTAGGGGTTGCCCGGACCCAGCAAAATCCCAACATTTGGCAGTTACCAGAGCCTTCCTTCGGAAGGATTTGGGAACGAGAGTACCTGTAACACAGCTGCACGTGATGAGTGTGTTTACCTCAGCACCAATGCCACTTCCCGCTTGAGGCAGCTGCCAGCTTACATCCATAACAATCAGATCACAGTCATCATACATTATGTATAAGTCTGCCACAAGACCATCTAGACATTGTCAGCTGCAACTACACTATAGGCACAATGGTATTCTCTGGCTCCCTATACAACCAATCTCTCAGTCACTATGGCCTAACCAAGTCAGTCGTTTTTTAGCTACCTATACGACCAACCTAGGTTAGGTAGGCCTATTATTGTTAGGTTGGTTAGTAGTGAGCAACTCATATTACTTAGTCTTTCATTTTTATGTTAAGTCCTTTTGAGTAAGGCATTAGTCATATGTTGTTTTGCCTCAGTCATTCCTGAATAGCAGTTGGTCGTGCCTGACCAATGTCCCTATGACCAACCTGGGATTTCAACATTTTTTCTTTTGAAAGACACAATCCCCTATTCGCAATCGTCAAACAGGTTGCGTCGTGTGATAAATTGCCTATGAATTCGTGACCAGTTCTGAAATAGCATCCAGAGGCTATAGAGGCTTTCTAGGCAGCAGTACACACAATGATCAATGACTATCTCGTGGGTTTTTGAAGCTTCCCATAACAGAGCGCCGTGTATACGCTGATTCCCTGTGCTACAATCATGAATACTAGATATGTATTGTGTGCCGGGATTGGACTGGACTACATCCATGGATCACTCTATGGATATCAGCCCTTTGATGTCCAGGTTAGCCCTTTAAGGACATATGACATTTGTCATCATGATCCAGCAATGCAGCCCCAGCGAGTGCTGCATTGGTGCATCATGCCGACCCTACGGGAGTGTCTCAACCCATTTGGGTTGGCATGCTGCTTGAATGCAGCACTGGCGAGGCACTCGCTAGGAATGCATTCATGCATCATGATGACCAAGGACATGATGCATTAATGCATCATGCCATCCTTAAAGAGTTAGACGGGATGTGATTCTGACTCATGGTGACCAGAGTTTGTAGTTGATGGGGATACTTTGACAAAAGGATCGTTTGATAAATTTGACTTTCTACGATGAACAGAGGAGTTTATACACTGTAGCTTGACCAGTTCAGTTTCAGTTCTGTTTATTGCACACTAGTCCCACAGGACTTTGTTCGGCGCACACATAGTTTAATTAATAACTCATGCCCATTCAAACTACGCTGCTATTAACTATCAGGTTTTCGCCTGTATAACTGTGACAAGATCGAGCAAGTGGGCAAAAACTTATGTTACACGAGATACATTATTAGAAAAGTGCAAATACTGATTGTCAGTGCACACGATGGGGAAGGTAACTAGGACTACCCAGCATCTATGAGTGCGAGCTTGGCTATATTGCATTTAATTGTGCTACCCAGTGCCTCATTCAAACATCATCCAATAGGGTCGGTATGATGCAGGCCATGCATCTGGAGGCCAAGAATATTTATGATTTGTAAAAATAAAACTCACTGCAATTCTAAGATTAATAGTTAGATAAGTTAGGCTACTCCATTCCTAGTGCAATCTCATAAATATTGGTCTTTTTGTCCGCTTTTTCAATTGTATCAAAAGCAGAAGCAGCCAAAAAGCATAATAATATAAAGTATGGTGATATTTGAAGGGCTGTGTGGTTATCCCCAAAAGGTGATAGCCAATACGTGTACATAACTGTGGGCATCTCTTGTCTTTTTGAATCATGTGTTTACATTGTGCCACCTGACCTCCGCCAAGCCTTACCAAGGCCCGGAAGACCCACCACACATAAGGCTAAACCCACACACAGTTAATAAAATAATGCACTCACAATGTAAATAGAACAAACAGCAACAAACAAACAAACTAAAAAGCCGCCCTCCCACACTAACACACTGACACAGCCATATCCCTCACTAGGTGATGCACTATGACGTCACACACACGTCATACAGTGACACACACCCTCAAATTGCTCTGTGGTAAAAATCATCAATCGGAATCAAAAACTATTAACTCAAATTGCAACCGGCACCGAGTTTTGCTTCATTTACCTTAATAAGCCATTGACCTTAACGAGCTCTGAATTTCTTCGCCGTGTCGTTACCGATGAGGCAGCAGTATGCCTGCGGGAGGAAGTAACGACACTATGATGCACTGAAGAAATGGGTAAACACTAGGATTTAATGAGCCACAAGGGAAGAGGTGGGAAGTATAGTTATTTGTAGGAAACTGTTAGTTGATGAGGAGGTTTCACTCTGGACGCTGTGGTTTCAATTCATTGCAGTCGTCGCCATGTGCAATGTGCTGTCGGGAGTCGCTAACGAGACAGGTACAGTCTCTCCAGTCTCCCACCACCATCACAACCACCAACAGCTACAACAGCAGGACCCTCCTCCTCTTATTAAACCTAGAGGAGCCACCCCTGGGAGGGGACAATGTTTTCTGAGAACATTTTCACCAAGTTGCGCGCGGCTACTCAGGATGACGCGGACCGACATAAGGAGTTGATCTGGTGTAACCGGTGTAACACTAACGACTGCGACTGTAACTTGTCGCCGTGCTCTGAAGCTTTCAGCTTGCCACATGAAAGTAAGGTAGGCATTGATCGAGTGAAGTTGAGTCATTTATTAACCATTTTAGGGCCGCATAGTGCTTTAATGTGTAATATCCTTTGTTGTTATGATGCTTGAATGCTGCCCTGCATTGTGAATCTCCTCAGCAGGGCTGTATTTATGTATTATGATGATCAATGGTATAGCTCATTAAATTATTATGCCCTGTTCAAAGAATTAGTAGATAGAAAGGTTGACTTTAGTTCCCTGTAGACCCTGTTTTATGAACTTGGTATAAGGTAAGCATTGGTCCATTGTGGATAGGGTTATATAAATACATTATGTATTTGGTGCAAGGCAAACCAAGGCAAATGTATTGTTAATTGGTAGTGTCAGGTTGCCTCGGAGAGTAAATCATCAGGTAAAGTTAAAGAAATGGTACCAGCTAACCGAAAGTAAGATAGGCATGAGTCCAATTTGGATGTTTCATTTAAATGCCACTGGAACGGTCCAAAGAGTCACTGAAGGGGTCCGCAGTGTCACTAAAGGGGTCCCCAGAGCTACTGGAAGCGTCATCAAAGGGGTCCCCAGTTTCACTGAAGGAGTCCACAGAGTCACTGAACAGGTCCCTAGAGCAACTGGAAGGGCCTCCAAAGCCTCTGGGAAGGTCCCCAGAGCTGCTTGGAGGGTCTACAGAGTCACTGGACCCAAGGAATTCAATGGTTCAATTGGTTTGCTGCTAACACAGCTGGTTGCCTAGCAACGACTGTTCTCATTGTTTATCTCCCTAACAACATATATTTTCATGGTCCTGAGGTTAATTATCAACAAGCATGGCAAAAACTAAACAGCCTTGGATCCAGGTTATTCTGTGGTGTGAGATTGATAAAGAAACAACCTCTGTGGACTCTTCAAGTAGCTCTGGGGACCCCTTTAACGGCTCTTGGGACTCTGCAAGAAGTTCTTGGGACCCTCTCAGAGGCTTTATGGGACCTTCCAGTTGCTCTGGGACCCCTTAAGTGACTCTACGGACCCCTTCAGCTGCTGTGGGGACCATACAAGCGGCTCTGTGGACCCTTCCAGCTTCTCTGTAGACCCCTTCAGTGACACTCTGGACCCCCTCAGTGACTCTGTGGACCCTCCAAGCAGCTCTGGTGACCTTGCCAGAGGCTTTGGAGGCCCTTCCAGTGACTCTGTGAACCCCTTCAATGACTCTGTGTACTCAGTGGCTCAGGGGACCTCTGCAGTGACTCTCTGTACCCTTTCAGTGACTATGGGCACCCCTTCAGTGACTCTGTGGACCCCTTCCAGCTGCTCTGTGGACTCCTTCAGTGTTGCTGGGCACCCGTTCAGTGACTCTGTAGACCCTCCAAGCAGCTCTGGGGACCTTCCCAGAGGCTTTGGAGGCCCTTCCAGTTGCTCTAGGGACCTGTTCAGTGACTCTGTGGACCCCTTCAGTGAAACTGGGGACCCCTTTGATAACTCTAGGGACGCTTCCAGTAGCTCTGGGGACCCCTTAGTGACACTCCGGACCCCTTTAGTGACTCTGTGGAACGTTCCAGTGGGTCTGGGGACCCCTTCAATGGCTCTTGCGACCCCTTCAGTGACTCTTTGGACCCCTTCAGTGACACTGGGGACCCCTTCAGTGACTCTGTGGACCGTTCCAGTGGGTCTGGGGACCCCTTCAGTGGCTCTTGCGACCCCTTCAGTGACTCTTTGGACCGCTTCAGTGACACTGGGGACCCCTTCAGTGACTCTGTGGACCGTTCCAGTGGCCCAGTACCAGACGACTGTACCACCTCCCCCAGTATCCGGGTTGCAGCTGAAGGGTCCCAAGAGTTACAGAAGCGGTCAACAGAGCCACCAAAAGGGTCCACAGAGCCGCTGGAAGGATTCACAGTGCTGCTGAATGGGTCCACAGAGCTGATGGGAACCACTGGAAGGGTCCCTAATCAACCAAGTTTTATTACAATACCTACCCGCCACCGTAAGAAGCTCAGACTTACATTGTTGACTGTAGAACGATAAGCGAACGGGCCTGGGTTTTTGTTTACGTTGATTGTCACCGCCGCCATCTTGGTTCCTTTGTTGACGCCTATACGGGCCGACTCGCACTACACTCTCAACTAAGCCTGTGCGAAAGTCAACACCGGTGTCTGTCAACAATTGTGCTGTGAAATCATTCAGATCCTCGTTACTATCCTCGGGCTTCCCTTCAACCACTACAACCTTTTTGAGCTCCGTTTTTTCATTTTTCTCATGTTTTAGTTGATGCTCCGCGATAATACGAGTGGAAGCGTCAGCAATCAGTGACAGCCTCCCCACCGTCTGGTCAGAATTCTGGAGAGTTTTATTTACCTCTGTCAAACTGCTGGCGTTCGCTTCAAGGCTCTTCCTGATATCATTTAATAATGTCGCCTGCGTAGCACTGGTTGAATTTATATTTTCAATTGAGGTTTGAAGCGCTTTCAAGGTGTCATTGGTCTTGTCAGTGAACTCTTCTTGTTGTGACAGTCGTACGTCAAGGGAATTTATAGCCTCTATAATGTCCGCTGGTGAGGCTCAGGGCTGTACAAGACAAGAACCGGTCTTTTTCTTTCGTCGAGTTTCAATGGCAGACATACTTGCAGTGTCGGTGAGCTCCAAGCGTTTATGCGTGTGTCGAGACTAGAATCAGGCCTATTGTGTTAGTTTGACGTTGTTGATTTCACTCACGACGCGGGAGCCAGAAATGCCGCGCTGCTAGCCGGTCGCCATGTTGTCCAAATAGGAGTTTAGTTGTTGCCATGCTTGTTGATAATGAACCTCAGGACCATGGAAATATGTGTTGTGAGATAAACAATAATAACAGCCATTGTTATTAGCTGTGTTAGCAATTAGCTATGTTAGCAACAAACCAATTGAACCATTGAATTCTTTGGGTCCAGTTCAAAGGGGTAGGTATGATTATAATCAACCTTAGGACCATGAAAATATGTGTTGCTAGGCTTAGAAACTAAGCCATAGAACCATTGAATTCCTTTGGTCTAATTTAGGGGGGGGGGGGGTAGGTATGGTTGTAATCAACCTCAGGACCATGGAAAACTGTGTTGCTAGGCAGATAAACAATTAGAACAGTTGTTGCTAAGCAACCAGCTGTCTTAGAAACAAACCAATAGAACCATTGAATTCCTTGGGTCCAAATTAGTGGGGGTAGGCAGTGTTAAAAAAGTATTTTAAGCCATATCTAGGTCATTGGAGATGAAATTCTTGCTACTAGGGATCTTAATGTTTGACCTTGGTGATTGCCTGGTTGTTGCCATGGCAATATAACATATTTCTGACAAATTCCAAGACAATACTGTCCCTAGGCTATGTCAGGATAATGTAAAAGTGGAAAATCATATCTGAGATGTTATTCCTATGAGTACAAAGTATCAAAAGTAGGTATATATGACTTTTTGTCAATTTTTCCATGTTTGACCTTGAGAAATATGACCTTGACCTTGGCCAAGGTCATGTTACTTTTCTTAGGATGTTGATCTCATATAGTTCTATCATCCCACCAAATATCAGACCTGTGCTATTTATATTATCTGAGTACTGCCCCTATTAGTAGATTTTTTGACTTGATCTGGTGCAATCATTTTATTTGACCTTGGTGCCTTGCTGGCAGTTGCCATGGCAATATTACATATTTCTCACAAATTTTAAGTCAGTTCTTACCCTGAGCTATGTCAGCATCATGTAAACATGAAAAATCATATCTGAGATGCTATTCCCCCAAGTACAAAGTATTGAAAGATGGTATATATGTCATTTTTTCCAATTTTTCAAAGTTTGACCTTGGAAAATATGACCTTGACCTTGGCCAAGGTCATGTTCCTTTTTTTAGGATGTTGATCTCATATAGTTCTATCATCCCACCAAATATCAGACCTATGCTATTTATATTAACCGAGTACTGCCCCTTTAAGTGAATTCTTATAATTTGACCTATTTGAGGGTGACCTTGACCTTTGACCTCGTTTTTGACCTTGTTCCGACACCTGCAGCACTCTACACACACCAGATTCGAAATCAGCATACCCAAATTAGTCTAAATCAACCTTCAAACTAACTATAGCATTCCAGTCCAACCTAAATTTAAATATTCATATTTGGCTTCGTTGGCCCCCTTACTATATGGTATTACGTCAACTATAGGAGTCAGATGTGATTTACTATAGAAACAGGATTTAATATGGCAGGCATTATTACGTTGTGGGTATAGTTGGAAACATTGGTTTTAATGGCAGAAAATATAGTAGAACTAGATGGGTGCATAGCTATTAGGATAATGGTTATAGGAATATATATATGACGTCAGATAGGCATGGATTCACTTAAAAGTTGATATGTTCATGGAAAGTGAGTACTGCAGATCAAGCTAGGCCGCCATTTGTAAAATGTACTTTTCCGAATATGTATACCGTAGAGTTAAGTAGGCATACACAATAGTTAGCTATACGAAATTGTTTGTTTGTCAAGGACGCTATTATTCCACTATGATGATTATGTAGTAGATAATAGTACAAGTGACTTGCAGTATCAATGCTATAAGCCAAGAACAGGGTAATTGTCCAAGGTGCCAGCCGCAGATAATTACCATTATCCAAGGCTTATGTGTGCTTTTCCTAAAGAATACCTTGAATTCACCATAACATACATTGGAGGAGGGACATATAATTAAAGATCATATAAAATTCACATTAGAGACACATCCAACAAGAAGATTTCCCCCCTTATTCAGCATTGCGTTAAGATCATTCTTGGCAGTAGCATACATGTATAGTCAGACACGCCCAGCTTTTAGGTAAAATTTATAAGGATTCCACCTCGTTAGTGTTTGACATAATGAATAAGGAACACCCTTTTGGGAAAACCGATGCCCTCGTTTCTCCATTACAAGTTTATTAATAATTGGCCCTAATGATTGTAGTAAGTAGTTAAACCAATATTTCTGAAGTCCATGAAGCAGCTACAGTTACTTAGTGACAATTCAATCTCTTAGAGTAGTTAGTGTTCACAATAATTAATAAGGAATATCTTCAGAGAAAACCGACGCCCTAGTTTCTCAATTACAAGTCAAATTGATCATTGGTTCTGATAATTAGAGAAAGTAGAGTAGTTCCCCTACTATTTCTTAAGTCTATGAAGCTGTACATTGTCCAGGCAATTACAGACCTCTGGTAAGAGGAAAAATGCCGTTGTTAAAGCCTATAATGATAGAGGGGATTAAAGAAATGAGCTCTGTCTTATCTCTGTGCTGGTCTGGCTTCTTTTATCTGATAAGGGAGGATTGAGTACTGCATGGGGTTGGGCGGCGTGAGTAGATAATATAAGGTACCAGATAGACTTTGTGATCAGCGACTGTGATAGTTGGCATTTGATGTTGAAAGTAGGATCAGATACTGTTAAGACATTGTCTTATGGCTTCTTTGCACAAATGAATGGGAAGGGGAGGGCACGAATCAATAAAAAATAGATAGCCTTTGTGATCAGTCATGTTAAAGGTTTACATTTGATGTCAAGAACATAAGATACAGTTCACGTATTGTGTTCTGGTTTCTTTGCACGAATTGATGGGAGGGGGACCTTAAAGTAACATAACCTACTGTGTGTGTCAGGGTAAAGATCAATAAAAGAAATCCCTTATCAGCTTATGTGCAGGGTCCGACTGAGAAGGGTGGGTGCCAGGCTTACAGTGCAATATCTAAACATAGGTGTGTGACTGACATGGTTCCAAGCATGTTTTATTATGTTATTGATCAATATTGCTCGTTCGTTTTTGATAATCCCCGTGAAATGAACACAACGATCAGGATCCATTACATGTACCAAGATGCTATATGCAAGGCACGCTATAGATTATAAACATGAATATAATCACATCACATGGGATACAGGGGGAGGGGCTGAAACTAATTATAATCATGGTGCTGGTAACAAAAAAACTTCTAAAAATATATGATGTTGGTCTGATTTCATTCCCAAGTGATAGGATGTGGGAAATGCTGTCCATATAGATATGCTATCTCTCTAAATGGGTGGGAACTACTTAGATGTACACATCAGTGAAGATGTGGTTAGTGCTGTTTTGTTGGGTACTTTCATGTTACCTGAAAAAGATCATGTGTCTGCGTTACTTATCGGATCATGGTGTACATTGGTTGTTACCTGTGCCTCTACCCTAATACACCTGTTCATAAACCATTAACCCTTTACTGGTAGCATAATGGGTGTATGGCATCTTCATGCAATAATGCCGCACCAGCGAGTGACTCGTTAGTGCTGCATGCATGCACTCTTCTGTGTTGATATGCTCCTAAATTGCCAACATGAAGTACCTATGCTGCATTGCTGCATCATGCTGAAAAATGAACATGGACCTTGAGGTATGTTGGTTAGCATCTTTAAGTGGTTAAAGCTTGACCGTCATGGTAGAAGTGAGGCCAAAAGCACTTTTTGGATATGGTTCAGTTTTGATTCACAAGAGGGCTCTTAAGGGCTGGTAGCTCAGCTCTTACAGGCACAAGATGGGGGAATATGTTGTAGCTGGACAATGCTCATGGCCCCCTGTCCAAACACTGCTGCCCTCTGGTGGAACTGTTATTTAACCTATGTATGGAAAATGCTGAACTTATTCCCCGACGGCCCAGCTTTAATATCTGGCATAATTATACAGGTGCAAGATGGGGAATAGTTTTATACCTGTGATCTCGACCCTAAATGAACCCTCTTGATATAAAGATACCAAGACCTGCCTAGAAACCACCACCCGGAGCTTCTTATCTTATCCCTCCGCATATGTATACCTGTATTGGCAACTACGTTATATAAGACAGGTAAATGCCTGATACTTTTGTAACGAAACAGCTTTCATAATTTTTCTTTGTTCACGAACTCTTATAACTTTGAGTATAGGGGGGGGGGGATATTATCTCAATATGCCGCCCTTTGTGGTCATGTTGCGTGGATGCAATCCTAGTGAGTAACTCACCAGTGCTGCATTCATGCATCATACTGACTCTACATGTTTGATCATCGTCATGATGACTGATTGTATCCCTGACGACTGATATTCCATGCATCATAAAGACAAATAGCAGAGCATATCAAAGCACAATGCTTCCCCCACCCACTCTATATATAGGACTTAGTACCTTTCCTACCTCCACCCCAACTAGTACCGTATGGGTGCCAACATTTTGACATTCAATATGAAGGGATATGTGACATCAGTATGGGATTAAAACTAGCTGCTTGTCCTTCTGAAATCAGTTCAGCCACTAATTTACTTACACCCGGGACATGGGAAAATGTTATGATAATACCTACCAGGATACGACGCTGAGTTTGGCAAAGCAGTGCCCTGCAACCAAAACATCATAACTAAGTAATGGCTTTGCACAGTTGAGTGGAGCCTCAGACGTGTATATTTAATCCCCAGGTCTGTAAGTCAGTCGGGTTATAATATACATGCAATTGATCCTACGTTGTAATCATCTCACAAGGCAGTAAGTCCAACTTGCGGACAACAAGGTATGGGATTATCATGTAACATGTAACAAGCAGTGCCTATTAGTTTCACTAATCCCTTCACCAAGTCACAGTGAAGTCACTGCACCCCCCCCCCCCTTCCACCAGACACACACACTCACCTACCCGTCAGGTAGAGGCATGGGCGCTTTATGACGTGACGTTTTAGACATGCTGCAAACTGTCTCTAGGAGTGTTAGATCTACCACATGACGTACAACAAGTTACGCGTCTCAATTCACACACTTCTTGTGGGGTACAGCTCTATGCGAAGAGGCACCAACCATGGAGTCGTAGTGCACATCAGGGTCCTCCACCTAGGTATACCATGACCCATCACGGATATATACACATAGTACCATAGACATGAACGGTCACTGAAAGAGGGTATATTATACTGATACTTCAGTTGAATAAATTATAGAGGTGTCAGGCGACATCTCCGTGGAAGTATTGTATTTAGTATTTTGCTGATCGCCAAGGACCATGGCAGTGCATTGGAAATACAACGAATTGGGGGTGCTACCCTGGACTGGTGACAACAGCAGGAGTATAGACAACAGCAGTAGCAATTGTAATAACAACACCAAGAATACCACAACAACAACACTTTACCAACAACAACAACAACAACAACAACATGGGCAACAACAAAAACCAGCGTGCTCTATTTATCACATTGAGGGGACATGGGACTTCTCCCCTCTTTGCCCCCCTCCGAGTCAAACCCCAAACTCCCGCCAGAGGGACTCGCGATCAGTATCAGCATTATCCACCGGAAGTGCGCGTCCGCGGGACGGTCTGCGCAAGCGCGTCGTGAAGGATTGTGGGTGTGACTTCCGGGGGCACGCCGTGAAAGGAAGTTGTTGGTTAAATCACGCCGGGAGGAAGGGGAAGGTGAGGCCGACACAGGATTCTGGGAAAATATAATAAAAAGTGAGATATGGGACTGCAGATGGATCCCCCCCCCCCTGAGGTCGGAAAGTCGCCGAAATTAAGGGGCCCAGGTCACAAAGTCGCATTTTTGGAACCTTTAACCTATTGTCTATTTTGTCGTTAAGTCGCAAGGTCACTTTTATTATTGCCTTAGGTCGAAGGTCGCCTCCAAAACGGCCCAGGTCGCCAGGTCGCGTTTGACCCATCTGCACCCACAGATATGGGAGGATGAGACGGATAAGAGATAGTTGATAGTAGGATAATTTGACCCCGGATCACAGACGTAATTTAAGATCATTACCATGAGGTTTTTGACGAGATATACCAAATAAGGCATGGGCTGTGGAGTTAACCCTTTAAGGAAGGCATACTAATGCCAGCCAATTTAGTGTGATTATCTTTAGTTACCCTCTCATAACCATCGTCTATCTATTACATATATATATTTCAGATGCACTGACATCTTAAGTTAAGGTCGGCACCATACTGACAATTGTATGTCGTCAAATTATCAACACAGAAATTCTGGTCGTCATTGGCCCATTGGGTCGTCTCTTTGACGATTTTGGATCTTTACAATGATCGTGACAAGGGTGGTCAATGTGATGACCCCGGATTGTAAACACGACATGCCAGAATGACGACCTTTAAGGTTGTAGATTTTTGTATTGTCAATTTGACGACTTAAAAATGATCATCAATGACTCATCAGAATCATTCTCAAGACATTGGTGATCATTATGAAGGTATTATTGGGTAGGACACACATAACTGTACATAACTGAACTAGCATACTTTAAAACCATCTGAAACCGGAAGCACATCTCCTTTTCTTCTTTGAACCAGCAAAAAAAAACAAAAAAAACTACTTGGGCCAACATTCCATGAATCAGTACCGGGGTCCACATAATAATTCAGTAAATACAAAAATGTCTTTGTGATTTTGAAAGTTTTGTTTATGTTTGTGGTATCATAATCTGGTATTTGCAGCTCTTGTGCTATTAGCATGTGTATTACTTTCTCAGTTATTCAAGTGCTTATTGTAGTATTATGTTATACCAACAGCAGGTCATCTCTTTGCTTTAGCACCATATTTGAACAGTCTGTTTGAAAATAGGGATGATGAGTCTAGGTATAGATCTATGCTCCTTCACCCTTTAAGGACAGATGTCGCTAAAATATGACATTTGTCGTCATGATGCACCAATGCAGCCTGGTGAATAACTCACTGGTGCTTCATTGATGCATCATGCCGACCTTTCAGAAGTGTCACAACCCCATAGGATGGGCATGATGCTTGAATGCAGCACTGGCGAGTTACTCCCTGGGCATTCATGCATCATGACGACCAAGGGCATGATGCATTATGGCATTATGCCACCCTTAACGGGTTGATGGAGAAAAAATGTGTTTTAACCTCTGTGTAAGCATCACAACTATAGCTCTCCAGTCTCCACCCTTACTCTTCTCTAAACCTTCTCTTTCTCTCCTCACCAAGATCTCAAAGAGTCCTCTATTTGTGAGTAAAACCTGTAGCCTTGTATGCCGGCTAACTTCTGTGCTTTGGACATCGCAAGGCTGGATGTATCATAATTATTGCATTGATTATCAAATTCTAATCTAAATCGATTGTCCATTCTATTAATGAGCATGAGTCATGTTATTTCACAACTGTGAAATATACATAGAGTCAAAGCATGCAATTGATTATGAAGATTGTTTGCCTGTTAAAAAACTTTACTTCAAGTTGAACGATGATAAGATTATTAGTTTTCGAAGGTATCCACATTCATTGAAAGTCACAATAGGGATAAAAGATAATTTACCTTTTTTTAAAGAATAAATGGTAAATGCTTTGTGCGATAGTGTCATGTTTGTAATACATTTTGTATATGGCCTAGCACTTTTCACTTTGTCCAGTCTACCGTATACACTTTTATATTTATATGGCACCATGTATTTTTTTTACATTTTGTCTCAGATTTCCCAATTTTCCCAACTTCCTTGGAGAATTTGATGTACTGCGTATTTTCATTGAGCCTCAGAAAGGCTCAACAATTTTTGAGGAAAAGTATGCCCCGTTCTAGTTTGATATTATATTGAAATACACACATGGAGGCTTATGTATATGAATATGTCAAATATATTCTCCTCATTTCCCCTTCGAATAAACTAGTTCATAGCTGAGTTTCTGTGCTGGCTTTAAACCATGGCTCCATGAGGATGAAACTGGCATAAAGAAAACATAAATTGCGATGGTAAAAGAAAAAAAATATGGAGAAAGTGCCTGTAACTACTCCTTATTCATGTTTCTTTAGATTTTATGTAGGGTACGATTTGCAGGCTCCATTGGTCATGTATTGGAAATTCATCAGGAATGTATTTTGTTCTGAATTATACCTTGCATTATTTACAATCATAATACATTGTATGCAGGCTCTACTGAATAGGGTTAGGGTAGTGCAACCCATTTCACTCAAATGCAAAGTCACTGATAATTATGGGGGGGGGGGGTAACTAGGCTCATTCAATATTGTATTCCATGATCCTTATTGGGTGTTGTATGATCCTTCATTGTAATAAATATTGGCCATACATATACCTAGCTACTAGAGTATTTATTTATTTCATAGGTTCGGCGCTCGACTCATTAATTGCAACGCAGTTTATGTTGTAGTTACATATACCTATAGACAGATAGAGGACTATATAGGCCCAAAATCTTTGAAATATCTAAGCAATGCAATGATACAATAATATTGAAAATGACAAATAATTATATTATATACTCAGACACTCTAGATTCGATGATTATTAAGGTATCTCATCTGACAAATAATTATGATATCGAACTGAACATTCTTCATTAATGATACGAAAAAACATAAATATTTGATTCAGTTCCTGGGGATATGTACACTGTAAATCATTGCAGAAGGAGATTTGACTCTTTAAGATCAATTTAATTTGTATTTGTCTAATTTAATTGATAATATAATTATCAATATCCATAACCTCTAGACATATCCCCGCTGAGAATAGTTCTCCTTCTATGTTGTAAAATCCTATGCCACCTTGCATCTCAACCTCTCCTCTCTGACTGATAAAACATAACAATTGAAATGATCCAAATGTCTTGAAACTAATGAGGGACTCTTTTTTGTAGCGGAGAGTTACTATCCATGCAACCTTCCTGAAGGTTGGAGAGGTTAATACGCTGAAGGAGCAGTTTGATGCAGATATCCTAATCCGCACAAGATGGCGCGAGCCGGAACTCGATGGGAAGTCCCAGGTAAAAAAGTTTCGCTTTATCTATATTTATCGGTAGAAGACTATCCTCTTAAGCTATATACCAGGATGTAGGCAATAAAATATAATGTTGCCAAGGAAAATAGGATGAGACATCATGTATTTTCATCCTCCGAACTTATTTCTTGTTTTCAAGCAACAAAAACCTGGTTTACCTATTCAACAACTCTCCGGAGCAGGAATTTGATACCACGTTTTGTATCTAACTTGTGTTTTTAAAAACCAGGATGTACGCAATAAAATATAATGTTGCCAAGGAGTTGATACTAGAAAACAGGATGAGGCTTTTTTTTTTATCATCTTCCGAACTTATTTCTTATTTTCAAAAAAATGTTTCGCTTTATTTTATATCTTTCAGTAAAAGAATATGCTCTCAAGTTGTATAACAGGATATACGCAATAAAACATAATGTTGCAAAAAAGGTACCAGAAAATAGGATGAGACTTTTTGTATTTTCATCTTCCAAATTATTTCTCTTTTTTTTTAAATCAATATGAAACTGAATCATCTATTCAGCAACTCTCCAGAGCGGGAATCTGATACTACATGTTGTACCTAACTTGTGTTGATTCATTGACAACGTGCTGAAAGATCCACCGTCTTTAGATAATAGAGCTGTATGTATTCAATGCATATAGATAAAGATCACTCTTTTAATATACATACAGTATTACACTGGTAATTTTGTCGGACTATAAGCATTTGTTGGTTAGTGCCAAGTTTCAAAGCTTGATTGTCTAAACTCCTAAGCTTCAAGAATTAACTGTAAAACGTACCTTCCCTCTATAGTCGGACCATCCCATCCTAAACAACCTATGGGGCCCCAAGATCATCATCGAGAACTCCATCGGGGACCCCAAGACGACCTTCTCCCGTACACTCGACATGACCGACTCCGGAGACGCGTACGTTATAGAGCGCAGACGCATGCGCGGTACCTTCATGGAAACGCTCGAACTTTGGCACTTCCCGTTTGATGTTCAGGTAATTAGTTAATTCAAATTGATAAAGTATTGCTAGCCACATAAAACCATGCAGACAAGTTGACTCGGGTATATTAATTATTATTGGGGTAAGTTAAGCTTTGAGATCAGGGGAGCAGTTCTTGTGTGTATTTGCAATGTTTCGTAAACTTTTAGTTACTTCTTCAGGCAGGCAGGGATATTATTGAGCCTGAAAAATTATTTTTTGTCTATGGATTTTGGTGAAGCGAGCGACCTTTTCCTGACAAAAATTCTAAGGGAACCCACGGCAAAATATATATAACTGGTTGATCTGTGGGAATCAAGAGCAAATAGTGTTTTTTTAATTCTCGGTTTTTGAAAAAGTGACAAAAAATGTCCATTTCCGAAAATAAAGTTTGCGAACCTATTGAACAACCTTTGTTTTTGGTCTGGCCATAATATGTGGCATGTACTGGGAAAAGGGACCTTAGTGCCCCTGCAATAAGGGCATTTTTCACAGATTGTGCTGGGAAAAGGGACCTTAGTGCCCCCTGCAATAAGGGCCTTTTTCGCAGATTGTGTCACATATATGCTGTTTATTCGACCTGTCAGGATCTCACCGTGAACGTGATGTCAGACCTGCCGTCAACGGAAGTCGAGCTTATGGAGGACCCTGATGAGATTCACAAGATCTACAAGCAATCCTTCATTGACGAGCAGGTAGGGTATTACACCTTTTAAAGGGACATTCTCACCATTCACACTTAACCATATAATAGTAGACTAGAACTGTACTATATAGAATTGTGAGTGGGTTACACTCGATGATTATGCCACTGAAAGGGTCATATAGTGCTTTAATGTGTTCTCCGGTATGCATTATGAATACAGACCTGTATTATGTGGCCCTATGGACATTTGTAAAGTTACTAACAAAAATCATACACATTTTATAAATAAGCTCAGATCTCGAGCACACCCTATCTGTTCGCCACCACAGTGGAGAAAGGTCATTATATAAAGTGAAAAGGTCTTTTTTAAATATATTTTTAAACATCGTGGTATTTCTCTTATACATGAACTATCAGAGGCATCGCATTTTATTTTTATCTGCAAAGTGTTTTCATACATACCTCTAGATCATATTAAGCAATATGGTATTATTACAATAATCATATCAAATGATACCCATGGTCATATGATCATGAAAGACCAGTAACTTACAACCTTTCTCCCCTAAGTTGGAAACTTTTTCAGTTAGAACCTTTCTCCACTGAAGTGACATCCTGTCAATTCAACTGTCCCTATAATATTGCTAACAAGATGAAACTGCTGTCATTGTAGGAGTGGTATCTGTACAAATATATAGAGTCAGAGACTCGGGAGCTCGCCAAGGACCGTGCTGACCCGACCATCCGCCGGTCGGTCCTGACCGTACGTTGTCGTGCCGCCCGCCGCCCCGGTTACTTCATCTGGAACATCTTCTCTGTCACAGTGAGTGCAACAGCGGGAGCATTTCAATCTATTTCTCATTTCAATATATACCATACTGTCGCGATAAAGCACCTGGTATTGAAAGAGCGCCGGTCTTCAATAAGCGCCGGGGGTATAGGCCTCTACCGGGATCGGACTTGTTCCTGCAACCACTCTGTATACAATGACACCAGCAATCTCGTGAGACCTTGGCTCTGCTCTCGTGCTGCAGCTTGTTGCCCGGAAGCTATGGTGTGTGAATGTCTGGTCACTGCCTAAGTCTCACGATACATTGCGAGCTCAGAACTTACATGGCTGCCCATACGGAGAAACCAGAGTCATCGCTATAGGGGCACCCAAATGTTTCTTAAGCACTAACATCATGACCTTGAATAAGCGCCTGTCTTGTATAAGCGCCTGTGTAAGAGCTACACCAAATTGAAGAGCGCCCCAGCGCTTAATCGCGACGGTACGGTATGGTATTGGACGCAATAAGCGCCCTCCTCTGAATAAGCCCCCCCCCCCCTCCCCCCGCCCGCTTTTTTTCAGATTTTCGGCAGATTACTTGTATACGTTTCTCCGATTTTGTTACTGTTTTCACACCTTTGTGTGATGTGGAATACTTCACACCTGTGCAGGTGAAGACATTATGCGTCAGTAAAAGACTTGAAGCCACTGAGTAGTCGTAGTTTGTATAAGATAGCCATGGGGGGGGGGGGGGGCGCTTATTTGAATGAATATTTGAGGCATTTTCAATATTTTCTTGAGCCCTTATATTGCTTCTTGATAAAGTACCTGTGCCTCACTAAATTGAAGAGTGCTTACATGCAAAACAATACGCTAATATTCAAATCGACACTTGTGAAAATTGAAACAGTATAATCTTCAATAGTTTTATGACTGTCTTGCACCACATCCACATTCAATTATTATCGTTGAAAAATATCACAAAAAAACAGACAAGTAGTTTCCAATTGAATTGTTGACAATTTTATTGGAGGGTTTGTATACATCGAGGTGGAGGGAATTTGGAGTATAGTTGGCTACGTTTCGATGTTATTTAAACATATTCGTTATTCAATTGTTATTAACTTTGCTCATGGATTTTACTTCATGATGTTTAACAAAGAATTTCCTTTCAGTTTCTGATCAGCATCATGTCGTTCCTGACGTTCGCCGTGCCGCCCAGTTTACCCCAGAATCGCCTACAGTTAGCATTTACACTTGTTCTCACCGCAGTCGCTTTCAAGTTTGTTGTCAACCAAAGTCTACCGCGTATTTCATACCTTACCTACCTTGTGAGTATGTTAAATTGTTTACAATGAACCCAATTCATGGATATTCTGACGATAAGCTCTAAATTCCTGATCCTATGTTTTCAAAACATGTAAATAGGTAAAGCTACCATGCCCTTTGAGTACAAAGCTGGTATTTAAGTACAAGTTGGGTAATGTAATAGAGTTAAATCTTTGAACTGGGTATGACAGAGGGATTTTATGTTCAAATCTGCTGGGACAAAAAATAAAATATAGTAAAAATATGCTCCTAGTAACAACACTCTATGTTAAAACTTTTATCAATAAATTCTAAGAACTACACGTACACATCACCTGGAATTAAACACATTTCTTTTATATCAAAAAACTATAATTACTGCAATCGGTGATTCTTAAATAAGTAAAACGTATACGGTGCATGCTTGTCTAAGGGATGATATTTCTTCAAACTCTTACAGGGCTGCTATGTGCTAGCAACAATGTTGACGCTACTTGCATATCTACTGGAATCTGTAATTCTTGAACAAGTAAAACACCTATTTTCTGTATAAGAGATGAATATCAAACATGAAAATACTTAAAATTCTTGCAGGACCGTTATGTGCTAGCGACCATGTTGACGCTGGTATCCACCTGTATCTGGCACGGGATGCAGACCGCCATCCCGGCAGCCACCGAGAAGGATTACGTGGCCCTCATCATCCTCATGTTGATCTACCTAATCTACAACGTGCAGTTTGTCCTCAAAATCCTACTTGTGGTGAGTACTGATTGAGTACTGTAAACATAGATGCTGGTATAAATTTTCGGGGATTTTGTAAAGAAGTACAATTTCGCGGAGATTTGAATTTAAAAAAAGAGGTATACCTACAACTGTATTCAATATTCACTCTGTATATATCCGTGAAATCTTCAAAAATATGTACAGCACGAAATATGATACTTTTACAGTAGCAGTGGGATTTTTTGTTGTCGCTTAAGTTGGTTACTAAAACTATGGATTTTTTAGGTTCATAAAAATAATGCATGTTACACATGCAAATATCCTACAAGGTTTGACAAGTATAGTTCTTGATTCAGATAGTTATTTTCCAGAGCATTATACTTTTTTTGTTGTTGATATTTTTGTTAAGTTTTAGAAAGAGAATGTGACATATAAAAGAAATCTGAATTTTATCAAATTGTATTTGTGCTATATGAAGCAGTCAATTGTAAAAGAACAAAAATATGAATATTCTGTTAAATATCTTAACATCAGATTCCTTAGTATCAATCTCAAGGTGTTATCTTTTCAGCCTTACAAGACACGACGCATGATGAAACGACTTGAGGCGGAATATGTGGTATGTTATTCACTTCACATTATCCAGACCTTAATACACCAACATCAACTTTAATTGGATTCTTTATAAAATTTGCTTTATGTTCCTCTCACATACATATTAGTCAAGGATTCATAGTATAGTCCATATTATGATGTACACTAGGAAATGTCTCTATATTGTATCGTTACTACACAGAGTCAGTCCATGTGTACACTCGTGCTTATCCATGTCGTTACGTCACAGGAAACCGTCATGATTTCTTTCATTGGAGTATATTGACAAACATTGTGTTTGTATTGTTCACTGTTTATTTCCAATCACAAAAATTACTTTGTCTAAAGTGCTATAACTGTTCACCAGCTTCATTTTCTTTGCTGGATATTTTTCTACATTTAATCATCTCTTTACTTTGTGGGAATATGTACCCGTCTCAACTTTTTTGAAACGCGGGCCGAATAACTTGTCTTCATTCATCTGAACCAGACCAAAGTCCCATCTCGTGACGGAGCAGGACAGATATATCAGAGGCTCCAGACCAATCAGCGTGGGTTTTAGGATTATATGCAAATTTATGCTAATTTATGCTAATGACCTCAGGGCTGCTTAACCCTCTAACTGCTGTGTGCCCTCTGATGGTGGCTTCTGGTGGTGACATCTGGTGAACTTTAGTTTAGTTGGCTGTGATTTAACTTTAAGTTACTATTTTATCCTCCCATACTCAATATACATACTAAAGCAATCTACTGGTTGGTTTTTCAGTTAGTACATGCAGATGACACCTAGCTCCAACAAGTGCACAGACAAATGTTTACAGTGAGTCTTAACCCAGTCTCACAAATGTCTTACAATCTGATCTAAAAGTCTTGATTATACCATAGATGGTGCTACTATATATGTGGTCTTACTCTGGCTCCGAACATGCAACATAGCACAGTTCATGTGTAGTCTTAAAAATCTTAATAATGTATTTAATTGGGGTTCCACTGTTACTAAACAAGGGACAAAAGAAAAGAAAGATGGGGGTTCGGTGGCAGAGCCCCCCAATGAATAAGGAACCAGAGTAAGACTGCATAATATATACAGTGGACCCATCTATGGTATTATTAAGACTTTAAGATCAGGTTGTAGGACATTTGTAAGACTGGGTTCAGAATCACTGTAAACATTTATCCATGCACTAGCATGAGCTAGGTCAGTCATGCTTAGTACACTACTCCTTACCCTGACATCTCTATCTTGCTACTTATTTACTATGTGTATTGTTTATTGCTAATTTCTACACATTTCCAATTAAGGTGTCTAACTACTTCTTGTAAGTGGTTATTGAAGTTGCTGATGGTCAAGTCAATTCAGAGACTATCAAAGAGAGGATTAAAAGGAAATAGGTCCTCTGTGGTGTATTATAACACTAGTTAGATGTCAGTGGTTCTGGTTAATCTTGGTACATCGGTTCTGAATGCGCTTTCCCCAGTCACTAAAGTACTATTGAGTCATTGCCCATAACATTCAATTAACATTTATGTTCAACCGGTGTCCAATGTCACAAAATCTATGTGTGCAATACTTTGGATGTACCATATAATGAGGTACTGACTTGGATGAGTGTACAGTAGTTTGATTGACAAGCACCCTCACAAACCAAAACAAAATTACATTTAGTCAAGGCTCTGGAATTTAGATGAAGTGATGTATGAAGTATAGTCAATTTTGCCAAGTATAAAGCTGCCATAATTTCGATAACTTGACATTGAATTGATTAAATATGTGTGGTCAGTCAATTATTGGGTTTACCCACTCAGTACATATTACTCTTGCCTCAAGTTCTCATTAACAGTAAGTCTAAATTTAATCAACTTGCAAAGTTCATAGCTCCTAAGTCTTTGTCGACTTACGATGAAGATATTTTATAATATTTTTAATCTGTACATAGTTTTGGGGTAAAATGGTTATTTCATTCTGCTATTTGTCAAATTCTGTATAATTTGATTTTTGCTCAGCTGTAACTATTTTGCCTTGACCTATATAGATTATAATATTTTTTTAAACTTTGCAAGTTGTTAAGTAGAATAGTTTCTATGCATGTAATTTAAGACATCTTTGGTGGACATGAAACATCACATATACCAGTGATTGCCAGTGTCTAACATATCACTGACCGAAAGCGCAATCCGTAACTCAGTTAACAAAAACTGAGTCATCTTCTTTCAGTTAATTCATATCATAAGTTTTTCCACATTTTGTATTGCAGTCCGATAGCGCAGGAGATTTGAATTTTCATTTCATTTATCAAACGTTCGAATTTTGCACACTTTTAGACATGTTGAAGTATCTCACACTTTAAGGCTAGAGTTCTGTCCATGATGATCCAGAATCTTGAGGTGAAGTATTTTTAATATGCTTTTACTTCACCATAATGGACCCTAGTTCTACTCAGGAAAGTTGGCCTAGGTGTTGTTTTTTATTTCATATTGATGGGTTACTCATCAAAGTATTTACAATGACTGCACCAGTATGCATTTTTCTTACAACACTTGGCATTTAGATTTCTTTGCACCAAAAAAGCTATCCTATGCCCCCCTCCGCAACATATTATTTTCATTGATATGCAATATGAAAAATTGCAAGATGGGGAATCAGAGAAATAGACTAGAAAAATTGGCATTTATGATGGCAAAAATGATAAACGATCTGATGTATATCAATAGTTAATTGCCACATTTGGAAATATTATATATGTTAAAAATTTCTTTTTCCAAACTGTCCTCGTGGATAGTTCTTCTTAGCTTTGGAGGTAATTAAAATTATTGATATTGGAAGTATTCTGTCTTCGCGCCCTTATGTATAATTTATAGTTAACTGGCCAGCACATCTTTACTTTTGCGCTGATTTAATTCGGCAACACCCTATAATGCTTACCCTTCATCGATGTTGTTTAGTAACAATTCAGATTAGGTTCTGGTAACTAGTAGATATCTCCATTATATCTAAATATTAGGGTTTTCTTAGTATACATTGTTCCATTGGCTTTGGTGACAGACCTGGACATTATTTTCTATACTACATTATAGAGATTATAATATAAAGACTGCATTTATATCATAGAGGAATATTATACCTAATATTCTACATAGTCTTGGCTCAAACATATATGTCACCAAAGCCAACGAAACTTATTGGTGTCAGTTGCTGAGGACCTTCTGTGATTTTTTCTTCATTTACAAACCTAACTAGTATCTACAACAACTGATTTGATACATTTGTCATACAGTTATTACTTCTGAGCCCACAAAGTGTTGAGATACTACAACATTGACTAAAGCTGAGCACTAACATGCTTTAAACACATGAAAAAGCGACAAAAGCATTATTCTATAGAAAAAAAACGACGCATACACTATTCTATGGATAGAATTGACCACTCATGGTAACTAGGTATGGTCTGCAATCCATAAAACTATCCACTTCAACCCTCTGCACTCTGTCTCTATACAGCTGTTCTATTTCAAAGCTATCCCTGAATCAAACAGAAGAAGATATTTAAGAATTTGTGCAAGATGAATGACAATGTATAGCAGTTCCCTAAATTTATAAAGATTTAGATACATTGTTGCACATCTTTGCCTAAGCATATGAGAAATTCTTGATCAATTCAAAGTAAAATTTTGTGACATGTTGACTTATTAAATCATTTATGTCTTTGTAGCGGGAAGTTCGGGAGCAAGCAGAGCATAAACCGTCCAAGTCAATCAAAGAGCGAATTCGCCTCATGTCCTCCTCAAATAGCAACAAGCAGGCCAACGATAGTGTCGACGTCTAGCAGCGTCTACTAGAACAACACAGACGGCGCCAAGAGCGTTTGCCGGTGCTACACTGGCTTCCTGCCATACCTTCGTCTCCTCCTTTTCTTTCTAAAATGGCCCAGAGATCTTAGTTCTCTCCCCAGGCCTGATTTGGGTCTGTTACAGTGCAACCTGAACCATCCTACCCAAGTGGGCTGCAGCTCGGTGGGAGATAAGATGCATAATGGAGATTGACAGGATAATGTCACATTACGGAGATGTAACAGGCGGCCGGGGAGGATTGAGACGGAAAACACAGAATGCTGTGTATTGTTGAGGAAAAAAATGGAAGTGGAATTTCACGGACAAAATTGTATAAGCCTGGAGTAGGAATTTAAGAGGATTACAACACGAACCGTTTGCATTCAAACTTTGCTTATTCTATTCACAGAGGGAATACACAAGACATTGAGCTATGTCAGGAAATTGACAAAAAATGTAAAAAGTAAAGCTATTGTGTAATCTGTCAGCATATATATATATATGTGTGCTCAGATTTATTTTAGGTACATAGCTCTGCTATTCTGTTCAAGAGGACATTCTATCGTTTCAGTCTATGAAAGCAATGTGAATATTAATCAATCATATACCTTCGATTTTCTGGACCTCCTTAGCATCTTGATCATCTCTTCAGGTAGTGCCTGTGTCGCATTATCACCAATGTTGTAACCATGGCAATACTAACTGTGTATCCATGATAACAATGTAACCTTGTAAAAATGATACTGTAACCATAGCTACAATGCCATCATTACTACCCTTACATTGTATCAGCTTGTCGTCCAGCCTTCTCTGGGTCCAGGCGGACACAACTAATGCACAGCACTTGTCATGTCAAGAACAAAACTACTGGAAATTTTATTTCGCGCTGTATATATTTTCACGATTTTTGCGGAAATGAAATTCACAAAAATATGTACAGCACCAATATTTGTCCCATGTAGTTATATAACTACTATATTCCAAAATTCACGAATTTAAATCTGTACAGACAAGGCCTCTTTTACTCACTGGGTTAATCTTTTAAATTGCTAAACCTTACACAACATGAATGATGGAATGAAAGCTCTCGTCTTCAGAACATCATCTGTGCATAGTTATTTTAAGTAAAATCAATTCAGAACTAGTGATTTGAATACGGACGAGACAAAATTTAATTATTATTCGTTCTTATATGACAAAGTGCCCTCTGCTACTCTCCTCCTTTAAGCTATAAACAGTAACTACTAGAGTTTGACATTATTACTCACTCTGAATTCAAGACTGAGTAAAAATGGCTACTCATTCTTTGTATGTCTTGGCTCTACCCATCTCCCTGGGCCTCTGAACTCCTCTGCTTTTCCTACACAGAGAGAAATCTGTGATTACACTGTGCATCAGCTTTTTATAATTGGCAGTTTGTTGTATGTGAATACCTGGCCTGTCAACATGTGGTATTTGTGCATTTCATTACTGTTCTTCACCAGTCAAACAGTTGCATATATATAAGTGTATTACAAAAAAAAGTGTCATCCACAGAAATGTCATTGAATTTTTGCCTGTAAAGAAAGGAAAATGAATGTATTCAGTGCTTGTCAGATGGGCTCATATACTGCTTTTGTTTCTGATGGAACCATGCTATGATATAGATTAAGATTTATTTGCAGATAAATTGTCATAAGTCAACATGCATCATTTATTCATTTCTTGATCAGACTGTATCATCATTGTAAATATATCATACATACAGTACCTCTAGACACTTGATCCAATTCCAAATTATACATTATGGTTATCCTCTGTCTGTAATGAATAAATATCCATACAATAGGTTAGAAACTAGTAAAATTCCCAACTTTAAGAAAGAACTTGTTTATTTTGCCATTGATATCAATTCATACCCATTGCAACTTCACCATTACAACAAAGCTTCTGACTATTACCTTCGCTTTGCTATCATTATACTATGAAGAATGAACATATATGAGTGTCTTAACTAGCCTTGTGCTGTGTCACTATTAGATAGGTCATAGTGTTTAGATATTTAAAAAGATAATTCTTTCTATTATGATATTTCTGTTATTTTTGATTCTGGAAATCTGCTAGAATATCCTGTAGGTTATTGGTTGTTTTCCACAAGAATTTAAAAAAAAACTTTTAAAATAATCTCCACACAATTATGCAGGCACAGCAAATGCTACACGGCTATTTTGACACTCTCGCAAGAACCGCATTGACTTTCTATGGTATAATATATAGTTAACTAGGTAGTGGAGGTGACTTTCTCCCTATGAACATGTACCGCTAACACCTGAATAATGCTACACACGCTCTTACACTCTCTGTCACTCACTCCGTGGCAGTAACGCATGTATTGCTGTATGTCATACCCATAAATGTCATTGTACATGCTCACTTAGAAATTAATTGCTGATCAGAAATGTCCGATGTAGAAGTTGTATCTAAATATGTTCTCCGATACGATATGCATCTAGGGTCTATGTATTAACGATGTAAGATTGCACTTTGATTGATGATCTTATGTTTGAGATATTTTGCATGCGGATGTTGCAGAATGTCGATTAAGGTTAAGGTTAGTCGTTTTTTATATAGTGCAAAGGTCGAGTTCATCTTGAGGGTTTCTTTCAAAAAAAGTGAGTAGTCTCACCATTGCTCAATACTGCGACAAATCTCTACGCATCTTTGTGCACATCGAAGCATATGGATGATAATTTCATCTATTATACTCAATGTCAAATGCCATAACTATCAACATTATATAGCAGAATGTATGGTAGTAATAAGGTGTAAAGAAGTCAGTGTACCCAATAAGACAGAATAAATGTGATGATATCTTGTTCACTGAATTCACTCTCAACATGATTACTGATTTTACAGCTACTAGCTAGGTAACACCTGCATAATCTATATCTCCTTGGTTTGGTGCAGTCATTCACCCAGAAAAATCTGAGAGTCAGCTGGATGCTGGCTATGTCACCAAAAGGACTCTCCTACAAGAGTCAGACTCACCCATATATTTTGTGAGTCTGGCAATGCTGGACTCTGGGGAGAGTCTCTTTCAGCCTCTAAGAGTCCAGCATGGTCAGACTCTGGCATGAGGGCCAGCATGGCCATACTCGCAAGCAATTTTGCGATAGCCCAGCCTGTTATTGAAGGTACAGCATAGCCTGACCCTCGGTATAATGGCCCTTGAACCATCTATGCTAGTCCAGCAGTGCTTGACCCTTGTATGAGAGTGCTATTGGCGACATGGGCTGAAGCCCCTGTTTGCCTTGTGTTTCTATGAACAGCTAAGATGATGCTTCAGTATAGCAGATAAAACAAGTTAAGCAGTTAATACTGTAATATTTCTAGAAAAAAAAATCAATGCAAAAATTTAAAACAGTTTCATCAGCATAGCGAGCCAAGATAGTAATAAGTATGCTCAATGTGATAACAAAGGTACACCACACCAATCTTCTAACTATTGTACACGTGTACTACATTTGAACAATGTGCTAAATCGTCCTTAATGGTACTGCCATCACCATTTAAGTTCAAGTATTACCTAAGTATTGCAGGAAGCTACATACTCCATTGATTGCCCAAGGTCAATTTGAATAAATTCAATGCCCTTGACACATCAACACAAAGGAAGATTGAACTTATGTGCTCTGTACAGAAAAAGGCTTGGATTTAAGCAGAGGTGCTATGAAAATGGAAAGTCAATGTGGGTAGCATTGTTATGACATGGCGATCGGAGATGCAACATGAATGACACCGATGCGACAAGCAGTTTCTGCACTGTATTCAGATTAGTTAACCTTGGGCAATCATTTTACAATGGCGTGTGTGTTAGCTGCCAATGTCTATGTTCACATATACCTGGTATTCACCTACTGACTCATAGTACCATGTTTTCATTTTGCATCATGATATCAAAACTATTGTTGTATCTTATACTTTGTTTGTTTCTTGTTGCCATTAAACACTGCACTTCATAAAACAGTACTGTTATTGTTATTCCATCATTTAAAAGACATGTTATGTCACTCTGTCTAGCAACATTGAAAATTACAATTATCATATTGCCCACCCAGTCCCTAATCTTATTTAATTTCCTGCTTATATATTGCTGGCCATTAATCTGAAAAGAAGAAAAAAGGGAGTTGAAAAGGGGGTGTCTCACCCCCGCTAACAAAACGTTTGGAAACATTTTTCAAACGTTTCCAAACGTTTGGTGCAACATCTTTTTCATACATACTTATTAGAGAACGTTTTCAATCAAACGTTATTCAAACGTTTAGCAAACGTTTCCTGTATTTGATCATAACCAAGGTTTCGACAAAACGGAAATGATCAGTATATTTTCAACAATTATTGGAATAATATTATGTGTAAAGACAGAACTATGAACAATGTGAACCTTTCTTTCCCATTTGAGAGTTTATTATTCATCTTATTACTCGATTTTACAATGAAAACACGATGCAATACTAATGCCTCACACTGTTATGTAACTATAGCAACGCACATTTACATACCAGGGGCCAGTGACCCCTGGTGTACTCTGGAAAAACCAGCATCAGCAAAGGATCGGACAGAGGGAGTGATCAGAAGGTCTCTCTGCTTGGTTCAAATCTGTAGCAGGGGCGTTCACTCTCCTAACACATGTTTGGTGTACACTCAATCCCAACTGCTACCTGCTGACCAGCCTTCGGCTGTGTTGGTTTCAAAACTATATCATCATCCCAACTGCATACATTATCACATTATCCACCGGTGGATAAAGACGGCCATACCTATAGGGAAGGTTACATAGAGGTCTGCAACGTCACAGTGTGGGCAAACAGAGGCTACACGTGGTTGGGTAACCTCACCATGATAGCGACACACCAGGGTAATTACTGTAAAGTTTATTTCTAACTGCCTGTCGGCTGTATTTTTTTCTCTCAAGATTTCACTATGAGGTGTAATACATGGATGTGAAAGTATTTGACTTATTTAGGACACATTAAGTTCTTTATATTATGCTATAACTGACTCGTTCGTGGTGCATATACCTAGGGGTCACAGCCCAGTGGTTTGTTTGCCCACCACACCTGCCATATAAATAGAAACAATGAATTATAATCATGTAACCTTTCCTATACAAAGTAATTGACCCCAGTGAGTGGTGTTCTATATGCTTTCTTAACTGAATGGATGCCTGCGTCACCACTGTATATCACATTTGAAAAGTTACAAAACTAACAACATGCTATAATAACAACACTGATAGACTCTAATACATGTGTTATTACTTTAATATATAGTAAAGGTATGTACAGGCAATGTTAAATTATTCATAAACATATATTATGTATCTAATTAGCATACTGAAATGTTGATGCTTAATAATATCACAGTCAATAAAATATAGCATTAAAAGACATTGAGAGAAACCACATCAACATTTGTAAGTGTTCTGTTATCACAATACCCAGGTTCCTTGTCAGCTTCCCACACTTTACATATTCTGGAACACAGTTATATCACTTTGGTTTTGGTCCAGACAGGCCACTCCCTTGTCACCAAAATTACAACATATTATCATATAGGGCAGTAATAGCAGCTTAACAGGGCAATAGGATGCAGCTTCATCCACTAGCCAGGTCAGTTGCCACCTGGTGGGTGGCTGCTGAACTAAAGATGGAGGACCTCATTGTTCTATCCATTTACATAATGAGTTTTAAATCATGTTAACCTAGTGTGAGACTCACTTTGAAGGACACTTTGCATACAGCCTTGTAGATTAGGGACTGAATCATAAATATCCCAAACCTAAAGCAGCTGATGTGCCTTTACACACTACATCAAACTTAAATGAAAAAGTATCTTTCATAAAACTACACTTAAATTCCCTTTCATTTTCATTAAATTTAGTATAAATCTTATAAGCCATATTGACATGGAATTTAATGGCCTTTAAGTGTACTTTTATTACATTTTATATGTCATGAAGTATATTATACTTATCCATTTTATTGTCAAAGATGGTATGGGTAATAACACTAGTTGCATTATTCAACAGCAGGCATGCTGTCGGGTGTGACACCGCGGAGTGTGGCCTCAGCTCGTATGTTAGTCTGCGATCCAGTCAGTAGGGATGAACCGGGTCGGGATGCAGTTGGCTTGGGTGCAGTTGGTCTATACGAACCAGGCCGGGATGGACCAGGCTCAGATGCAGTGGGCACGGATGCACCAGGCACGGATGCACCGGGTGTGGATGTACCAGGCACCAATGGACCTGGCACCAATGGACCAGGCACCGATGGACCAGGCACCGATGGACCAGGCACCGATGGACCAGGCACCGATGGACCAGGCACCAATGGACCAGGCACCGATGGACCAGGCACCGATGGACCAGGCACCGATGGACCAGGCACTAATGGACCGGGCGCCGATGGACCGGGCGCAGATGTACTTGACACAAATGGACCGGAAATGGAGGGACCGGGCAAGAATGGAGGCCTAACTTCAGCCTGAGACAATGGTCGCACATCAGAATCAACCAAATACTGGTGCCCAGCTTGATCAGCAGAGCGAATATCAGTACGAGTAGCGGGTCGGTCCTCCCACGCTACCGCCGGTCCAGACATCCGACTTGGCGGTACTTCTGGGAGTGAGAACCGACTTGCCGACATTCTGCTTGGTGAACCATGCTCATGCTCTAAGACCTCTTCAGCCTCCTCGCCATCATGTAAACTTTGTACCTTGTTTGACCTGTAAGAAAACACATGATGTCAGATTAGTATGATAAGGAAGGTACCTACAGAAGCACAATTAATTATCATTAGATAGCAAACATAGCAAACATAACAAGAGCAAACACCAATATGATATATTTATGAAATATTATTTCATGTGTCATTGCTGTTCATTTACTTGCATTACGCTAGTTGACAATGTCTCCTAAAGATTCAATGTATAATTTCAAAAGAAAGGATCAACTCAAACTAAATGACCAGATTACATATTGAAAAAAAGAGAGCTTATTTTTTCATCTGTGCTATTGAAATATAATCTGCTGTAAATGTAGACATTTTCGTGCTGTACATATTTTCGCGATCTTCGTGGAATTGAAAAATCTGTGAAAATATATACAAAGCGAATATTTATACAGTAATGAATTAAAGAGCTATATTTCGGAAATCCGCAAGTTTTAATACATGCGAAACTGTAAATTTTTGCAAATTCACGAAAATTTGTACACGCAAAAATATGTACGTCTACAGTACTTTACATTGCAACGTCTCTTTCATTTTGCACCATTTGACTAATTTTCAGTGTAGTTGCATTAAGTTACACTTTTGAAAACTGATTCCAAAGGTTACCTCTGAAGGTCCCAGATAATAACCTACCATCATCGAAAAGTAGAAAGTGTGAGAGACATGGTTTCTCTGAAAATGATGTTACTCGGAGACACCAGGACTCGAACCCGGGGCCTCCCACTCGGAAGCGGGAGTTCTATCACTGAGCTACACCCCCTGTCACAACATCAGACAGACCGATTCTCACGTTACTGGATTGGTATGGTACAGAGGTGAGCAGGATTACCTGAGAGATAACCCCGTTGCAGGTTTATCACTAAGGTGTGAGTAATCTTACAAAAGCATATTTATTATTGAAATAGCAACTTACTGTTTAAGTAGGATATACACTGCGAGGATGATGACCGCTACACCCATGAAGACGATAGTAACAATAACCACAACCAATCCTGGTGAAGGTCCAGTATAGGGTGCATTTTGTGAGAGGCCATCAGGGGTAATCTGTTCAAATACAATTCTAATGTTTTACATATAAATTATAACAGAGTCTTTGTAATATTGTTTTAAAGAACACATTGTATACTTCTGTTCCACATGCTAATCTACTAGTATCCATTTAATGAAATTGAAATACATTTTCAAAAGAGGTAGTTACTAATTATATAGCAAGTATCAATTGTCCTGCTTGTCCTTTTGCATGTACATTAATAAAGACTTATCTCATGATATTGACTGACTGTGAGGCTATTGATAATGTATGAACTTCTACAAGAAATGTTATAATAGAAGCAAGACGAACCGGTGATAGAGTAGTGGAGGCTGCTTCACTGACTGTTATATTGATGACAAGGCCAGGGTAGATGTCAGTGATACTGGAGATCAGATCCATCATCCTGTAGGGAATTATGAACCAGAGGTTAATACAATTATCTTGGATGTAGATGTATATAGATAACTCATTATGTGCCATATAGTGGTTTAAAGCGGCATAATCACCGAGCATTCTAGTTCTAGTTCTGTTCTAGTTTGCTATGTGGTTAAGTGTGAGTGGTGATATTGCCCCTTTAATACATTCCAAGTTTAACCATCATGATGCATTCATGCAGTCCTGGAAAATATACTTGGTAACACTCAATGCATGCATCATGCTGAACCATCAGAAATAACCGTGTCGATTCAAGCCCGCATTCATACAGCATTACAGCAGGATAATAGCACATTAGAGCACTTTTAATACGCTGAGGCAAACATGAGCATCAGCACTCTCATACAAGGGTCAGGCACTGCTGGACTAGCATAGATGGGCCAAGGGCCATTTTAGTGAGGGTCAGGCCATGCTGTACTTTCAATAACAGACTGGACTATCACACAATTGCTTGAGAGTCTGACCATGCTGGACCCTCATGCCAGAGCCTGACAATGATGAACTTTTGGAGGCTGATCTTGACTATCCCCAGAGTTCAGCATTGCCAGACTCTGGCATGAGGATCTAGCATGGCCAGACTCTTGAGCTCTTTAGGTGAGTCCAGCAATGCCTAACCCTAACTAAAATGTCTGACCCTTGTAAGAGAGTCATTTTGGTGACATAGCCAGCGTCAAGCTGACTCTCTTTTTTTTTCTGGGCGTAGATGTAGATGTGGCTGTGATCTGATGTTAATAAAATGTACATAAATCTTGTGGACCTCACATTCTGTATACTCACACTGTGCTGTCTTGTAGTATTTCTTTTAGGACGCTGGGTGGGAGAGCAACTTCTGTTGTATTATCCAAGGACACATCTGAACAGAAGAAAATCTGTGGTTTTAGATTTAATGATTAAGAAAATGAATATCATCGAGAAAATAACTATCACTGTTTAGTTTGAAAACCTCTGTTGATAAACGCATTTTTGTTTTGTAATTACTTTTGTGAATGCAGATGTTCTTGGATTTGCTGCTTGATATAAAGAACCGCACATTGTATCACCAAATGGTTAAAACACAGATGATAAAATCCATATGGAGCCTATGAAGCATTGCTATCTGCACGGAAAATCTACAAGTTCAAGAAACTAGTCAGTAGTGGCTATCCCAGGTTCGTCATAAGGGTATTATCCTACATTAGTTAAAAGGACGAACTTATATTCAGAAATGACTGAGGCAAAACTAATGCCTGAGTCAAAATTACTAATCCTAATACGCTTAAAAAAGAAAAGACTAAGGTAAGTTAGTCAATTTGACTAACCTGACAGCCTTTACTAGCACAGATTGGTCTATAGGGAGCCAGATGAATGAGAGGCCCTTAGTCATATTCTGGCTCCCTATTATGCCAAGCCTATGCTAGTCAAATTGACTAACCCACCTTAGACCTTTCATTTTAAGGCATATTTGGGTTAGTCATTTTGACTAAGGGGTTAGTTTTACCTTAGTCATTCTTGAATATAAATTCGTCACTCTGACTATTGTGCCTACGACGAACCTGGGATGGCCACTACTGACAAACCTGTTAAACCTACAGATAATTTATTCTGTGTGGGCAAGTCTGTCAGAGAAACCCCTTACCCCGTTTCCTTCTGCTGCTGGTCTGTTGTTGTCCCTCTAAACATAACTGGTTGCTGTTGGGGGCAGTCACTACGATAAGGATCTCTGTCAGGTTGTCAGCATTCATTATTGGGTAACCAGTGCCAACTTCTACATAGGTCACATTAGTCCACTCGAGTGTAGCATTGGTTGTTCTGCAATAAAACAGCATGGAATTGGAATCAACATTAAAGTGTTCACAAATGCTGTGAAATCAGGGAACATTACCCATGTGTAGATGAGGTCAATGTGGTGGAAATAGTTTTGTGCTTTGAATATGTAAATTCAACTGGAGACCGATCAGCCCACTTCCATATATGGATGTTCTGAATCTTTCTCCTTTGTATACCAATACCAATATTGTAAAGACTCGGAAAGTGCACGAATATGAATGACTATTATTCTATACGATTGGATTCATAGGATAAAATCATGACTGCATAAAGGCCTCAATACAATGACAATATATTTGACTTAATCCAAAAGCAATAGATGAAGTTAATGCAAGCCCCAGTCATCGACATCAGATTTGAAAAGATTCAATTCATTTAATTGGTACACTCGAGAGCAGCCATATTGATTTTCGAGCCCAATTTGATGCTAGTAGGGAAAGGGAAGCTAGATTGGAGCAACGTTGTGATGATCTTGAAAGCCGTGTACGTCGCTACAATTTAATCTTTAAGGGATTAGATGAACAACGTTATAGTGATGCTAGGCTTGCAATCAATAATCTATTGCGTGACATCCAAGCTGACATCCCCCCCGAATGTATTGATGGCGTATACAGGCTAGGGGGAAGATATGATCCAGTTAAAGGGCATCGTCCAGTACTTGTGGAATTTACCCTTAAAAGGCATAGAGGCATGGTCTATTCAAAACTGCGAGCTCTGAAACATCAAATTCAATGGACTGGGGTTTCAGTGGTAGATGACAATACCCTTGCAGACGACTCTAAGCTTAGGGACCTTCGTACTACAGCGGCTGTAATGAGCCTGGCTGGTAAAGAGGCCAAGGTTAAAAACCACACACTCGTCACGCCCGAACGCAAGTTCAAGCACGCAGACCTGTGCTATGTACCCGACCAATTCCGTCTGATAAACATCAAAACCCCCTCCCTCACAACAGGGTTTGCCTTCCAAGGGCACCACAGTCCACTTAGTAATTTCTACCCTGTTCAATTTAAGTACGATGACGTAACTTATAATTGTGCTGAACAAGCATATACCAGAACCGCGGCCTTGACATGTGGGAGACCTGACCTAGCCAAAAAAATCATGGGGTTGACAAGTCCGTATGACATGAAAAAGGTGGCTCATGATTTACAAGGTAACCCCCTGTGTTATCCTATCAAGTTGACAACTCTTGAGGACATTATTACAGAAAAATTCTCCCAAGACCGAAGGTGCAGAATTGTTCTATTCAAAACTCAAAATCGCCCAATATTTGAGGCCACGTCCTGTGCAACACATGGTTGTGGGTTTAGCCTAACTGAACGAGACAAAATAGGAGTGGACTTCACCAAAGGCGAGAACGAGACTGGAAAGATCTTATGTAGGGTTCGTGAGGCTCTCAAACCCTTATTCCCACAAGATGTTGTATAAGGTAGCAGTACTGGCGGACAGTAGAGGTCACCACACTGAACCACTCGTACGTCAATACATAGTGGAATTGGCTCAAGTGAATGACTGTCCTATACATGTTGATGTGTTGGCGGAATCAGGTACCACAATTACCACTGTGGTGGATCGCTTTGAACAAGACCTAATTATAGGCCAATATGATCTGGCTATTATTATGTCTGGAGTCAATAACACTACTACAAAACATCAGAGTGGGAGACTTACAGCCACCTTTGATGACCTTGGACATATGGTAAATACCATAACTACGTATTATGAGTTGGCTTGTGCTAGGATCCGTGGATTAGGCCTGAAAGTAGCTTTGGCTCAACTAGTGGGCTCTTCCATTGATAAGCATAATAGCACTCCAAACAGTAATACCTGGCAGCAATCACTAATTGAAAGTGCTATTAAGTATATTAACCAGGCTATCATCTCTATAAATAGCGACGACCACCTCTATGGACCGTGGTTACAGCGGCAAGGTGGTACTCCACTTGATCCATATGCAGAATTTTATGACGGTCTTCACCCAACTCTGACGCTGAAGAGGGTATGGAGCAAGATGATTGCCAAAGCTATACTAGCGAACAGTCGACTTCACGTCAACCCAAACCACCCGCGCCCTTACCATTTCCCGGTACCAGCGGATCATGAAGGCTGATCTACCTAGATATCTTACACCATGCATATACTTTATATAGAAAATTATATTTTTGATTTAACCAGTAAGTAAATAGAATTAACATTATTAGTAAATTTAATCAGGTCTTAGTATACGCTTGGTGAAGTGTGTGGCATGGATCCTTAGCCTTACTACTGTACCTCTTCCAAAAATAAGTGATAAACACACACTAAATGCATGGTGGTAGATGACTGTTTAATTAGGCATTTATTCCAAATTTAATATCATTGTGAAATTCTCCTAACTTTTCTTAACTACGTATCACATATATGTGACCGACCACATGGACCTTTCATACTACTTAATTACCTGGTGATTGATTTTCAATCTCTGCTGCATATACACATGAGCTAATAATACCTACATTAATCATCCATTACAAGCTGACTCTTGTTACCTAGGCACCAGTATTTGAAAGACACTATACAAAGGACGCTTATGATGAAAAATTCATGCCTTATATGAAACTGAACTTTATACAGTTATAGGTTAAATGCTTCAGTATTGTACACGTACCTAACAGTATATTGTTAAATTATAGAATACGTTACGTGTTGATTTTCAGATGTGATTTATTTTGCTTTTCTTTCTTTATCCCCCTATTCATGTAAATCTAGTACTCTTATTTATAGAGTACCCTTTCTTTTTCTCTAAAATTAATAAATTTATAATTTGAAACATTTGGTCAAAACCAAACTCAAAATTTTTTCTTCCTCTCCTCTGCTTTCTCCAGATAGACAATGCAACGCTTGAAATTATATTTCCTTGCTAAGATTGTAATGATCCATCTAGGCAGCCTTAAGGGTAATAGCCTTAATGGATGGTACCTCAACTCCATACCATATGAGAGGTATCTCGCTACTCATGTAAAGTTAATTCCAACACAAATTCCTTCGAGTGACTATGGTGGGCACCCCTGGTACTGTTTGTATTTCCTTTTTCAGCCTCCCTGAGCATCCATTAAGAGGGGTCAAAGGTTTTCATTTGGCTCATCTTAATTGCAGAAGCATCCCTGCTAATTTTGAAGAATTACAAATAGCTCTATTAGACTCTAATATTACAATAGCCTCTGTTTCTGAGACCTGGCTGAATGACATGCTCCCATCATGCAATTACTATATACCTAGATATAGACTGGTAAGGCTGGATAGGCAGGTTCACTTAGCTAATGGAGAATTTAAGACGGCTGGGGGAGTGGGGTATTACATAAGTGTAGGTATTTCAGCCTCCCATACTGAGTTAGCACATCTTAATATTAGCGATGAAGACATAGAGTTGCAATGGCTATATGTAAGTGACTCCAATATGAAAGACATAGTTATTGCAAATGTTTACAGACCCCCTAGTGGTGACCCATATAAATTTATAGATAAATTAACAGCTAAAATAGATAATTTAGGTCGTTACAGGTTAAAGGAACTTTATTTTCTTGGTGACATGAATATTGATATCTCGAAAAATATACGAGTCATAACTCAAACTGATCGCCCCTCCCCAAAAGATTCCCTATTGGAATTAATGAGGACAATTGGTTGCCAGCAATATATTAAAGGGTATACTAGGATAACTCCAGAGACTAAGTCGTCCATTGATTTAATATTTTCTAACTCCCTTGTCATCCAATCACATGGTAACTTACATGTAGGTGTGGCTGACCACAATCTTGTGTACGTTACAAGATTAAATTATATTGACAGTTCCGAGCCTATTACATTCACTGGGAGATCCTACCGTGGGTATGATTACTCAGATATGAAGCAATTTCTCTTGGATAAAAGTTGGGAAATCCTATTGTCTGAAGACGACCCGGGTCTAGCATGGGATATATTCGAAAAAAGTGTTAATGAATATCTTGACATAAATTGTCCCATTAAAACATTTCACTTTGGAAAGAAAAGGTCCCCTTGGATTTCAGATGATCTTATTGACTACTTAAAGGATAAAAATAGATTAATGGCCAAGGCCAAAAAGACACATGACCCTGACGATTGGCGTATTGCCATCTTCCACAGAAATAGAGCTAAGGTACTTGTACGTCAGGAAAAGAAGCAATATCATTTAGACCTCCTAGAAGAACATAAAAACAATTCCAAAAAATATTGGCAGACTATAAATAGCTTATTTAAACAAAAAAATCAAGAAAATAATTTTATTCTAGTAGATCAGACAACAAAAACAAAAATAGACACCAAAGACACAGCTAACTACATCAATAATTACTTTGTAGACATAGGACCCAAACTGGCTGAGAACTATGACATCCCATGGACCCCCCCCCCCCCCCCAAACCCAGCTACCGCAAAATTTCTCTTTAGAGCCTGAAACCCTTGAGAATTTAGAAAAAATTATCCTGGCTATAAATATCCATAAGTCCTCCGCAGTGCCTAACATCAAGTCTTCAGTCCTGAAAGATGCCTTTAAGATCCTCCCCCAACAATTCCTACACATATTAAATCGATCAATTGTAAGCAATAAAATCCCAGATAAATGGAAAATAGCTACTGTTATTCCCCTTCAGAAAGATGGCAACACACAAGATGTTAACAATCTAAGACCCATATCGACCCTACCTCTTCCTGGTTAAATATTAGAAAGAATAATACACACCCATACCACTCACTACCTAAATGCCAATAGCATAATAACTGAACATCAATCTGGTTTCAGGCAAAACCACTCCACTATTCAAGCAATATCGGACTTCACAGACGACATTTATAAAGCAATCAATAATAAGAATATCACACACACAGTATTTATAGACTTCTCCAAGGCCTTCGATACAATAAACCATTTAATACTAATTAAAAAATTAACCTCCCTAGGCTTTTCACATAGTGCAACACTTTGGTTCGAAAATTATCTAACAAATAGAAAACAGCATATCATTGCAAATAATCAAATTTCTGACACCAAAGGTATAGTCTGTGGAGTCCCCCAGGGTTCTATCCTTGGCCCCCTCTTGTTTCTTCTCTATATAAATGACCTAGAAAATTGCCTAAAATTCACTAAATATAAACTATATGCTGATGATACAGTTCTGTATATTTCAACCCCTTTAGAAATCGATGCCTCTCCTATGCTGAATGCTGACCTCAAAAATTTATCAGATTGGTGTGTCCAAAATAAATTAACAATTAATGCTAAAAAAACCAAGTACATGCCCATAGCATCATCCCCAAAGAAATTAAAACGTTTAAAAGCCCACAATCTAGTATTAGGTACCACCCCTCTTCTCAGGACAAATGAATTTAAATACTTGGGTATTACAATAGACAGTTGCCTAAATTTCAATAAACATGTAGAAACAACACGTAAGTCAACAGTATACAAAATATATTTACTAAACAGGGTAAGATACAATACTGATGAGTCAGCAAGTCTAGACATATATAAATCTATGATTCTTCCTCATTTTACATATGGAGATGTGATATACTCTGCAACAAACCAAGGCAATCTAGAAAAACTGCAAAGGGTCCAAAATAGAGGTTTGAGGGTATGTGTAAGGCCAGAGAATAGAATGTCAACAGACAATCTACATAGTATAGCCAAGGTTAATAAGCTCAAGGATTTGCGCTGGGCCTCTCTACTCAGTCTTGCTTTCAAAAGAACAGGTATTAAGAAGCATGTCGATCAGCGTAATATCAGAACCAGGGCTCATGATTTTCCAGTACTTAAGACAGTAAACAACATTAAAATTAAATATGAGAAATCTGTGGAATACAGGACATACAAGCTATGGTCTGAAACACCTAGGGATGTAAAAAGTTTATTGACATACCCCCATCTCAAGTCCCACATACACAAGGTACTTAAGAACAAGTTGGCTTAAGTACCCTTTTCCAAGATTGCCGGGGTTGCCTACCATTTGTCACTTGAAATACAAAGTGACTACTGTCTCTTTTTCCAGAAATTATGATTTTTGTCTTTTTTTGCTTACTGAATTTGGTTATATCTACCTCTTCTAATTTTCAGGATTTAGTATATATTATGTCATAATGACACGCTAACATAGGGTAACTATCTAACACATGCATATTGATAATACTCAAGTATTATCCACATATCATTTATTACTTGTATAAAATTTTTTCCATCCCAGACCATAAAGGCTGGTATTTCCTGATACAGGCCCGCCGAAAGGCAATGCCTATTAATGCCAGGGTAAATAAACAATTTAAAAAAAAAATTGCAATAGGTATCAGAAAAATTCGAACAAAAGCTATATGAAATAAAAGAAAAAAAGATTTTATGAAATGTTGCCATTTTTTTCCTCTGAAAAAAAGGAATGATCATTGAATCCCCTTACCTGGTGCCCTGCCCTGGACAGCACTGTGAGAAGAGTGTTGTCTGACACTGGAGGTTGGTGGCATTGGTGATGACAGACCTCAGACTGTACTCGGCCGTCTGTAGCTGAGTCACCGTGACACCACTCAGTGACACCAGGACACCATACGCCTCCTCTACGCAACTCACTGCAAGTAGGGTTTGTGAAATTTGGTTACTGTTAAACCCTACAAAATAGGTCCATGAGTTTTGGTCTGTTGACTAGGTTACTCCATGTGTTGACCGATGGGTCATATTCTACAAGGTCGTAAGTCCAGTGGAATGTGGCCTAATGGTTAACAAGTGGGATGACCCACTCCTCTGACCCTTTTGAATGGCCCTTTGTCTTTACGTTCTTTTTAAAATACTTAGACCCTAATGATTCAAATAATGATAGGGGGCTAGGATTCTGTTTCTACACCATACAAATGTAAACAACCCACATCACATAGCTTTGAAATACAGGGCACTGGTTATTCAATGGCTTGATAAAATACAGCTTTCCCTGTCTAAATGCCAACACCATGGACTCAGTTGATGACCTGATTTGATAGGAATGATACTCACATGGGCATACTGCATCACATCTTGTAGACTCAGGGTCAGGAATACTACAAGGTAGGCCTCTACCTGCAGGTGTAGGGTTGGTACAGGACCTGGTGCGGGTCCTGGTCCCTGCCCCACAGGCAGTACTACACACACCCCAGGTACTCCACTCACTGACACCGCCATCACGGTCTGCAACACAACAGTGTTATATACAGTATATTTCAACAATTAATTCAAGTTTTTTATGAAAGTTTTTGTTGTTTTTTGCGGAAAAACACCCCCCTCCCCCTTTTGACTCGATGAATAACTTCATTGGTGTCTCAGCACCACGGTAGAGAGTTGAGGGTGAGACGATTTCATCAGTTGAGGATGAGAAACATTTCACCAAAAAAGTGATACCCAGTTTTTATTTTGAAAAGGTATGAAAATTGGTTAATTTACCTAATTTTCTGTGGATTGACATTATTCACTGAAGCAGTGCATTTCAGCTCAAATAAAATGAATTGGTAAGTCTCATCAAAGACTATTAAATATATTTTAAAGCAAGGACACAATAAAACTATTCCAAAGAGAGAATAGAAAATAAAAATTTGCTATTTTAAAATTATATCTATCCAAAAAAATTTAAGTGTTGAAGGAATAGAGAAACTCAGCAGAGCATTTTTCAAATATAATTTCATGTAGCTTTATGTTTACCTTTACAAGTGAGTCCATCAGTTGGCTGTCTGAATCCATCTGTACATGAACACATATATCCTCCGTCTGTGTTGTTACATAAACTGGAGTTTCCAACACAGGGATTGGACATTACGCATTCATCCACATCTACAAGATAAAGTTACAACTGTATTAATGTTAAAACAATGGTATTGTAATGGACATTAAAAAGTCATCTTGAGATATCAGGACTCGAACCCGGGACCTTCAGATCCAAGGACCAGCTGCACTACCCCTAAGCTACTTCTCCTTCCGACAACTTGACCATAACGTACATTACTGGATCAGTTCAGGAGGGGAGCAGTGACTACCCAAGCGAGCCACCCTTGTGGGCCTGACACTTGGGCATGGGTATACCACTTATCTCCCACAGTATATACAAAAATCATGATAAGATGCATTCCATCTTGTGACTACACATGAATTCAGACTATTTAAAAGAATAATGAATCACATGATTTTACAATATTTCCTTCTATAGATACTGCTACTATACGTCACTATATTAAATGATAATTATACCAATAGAACATCTCAGCAAGGTAAATGTGCATTGTTTTGTTGTTCAAGTTTCAATCTACTAGTATAATTCACGTCATCATTCTACTAGTGGAATTTCTTGTTATTTGCACAAGAAATACAGTGCAGTACTTACCTATACAAGTCCTGTTATCTGCATCCAGGGTGTACATGCTGTTGGTGCACATGCACATCTCTACTTCATCTACTACAGCACACAGCTGGGAACATGTGTGGTTAGATGAACATGGTGAGCCCACTGAATGTAGAGTATAAACATAAGAATTACAAGCCTTGGGTTACCAATACTGTTATTCTGATATTTTCATATGCAGGTACTCTTACAGTGTTATTCAGAATGAATGCATATGCATTGATGATAGAATATACACAGGAGTTGACTTATCAATATGTATCAATACACACATTTTTATCAGTTTAAAACTAAATACAATCTGACTTGTATCAAATTTAAGTGTACACAGTAATTATTTGGGATTGATGGGCCTATAGCTTACCAGTACATTCTCGTCCATCCGGAGCTAGTACAAAACCTGCTGCACATGTACAGCGGTACCCTCCTGGTAGGTTCTCGCACGTCTGGGCACAGTCGTGGAGTGTGGCAGACGGGTTACATTCATTTACATCTAGGAGACAAACAAATGAAATTTACTATTAAGTTTACAACATTAATTTTGTTGGAGTAGAAAAGAAAAATAAAGGTTCAATGAGCATTGTATGAGAGAATGATTAAAGTGTTCTTTTTACTTTATGAAGTTGAAAGTGCATGTATATATGTCAGGCGCAGAATAGGAACCAGCTCAGTTCCGGAATTGCCTATGTACAATTCCGGAACTGCACAGGGCAATTCTCGAATTGCTCCTCATTTACATCGGGCAGTTTCAGAATTCCTAACTGTTCTACATATAAAACATTAAGATATATTTGTCAATGATGTGTGAGTATGATGTCAATCCTCTTGGAGGTGTAATAACATTCAGTAGGAAGTCCCTATGCATCCCACATCTCACTGTAGGTGTGAATTAGGTGTTTCAGTAATGTCTCTTCTGTGATAAAACAATGGGAGTTCAGTTGCCTGTAACCCAACAAAGAGCTAACTCATACAGTAAAAATCCTTTGCAAATATATTTGTAATCCTACCTTACTGTTTATGTGGCACACTAACTTATTTTAAAAGAGTTGTTATTGAGATGTAAAAGTTCCGATATTGCGCAAATTCCGATATTGCACGTGACATATATAACTCAGTTGTGTATTTAGAGCTATTTCTTTTTCAATTACATATATCATGAAAAAAGATATTTTGAGTGGAAACATCCACCTCAAATACCCATTTTAATAAGCACCCCCATGGCTGTATTATACAGACCACTGCCCCCCTCCCTCAGCAGCCTCTACAACACTTCTGCTCAACCCTATGCCTTCACACTTGGCTTGGCCTTACCAAAGTGTGAAATGTTTCATGTCACATAAGGTCACAAAATATGGAGGAACTAGTTTGTGTATGGTATAATGTGATAAATCCTCACCATCACAGAGAAGTCCTTGTGGGTCAAGTCTGTAACCGCTGATACAGGAACAGTTATATCCACCAGGGTAGTTAATGCACTGTCCCCTACCCCTGCTGACATCACACCCGCCCTTGTTCGCTGCTGTACATTCATTTCTATCATTGCAGGTGAATCCATTGCCATCATAACCAGCGTCACATGAGCACCGGAATGTTCCTGGTATGTTGTTGCACGTAGCAAACTGGTGACAAGTGTGGTTTCCATTTGTGCATTCATTGATATCTGCAAAAGAATAGAGTGATTCATTATCTCATCTACTGTAGGGGAAGATTAGCAAATGTGACAATCACTAACTTTCTGGTACATGTTTTGGTGGTAGCTTATAATAAGAGGATTTGTTTTCATCACAATAAGAAAAGATGCGAACATACCAATCTAGACACCACATCTAATCTACATGAGCTATATGTTCACTTACAGATGACAATACTTATATCCATTGATATTTCTATTCATAAATTTTACTGGCAAATAAATGTATCCCACCTTCACAGATGCTATTTTGCAGAGTGTAGCCTGCTTTGCAGATACATTGGTATCCAAGGTCCTGGTTCTCACACAAAGAATTTTGAGGACATGTGTTAGTACCCACTATACACTCGTCAATATCTGTAAGTGCAATACACATTTATTAGACCAGACCCAATAGCAGGTCACTCAATAGATTTCCCATGTCATCTTTTTGTATTAGCTCTAACCCAGCTAACAAAAAAACGTTATTTTACGTCAAAATAAGTTCTACAACTGTCTATAACGTTATGCCATAGTGAGGAGCATTAGAGAAACGTTATATAACGTTAAATAACGTTACAAAATGTTGTATAACGTTTTTTGTTTACTGGGAAGTCAATTAACTAATTGCAATGATGAAAGGCTTTAAGTGTTATTTCTTTAAGCTATGACAGTATTTGCACTACCAGTGTCATAACACAGGACTTTACTCTGATATAAATACAAATGATTATGCACATGCTTTATGTCCAAAGAGCACCCATATTCTTTAATGACATATCTTATTTGCAATATGATAATGAAACATAAGGTAGGTATTTCTACTATCATGAAATATATGTAATAAAATCAATCATACAAATACATAAGACGTCCTACCTATGCAAGTATCAGCACTAATTTGTTTGAAGTAGGTGCTGTTGGTGCAGGTACATTTATAGCCCACAGTTAGGTCAGCACACTGAACATTCTTGGTTTCTTGACAGCGGTTTGTAGTATTTGACAGACACTCATTAATAGGGACACAAGTAGTGTTGTCAGAAGAAAGCATTTGTCCAGATGGACACCGACACACATCCTGACCGCCAATAACCACACAGGTGTCTGAGCAGTTTGTCGTATTGGCACACTCTGTTATTGATAAGCAGCTTACACCATCAGATGACAACACTAATCCAGTCGGGCATGAACATGAGTAACTCCCTGGTGTGTTAATACAGTGGTCATTGTCGTAGCAGTTATTGTCAGAGGCAGAGAGGCATTCATTGTAGTCATCACAGTTCAGGCCATCTGAGTTGAGGGTATACCCAGGACCACAGTAGCAGGAGTAGGACCCTATGTTGTTGGTACAACCCTGAGCACAGCCACCACGAGATGAACCACTACATTCATTTTCATCTAGTGAGAAGGCGTGAAAACAGAAATAAATGACCTTGTTTTTTTTGGGGGGGGGCAACAAACATGTACTTATTTTACTACAATTAAAAGAAATTCTTTACTACTCTATGCATGCCAAAAAGACAATTTTCACATGTGATAGCCCACATTGAGTCTAATCTGACTATTGCAATGCAGCTCTGATTACAGCAAAGCTGCTTCAGCTGAAATAAATGTATGTCACTTGTACTGATAGTGTTTTGCAAACTGGATGCTGAGCATTAATTTGAAAATAATATGATTATTTGATTGACTATTTGCAACATAAATCTAGGTAAGAAGAATAGATCAGAGTATTAGACCATACCTGCACAGATATAGCCATCTCCTGTGAAGCCAACCTGACATGTACAGACATAACTTCCCGCCGTGTTGTTGCATACTCCATAGTCAGCATCACAACCATTAGTTGCAGACAGTGCACATTCATCAGTATCTATACAGGTGTGTCCATCCGTGTCCAGCCTATATCCTTGTACACAGCTGCATGTATATCCACCATCAGTGTTAGTACATGCCCCTTTGGTCGTATCACAATCTGCTAGAGGTTGTCCCGTTGTTGTGTTCGTCTCAGAGCACTCATTTATGTCACGGCACTCATATGTACTTCCTGAGGATGCAGTATAGCCTGGTTTACACTCGCAACTATAGTCCCCTATGGCATTGACACAGGTACTTGTGACAGGGTTACATGGAGATGTGGTCTGGGAGCATTCATTGATGTCAACACATGTGTTATTGACAGTTAGTCGATAGCGGGCTGGGCACATACACTGTGAAGCGTTGTTAACCACCCCACAGGTGGGGTTTATGTCTCCAGCATTACTGCACATTGCTGCTACTTGCTCTGCAGAACACAGTTGATCAGCTGAAAAGCAAATAAGTTGATGTAATATTGGTTGGTTGCATAATATTATATGGGCAGTCTTCTAGATATAACAAATAGTGTTAATCGAATTTTCAATTTCCATATGTCCTTGTAGAGTATGCTGTAATAACTTCAATTTAGATTTTATATTTATAATGCGATAGTTCTGCCTTCAAACACATCCGCATGATGAACTTGGTATCATGCTTTGATTATTAAATAGGATGATGTACACTTTAAACAATTGGTTGCCATTTTTTGTAGGTATACAGTGAAATCAACTGTAAGGTACAGAATTTTGTAGATAAACAGTAGAATCTGCTGTAAAGCTATAGCAGTTGCTGTAAAACAACAGTAAATTCTACTCTGTGCAGTTACTATTTACAATCTAATATATCAATTTCTGAATAAAGAAAGCTAGGTTATAGATTTATCCATATAACATAATATACAAGTAGCCACTAGATCTTCATGGACATTTTATTTGAACTATACATACGTATACAGGTCCTGTTGTTGGTGCTGTTTAGACTGTAGCCGAGATTGCAATCACATGTATAGGTCGCCACTCCGTCCACACAAACCTGGTCACAGCTATGTCCCCGCTCACATTCATCTACATCTTCACATAGACCACTATCAGCGTTTCGCTCGTACCCGGCTGCACAGGGGCATGTGTAGGTCCCAGGTATGTTGACGCATACAGAGTGTACAGGACACAGGTCAGGGGTACCACATTCATCCACATCTGGAACACAATGGCTGAGCTGGTTATTTTATACTACTGTAAAACCTTGTGTATAAGCCTGACTTGCATATAAGCCTCACCCCTAACTTTGACGAATTATACAAGCCATAGAGGGTTTCTGAAAAGTGCCTATTTGGTACTGTACTATACTTGCAAAAACTCTTGTATAAGCCACTCCCTATATAGGCATGTTTGGTATCAAAAGAAAGCTGAGTCTGACTAGTGTACAGGCCACTACTTATACTGGTTTTACGGTACACCAGGGATTCAGATTAGTACATAACTGGAGCTAATAGATAAAACATGAAAATTTAATACCTGAAATGAACTCACTTTACAACATATAAACTAAAAAGTTGAACAATACATCTGATAAGTAAAATGAAATGTGAAAATAAAAATACAATTTATAACTATATTTTTCTGTTCATCTACATCATCATTACTTTCAATAAAGACATAATACATATCATGTAAGGGCCAAGTACTGACCAACACAGTCTCCTGGTCTGCCTGAGCCGTAGTTGACATATCCTGTTTTACACACACAGGTGTAGCTGCCTAGTGTGTTGCTACAGGTGGCGCTGACATCGCACATGAACGTTCCACGGGCACACTCATCCACCTCTGTAACGGTTAAATGTTGCATAGGATAAAGCTCAGCCAATTATCCCTGATTATAATATGTGTTTTACTACATATGGTTTCTCATCTCCATGTGTCACAGAAACCAGTTCTTGGGAATTTTTTTGATTTTCTTTTTTACAGTTTTTGATTAAAAAAAACATGATATAGATCTAAATTGAGATGTACCACACCTGGAGTTTTTCCTTCTTTGTTCTTAGACAGGATAATGTTACTTACCTTGACAGGTGCGCAGGTCAGCGGTGAGGACGTACCCAGTGGGACATGTACAGAGGAAGCTACCTGGTAGGTTGGTGCAGGTGTGGGAGCAGGGGATGGGGCTCCGAATACACTCATCCTCATCTGTAAAGAAAAGGTGTGTTGGCAGTCATCATATTACCAAGTGGTAGGCACCAAAATAAGTAATATTTCATATTACAGCTTATCCTATGGCATAAGTGTTTTTTTGTTTGGTGTTGATACTTTTACATGCAAAATACATCCCAGTCAATTAAATTTACAAACTTCATTTAACACATAAAGATGGTACATCAGACCTATTAGGATAATATTTGGAGGTTTAGTTGAAAAATTTGATTGTTGTTTAATAAGTTTTTTTTTGTTTAGAAAATTCCATTAGGGTGTTTATAAGTATGCTTGTGCTAAAGTATAGTTTTTGTACAATCCAAACAGAAATAAAGTATTACAAGGTGTGTGCTAAATGGATTGGCATTTTAATGATGAATATGTTTTTTTTGTATCAAATACCCTCTAGATTTGGTATATCTAATGTCTGCAAAATACTTTGGAATGGACAGAGCTATCAGGGTCAAGGTACGTTTTAGGGAAAATACTATGATAATTATGCATAAATTGAATACACTAGATATCTTCATATTTATGCTGAATAGAGCTAAAATCTAAACTGACCTGTGCAGGTTGAGCCATCTCCTGCAAGCCCTGTAGGACAGGCCCCACATGTGTAGCCTACACCAGGAGCAGCTATATCGGTGCAGCTCACACCTTGGTAACATGGTGTGGTACTACACCCATCAATGTCCAGCTCACAGAAACTCCCCTCCAGTCCTGAGGTACAACGACAAGGCACTACTCCCCCAACAGCCTGGTCATACAGACAGGTGCTGCCACCCTATAAGGACAATAGGACAGTCAGATCAAGTATTGATTCAGTATACTTAATTGTAAAGGTTTGTGTGTTACAGTTAATTTCATATATTTTTCATGCAGGCATTATCAAGGCATTTGTCCTGGTACAACTTCCATATAATATATATTGCAATATATACATAATCAACAGAATATACTACACAAGTATTAAAAAGGTTCAGTGATTCTGAGTGCCAGCTTTATATACTAATAACATGTGATAGTGCTAGCTAATATCCTTTTTCACAATACAATCTTAATTCACAGCCATTAAGCTTGTAATGATATTGTTTTATATTGACAGATGTTGACAACAATACCCCTGTTGTAGATACAAATAAACAGTACAAACCTGACACTGACAGACATTGACAGTTAAAACCTTAGAGACTGACGCTCGTCCATCGGTTACGATGACTGTCAGACTAGCATTCTCTATTCCGCTCCCTGTGACCTCCAACCAGCTGATTATACCAGACGTGTTGCTAATTCTGACACTAGGTGGCACCCCACTCCCTAACAGGAAGCTAAGGGTGTCTGCAGTGTTTCTGTCGGAGGCAGAGATGGCTGCGGTGAAGTTTTGTCCTGACTCAACATTTATTGAGCTCAGGTTTGTGAGGATCTCAGGTGCAAAATTTTCTGTGAATTACAAAGTGTAAAATAGATTACTTAGGTGAGATGAGAGAAGGGATAGTGACTCCACAAAGTTTCTTTGCTATCACTCTTACAATTTGAATTAGACTTAAATTTAGACTATTTTTTTCTGTTACATGATCTAACAAAGTGCTTTCCATGTTATAGCCAACATGCAACATCAGTTCTGACAGCATATATGCCAGTGCTGCCTTGGTGCATCATGCTGACTCTCTGGGAGTGCATCAACCCTAGAGAGTCAGCATATTACATAAACTCATTATGGCCAAGTTACCTTCATCCTGCAGGCCAACAAGACAGCAGTGTCTATTAAAGGGGGTATAGATGGTGGGGGCCAAATGTCCCATGTCAATTTTAAGAAATGTCCATGTCCTTTTTAAGCCTCATGTTGCATGTTACTAGACCTTATTTCGCATGTCGATATTCAGAAAAGGCCATGTTGCCATGCAGAATTTAGGGGTTGACCCCCATATCAAGATGATATGCTGAACACAAAGGGTTAACCATTGACTCACCAAGTACAGTTTTTAGCTCAGTGAACTCCTGCTGGGAGGCGATGATTGCGCCCCCTACATCCTGGTTCCCAGTGAGTGCTACATCAAACAGACATTCCCGATTCTCAGTCCCGCCACATGACAGCAGCGCCGCCTGCAGGGAGGAGTTGTCAGCAAACATGGTGTCCAGGTCAAAGAACCTGTCAGAAATAGAGAACACTTTAATAAGGTCTTACATGTGAACATGTTTCGGCAATGTATGGTTCTACTTAGAAGAATCTTCTAGATATGTGTATCAGATTTGGCACACGTTACTAGTCGTATAAGTGTTCTAAGCCAAAACAAGGTAATTGTCAAAGGCACCAGCCATGGATGTTTACCATTGTCAATGGAGTATACGAAATGTATACAGTGGTGAATAATTACAATACCATGTGACAAAGAATAGTCTGGTGATAATACTTAAAATCCCCCATAAATGTGTCTTACTTACATTGGTATAAAAGAACGGTTGCCATAGGTTTCTGCCGTCTCATTGTCTGTGTAGGTAAATAGACTGTGTGCAGGGTCAATGGCCCAGCTCTGTCCCAGCTCAAAGATGTCAGCCTCAGAGGAGTTGGATGGTATCATTGTTCCATTTACGTATTGCAAGTCATCGGAGATATTGCCATTGAAGTTACCCATCAGTCCTGAAAAGGCATTTAACACTTTAATTATCAAGCGAATATTCTCTGTGGTGCATTACCATGGCTTGAGCGTTTTACAGAAAATTATAAGCTGCATAAGTTTTGAGAAAATGCTACAAGCCGAACTAGGTTTTAAATACAAGCTTTTTTTTAAAACAAATTAGACTTTATTGGCCACTATAAGCCATTATTCTTACAACATTCTATGTTGATTTTGGGTTGAATCATTCCTGATTATAAGCACTTCCTAGCAATTCATGTAGTATATAAACTTACACATTTTCTATTCTAAATTCTTACGTACAAGTTTCATGTATATAGGGTCATTATTGATCAATAGGGGGGTTGGTGGGTTTGGAGGGGGATCAAAAACTGTTGACCCCTCTAGGGGTCCAAAAGATTCACCCTTTTTCGTCAAAAAAGCCTGCATGTTACTATAATTCAAAAAGGACAATGGTCCGATTCTGAAGAGTCTCGAGGGGGAGGGACAGTAAGAACTCGGTGCACTTGCACAAAACTCCACCAACCCATCCCCCCCCCCTCCGTTGTTAAATGATGACCACTTCCTTAAGGAGAGCTTTGACAGTACCTACCAGTGAGGTTGCCCCTCATGGTGTCAGGCACCAAGAGGCTGACATAGGACATGTTGACAGCTGCTGTGACAGTGACAGTGAGTTGACACGTGAAGGTCAGAGTGACAGCGTTGTTGTTCTTGGTGACGAGAACACCGGTAAATGCCTGGCCACTCGTAAAGTCCAGGTCCTGTCTCACCGAGTTACGATATATATCTGGAAGGTCAAAAAAAATTTATATCATAAACCATCCAAATATGATATAAATATAGACTTACTTTTACTATACATGTATACATCTGGAAAGCAGACAAAGTTGAAGTAGCTTATTTTCTGTTCCTGATTAAAGCACTCCTTACTATTCTGTCCTTTGGGTATTCTAATGATATACTAGACCTCATATGAAGACGATTGCTTTGAATAAAGAAAATAATAAGTCAAAGGATCAAGACAAGTCTGAATTCTGAACCAAAACTATCCAGAAGAAATGCAACTATTATGTGCCTTTTACTGGGGAATCTCAGGCTTTTTATTCAGGCTTGATCTATATACTTGCAGTTCTTACCTAGATTGGCATTGAGTGCTACAATGATCACTGGTTTTTTTTACAAGTATTACATAGAGAAAATGGGTTGAGAGATTAAGACCAGTATGGATTCTCAACCAAATCTATCCTTCTGAAGGGACTTTTCTTTCTCAGCCTTGATTCATACCTAGTGTGTATAGCTCACTGGAGTATCCTATTTTGAGCGCTTATTAAGCCCTGCAGAAAATATGCAAGGCTTAATAAGCACTTGGTTTGTGGCCTGTGATCACTAGGGCTCTACACTGTAAAAAGTTGGTTGCCATTTTTGTAGGTGTACAGTTCATTGTAGGTAAACAATGGAATAATTATACTGTAAATCTGCACTAGATTCTAATGTAAATCCATTCTACAGTAACTTCTACTGTAGATCTACAGTAGATTCTACTGTGTACCTACACTAACTATTTACAATTTAGATCACGCTTACCTAGATCATTGGCATTGAGTGCTACCATGATGACATCACCATGGGTACCATCAGTGTTGTGTTGGCGGGTAGCGAAGGCTGAGAAGAAGGTAGCTCTGGCAGGAGGTGTGAGGGTGGGTGCCAGCGCAGTACGAGCCTGTAGGGTGAGACGGCTGGTTGACAGCAGGGTGTACTCACCGTACCCATTAAAGCTGTACGTCAGGCCATCCACCGTGGTGATGTGAGGGTCACCCTGTATGGCCGCTGTAATGATCAACATTTTCAATTATTTTTAAACCAATAACCGTAAGACCTCATGTATAAGCCACGGCTAGCACACGAGTCAGATCACTAGTGCGGCTTATAGGATTGGCAGATTGAGGTGCCACATATACGAAAGTTTTTAGATGTATACTACAGTACTAGCGTCGTTATAACCGGACTCCTGATGCAGCTTATAGGGTTGACCCAAAGTCTAGGTGCGGCTAATACGCAAGTTAAGCTCATGCACAAGATTTCACACTAATTGTTGTGTGGGGAGCTGTAGATTTCCACTGCATGAATCTTTGCATTCAAGCAAATTCAACCCACATTAAAAGAACAATATAAGTGGCTTTATGTCCAGTAATGCCATGTGAATTTCCAGCAAGGTCTTAACCTCATTCAAGTGGTTTTATGTGGCTTTAAGTGGCATTTACTCAAATTAAACATGCTTCAAGTGTTCCTCTAAGCATGTTCAATTTACTTAAATGCAGACATTAATGCAGTGTTCAATATGATAAAGTTTGCTTCTCACCAGCAGTTGGGGGTTCCCCATTACATGAGGGTGGACGCCTGGAGAGGTACGCCTCACACCCTATGGTGGACAGCAGGCAGCAGGAGGAGTAGGCGGCACGGTCTGTCATGTCCTCCAGGGTGCCCGGGATGTACCGCGACACCAGGTTAGCTCCATTCACTGTGTTACCGGAGACCAGGGACCCAGACTGGGCACCGGTTGTGTAGTAACAGCAGTTAGGGGCCCATGTGTCGTTACCTGAATGTAGGAGTTACAGGCTTAAAGCTGGGCCATCGGGGAATAAGTTCAGCATTTTCCATACATAGACTAAAACAACAGTTCCACCAGAGGGCAGCAGTGTTTGGACAGGGGACCATTCTCCTTGTGCCTGTAAGAGCTGAGCTCCCAGCCCTTAAGGATAGGGAATACCCTCCTCTTTACAGGCAAAATCCACACATTTAATGATCTATAATTTGATGAGTTTTCACCCCAGCATTACTTATTATACACCATTATGACCGTATGTCATGCCCCTTTCAAATTTCTGGGTTTAGAATGACCGTTGCTAGGGATGGAATGTGAATGGAACAAAAACGTTCTTTTTTAGGTTCTTTTTCTTTGGACAGCCCTATGGGGTGGAATTTCATCATTTTTAACAATTCTGATGGATGGAATATAATCTAGATATCATTTTCTAGGGAAGGGTGTCTCATTTTATGAATATTCCCATTGTTAAGGTCTATAGAGGCCTTCAACGTCGAAAAATTGGAAAATAATGGTGATTTTCCAAATTTGTCGATTTTTTCCCCAATTTTCTAACTTTGAACAGCTGTGTAGAGCTTAGTAATTGGAATATCCATAAAATGAGACACCCTTCCCTAGAAAATTATGTCTAGATAATATTCCATCCATTAGAACCGATTTTAATGGTGATATTCCATCCCATATGGCTGTCCAAAGAAAAAGAAGCTAAAAAGGAATGTTTTTGTTCCATTCACATTCCATCCCTAGCAACGGTCGTTTTAAACCCAGAAATCCAAAAGGAGCATATTAAATATAGGGTCACTATGATGTATAATTAGTAATGCTCAGATCAAAACTAATCAAATTATAGGTGATTGAAGTTGTGATTTTTGCCTGTAAAGAGGAGGGTATTCACTATCCTTAAGAGCCCTCTTGTGAATATAAAACTGAACTATATCCAAAAGTGCTTTTGGCCTCACTTCAACCATGGCGGTCAAACCTTAAACTTGGTGGCGTGCTATATGCTAGGAGTAGATGACTATAATTATATAGCATAAGGTATGACAGAGCTAGACGCCCATCACCTTTTAATTCTAGATGGCCCTACTGTGCCATGTCTTTATACAGCCATTGTCTTGGTTGGATCAACTGTTAGAAAATTATAGGCAGTGAAAAATTCAATTTCTCAGATAATTGTCTTCCAATATATGTGAGGGAAACGGATAATATTAGTATTCAATCATCACAATGGCTAATGTATGGCCGGCATGACCGAAACTGTCACCAATGAGTCAATGATTTCATTTCTTTTATCCGTGATTTGGGAACCACCAACGTGCAATGAAAGCGCTGTAACTTTCAGCAAACTGACAGCCAACAAAACGTTAAGAGAGAATTGGCTACAACATGTGAAAAGAATACTATGAGATTGGGGGAACCCTCTACCTGGTCCGGTGTCCAGTACCTGGGGCCGGTAGCAGGTGACGTCTGAGGGCTGGTCTGTCAGGGGGGCTGAGGCCACCCAGCCTGAACCTGTCACATTGGTCTTGTCCTGCGAGTCTGGGCATCTCTTAGCACCTAAAAATACACAGATACAAGGGAGCAATAGCTGTAGATTGGTTATTCAAATGAAGGAGAATCTATATTGTTTATTTATGTGCAGTATATTGGTTATTTATATAGGTGCTCCCCATGAATGTAATCTGGCGATTTACTCTGGCTATATTCATACCAACAAAGGGCTTAGCAAAGTATATCCCTTTAGACTTTTTTTCAAGTGTTTTATTCGAGAAATAATACAGTGACAGTAGGCCTATATATAGAGGAAATGCATTAAACCTATCTTGTGCACATTGCATTCCTTTTATTGCTATTATTTCTTCATTAAGTACACAAATACAATGGTATAGCTATCACAGTTGGAATATTAGGTGTCCTATGTTCATCAATAAACAATTAACAAACAAAAGTTAAATGTTCAAAATGACCTACCTGAGGTGACCCAGTCAGGGGGTGCATCGCGGGCATCATCCACATCGGTCCACTTCACACAGTCTACAGCGGGGTTTGTAAAGCTCTCCGTATTGTTCGAGGCCTCCAGGAGGTAGAATCCTCCAGAGGAGGACCCCACCGTCATGTCCATCCGCTCGGTCGTAGTCTTGTTAGCAGCAATGGCAAAGGACGCCGAGTGCTCGGTAGACCATGAGTTACCGGGGTCATTGAGTTGGATACCGATACGTATGGGGATGGTCGGCTGGAGATAGAGGACACTGACATTAATAATGTATATAATATATAATATTATGTATATATATATATATATATATATATATATATATATATATATATATATATATATATATGTATATGTATATATATATATATATATATATATATATGTGGTGGTTCGTAGTTAACTCTAGGTTAAAGAACAACGATCACGGCAGTTTCCAGGTGCGAGAATATATCTGTCTTTATTCACAAGAATAACAACTCTAGTTCCTTTACTAGGGAACGATCAGTGTAGAATTAATACACACAGGTAAATCAGGTTTCTCTATAAATAGAGGAAACGGTCAGTATACAACTCTTAGCATACAACTCTGTCCGCACAGTTGGACATGTGAAGTCTCTCGTCAGTCGGGCCTGCACTGACTGCCGTTCCAGGTAAACACACGGGTCTTATAAAACACCGGCTCTTAGATCACGTGGCCAGGTGGGTGGGTCGGCCGCCCACCTGAGAGCGGCACACGGTTACCTGAAGAGGACCTGCGCCCTCTCCCGGGAACTGTGTGCACTAGCTCCAGGTGGAGAAGCCGAGTAAACAGACGTTACCCGGAAATACCGTGTATGAGATTAATATGTAATATCATGCCCCTACACTACCCCCCCTAGACAAAACTAGGTGGTAACGAATATATATACGGTTTTCCTAGTTTATAGAAAACACTTTAGACCAACGACTTTACAGTTATTGTCTATACAGTAACTAGGGGCGTAAACATATTATCACGACATACTACACAAGCGAGATCATCAAACTCAATATAAATATGGCATTACACTGTAATAGCAACCATAATGGATGATTTAGGTATGTTTTATGACAAGTGAATATAATATCATACATACAATCAAACGGCTTGACACATTTCGATATGACTTCCTTATGAAGTTTCCTTATTCGGTTATTAAAAAAATGCGCGTGGGGTGTGTATATATTTAAGTTGAACAGAAAAGTTATTAAAAACCAGTCCTGATAAGGACTCACAACCACCAGCGTCTTACATTGATTTGTGATTTAATGAAAACATTCACACAATGGATAACAGTAACCACAGCCTTTGTTTTAAGCCGGGTAATCCGATTATATAACCGGAAATATTAATACCTCTCGCAACATACAACAGAGTCAACACACACGACAATACATTACGGTATACTTAGCATCTACACATAGTCTTAACGACTTCATATAAACATTACGGGTAGCCACGTTTCCTAGTTTATCAGATCATACAATCTTCATATCTAGCATATTATGAAACCCGATTCATATGGTAAGTATGAGAACACCATAATGGAACACCTGAGGTGATATGTATCACATAATAAAAACGTTTTAATGAGTAACCTGGCAGTGTACCCGGAAACCCTTACAATTAAATATAGCTTACTGGTGATCTAGTTGTGGACAAGGTGCTCTCCGCTTCTAATAGACGAATGAGTGAGGTGCTCTCCTCTTCTTAATACTGTTTCTTGGATAAATATCACCCGAAGGTAAGTTCATATGTACACAGCTCGCTAAGTATCCCGTCCTCGCTCCAGTAATGTTCATGACATATATAACTATAATCCGGCTGGAAACCATGAGTACTGTCCGTTTAACACGTAATCCTAGCTCCAGGAATGTTCATGATATATATAAGTAGAACTGGAACCACGAGCATTGTCTGTTTGACACGTAATCCTTGGACGGGAACAGTTTATAACACAGCATAATAGTATCAGGAACACATCATGGTAACGTATCCCAAAAGTTAGTTTCAGGGACGTTAGATTATTAGCTTCCCGGTGGAGTCCTGATTCTCCATCGGGTCGGCTATAGTTGAGAGTTGAGTAGTTAGGTAAGTCCAGAGCTTCCACGGAAGGTTCCCCCCGCGTTGGTGCATATGCATCTAAAAAGATGCCCCTCTTTTCCCTTGAGAAGGGAAACCCCGTCATAAAAAAATTATGACGTCAGATTAACTGAAAGAACAATTAATCTATCCGGAAACTATTATAGTCTCCTCTTCCATTTCTAAAAAAATTAGAAATAGACTCTGAACCTTCTTTTAGTATTTTAACCTAAAGGTTCATCTCTTGCCCTAATTAAGGCAAGCGCGTGCTCAGCCGTGCCATCCCAGGCATCGAGAGTCACGCCAAACACCCCGTAAAATTTTACGTTCATATCCTGTAACCGTTTGGTTAACTTCCCGTTCTCCTGACGAACGAAACCTGCTGCGGCCTCAGCATTCTTCTGGCCTGTAGCAGCTTCCCTTGACTTTTTAGCCAAGTAGTCAGCATTGCCGGCAGCGACCAATGCTTTCTCCTCCCTGTGGGCAATCTTTAGACCATGCGTGAACAGGCCTAACATCTTGGTGTTGTATTCCACCGCTAGCTGTCGTTGGGACTCCTGGAATTCTGTAACAATTCTCTGTCCCACATTGCAGCTCGCCTTCTCTTCCCGAGAGAAGTAGTTAACTATCGGGACGTATTTTAATTTTACGCCACCGGTAGTTTCCGTGCGGGAGGTCCCCGCGACTGGCTGGATGACAACCGGCTCCTGGTTTACAGGAATCACGGGTTTTACATCCACTCGCGGTGCTTTCACAGCCGCTGCAGTCTTCGGGACAGTTATGCCCCGAGGAGTTACTACTGATATCAGTGATTTGGGCTCAGTTTTCACGGTCAAACTCTGCATATCCCGGGTTGGGGTGGTGGGAGACCGGACGTCCCTGGGGGTTGGTTTTGCAGTTGTCCCCAGATGGTACGTCAAAGGCAGGGAAGCCTTTGTTCTGGTAGCCGAGCTTTCTTTAGGCCGGGCACCTCCACAGTCAGGCTGACTGTTGGCACTGTCTGAACTGCTCAGACGTCTAGTACGGTACTCCATGTTGGTAGCCCCCGCCGCATGTCCACCGGAATCACGTTTTCGATCTTTCCGGTCTGTATACAGCGGGTCTGGATACTCGCGATAATATTCGCGACCTTCCGGGGCATGATAAATCCCATAATAGGAATTATCGAGTTCCTCCAAAGTGGATCCGGCATGTCTCCGTTTTGGTCCGGGTGAGACCGCAGGAGACCGAGAGCGGTCTCTGGCCGACCGACTCTTTCCCCGGGAACCACCCCGGGATTCCGGCTGACGGAAGCTACCGCCGCCGCCTCTCCGAGAAGTACGGGTAGTGCATAACACCGTATATTCCTCGTCATTCATGGCGAACTTGTTGCGTCCGTCCACTCTGGCTATCCTAGCTTTAAACTTCCCGTCTGCGACCTCACAGAAAAAGGGAGTTGCCGGCCGGATTTTAGCCTTATGATCTTCCCTTAGTGACTTGTACTGGTCACAGACGGCATCATGTAGCGCATTCACACGATTGCGAGCTACACTGATTCCCATATTATGGCAATCCTTCATGTGGCGCATGAGCTCACCTCTCCGGGGTTCTAGACACCCGTTGCACAGTTGTGACTCTCTACCTACTGTAATATCACAGTGGTACACCACGCAGTGGTGCATGTGATTCTCACAGAGGTGTCGCAGAAACCGTGGCTTTGTTACAAACACGGTTCTGTCAGTGCCTATCGTGTTTACACACGTGGCGAATGGGCACCAATTTCTTTCCCGTTGATTATACCAACGGGTGCTCGCAAAAAGAAGCTTTTCTTTCTGCTCCTTACTGTAGTAAGTATCCGGCAGGATCCTGAGCTGATCTAGCCACTGCTGATAAAAAGCAGACGGAGGACGGTCCCGGGGGGTATTCCGGATCCAATCCTCATCGTCACTCTGACCTTTACAGTTGGTCGCGAGTGGACATCCAAAATTGGTAGGGCCAATTGGACACTGTTCCCACGAATTGGGAATAAACACGCGGAACTTATTGTTCGCGTTCTGCCAGATTCGCCTCATCACGTCATTTGGCGGGATGGGGTCCTCTGGGGCGTTTCCTGGTTCTTCAGCGTTAGCCGGAACCTCTCCCTCCTCCGCATCCGAATGAGCCAGACTACGGAGAGGGCTGAGACGAGCTGGGTTGATTACCAGCGCAGCCGCAACGGCGGCCGCAGCACCCGCTGCGGCGGTCATATCTGCCACAAGGGCCGGGGTGGGGATGGTGACTCCCGTGGTAGAGGGTGCCGGAGTATTGGCTTCGTTAATGTCCATAGCCTCATCCGTAACCTCCTCAGCCCGTGGAATGACGGGCTGTTCCCCGGAAGGTTGTTCCGGTAATCCTTCTGCTAACACAGAATCCGGCAAGTTAGCTAGCCTTGCCTTCTCGTTCCGGCGAGATTGACGTCCTCTCTCCTGGACAAACTCGTCCGACTGATTACTGTCGGCCGAGCTCGACCGGTCCAAGGCCCCCCTCTCACCTTTACTGCCGCGCCCCCTAGGTGTGGCTTTCAGCGCTTTTATTCGCGCCTTCTCTTCCGCACTGGAAGATCTGGTTCGTACTGTACGAACCGCCTCATCAACCAAACAAGATATGGCAATATCCCGTTTGACGTTGTGAGCATCCATGTAGTCCTCAATAGTGGCTACTTCCAGGATGTACGAAACTACTCCCTGCGTATTGGCGGCAGCAATTTCGTACTCCTTCCGGGTTTTCGGTTCACGGAGTTTCCCGATACGTGCCCGGTACCTGTTGACGCCTGTCAACAACATCCCGGCAACTCCACAATCCGGGTCTAGGGACAGAATTGGGAGTGCTGGCATTAACCGCTTGATGTCTGCGATAATTAAATGGAAGACAGCTCGTCGTAAGCAGTAGCATACGAGTAGTCCTTTTTGGAGTGCCTCCCAGTACACAAACCAGTCCGGGGGCATCTCTTCCTGCTCCTCCACTAATAGGAAGAGCAATATCGCCTGCCTTGTTAGCGGGTCAATCCGGCGGGGAGCTCCCTCCGCTGTGAGTCGTAGCACGTCCTCGTGCAGTTCCACTTCACGTCCATCGTAATTGGACATGAAGCCTCCTAGTGTGGGCACTGCCGGGCGGGGTTTTTCAACGTCCACCGGCGGTTCTCCATGGTACAACGGACCTGGATCCTGATACTCAGCTTCGCTGGTATCAGCTTGACCGTCAGCGGGGCTGATGGCTTCAATGTCTAGCCCTTCCAAGTAATTGCCGGCGACATTAGCAGGGCGTAGCGATGACTGAGAGTCAGCGTCGACGTCCATTATCCCCTCTTGTCCCAGGAAATCCATAGATTCCTGGTCCACAAGGTCAGGTTGATTATCAACCACATTCCCTCCGCTAGCGGAGTCGCCCTCCTCAAGAGGGTCCACCTGTTGGTGGTCTGTCTCGGAAGACATGTTTGTCACACTCAAGAAAAGTGTTATTGATGGATTATAGGGGGTCCACCTCCCCACTGTAAGAATGGTCGTGTCCGAGCCCTCACGTCTGCTCTGGACCTCCTCTCAACCCCAACTGGCGATTCCCGCCGAGCCGCGTGCCTTATATACGGCGCGCCACCGCGCATGCGCAACCCCGCGCGCCCCGTGACCTAGTTCCTTGGAACCAGGTCACCCGCGCGTTCAATTGTAAACAGGTACCCTCATTCCACGTGTTAATCCTTACGCTCTGTCAACTCGTCGAGAGTATCAATGAAATATATATAAATGGCATAATAAAGCACATTCACCGGATTATCCGTCCATCACCCATGGGATCCTTGACAGGGGGACTATCACGATCATTCCGACCGTACTTACTTCCACACATAACTGATTACAACATTTAAATATTTAACAAGATTACAGGACACTACACTCGTTGTGTACCGGCTTAGGTTATACCGTCCCTAGCTATGAACCGGGGACTGCGTCTTATGTTTTTAGGCATAACATTAGACCTGGTTCTAGGACACGCCTTTTCCAGAGTGGATTTAGCCTTAACCACACTTTTCCGGGTCCTTTTCCCTTCAGCCAGCGAGACTTTATTAGCCGCCTTCTTCCCGGATCTTTTTGGGATGACGAGCTTCTGCACCATTAGTTTCCGGGAAACCTCTTTCCGCGGCCTTCCGCGTTTCCGGGGAGGTTCCTTCACTAATTTCCGCTGTTCACTTTCCTCTATCAAAGTATCAACTTCCAACTCATACAAGTCCAGGGACAAATCTCTCCCGTTCCATTCTCTTAGTCGAGCTACATTAGATTTATACATCTTCCCCTGTAATGAACGGATCACTACAGTACTGTCACTTACTATACGGGTAACCACAAAGGGCCCGTCCCAATTACTAGCAAGTTTCAAAGTCGATAACGGCTCATGTAATCTTACTACCTGATCACCAACTTTGAATCGTCGCGGCTTAAGGCCTAGATCATAGCCGGTCTTCTGCCAGGTGGCATTCTTCTGTAGTTCAGTTCTGACCAATTCATAAGCATATTTGAATTGATCTCTTAATGACTCCACAAACATCACATGGCAGGGGGTTTCCGGATTCATTCCTACCACCCCGAATACCAGATCAGCGGGCATTATCAAATCCTCCCCGAAAACTAACAGATTCGGGGAACAGGAAGTACTAGAATGGACAGTGCTATTATATGCATGACATACATAATCACACTGCTCATCCCAGTCGTCCATTTTATCATTCACCAGGGATTTCAACACCTGAATCAATGTACGATTGAATCTCTCAACCATTCCATCACTTTGTGGCCGGTAGAAATTTGTTCTCGTCTTACAAATCGCCAATCGGTGACACATTTCCTGCCAAAGATCAGATTCAAATTCCCGACCTTGGTCACTATGCATCATTAGGGGAACCCCGAGATGCAATACCCAACCTTTAACAAAAGCTTTTGCACAGGTTGCCGCTTTGTGATCCGCTAATGGAAACACTCTCGTATACTTAGTATAATAGTCAGTGACGACCATCATACAAGTATTACCCTCAGGGGTAGTTTTAAACCCACTGATAATATCTATGGCGACTCGCGCAAATCTTACTCCAAACAACTCCTGTGACAAAGGCATTTTGCCCATCCCAGGCCCAGGTTTGTTTTTACAACAATCCGGGCAAGTAGCAATCCATCTTAATAGATCACTACTCATCCCTGGCCAGTAATATCTCCTTTTCAGACGTTCCAGGGAACGCTTTTTTCCGAAATGTCCACTGGTCAGGTGTCCATGGCAATAATACATAACATCCCTCCGCATACCGGAAGGTATTACCACTTGCCGGACTCTCCTACCGGATGAATTAATCTTCCACCGGTAGATGATTCCGCTCTGGACCTCTAGCTCTGCCCATTGAGCTATTAGTCCTCTCATTTCCCGATTCTCCAGGGAAATCTCAGGCCGCGGGGGCCGTATCTTCCTAGGTAACAATACCAACAACCGGCTAAGGTTAGGATCTTTTTCCTGGAACTTCCGGATGGTTCCCATGGACCACTCCAGAACCCCAGTTCCCTTGATCTCGAAGGGTATCCTTGCTCCGGCTATGACAGCCTGATGCTGACCACAGTCATCACAGTTGGTGTTTTCACACTTCCTGATAGGACGTCGGGAAAGTGCATCAGCATTTATATGCTTCACTCCAGCTCTATGCTGGATCTGACTTTGCTCCAAACCGAACTCGGAAAGGTGTGCTAGCCAACGTCCAATCATTCCCTCCGCATCTTTGAAATTTAATAACCATCTCAAAGAGGAATGATCTGTTCTTAGCGTAAAATCAGACCCCCAAAGGAAATGTTTGAACTTTTTAGCATACACTATCACAGCCAACAATTCCCTTTTGGTGGTACAATAATTTCGCTGAGTCTTACTCATAGTATTACTAGCAAAAGCAATGGGAACCTCCACTCCGCCTTGGACTTGACTGAGGGCTGCCCCAATGCTCTCATTACTAGCATCTGTATCCAATACAAAATGACCATCCGGGGTGGGATACTTTAACACCGGGGTCTCGACAAACAACTTTTTTATTGCTAAGAAAGCCGTGTCCTGTTCCTTCCCCCAGGGGAACTCTTCCTTCCTATTTCCGGGTGTCCAGTGTGACAAACACTGGATCGGATAGGCTACCCGGGAATATCCCGGCAGGAAATCCCTATAATATGAACAGAATCCTAAAAAGGACCGCACATCTTTAGGACCCCTGGGCACTTCCCATTCAGTTACACTCCTGATCTTTTCTGGATCAGCCTTAACGCCCTCGGTGGAAATAATCCGCCCTAGGTAGTTAATATCCTTCTTAAACAGATTACATTTCTTTGGTTTCAATTTGAGACCGTTAGACATGATTCGGTTTAAGACTTCCTCCAGATTACTAAGACAGCCCGCAAAGGTTTTTCCAAACACAATTACGTCATCCAAGTAAACTAGACATTTCCGCCACAATAAATCACTTAACAGCGTCTCCATCATGGCTTCAAAGGTGGCTGGCGCGTTACATAACCCGAACGGCATTACCTTATATTCAAATAACCCGATATGGCTGGAAAACGCGGTTTTCTCCATATCTTCAGGCTTCATGCCTACTTGCCAATACCCGGACTGTAAATCCAGGGTACAGAACCATTCATTCCCTCCCAGGGAATCAATCGTCTCATCTATCCTAGGAAGAGGATAGGAGTTCTTTTTAGTCACCCCATTCAGTTTCCAGTAATCGATACAGAACCGTATACTACCATCCTTCTTGGTTACCATACACACAGGGGAGGACCAAGGACTCATGCTGGGAACAATAACATTATCCTTCAGCATTTTCGCTATCTCTTCCTCAGCTACTAGCTTCTTCTTGAGGGGTAGCCTCCTATAAGGAATCTTAAAAGCGGGGTTATCCCCGGTTTTAATTTCATGCAATACCTTATTGGTTCTCCCCAGGGGTTCCCCTGGGGCCGCAAAAGCTTGCCTGCATCTCTTCAGCATAGCCTTTAGGGCTTCCTGATCATTCTCATCCGTTAGGGACGATCCTGTTAACAACTTAGTTAACTCCTCATGCAATTCCTCCTCCCCTCCTTCTTCTAACCTCAGGTCTTGATGGCTACCGGTGACTGCCTCCGCAAGTATCACTTTCCCAACTTTAGTGCCTTTTTCAAGATATACTGTGGAGTTTCCGGGGTTGGAAATGGGTGTCACTGTCCATCGGGAATTCCCTACTAGGGTATCCGCCGATTCCAATCCCTTCCGGGATAATACAGCCATATCCGGCTCGATTACCGCTAATCCCTTCTGGATTAGCCTCCCTGAACTGACTAACACGTCACAGGTCATTCCCGGGGGAATCTTCAGTCTGTGCCACACTAGCGACACTACTGATCACTCTCAACTTACAGAGTATAGTCATATCATACGGGTATTCAATCCTCAATTTCCCACTTTTCGGATTCAAAGTCGCACCGAAAAGCGCCGCAAAATCCAACCCAAGAATACCATCATCTTCAATCTCAGCTATGGTCGGGGCCCAAACAAATTCTTTCCCGGCCACAGAGATTATCAGAAAAGTACGTCCAAATGTCCTCATTCTGGTACCATCGGCCGTACATGCGTTTACCCTCATTGTGAGGTTCTCACACATATTCGGCAATAAGCTGATGAATCTCCTAGAGATCATGGAGTGGCTAGCTCCAGTATCCATAAGAAACTCACCAGTCTTTCCTTGTACAGAACAGGAAACATACCACCTCTTCCCATCAGTTACTGAGGGATTCCTAGTAAACCGGTGAAGGTCACTATCAGTGCCCAGGTCGAATCCACATCCTTTCAGGTGTTCCAGACAAGGATGACCCGGGGGAAGCCTGGTTCCTCCAACCTTAACCAACTCTTTGGTTATTGACTCCTCTAAACTGGCACTAGGTTTCCCATACGCGCACCCCTGGGCGCCTGTTGCACCAGTCTCCCCAGCCTCATGGTTTCCGGGATGTACGGTCCCATCTCCCTTCTTGCTGGACGCATTCACTGCTAATGAATCTTCACCGCCAACGTCGGTGATAATCTGACATATTTCCTCAGGGGTTACTGTCCTGTCACCCTCGGTAACCCCCTCTAATTTCCCGAAACCTCACTTCTCAGAACAGGTTTCTCCGCTTTGCATTCAGAAGCAAAGTGCCCTTTTACTTGACACCTGTAACACTGGACAGTGTTACGATCCACCCTAGGGCGACGCCGGGTTTGATTATCAAACACCTCGTTCATGCGTTTAATCATGGACTCCATTAAGGTATTTAATGAGTTCCCTGACGCATTTGTTTTATCCGGAGTGGTTGTCTCCGGGGTCTGGGTTTTCTGACTGGAATCAGTCGGAGGTTCCCGAGTGTCGGGTTTCCGGGTAGTTTCCGAATAACCTTTGTTACTAGGAAGCTTCCCGGAAGCTGGGGTTGAGCTAGATTTCTGTCGACCCTTGAATTTCAGGGCGTCTACTCTCTCCTCCCCTTCAGATTCTTCCGCGGAAGAGTCGTCTCCATCTAAGGAATGTTCAATTCCAGAGACGCGCTGTCCCCTATTAGCGGGTATCATACCAGCCAATAGTATTTTTTTCTTGTCATGCTGATCAATCGCCATGAACAAATCCGCCAAAACTTTTCGGATTCAAAGTCGCACCGAAAAGCGCCGCAAAATCCAACCCAAGAATACCATCATCTTCAATCTCAGCTATAGTCGGGGCCCAAACAAATTCTTTCCCGGCCACAGAGATTATCAGAAAAGTACGTCCAAATGTCCTCATTCTGGTACCATCGGCCGTACATGCGTTTACCCTCATTGTGAGGTTCTCACACATATTCGGCAATAAGCTGATGAATCTCCTAGAGATCATGGAGTGGCTAGCTCCAGTATCCATAAGAAACTCACCAGTCTTTCCTTGTACAGAACAGGAAACATACCACCTCTTCCCATCAGTTACTGAGGGATTCCTAGTAAACCGGTGAAGGTCACTATCAGTGCCCAGGTCGAATCCACATCCTTTCAGGTGTTCCAGACAAGGATGACCCGGGGGAAGCCTGGTTCCTCCAACCTTAACCAACTCTTTGGTTATTGACTCCTCTAAACTGGCACTAGGTTTCCCATACGCGCACCCCTGGGCGCCTGTTGCACCAGTCTCCCCAGCCTCATGGTTTCCGGGATGTACGGTCCCATCTCCCTTCTTGCTGGACGCATTCACTGCTAATGAATCTTCACCGCCAACGTCGGTGATAATCTGACATATTTCCTCAGGGGTTACTGTCCTGTCACCCTCGGTAACCCCCTCTAATTTCCCGAAACCTCACTTCTCAGAACAGGTTTCTCCGCTTTGCATTCAGAAGCAAAGTGCCCTTTTACTTGACACCTGTAACACTGGACAGTGTTACGATCCACCCTAGGGCGACGCCGGGTTTGATTATCAAACACCTCGTTCATGCGTTTAATCATGGACTCCATTAAGGTATTTAATGAGTTCCCTGACGCATTTGTTTTATCCGGAGTGGTTGTCTCCGGGGTCTGGGTTTTCTGACTGGAATCAGTCGGAGGTTCCCGAGTGTCGGGTTTCCGGGTAGTTTCCGAATAACCTTTGTTACTAGGAAGCTTCCCGGAAGCTGGGGTTGAGCTAGATTTCTGTCGACCCTTGAATTTCAGGGCGTCTACTCTCTCCTCCCCTTCAGATTCTTCCGCGGAAGAGTCGTCTCCATCTAAGGAATGTTCAATTCCAGAGACGCGCTGTCCCCTATTAGCGGGTATCATACCAGCCAATAGTATTTTTTTCTTGTCATGCTGATCAATCGCCATGAACAAATCCGCTAGGGAAGAACCAGCTTCCCAAGCTCTTCCACAAACTTTAGCATGTTCAGGATCACTCAATCCACTAATAAATCTTACAAATAGGGATTCTATGTAATATTCGGCATCCCTACTCCATTCTGGCCTAGCCTGCCGCAATAATCGCTGCAATTCTAGCCCAAAAATTTTAGCAGATTCCTTAGGTTTCTGCGTTCTCCTTTGAAACAGAGTCCAGTGATCAACTGTCACCATTTTCCCAAAGGTATAACAAGCTAATACTTCCAGCTGGTCGTATGTAGCTTCCGGCCCGTAAGTGTCTCTCCATTCTTCAACCACTATCTTACCAGGGCCGTCACTTAACCAAATCACAAAAGCTCCCAAGGATTCCTCCTTGTTCCAGCAATTGTACTTACAATCATCTAAAAGTGATTGATATTCTTCCTTCCAGGGTCGTAAACCCCGGTAAGGCTTCGTCACGCGTGCAGTTCTTTTAGCGGCATAATAAGAATGCACTAATTGACCCGACATGCGTCTACTCCAAGCCAGTAGGTCTGTACCGTCTTGACCTCGGCTAGAGCAATCTAGTCCCAAATTACCTATGGCGGGGTCTCGATTATGTAATCGGTGTTCCGCCGGGGTCATTGTGACCCGCCGGTTCAAAGGAACCTTCCTCTTTGGTACTTCGTCAGATGATTTATCTGACTCCGATTCTGTACCCTCATCAAAGCGTGGGCCTTGATAGCCGGACAACCCCTCAGTGTTTTTATGCACCGGGTTTGACCTTCCATTTTTTTCCTGCTGGGACCCCTTATTCAAACTACCCCTCGGCCTATTCTCAGGGTCTTTATTGACTCCCGAGTGTGTTTCAGTAGCCGGAGGTGGATATGAATAAGTTGCATCTGGGCAATACTTATAATTACCCTTGCTGTCATAACCTCCCGGGTTCCCATATAGAGCTGGGTCATCTCCCGAAAAGGGGTTTAATGAGCCATAACTATGGTTCACCACTTCATCTCGAAATTTATTTTTATAATGTCGAGACACTTCCTCCTCTGGAGACATTTCCCTGTTAACCTGACCAATACTGGCATGATTAACTGGTTCCCGTTCAAGAGAGCGCCCGGTGACATTCACTCTCCTTGAATCCTTCCCTCTGTTTTTATACACAGAGTCTTCCACATTCCTCAATCCATTATCATTAATAAATGGATCGAATTGAGGCAATGCATCCATCTTACTAGCAGTAAGAGTACTGTCCAGAACAGCTTCCGGCCTGGCAGCTGGAACCTGTTCCTCCCCCTGTTGTTCTATTGCCTTCGACAATTCACCCCGCAGGAGAGTTTTCCTGGCTTCCAGGGAACAGACAGCCTCCACTTCAGCTTTCTGTTTCCTTTCTAACTCTTCCGTTTCTTCCAGGATTTGTATCCTGGTGGATTCGTTATCCTTGACCAACTGGTCTCTGCCCTTCTCGAGCTCTTCTGTCCCCTTCTTCAGGACATACCATTCTCTAGAGTATTGTTTCAACTCCCTCTCATACCTCTCCTTAAGAGATTCGGAGTGCTCATTCTCCTTCTGGTTCTCAGCAATCTTTGCTTGAATCTTTTGAAATTCATGCGATTCATGAGCAACCTTCTTTTTCATATACCGGTTGTCTTCTATCAACCGTTCCCTCTCTTCAATGAGAGACCCCTTTACTTTCTGATTCTCGGAGAGGATCTCATCCCTTTCCTTCACCAGGGATGTCAATTCCTCAGTCAATGCAGCATATTGGTCTTCCATTGACTGCTTGTCCAAACGGACATTCTCCCAGTAGAGGTCATCCTCTTCCCGAGCCAATCCCTCGTCATATTCCCCCTGGAATTTCTCATCCCCTACATAGGGTTCTACCCAGGAAAGATCCTGCACTTTCCTCTTCTTTTGTCCTGGCTTCAAGCCTTCCACAGGGTCAAACCCTGGCACCTCCAGGCGAGTTGATTCCAACTCCCCTTCACTCAGCTCTGAGCCAGAGCCCCTCAGGCTACCACCGGTAGCCATTGTCTGTCCACTAAAGGACTTCCTGTTCAGTATAACCCGAACATATTCCCAAACAATTAACTTGTTCTGCTACCTTCACTGCTACTGGTCACGGCACCAGTGTGGTGGTTCGTAGTTAACTCTAGGTTAAAGAACAACGATCACGGCAGTTTCCAGGTGCGAGAATATATCTGTCTTTATTCACAAGAATAACAACTCTAGTTCCTTTACTAGGGAACGATCAGTGTAGAATTAATACACACAGGTAAATCAGGTTTCTCTATAAATAGAGGAAACGGTCAGTATACAACTCTTAGCATACAACTCTGTCCGCACAGTTGGACATGTGAAGTCTCTCGTCAGTCGGGCCTGCACTGACTGCCGTTCCAGGTAAACACACGGGTCTTATATAACACCGGCTCTTAGATCACGTGGCCAGGTGGGTGGGTCGGCCGCCCACCTGAGAGCGGCACACGGTTACCTGAAGAGGACCTGCGCCCTCTCCCGGGAACTGTGTGCACTAGCTCCAGGTGGAGAAGCCGAGTAAACAGACGTTACCCGGAAATACCGTGTATGAGATTAATATGTAATATCATGCCCCTACATATATATATATATATGATGTAACTTATAATCAAAAGATGTAATGGTGGCAATTATCTGCAGTTATACTGTAGATTCACATATCGGAAGAGATTCTGGCAATGCTCATATCCTGCAGCCCTAAAGGAAGGGCTGCAAACCTGTAGTGTCTACATCAAAGCCTAGAGGTCTATAGTGTCTTCATAGTGTCAGTTGTAGGAACTACAGGTCTGAAGAGTTTGAGGGGAGGCCACCTTTGGAGTGACAGGCCTTTACCTTATAAATGCCTAACACCTACCAACCATCTGTGGTATAGTTCACTTATGCCCTGTGGCTACAAGGGTGTGTTTGACACAATCACTTATAACACTCATACTCTCAATCAGCGGTTATTATCATGGCTCTTTGCTGTTCACAAGATGCCAGTGAATTCCCCTTAAGGTGGCTGTCTAGGATGGATCAAATGTTTCTAAATTTCCTCCAAAACGTTTCTCCAAGTTTCTTACATGTATAATTCTCAACCCAGAAGCAAAAAGAAAAATGGGTGGTCCCGAGCTACTTTTGTTAATATAGATTTTGAAAACCAAAAGTATTTCCCTAAGATCAAAGAGGAAATAGCTTCGATCAATGAGCAATGATAGTACACTTATTTGAATTACGTTTAAGCTACCATAAAACATCCATATCATCATTTTCAAATTAATCAAAGTCATTTCAACATAACTGTCCCATGCATTATTTAGGGTTTCGTATCATTTAGCCATGAGGCCTATACTTACAGTGGTTTAGTGAAATAGCCCTATGCTGGGAGAGTGCATGTTGATTTACTGGCCCACTACTGCCCCTAGTGTATGGATAGAGAAATGCCTGCGTAAGGACATTTAAACAGTGGACCATGAGCATGGTCCAGCTACAACATATTCACCCTATCTTGTCCCTGTAAGAGCTGAGCTCTCAGCCCTTAAGAGCCCTCTTGTGAATCAAAACTGAACTATATCCAAAAGTGCTTTTGGTCTCACTTCAACCATGACGGTCAAGATTTAACCTACCTGAGTAGCAGGCTCCAGTGTGAAGTCCCAGTCCATCTGTCTGTCTCCGTAGTACACAGCTACTTTAGTGTTGAGGTAGTCTGTGACCAGAACCAGCTGGTACGATGCAGTCTGCAAGAACACATGGAGGCTTTTAACCCTTTATGCCCTATGCACACAGCATTTTAACCCTTTAAGGACGGATCTCGTTAAAAGATGACATTTGTCATCATGATGCACCAATACAGCCCCAGCAAGTAACTCGCTGGTGCTGCATTGGTGCATCATGCCGACCCTTTGGGAGTGTCTCAACCCCAAAGGGAATGCAGCATCATAACGACCAAGGAGATGATGCATTAATGCTATATGCCATGCAAGGGTTAATTTGAGAAAATTAAGCAATTGATTTCTGGTTTTAAATTGTCAATAAAGTGCGCTTATTCCCTTGTTCATAATGCGGTTCAAAGGTTATCAAATCTTTGATTCGATGAATGAACTTGACAACTGTTGCCATCTAAATGGGATAGAAATATATGGTCTGACGATGCAGTACTCACTTCACCACCAAGGTTAACCAAGAGGTCGTATGGCGCCCTGTGCAGCTTGGACCCCTTGACGGGGGAGGGTGTAAAAAATTTGGACCCCTCTTAGGGGGGGTCAAAAAAATTTAACCTGTTTTGGGCCAAAATGCCAGCGCCTTACTATGCTTCAAAGGGCCCTTGCGCAAGTCGATTTTCGATGCGTAAGGCAGGGGGAGAATTTCGACCGGTTAACCGGGGGGGCTGAAAAAAGATTTTGCGCGCTCCGAGCGGAAACCCACCACCCCACCTTGTTAAAAAATGATCACTCCCTTATACCAGATGTTACCTGTTGAGGGGTCTGTGCGTCCCTCTGTACCCGATACCACGTGACTACCAGGCAGTACTCTGGTGTCATGGCGCCGTACCATGACGTCACGTTATACAGGTGTGACGTCACGTTAGACAGCAGTGACGTCACATTAGTCTGTCCTGCCACACTCTGAACGTACACTCCTCTTCCATCCTGAACAAATCAAAGACAAAATGAGTTATTAACAGCATGTTATTGATCTAAATGCCATTGCGAAAACACAATAAAAGTATTTGGAGACTGATAGAGGGGGACATAACATTGTTTCTATAGTAACATATTCTTTTGTTGCCTGATCTGTATGCGCCTGATATTATTGGAATGATTGATGGCTCAGGTGAGATCTTCCACTCTATTCATGCGCGATTCATCAACTATTTAGTTAACGCCAACAAAAATAAGGAGTGTTTCGGAATGAGGGTAGGTAAAGGTCAGATTAATATTTTGTTCAATTTCAATGTCTAAAACTGTCCAACAGAACTGTCTAAAGCAGCCTCCTTATGTACTCCCAATGCACGCCGAGGATGCAATCAGTCCCAAACTAGTTCTGTTGGAAGGCTAAACCTAAAGGTCGCAATTTTGGGCCGGGACAGCACTAAATGAATGTGTGTTTATTGATTAATGTAATAATGCTTAAAGGACCATTTTTAGCATATTGAATTCAAGTGAATGCCACTTAAAGCCACGCTGTTATGACATTTTTAGGACATTTACACCGCATTATTGAACTTAAAGCTGCTTAAAGTGTTAAATAATAAATTTGCTTAAATGCAAACATTCATGCAGGGCAGGTAAGATGGGGGTTTGATGCTTACCTGGTCGTCCAGTAGCAGGGTGTTGGCCCAGTAGGGTGCGAACACCGCCTTATCTCTGCTATCTAAGGAGGCCTGCGGTAGGACAGGGTTGGGGTAGGCACGCTGTCCGTCCAGGGCACTGTCCACCACTGTCACCAACCCATGCTGAGACACCTGTAAATAAACATATGTTCAGCCAAGGGAAAAGGGTCCTCCAAGGTAAAGTCAATTATGAAATTAAGGTTATCAGCTTTCTGGTAATGTAGTTATTGCAATAGCAGATACCACATCTAGTTTTTGAGAACTGACACCTTGAATATGTGTGTACACTGTCCAATCTCAAGTGCCAATATTATAGTCTATCTTTCTTTGTTTAAGAGATATGCCTAACTAGTTCTACTGGTTATATATACTAGGTACAGAATATCCAAACTTTCTCAGACATTTGCTCACAGCTTTTGATATGAAAATGGTATTTACTTTTTTTTAATATCATATAATATCATATAGAGTCACGATAATTTTATCTTTAAAGGTCGGCATGGTGCACTAAGGCAGTTCTGGCGAATCTATTGCCAGTACTGCATTAATGCACCGTGCCAGCGTATGGTCATGGACCATGAACCTATATGATTGTTGTAAGGTTATAAAAAGATGCGCAATAGCATGAAAGGGATACGCCTGTCATGCAAAAAAACACGAAAATACGTCATTTTATAATGTAAACCAACAGAACATTTGACCGCTCATGTACACCAATAAAGAAAAACTATACAGTAGATTCTACTGCTCAGCTACAGCCATCTCAATCAGTGTACTAAAGAAAAAGAAAAGATTTCTATTTTTGATCATTTTCAGCACAGGTTACACTGATACTCCTAGGCTCCCTATAGGCCCAATCTCTTAGTCACTAGCACCTAACCTAGTTACCCGGTAGTCATTTTTTGGTCCCTATATGACCAACTTAAGTTATTATTGTCAGGTTGGTCAATACTGACCAACCCACCTTAGTCTTTTAATTCCCAGGGGGAGCCACTGCGTGGTCATCTTAGTATCTTGCAGGTGGCACCAACTAGTGGTATACAAATACAACACACCAATGATGAACCTAGGTTAGCCACTACTGACTGACCCCTCAGTCCCTTTTGAATATAACTTTGCCATTGTCACTAACACACATATGACGAACCTAGGATAGTCTGTACTGACTAACCCTTTGAACTTATGGATTTTCAGTGTACTTACACTGAGACAGTTGTATAGCCGGCCGGCCCCCAGAGGCAGTCCGTACGGCGGGCAGTAGAGGGGGGACAGCACGGGGCCAGAGCCGGGGGCAGTCAGTCTCACCTGGGATGTCAGCGGCACTGGCAGAGGGGCTGGAAATATAGTTATATATGAAGAGTTTAGTTGCAAAAATCAACAAATCCATTCCAGAATTGAAGCATGTTGAGTTTTGAGTATTAAATATTTTTATTTGGCAAAAATCCAATAACCAGTATTGTCTTTCGATCAGTGCCAACACGGCAGGAGAAAGGTATCCTCAGTATAAAGTCATACATACAGCCAGGTTTATACACCAATATGCGACCACAAGTTCATACATACAGGACAAACAACAGATTTCTCTAAGGCTACCGTCCCAGTGGGCACAAAATTCAGTGCATAGTTGAATCGACATTGCATCAACAGTGAATCAACATTGACAACCATTTAACAATGTTGATTCAATGTTCTGTGCCCACTGGGGTATTGGCAGTTATAGTGCCTTGGGTATAATGTGTACCTCAGAGAGGACCTAAAGACATGAAAAATAGAATCTTGAGCAAAAAAATGTTTCAAAATTGCATTAACCTATTTCTGACCTACACATTTGTCAAAACTTGGCGACATTTTTCAAAGTGGCGCTTATTCCGTTTTGGAACCAAACTCTTCATATATAGATCTATATATTTCACTCTGGTTTTGATGATTTTCACAATTGATTAAACTATAAGACTGCTTCCTATTTTTAAGATTGTTTAACTTGCAGATAAGTTAATTAAGTATGATTTGTAGTGTTAGGCTTATTCATTGTCATTGAAGGCAAAAAGTTGAGAAATATGAATCAGCACAAAGACTGAAGATTGATCTACAAATTCTAATTGAACTTGAGCTGCACGGCTAAAGATTAATCAACATAACAGAGAAGAATTTCTCCCCATATATTTTGTTATGTAATAATGCAATTCTATTATTCACACTGACTGATAATATACAAAGCTACATTAAAGTATGAATATTTTGAGAGAACTAAATCATTTAATTTAGATGATAAAAATATGCCTACCTTTACAGTTACCAGTTTGTCCGTCGCCTTGGTAACCCGCCTTACACGTGCACGTGTAGGAGCCGGGAGTGTTTGTGCACGTGGCTCGTGACGTCACGTCACACTTGTGGGCGCCAGAAGTACACTCATCTACGTCTTCACAAGATGGCTGCCCTGTGACGTCCTGGTATCCCGTCATACACAGGCACCGGAAGTCGTCCGCTGCACCTGCGCACCGCACCACTCCCTCACCTACGTCATTGACGTTTTGTGGATAATGGTAAGGGTTGTAATGTAGTCAAGCTGAACTGTATATATGCAAAATGATTTTATTAGGGGGTCCAGATAGGGGAGCCACATGTCTATGTCGCATGTAGATTTTAAGTGTAAGTTTTGAGTTAAACAAATTTTTGACATGACCATGTCACCTGTCACTTAAATCCCCATATCCCATGTTGCCTTTGAGAAACACTCTATGCCATGTCACCTAGATATTATAATGTCACTAAGCTCCGTGCCACATGTCGATTTTAAGAAATATCCATGTTGCCGTGTTGAATTTAGCCATCCATTCCCATTTATTATTCCCCCCCCCCTCCCCAGCTTCACTATAAAAGTTGCTCCCCCAGCTTTGGGTACTAGGGAAGCATGAATCGGGTTTTTAAGGATTTTCAAAATTTTCAGAATTTTCAGAATGTTGCCATACGGCAATCTGTAAATCCATACCACGACCGCAGATTATTGCCTTTACATAACAGAGGATGCTGTATCCTCTATAATAGTATTAATAATAGCATTAGTGTTTGAGCCGCGCTGAGCCGGAAATAATGAGGTATTATGGGAAGTGTTGTTGACGTCAATACTTTAAGGACAGCCTGCCCAAATACCTACCCAAACAATGATGTTGACAGTAGGAAGAGATGCACCCCCGCCCCAACATACAGACTCTTTTTGTGTCATTTATCCCATTTCCTGCTAAATGTACCAAGTACTGGTGTGGGCCACCACAGGAATATATCCTAATCTCACCACTACTTATTTGTGAAATTCATATATTAGAATTCACTACCCCACCCTCCCCCCACTTTGCCGCCAATGTATTAAACCCCTCCCCGTGAACTAATGTTACTAGCATCTATTTGAACGTAACGATTGATAAACTGCATTTAACCTTGCTTCATTGCTTCCTTACAGCAAAGCTGGTGTTAGATTTTGATCACCATATTGCATGAATTGAAATCTCACATTAGGAAATCTCACTACGAAAGGATTATTCCCGATAAATTTTCTTTTTCTAACGCCCAGGTATTTTAGATGGAGTTCATGACGCAGCAATTCTGAGTAACTTTCTTATAAATGCTGCATACGTACACTATGAGGATCACACATAAACATGACGCCTTGAGTTATCTTGCAGTCCATCTCAGTTTTATGACCATCACCATAGTGTCAGGACCCAAACAAGTATAGACTATAGCATTACCCTGTTATCCCTTTAAGGACGGCATTATGCAGTAATGCATCAGGCCCTTGGTCATGATGATGCATGAATGCAGCCCTGGCGAGTAACTCACCAGGGCTGCATTCAAGCATCATGGCGACCCTACGGGGTTGAGACACTCCCGTAGGGTCAGCATGATGCACCAATGCAGCACTGGCGAGTTACTCGCCGAGGCTGCATAGGTGCATCATAATGACCAATATCATCATTTAGCGACATCCATCCATAAAGTGTTAGATATACATGTGCTGTATAGGGCGCCTCTGGCTCTTACATGAATAACACTAAATAATTAACGAGTCTGGGTTTATTGGGCTGCTGTAGGTGTACCTCCCTGGAGACCCTCATCCAGGTAACCAACAACAATGTTTATATATATATATATATATATATATATATATATATATACCGATATCACCCGGGTTGTGAGGTCTCAGCTGTAACCCAGTGATGTGGGATCCCATAGAACTATCAGACATATAAAGAAAATAATTACAGTTTTGTATACCTCTAAATTAATAGAAACAGAATCTGACAAAAGAATTTCGAAATTTTCAATTTTCTAAAATGTAATATTGTGGGATCCCCTTGTGGGGTCCCGGATGACCTTGAACTATGACCTCTGCCAGGACCCCACAAATGGTTGAATTATATGTATCATCTGACATAGTGGGATCTCTTTGAAAATTTACTTCATAGAATTATTTGGGGACACATTCACCATTATGGACTAACCAGATGCATGCATGCAATATATATATATATATATTGATGAAAAGCACAAGAATGTGATGGTTGACATAACTTTCTATTCTGCTCTTGGGTTATGGGGTCTTGTATCTGCTTTAACCCTCTATTATGGGGTCTTTCTTATTCATTTATTCTATTTGAGTTTTAATAGTAGTTGATACTAATTACCATTTTTGGTGACAAATTCCCTTTGTTGGTATGTACAGAAGACTAAACTGAATTAATATGTTGCTATATTTGATATGGGTAGATATATCCTGCTGTTGCCAACTCTATTTGTGAATGTAAACAAATGCATATAGTATCTAGGTCAGGCTGTTTCCTAACAATTAGAGCCCAAAGTGTGGTGGTCTTTTAGCTGCTGTCCCTTGACCTAATTAGGCCTAATACAGGGGTATGTTTACTTAGTGTTGGCTTTGGATTAGCAAAGGAGGAGAGGGGGGAGGGGCAGAACTCCCATATGGGATACTTCCTACAGCTGTAGTCACCAACCATCTCTGTCTCTACTTAGTAGATGCATAGTCAACTTTGGATTCAGGAATATAAATTCAAGCAGTCTATTTGTAAAAGGTGTGTCTCATTTGATTAAAACAAAGAGAAAATTGTGTCTACTGGATCTTTGGGTCTTTTAGTAAGTGAGTTATAACCCAGGCCTATGGGATCCTTCTATACACCCCCACACCCCCTGATGTCCTAAAGTCGACATCTACACCCTGCCACACCCCTTGATATCCTAAAGTCGGCATCCACATCCTGCCACATCCCCTGATGTCCTAAAGTCGGCATCTACACCTTGCCACACCCCCTGATGTCCTAAAGTCGGCATCTACACCCTGCCACACCCCTATTGCCCTAAAGTCTGCATCTACACACTGCCACACCCCCTGATGTCCTAAAGTCGGCATCTACACACTGCCACATCCCCTAATGTCCTAAAGTCGGCATCTACACCCTGCCACACCCCCTAATGCCCTAAAGTCTGCATCTACACCCTGCCACACCCCCTAATGCCCTAAAGTCGGCATCTACACCCTGCCACACCCCCTAATGCCCTTAAGTCGGCATCTACACCCTGCCACACCCTCTAATGCCCTAAGGTTGGCATCTACACCCTGCCACATCCCCTGATGTCTTAAAGTCGTCATCTTCACCCTGCCACACCCCCTGCCAACCCTCCGTTGTCATATGCACCCTGCTACATCATCAGCTACTTAGTGCCACACACCCTGACACTCCTCAGTCGTCACCTACACAATGCCACACCCCCTGACATTCCTGCATCATCATCTACATCATACCTCGACCCCGGGACCTCACCCCTCACACTCCTCAGTTGTTATCTACAAATGCCACACCGCCTGACACTCTTCAGTCATCATCTACACCCTAAAGCACCCCCTGGCATCTACACCCTGCCACACCCTTTACATTTCTCGGTTGTCATCTACACACTGCCACATCCCCTGATGTCCTAGTGTCGGCATCTACACACTGCCACACCCCCTCATGTCCTAATGTCGGCATCTACACCCTGCCACACCCCCTGATGTCCTAAAGTCGGCATGTACTACCTGCCACACCCCCTGATGTCCTGAAGTCGGCATCTACACCCTGTCACACCCCCTGATGCCCTCAAGTCGGCATTTCACCCACACCACTGATATTCTCAATATTCACTAAATTAAATAAACATTCAGTACTAGGATGCAATGGTTTAGATCTAGGATTTGCACACCATAGGTGTGGTGACCGGCTTTTTATTAGTGTACAGGAGTCATGATGCATTAATGCATCAGTGTGTAGTTAAAGTAGTGTGCTGTCCCTGAAGGGAGAACAGGATAAACGATAAACGGATAACGGGATAAACGGGGAAAGGGAGAACGGGATAAACGGTGAACGCTATATACAGTGAACGCTATAAACGGTGAACGGGATAAACGGAGAACGGGAGAACGGGATAAACGGAGAACGGGACAAACGGAAAGCGGAGAAGGGGATGAATGGATTAAGAGAGAACGGGATAAAGGGAGAAGGGAATGAACGGAGAAGGGGATGAACGGAGAAGGGGATAAATGGAGAAAGGAATAAACAGAGAACGCTATAAACGGCGAACGCTATAAACGACCAACGGGATAAAAGGCGAATGCGATAAACGGAGAACGGGATAAACGGAGAACGGGATAAACGGAGAAAGGGATAAACGGAGAAAGGGAAAACAGGACAAAGGGAGAACGGGAGAAAGGGAGAAAGGGAGAATGGGAGAACGGGAGAACGGGATAAACGGAGAACGGGATAAACGGAGAACGGGATAAACGGAGAACGGGATAAACGGTGAACGGGATAAACGGTGAACGCTATAAACGGTGAACGGGATAAACGGAGAACTGGATAAACGGAGAACGGGGTGAACGGGATAAATGGTGAACGCTATAAACGGTGAATGCTATAAACGGTGAATGGGATAAACGGAGAATGGGATAAACGGAGAACGGGATAAACGGAGAATGGGATAAACGGAGAAAGGGAGAACGGGATAAAAGGAGAACGGGACAAACGGAAAGCGGAGAAGGGGATGAATGGATTAAGAGAGAACGGGACAAAGGGAGAAGGGGATGAACGGAGAACGGGATGAACAGAGAACGGGATAAATGGAGAAAGGGATAAACAGAGAACGCCATCAACGACGAACGCGATAAACGGAGAACAGGATAAACGGAGAACGGGATAAACGGTGAACACTATAAACGACAAACGGAATAAAAGACAAACGGATAACGGGATAAACGATAAACGGATAACGGGATAAACGGGGAAAGGGAGAACGGGATAAAACGGAGAATGGGATAAACGGAGAACGGGATAAACGGAGAACGGGATAAACGGAGAACGGGATAAACGGAGAAAGGGAGAAACGGAGAACGGGATAAACGGAGAACACTTAGGTACCAACATAATCCGACAAAACGAAAATCGCGAATATCTTCGCTGTTTACGCTCCGATCGCCCCGATTTTCGGAGGGGTAGGAGAACTTCAAAATCGTTTTTGGATCAAAATCGTTTCGGGGCTCAAAATCGGTTTTGGGGGCAAAATCGGTTTTGGAGGCAAAATCATCTGCAGCTCACGCTGCCCCCCCCGGCCAACCCGACACGTCGAACCAGAAACGAAGCTGCAACGAAGATGGTGTCGCTGCTGACCCTCCGATGGACTCGCTTTTTCCGCCGAGACGTAAAACAGCGGTTACGTGCTGCCGGGCGCTGACGCCCACAGCCACCTGCTCGCCCCCAGCCACCTGCTTTCCCACAGCCACCTGCTCACCTACAGCCACCACCTGGAATTCGATTATATATGACTTCCAATATATGAAATTAGGGTAGCTTCTTCTGGCGATTACGATTCTGCTGTCAGAAATGAGAAATAACGTACTGTACTCAAATTAGATAATTCATTCGACTTTCTAATGACAAAAGCGGTATGTGTGAGGCTTGTGGTGGCCTGGTAAGTAGCAGAGAGCGGCATAGGAAATAGCAGACGACATTCACCATATAGTTAACCCTTTGAGGCCAACATTACCCATTACTATATTCGTATTACAAGGTGTACAGTGTGTTGGGGATGGGTGTATATAGAAGGCCTTAAAGGGTTATCATCCAGGTGTCACAAACATGTTGCCACTTCCCTTTAAGGGCCGCAATGTACAGATTAAGCCACCGCGGTGGTACTGGGGAGCTTCTATGGGAGGTGTGATAACCTTGGGCGGGCTCCAGTGAGTTTTCAAATGCCACTAGACTTGCCTTGTCCATCATTCCAATGATACATAAATATGCAAGGGGTTAAATGAGTATCTAGGGCTATGTGTTTATTGGAAATTATTCAACAAATTTTCAAGCTTAGGCCTTGGAGTAAGGCCATCACGGTCTAGGTTGCGCACCATTGGTTCAGGGACAGGGGAAGGAGTGGAGCGGGCGCTACAGGCATCAACTGGTGTGTTATAATCAGTCCCTATGAGGATTCAAATGCTACTACTAACTAACTCTCTCCTGAAACGCCAGTTGGAGCCTATGGAGGCTCTGCCGCTATGCAGGCTGTACTGTGCCTACGGTTCGCGGTCCCAGGGTTAAGTCAATGGTGCGCGTTTTCTCTCTCTGTGCTTACAGCGGGTTCACTTCCACTCATATAGACCGGATCCATGGAACATGGTGCCGGTCAATAACAAACAGTTAAATTGAAATTGAATTGAAGTCAGCGTTATACACCACCTGCCACTCCCCCCAATATCCTCAAGTCAGCATGATACACCTTGCGATACACCCTGATGTCCTCAAGTCGGCATCTACAGCATGCAACACACCCTGACATCTTTTTTTTCTGTCATATACACCCTGCCACAACCCCTAACATTCCTATGTCATCATTTGCACCATGCCACAGGCCCTACCACCCCCCCTCTGTCGTCATCTAAACCACGCCACACCCCCTGTTATTCTCAAGTCTGCATCTACACCCTGCCACACCCCCTGATGTCCCCAAGTCGGCATCTACACCCTGCCACACTCCCTGGTACACTATGATTTGCATGTTCACCCTGCCACACCCCCTGATACCCTATAGTCGGCATGCACACCCTGCCACACCCCCTGATATCCTCAAGTCAGCATGTACACCCTGCCACACCCCTTGATATCCTCAAGTCGGCATGTACACCCTGCCACACGCCTGATATTCTCAAGTCGGCATCCACACCCTGCCACACCCCCTGCCACTCCTCACTTGTCATCTACAACCTACCACACCCCTTGAAATTCCTCAAGTGTGCATGTACACCCTGCCACACCCCCTGATATCCTCAGGTCTGCATGTACACCCTGCCACAGCCTCTGATATCCTCAAGTCAACATATATGAATTGAAGTCACCATGATACACCCCCACCCATACACCCACCTCTAATATCCTCAAGTCAGCATGATACACCTTACGATACACCCTGATGTCCTCAAGTCGGCATCTACAGCATGCAACACACTCTGATATCTTCTTTTTTGTCATATACACCCTGCCACAACCCCTGAGATTTCTATGATCATTTGCACCATGCCACAGCCCCTGCCCCCCCCCCCTCTGTCGTCATCTAAACCACACCCCAACCCCTGACATTTCTCAGTCGTCATCTACAGCCAGCCACACCCCCTGATGTCCCAAAGACGGTATGTACACCCTGCCACACCCTCTGATGTCCCCAAGTCGGCATGTACACCCTGCCACACTAACCCCCTGATGTCCCCAAGTCGGCATCTACACCCTGCCACACCCCCTGATGTCCCCAAGTCGGCATCTACACCCTGCCACACCCCCTGATGTCCCCAAGTCGGCATCTACACCCTGCCACACCCCCTGATGTCCCCAAGTCGGCATCTACACCCTGCCACACCCCCTGATGTCCCCAAGTCGGCATCTAGGCCTACACCCTGCCACACCCCCTGATATCCTAAAGTTGGCATCTGCACCCTGCCACAGCCCCTGATGTCCCCAAGTCAGCATGTACACCCTGCCACACCCCCTGATGTCCCCAAGTCGGCATCTACACCCTGCCACACCCCCTGATGTCCCCAAGTCGGCATCTACACCCTGCCACACACCCTGATGTCCTAAAGGCGGCATCAACACCCTGCCCCACACCCTGATGTCCTTAAGTCGGCATCTACACCCTGCCACACCTGTCATTTCCTAAAGTTGGCATGTACACCCTGCCACACTCCCTGATATTCTCAAGTTGGCATGTACACCCTGCCACACCCCCTGATGTCCCAAAGTCGGCATCTACACCTTGCCACACCCCCTGATATTCTCAAGTCGGCATGCAGAACCTGTCACACCCCTTGATGCCCTAAAGTCGGCATGCACACCCTGCCACACCCCCTGCCACTCCTCACTTGTCATCTACACCCTACCACACCCCTTGAAATTCCTCAAGTGTGCATGTACACCCTGCCACACCCCCTGATATCATCAAGTCGGCATGTACACCCTGCCACACCCCCTGATATCATCAAGTCGGCATCTACAGCATGCAACACACCCTGACATCTTCTTTTTTGTCATATACACCCTGCCACAACCCCTGACATTCCTATGTCATCATTTGCACCATGCCACAGACCCTACCCCCCCCCTCTGTCGTCATCCAAACCACACCACACCCTGTTATCCTCAAGTCTGCATCTACACCCTGCCACACCCCCTGATGTCCCCAAGTCTGCATCTACACCCTGCCACACTCCCTGATGGCCTCAAGTCGGCATGTATACCCTGCCACACCCCCTGATGTCCTCAAGTCGGCATGTACACCCTGCCACACTCCCTGATGTCCTCAAGTCAGCATGTACACCCTGTCACACCCCCTGATGTCCTAAAGTCGGCATCTACACCCTGCCACACCCCCTGATATTCTTATGTCAGCATCTACACCCTGCGACACCCCCTGAAATGTCTGTCGTCATCTACACCCTGCCACACCTCCTGATGTCCTCAAATCAGCACCTACACCCTGCCACACCACTGATATTCTCAATATTCACTATAATAAATAAACATTCAGTATAACAAACAGTTAAATTGAAATTGAATTGAAGTCAGCGTTATACACCACCTGCCACTCCCCCCAATATCCTCAAGTCAGCATGATACACCTTGCGAAAAACCCTGATGTCCTCAAGTCGGCATCTACAGCATGCCACACACCCTCAAGTCAGCATGTACACCCTGACACAGCCTCTGATATCCTCAAGTCGACAAACTGTGAAAGCACTTATTTTTACGGGTGTAAATTTTCGTCTAAAAATCAGCAATTTCGAGGGTATTTACCCATACTTAAGCATATACAATTTTCGCGCATTTTTCATGAAAATAATTATTATATACCCTGCGAAATAAAGTACTTTCACAGTATACACCCTGCCACACCCACTGATATTCTCAAGTCGGCATGTACACCCTGCCACCACCCCTGATATTCTCAAGTCGGCATATACACCCTGCCACACGCCCTGACAACCTCTGTTGTCATCTGCACCCTGCTACACCTCACTGCTTTTAGACCTGAGCTTGTGGGATTCTCAATAGAAACCTAGGATCCCACAATATATATATGTGCATATATATTAATGTGTGTCAGTTCCGCTGCTGGATAGTGGGATCCTTTGTAATTTTTCTACATTGTTTGTGGGATCCTGACATTGTACCATAATTATCATTCATTGAGTGTTTATGTGTTTGGCAAAATGATACTTAACCAGTTTAATTTCATTTCTTATTGATTAAGTCCATATCTGATGGTACTAGACTGTATATATGATATTTGTGATATCTCCCTCTATTATGAGATCCTGATGTACTACCCTCTCTGAGGCAGCTTGACCTTCATGTGCTCACTCAGGCATGACCACACAGGATGTATATATATATACTCTAGCTGTGGTTTGTGATGGGTAGAGACACCTGGGAGCAGGTTAGGGAACCAATAATAAACTTGAAAACATTGTGGGGTTTTCATAAAAAAATGTTTTTAACCAAAAATCTTTTCATATCATAGAACATAGGATCATTTTAGCCCGGGTGGGTTGTGGGGTTTTGTAAAAGATCCCACAATTTTGGAATGACCCCACTGCGTGGGTCTGAGAACAGCGAAAGATCCCACAAACCGGGTTGCATGTATGTATATATATATATATATATATATATATATATATATATATATATACAAGCAGCCTCACTTAGCAGCACACGTATAGGGTAGAATCACCATCAAAATAACCTTTTAACGTTATATAACGTTTTGCTACAAAAGGTACCATGGAGGTTTTAATTTTGTATAACGTCTTTTCTTTACTGGGGCTGATATTTCTAATTGCTCATGTATAATAAAACCTGTACTGGTGCTTTATTGGGGAAAAATGACACTTAAACTGTATTATTATTCACAAATAAATAAATAAAAATGCGTGAATAAGCACAGACTCAAGTGTCCGTGTTAAGGTGTGTGTCCAACTCAGGGTGAATCTACCCTACGTCATGATCAGCTATGTGTATGTATAGATACCTGTTACTTTCATAATAACTTTCTATTAGATGGTTAGACCTAAAAATGTAAAGAATATGTAAATCTTGCAATTGTCAACTTGGCCTCTAATCCCTCAGCGAGGGTTAGCATGTACCAATTTGTTTGTGGTAGAATCACTTTTGACGGTGTTAGTCATTCTGGATTTTGTTCATAACTAACCCACACAGGATTCACAGTTTTTAATTCTTCTAGTCTCGAAATAATCGATATAATCGGAAAATCGAGACTAAAATAGTGATAATCGAAATCGAAATAAATTGGATATCGATGACATCCCTAGACTGCCAACGTCACAGGGCTGATGCACTTTCGGGGAGTTGGTATGATCTTGAGCAAGGGCAAGCAGATTGAAGCATTATGAATCCCTTTAAGAGTTAATTATTGATAACTTAAACGAGATCAACAATATACACAACTAATATACTAGGCAGCTAAAAGAGGACTGTGCATCTCTAATACAATATCTATAATTCACCTGCGGTCATGACCCAAGAATGGCACTTGCCAGCGCTGTATTAATGCATTTATGCATCATGACAACGATAGGATATTATTTTCAAACCACTGCAAAGCATTTATCTATAGGTGAACTAGTTAACAGGTGCACCTACCCAGTCCTACTGTAGTGTTGTCTGCTGATTGTGTGGTCTGGCTGAAAACACCTAGCATTGTAGACGCAGGTGGTGCCAATGTTGTTGCTGCTTGTGCTATTGTTGTTGCTTCTGGTGCTAATGTTGTTGCTGATTCTACTGTTGTTGCTGCTTGTGCTATTGTTGTTGCTTCTGGTGCTAATGTTGTTGCTGATTCTACTGTTGTTGCTGCTTGTGCTATTGTTGTTGCTTCTGGTGCTTCTGTTGTCGCTACTTGTGCTCCCATTGTTGCAGCCATCATTGCTGTTGCAGCTTCGGCTGTTGTTGCTGTCAATGCTGCTGTTGAGGCTGGTGATGCTTGGGTTGTTGCTGGTGGTACTGTTGTTACTGCTTGCTCTCCTGTTGTTGCAAGAGGTGCTGCTGTTGTTGCTTGTTCTAAAGTTGTTATTAGTGGTGGTAATGTTGTTGCTTCTGGTGCTGCTGTTGTTGCAGCGCCTTCTGTTGTTGTCGCAGGGGGTGCAGTTGTTGCTAGTTTCACTGTTGTTGCATCTAGTTCTATTTTTGTTGTAGCATCCTCAGTGGTTGCAGCAGGTGCTGATGTTGTTGCCGGGTTTACTGTTGTTGCTGTTGATGGTGTTTCTGTTGTTGCAGCTTCCACTGCTTTTGCTACTGTTGTTTCTGCTGGTGTCACAATTGTTGCTGCTAGTATAGTTGTTGTTTCTGCTGGTGCTACTGTTGTTTCAGGTAGGGTCACTGTTTTTGCTGCTACTACTGTTGTTTCTGCTGGTGCTACTGTTGTTGCAACTTGAGCTACTGTTGTTGCTGCTTGTGCTACTGTTGTTCCTGCTTGTGCTACTGTTGTTGCTGGTGGTACTGCTGTACTTTCTGCTGGTGCTACTGTTGTTTCAAATGGTGCCACTGCTGTTGGAACTTGATCTACTGTTGTTGCTGCTGGTGACACTTTTGTTTCTGCTGGTGCTAGTGTTGTTGCTGCTGGTGCTACTGTTGTTTCTGCGGGTGTCACTGTTGTTACTGCTGGTATCATTGTTGTTTCTGCTTGTGCTACTGTTGTTTCAGTTACATCTTGAGCTACTGTTGTTGCTGCTGGTGCTACTGTTGTTTCTGCAGGTGCTACTGTTGTTTCTGCAGGTGCAACTGTTGTTTCTACAGGTGTGAGCGTTGTGGCAACATGAGCTACTGTTGTTGATAATGTTGCTGCTGTTGTTGCTGCAGGTACAACTGTAGTTTCTGCTGGTGCTACAGTTGTTTCTGCTGGTGTCACTGTTGTTGCTGCTGGTATTATTGTTATTTCTGCTTGTGCTACAGTTGTTTCAGAAGGTGTACCTGTTGTTTCTGCTTGTGCTACTGTTGTTTCTGCTGGTGCTACTGTTGTTTCTGCCATTGCCACTGTAGTTTCTCCTGGTGCTACTGATGTTACTACTGGTGCTACTGTTGTTGCTGCAGGTGCTACTGTTGTTACTACTGGTGCTACTGTTGTTGCTGCAGGTGCTACAGTTGTTTCTGCTGGTGTCACTGTTGTTGCTGCTGATATTATTGTTGTTTCTGCTTGTGCTACTGTTGTTGCATCTTGAGCTACTGTTGTTTCTGCAAGTGTGACTGTTATTGCAACTTGGGCTACTGTTGTTGCTTCTGGTGCTTGTGTTGTTGCTGCCGGTACCACTGTAGTTTCTGCAGGTGTGACTGTTGTTGAAATCTGAGCTACTGTTGTTGCAACTGGTGCTACTGTTGTCTCTGCTGGTGCTACTGTTGTTTCAATCAATGCCACTGTTGTTGCGACTTGAGCTACTGTTGTTGCTGCTGGTGCTACTGTTGTTTCTGCAGGTCCTACTGTTGTTGCTTCTCGTGCTACTGTTGTTTCTGCCAGTGCCAGTGTTGTTGCTACTGGTACTACTGTTGTTTCTGCTGGTGCTTCTGTTGTTTCAGGTGGTGTCACTGTTGTTGCTGCTACTACTGTTGTTTCTGCTTGTGTCACTGTTGTTTCTGCAGGTGTAACTGTTGTTGCAACTTGAGGTACTGTTGTTTCAGATGGTGCCACTGTTGTTGCAACTTGAGCTACTGTTGTTTCTGCTGGTGCTACTGTTGTTTCTGCTGGTCCTACTGTTGATTCTGTAGGTGTGACTGTTGTTGGAACATGAGCTGCAGTTGTTCCTGCTGCTGCTACTGTTGTTACTGCTGATGCTACTGTTGTTGCTGCTGGTGCTACTGTTGTTACTGCTGGTGCTACTGTTGTTTCTGCAGGTGTGACTGTTGTTGGAACCTGAGCTACTGTTGTTGCTTCTTGTGCTACTGTTGTTTCTGCCGGTGCCACTGTTGTTTCTGCTGGTGCTTCTGTTGTTTCTGCTGGTGCTACTGTTGTTTCTGCTGGTCCTACTGTTGATTGTGCCTGTGCAACTGTTGTTGGAACATAAGCTGCAGTTGTTCCTGCTGGTAGTACTGTTGTTACTGCTGATGCTACTGTTGTTGCTTCTGGTGCTACTGTTGTTGCAGTTTGAGCTATTATTGTTGTTTTTGCTGGTGCCACTGTTGTTGCAACTGGTGCTACTGTTCTTACTGCTGGTGCTACTGTTGTTGCTGCTGGTGCTACAGTTGTTTCTGCAGGTGTGACTGTTGTTTGGAATTGACCTACTGTTGTTGCTTCTGGTGCTAATGTTGTTGCTGCTGGTACTGCTGTAGTTTCTGCAGGTCTGACTGTTGTTGGAACTTGAGCTACTGTTGTTGCAACTGGTGCTACTGTTGTTGCTGCCGGTGCTACTGTTGTTTCAGTAAATGCCACTGTTGTTGCAACTTGAGCTACTGTTGTTGCTACTTGTGCTACTGTTGTATCTGCAGGTCCCAATGTTGTTGCTTCTTGTACTACTGTTGTTTCTGCCGGTGCCAATGTTGTTGCTACTACTACTGTTGTTTCTGCTTGTGTCACTGTTGTTTCTGCAGGTGTGACTCTTGTTGCAACTTGAGCTACTGTTATTTCAGATGGTGCCACTGTTGTTGCAACTTGAGCTACTGTTGTTTCTGCTGGTGCTACTGTTGTTTCTGCTGGTCCTACTGTTGATTCTGTAGGTGTGACTGTTGTTGGAACATGAGCTGCAGTTGTTCCTGCTGGTGCTACTGTTGTTACTGATGGTGCTACTGTTGTTTCAATTAATGCCACTGTTGTTGCAACTTGAGCTACTGTTGTTGCTGCTGGTGCTACTGTTATTTCTTCAGGTCCTACTGTTGTTGCTTCTCGTGCTACTGTTGTTTCTGCCAGTGCCAGTGTTGTTGCTACTGGTACTACTGTTGTTTCTGCTGGTGCTACTGTTGTTTCAGGTGGTGTCACTGTTGTTGCTGCTACTACTGTTGATTCTGTAGGTGTGACTGTTGTTGGAACATGAGCTGCAGTTGTTCCTGCTGCTGCTACTGTTGTTACTGCTGATGCTACTGTTGTTACTGCTGGTGCTACTGTTGTTACTGCTGGTGCTACTGTTGTTTCTGCAGGTGTGACTGTTGTGGGAACCTGAGCTACTGCTGTTGCTTCTTGTGCTACTGTTGTTTCTGCCGGTGCCACTGTTGTTTCTGCTGGTGCTTCTGTTGTTTCTGCTGGTGCTTCTGTTGTTTCTGCTGGTCCTACTGTTGATTGTGCCTGTGCAACTGTTGTTGGAACATAAGCTGCAGTTGTTCCTGCTGGTAGTACTGTTGTTACTGCTGATGCTACTGTTGTTGCTTCTGGTGCTACTGTTGTTGCAGTTTGAGCTATTATTGTTGTTTCTGCTGGTGCTACTGTTGTTGCAACTGGTCCTACTGTTGTTACTACTGGTGCTACTGTTGTTGCTGCTGGTGCTACAGTTGTTTCTGCAGGTGTGACTGTTGTTGGGAATTGACCTACTGTTGTTGCAACTGGTGCTAATGTTGTTGCTGCTGGTACTGCTGTAGTTTCTGCAGGTGTGACTGTTGTTGGAACTTGAGCTGCTTTTGTTGCAACTGGTGCTACTGTTGTTGCTGCTGGTGCTACTGTTGTTTCAGTAAATGCCACTGTTGTTGCAACTTGAGCTACTGTTGTTGCTGCTTGTGCTACTGTTGTATCTGCAGGTCCCAATGTTGTTGCTTCTTGTACTACTGTTGTTTCTGCTGGTGCCAATGTTGTTGCTACTACTACTGTTGTTTCTGCTTGTGTCACTGTTGTTTCTGCAGGTGTGACTGTTGTTGCAACTTGAGCTACTGTTGTTTCAGATGGTGCCACTGTTGTTGCAACTTGAGCTACTGTTGTTTCTGCTGGTCCTACTGTTGTTTCTGCTGGTCCTACTGTTGATTCTGTAGGTGTGACTGTTGTTGGAACATGAGCTGCAGTTGTTCCTGCTGGTGCTACTGTTGTTACTGGTGGTGCTACTGTTGTTTCTGCAGGTGTGACTGTTGTTGAAACTTGAGGTACTGTTGTTGCAACGTTGGCTACTGTTGTTGCTGCTGGTACTAGTGTAGTTTCTGCAGCTGTGACTGTTGTTGGAACCTGAGCTACTGTTGTTGCTTCTTGTGCTACTGTTGATTGTGCCAGTGCCACTGTTGTTACAACTTGAGCTACTGTTGTTTCTGCTGGTGCAACTGTTGTAACTGCTGGTCCTACTGTTGACTCTGCCGATGCAACAGTGGTTGGAACATGAGCTGCAGATGTTGCTGCTGGTGCTACTGTTGTTGCTGCTGGTGATACTGTTGTTACTGTTGGTGCTACTGTTGTTACTGCTTGTGCTACAGCTGTAGGTGTGACTCTTGTTGGAAATTGACCTACTGTTGGTGCAACTGGTGCTAATGTTGTTACTGCTGGTCCTACTGTTGATTCTGCTGATGCAACTGTGGTTGGAACATGAGCTGCAGTTGTTGCTGCTGGTGCTACTGTTGTTGCTGCTGGTGCTACTGTTGTTTCTGTAGGTGTGACTGTTGTTGGAACCTGAGCTACTGTTGCTGCAAAGTGTGCTACTGTTGTTGCTACTGGTGCTACTGTTGTTTCTGCAGGTCCTACTGTTGTTTCTTCTTGTCCTACTGTTGTTTCTGCAAGTGCCAATGTTGTTGCTACTGGTACTACTGTTGTTTCTGCTGGTGCTACTGTTGTTGCAATGTGTGCTACTGTTGTTGCTGCTGGTACTACTGTTGTTTCAGTTAATGTCACCGTTGTTGCAAGTTGAGCTACTGTTGTTGCTGCTGGTGCTACTGTTGTTTCTGCAGGTCCTACTGTTGTTACTTCTTGTGCTACTGTTGTTTCTGCTGGTGCTACTGTTGTGTCTGCTGGTCCTACTGTTGATTCCACCGGTGCAACTGTTGTTAAAACATAAGCTGTAGTTATTTCTGCTGGTGCTACTGTTGTTACTGCTGATGCTACTGTTGTTGCTGCTGGTGCTACTGTTGTTACTGTTGGTACTACTGTTGTTACTGCTGGTGCTACTGTTGTTTCTGCAGGTATGACTGTTGTTTGAATTTTAGCCACTGTTGTTGCAACTGGTGCTTCTGTTGTTGCTGCTGGTGCTACTGTTGTTTCAGTTAATGCCACTGTTGTTGCAACTTGAGCTACTGTTGTTGCTACTGGTGCTACTGTTGTTTCTGCAGGTGTGACTGTTGTCGGAACTTGACCTACTGTTGTTGCAACTGGTGCTAATGTTGTTACTGCTAGTGCTACAGTTGTTTCTGCAGGTGCGACTGTTGTTGGAAATTGACCTACTGTTGTTGCAACTGGTGCTAATGTTGTTGCTGCTCGTACTGCTGTACTTTCTGCAGGTGTCACTGTTGTTGGAACTTGAGCTACTGTTAGTGCAACTGGTGCTACTGTTGTTGCTGCAGGTGCTACTGTTGTTTCAGTAAATGCTACCGTTGTTGCAACTTGAGCTACTGTTGTTGCTGCTTGTGCTACTGTTGTATCTGCAGGTCCTAATGTTGCTGCTTCTTGTACTACTGTTGTTTCTGCAGGTGCCAATGTTGTTGATGCTGGTACTACTGTTGTTTCTGCTGGTTCTGATGTTGTTTCAGGTGGTGTCACTGTTGTTGCTGCTACTACTGTTGTTTCTGCTTGTGTCACTGTTGTTTCTGCAGGTGTGACTGTTGTTGCAACTTGAGCTACTGTTGTTTCAGGTGGTGCCACTGTTGTTGTAACTTGAGCTACTGTTGTTTCTGCTGGTGCTACTGTTGTTTCTGCTGGTCCTACTGTTGATTCTGCCGGTGCAACTGTTGTTGGAACATGAGCTGCAGTTGTTCCTGATGGTGCTACTGTTGTTGCTGCTGGTGCTACTGTTATTTCTGCTGGTGCTACTGTTGTTTCTGTAGGTGTGACTGTTGTTGCAACCTGAGCTACTGTTGTTGCAATGTTTGCTCCTGTTGTTGCTGCTGGTGCTACTGTTGTTTCAGTTAATGCCAGCGTTGTTGCAACTTCAGCTACTGTTGTTGCTGCTGGTGCTACTGTTGTTTCTGCAGGTCCTACTGTTGTTGCTTCTTGTACTACTGTTGTTTCTGCAGGTGCTACTGTTGTGTCTGCTGGTCCTACTGTTGATTCCACCGGTGCAACTGTTGTTAAAACATAAGCTGTAGTTGTTCCTGCTGGTGATTCTGTTGTTACTGCTGATGCTACTGCTGTTACTGCTGGTGCTACTGTTGTTACTGCTGGTGCTACTGTTGTTTCTGCAGGTATGACTGTTGTTTGAACTTTAGCCACTGTTGTTGCAACTGGTGCTACTGTTGTTGCTGCTGGTGCTTCTGTTGTTTCAGTTAATGCCACTGTTGTTGCAACTTGAGCTACTGTTGTTGCTGCTGGTGCTACAGTTGTTTCTGCAGGTGTGACTGTTGTTGGAACTTGACCTACTGTTGTTGCAACTGGTGCTAATGTTGTTACTGCTGGTGCTACAGTTGTTTCTGCAGTTGTGACTGTTGTTGGAAATTGACCTACTGTTGTTGCAACTGGTGCTAATGTTGTTGATGCTGGTACTGCTGTACTTTCTGCAGGTGTAACTGTTGTTGGAACTTGAGCTACTGTTGTTGCACCTGGTGCTACTGTTGTTGCTGCTGGTGCTACTGTTGTTTCAGTTAATGCCACCGTTGTTGCAACTTGAGCTACTGTTGTTGCTGCTTGTGCTACTGTTATATCTGCAGGTCCTAATGTTGCTGCTTCTTGTTCTACTGTTGTTTCTGCCGGTGCCAATGTTCTTGCTGCTGGTACTACTGTTGTTTCTGCTGGTGCTACTGTTGTTTCAGGTGGTGTCACTGTTGTTGCTGCTACTACTGTTGTTTCTGCTTGTGTCACTGTTGTTTCTGCAGGTGTGACTCTTGTTGCAACTTGAGCTACTGTTGTTTCAGATGGTGCCACTGTTGTTGCAACTTGAGCTTCTGTTGTTTCTGCTGGTGCTACTGTTGTTTCTGCTGGTCCTACTGTTGATTCTGCCGGTGCAACTGTTGTTGGAACATGAGCTGCAGGAGTTCCTGCTGGTGCTACTGTTGTTACTGCTGATGCTACTGTTGTTGCTGCTGGTGCTACTGTTGTTTCTGCAGGTGTGACTGTTGTTGAAACTCGAGCTACTGTTGTTGCAACTTGTGGTACTGTTGTTGCTGCTGGTACTAGTGTAGTTTCTGCAGCTGTGAGTGTTGTTGGAACCTGAGCTACTGTTGTTGCTTCTTGTGCTACTGTTGTTTCTGCCGGTGCCACTGTTGTTACAACTTGAGCTACTGTTGTTTCAGATGGTACTTCTGTTGTGTCTGCGGGTCCTACTGTTGATTCTGCCGGTGCAACTGTTGTTGGAACATAAGCTGCAGTTGTTCCTGCTGGTACTACTGTTGTTACTGCTGATGCTACTGTTGTTGCTGCTGGTGCTACTGTTGTTGCAGTTTGAGCTATTATTGTTTTTTCTGCTGGTGCTACTGTTGTTACTGCTGGTGCTACTGTTGTTGCTGCTGGTGCTACAGTTGTTTCTGCAGGTGTGACTGTTGTTGGAACTTGAGCTACTGTTGTTGCACCTGGTGCTACTGTTGCTGGTGCCGGTACTACTGTAGTTTCTACAGGTGTGACTGTCGTTGGAACTTTAGCTACTGTTGTTGCAACGTGTGCTACTGTTGTTGCTTCTTGTACTTCTGTTGTTTCTGCTGGTGCCAATGTTGTTGCTACTGGTGCTACTGTTGATTCTGCTGGTGCTACTGTTGTTTCAGGTGGTGTCACTGTTGTTGCTGCTACTACTGTTGTTTCTGCTTGTGTCACTGTTGTTTCTGCAGGTGTCACTGTTGTTGCAACTTGAGCTACTGTTGTTTCAGAAGGTGCCACTGTTGTTGCAACTTGAGCTACTCTTGTTTCTGCTGGTGCTACTGTTGTTTCTGCTGGTCCTACTGTTGTTTCTGCTGGTGCAGCTGTTGTTTGAACATGCTCTGCAGTTGTTCCTGCTGGTGCTACTGTTGTTACTGCTGATGCTACTGTTGTTGCTTCTGGTACTACTGTTGTTTCTGCAGGTGCGACTGTTGTTGGAACTTGAGCTACTGTTGTTGCAACTGGTGCTACTGTTGTTGCCGCAGGTTCTACTGGTGTGACTGTTGTTGAAACTTGAGCTACTGTTGTTGCAACTTGTGCTACTGTTTTTGCTGCCGGTGCACCTGTTGTTGGAACATGAGCTGCAGTTGTTCCTGCTGCTGCTACTGTTGTTACTGCTGATGCTACTGTTGTTACTGCTAGTGCTACTGTAGTTTTTGCTGGTGCTACTGTTGTTTCTGCTGGTGTCACTGTTGTTGCTGCTGGTATTTTTGTTGTTTCTGCTGGTGCTACTGTTGTTTCTGCTGGTGCTACTGTTGTTTCAGATGTTTCCATTGTTGTTGCAACTTGAGGTACTGTTGTTGCCGATCGTGCTACTGTTGTTTCTGCTAGTGCTACTGTTGTTTCTGCATGTGCAACTGTTGTTCCAACTTGAGGTACTGTTGTTGCTGCTGGTGCTATTGTTGTTGCTGCTGGTACTACTGCAGTTTTTGCGGGTGCTACTGTTGTTTCAGGTGGTGCCACTGATGTTGCAACTTGAGCTATTGTTGTTGCTGCTGGTGCAACTTTTGTTACTGCTGGTGCTACTGTTGTTTCTGCTTGTGTCACTGTTGTTGCTACTGATATTATTGTTCTTTCTGCTGTTGCTACTGTTGTTTCATAAGGTGTCACTTTTGTGTCTGCTGGTGCTACTGTTGTTTCAGAAAGTATCACTGTTGTTGCTGCAGGTGGTACTATTGTTTCTGCCGGTGCCAGTGTTGTTCCTAGTGGTACTACTGTTGTTTCTGCTGGTGCCATTGTTGTTTCTACTGGTGTCACTGTTGTTGCTGCTGGCATTATTGTTGTTTCTGCTGGTGCAACTGTTGTTTCCAAAGATGTCACTGTTGTTGCTGCTGGTACTACTGTTGTTTCTGCAGGTGCTACTGTTGTTTCAGCTTGTTGCGCTGTTGTAGCTGCTTGTGTTGATGTTATTTTTGCTTGGACTGTTGATGCTGCCAGTATGGCTGTAGTTGACACTTTAACTGGTAGAGTTGCTGCTGCTACTGTTGTAGTTGCTACTTCAGCTGTTGTTGCAGGTACTTCTGTAGTTATTGCATATTTCCCTGTCTTTTTCACTGGTACTAAGGTTGTGGTAACTAATGTAGATGTTGTTGCTGCTACTGCTAGGGGGGTTGTTACTACTGGTGATGCTGATGTAGCTGTTTCTATTGGCAAACAGAAGAACACATCTTTTCAGCAAGGGATTACAATATCTATTGCAATGTTTTATCATTTGTGCTATAGTGGGTGACTGAAAGTGTATTGAATCCTACGTGGCATGCACATTGTATCACTGCAAAGCATACATGTAGGAAAATATAATGCAAACTTACCTATTTCTACTGTAACACTGTCTGCTAGTTGTGTTGTCTGGCTGTCACCTGGTGTTGTCTGCTGATGTGTAGTTTGGTGTTCATAACCATGTGTTGTCAGGTCTACAATCTGAGTGGTATATTCATGACCTTGGGTTGTGTAGTCATGACCTTGGGTTGAGTGATCATGACCATGCGTTGTTGCTTCTGGTCCTTCTGTAGTTGCTTGTGCTGCTGTTGTTGCAGCCTGCACTGTTGCTGCTGGTGCTGTTGCTGCTGCTGGTGCGACCGTTGTCGCCACTGGTCCCTCTGTTCTAACTTGTCTCACTGTTGTTGCAGCCTGTACTATTGTTGCTGATGGTGTCACTGTTGTTGCTGGTGCTACTGTAGTCACCACTGGTCCTACCACTGTTGCTTGTGCTTTTGTCGTTGCAACCTGTGCTGTTGTTGCTGATTGTGCTGCTGTTGTTACTGGTATTGTTGTTGCTGATTCAACAGTTGTTCCTTCTTGTTGTGGTGTTGCTGCTGTTGTTGCAACAGCTACTGTTGTGGCTGCTGGTGCTACTGTTGTTGCTGTATGTGCAACTTTTGTTGCTGGTGCTACTGTTGTAGGTAATGCAACTGTTGTGGCAGATTTAGCTGTTGTTGCTACTGCTCCTAATGTTTCTTGTGCTGCTGTTGTTGCAACCTGTACTGTTGTTGCTGCTGGTGCCATGGTTGTTGCTGAGGCTACTGTTGTTGCTGCTGCTACTGTTGCTGCTGGTGAAGCTGTTGTAACTGGTGGTACTGTTGTAACTTGTGCTACTGTTGTAACTGGTGCATCTGTTGTAACTGGTGCTCCTGTTGTAACTGGTGCTCCTGTTGTAACTGGTGAAGCTACTGGTGTTGATACAGATTTGACTGTTGTTGCTGGTGCTACTGTTGTTGGTGATGCAACTGTTGTGGCAGATTTAACTGTTGTCGCTACTGCTCCTAATGTTGTTTCTTGTGCTGCTCTTGTTGCAACCTGTGCTGTTGTTGCTGCTGGTGCTACTGTAATTGCTGAGGCTACTGTTGTTGCTGCTGCTACTGCTGTTGCTGGTGAAGCTGTTGTAACTGGTGCTACTGTTGTAACTGATGCTACTGTTGTTGCTGGTGACACTGTTGTAACTGGTGCATCTGTTGTAAATGGTGCATCTGTAGTGGCTGCTGGTGCTACTGGTGTTGATACAGATGTGACTGTTGTTGCTGGTGCTATGGTTGTTGCTGAGGCTACTGTTGTTGCTGGTGCTACTGCTGTTGCTGAGGCTACTGTTGTTGCTGCTGCTACTGTTGTTGCCTGTGAAGCTGTTGTAACTGGTGCTGCTGTTGTAACTGGTGCTGCTGTTGTAACTGGTGCTGCTGTTGTAACTGGTGCTGCTGTTGTAAATGGTGCTGCTGTTGTAACTGGTGCTGCTGTTGTAGCTGCTGAAGCTGTTGTAACTGGTGCTGCTGTTGTAACTGGTGCTACTGTTGTAACTGCTGCTACTGTTGTTGCTGGTGAAGCTGTTGTAACTGGTGCTACTCTTGTAACTGATGCTACTGTTGTAACTGGTGCTACTGTTGTAGCTGGTGCTGCTGTTGTAACTGGTGCTGCTGTTGTAACTGGTTTTGCTGTTGTAACTGGTGCTTCTGTTGTAACTGGTGATACTGTTGTAACTGGTGCTGCTGTTGTAACTGGTGCTACTGTTGTAACTGCTGCTACTGTTGTTGCTGGTGAAGCTGTTGTAACTGGTGCTGCTGTTGTAACTGATGCTACTGTTGTAACTGGTGCTACTGTTGTAGCTGGTGCTGCTGTTGTAACTGGTGCTGCTGTTGTAACTGGTTTTGCTGTTGTAACTGGTGCTTCTGTTGTAACTGGTGATACTGTTGTAACTGGTGCTGCTGTTGTAACTGGTGCTGCTGTTGTAACTGGTGCTGCTGTTGTAACTGGTGCTGCTGTTGTAACTGGTGCTGCTGTTGTAACTGGTGCTGCCGTTGTAACTGGTGCTGCCGTTGTAACTGGTGCTGCTGTTGTAACTGGGGCTGCTGTTGTAACTGGTGCTGCTGTTGTAACTGGTGCTACTGTTGTAACTGGTGCTACTGTTGTAGCTGCTGAAGCTGTTGTAACTGGTGCTACTGTTGTTGCTGAGGCTACTGTTGTAACTGGTGCTGCTGTTGTAGCTGCTGAAGCTGTTGTAACTGGTGCTACTCTTGTAACTGATGCTACTGTTGTAACTGGTGCTACTGTTGTAGCTGGTGCTGCTGTTGTAACTGGTGCTGCTGTTGTAACTGGTTTTGCTGTTGTAACTGGTGCTTCTGTTGTAACTGGTGATACTGTTGTAACTGGTGCTGCTGTTGTAACTGGTGCTACTGTTGTAACTGCTGCTACTGTTGTTGCTGGTGAAGCTGTTGTAACTGGTGCTACTCTTGTAACTGATGCTACTGTTGTAACTGGTGCTACTGTTGTAGCTGGTGCTGCTGTTGTAACTGGTGCTGCTGTTGTAACTGGTTTTGCTGTTGTAACTGGTGCTTCTGTTGTAACTGGTGATACTGTTGTAACTGGTGCTGCTGTTGTAACTGGTGCTGCTGTTGTAACTGGTGCTGCTGTTGTAACTGGTGCTGCTGTTGTAACTGGTGCTGCTGTTGTAACTGGTGCTGCTGTTGTAACTGGTGCTGCCGTTGTAACTGGTGCTGCTGTTGTAACTGGTGCTACTGTTGTAACTGGTGCTGCTGTTGTAACTGGTGCTACTGTTGTAACTGGTGCTACTGTTGTAGCTGCTGAAGCTGTTGTAACTGGTGCTACTGTTGTTGCTGAGGCTACTGTTGTAACTGGTGCTGCTGTTGTAGCTGCTGAAGCTGTTGTAACTGGTGCTACTGTTGTTGCTGAGGCTACTGTTGTAACTGGTGCTACTGTTGTAACTGGTGCTGCTGTTGTAACTGGTGCTGCTGTTGTAGCTGGTGCTACTGTTGTAACTGGTGCTACTGTTGTAACTGGTGCTGCTGTTGTAACTGGTGCTGCTGTTGTAGCTGGTGCTACTGTTGTAACTGGTGCTACTGTTGTAACTGGTGCTACTGTAGTAACTGGTGCTACTGTTGTAGCTGCTGAAGCTGCTGTAACTGGTGCTACTGTTGTTGCTGAGGCTACTGTTGTTGCTGAGGCTGCTGTTGTTGCTGAGGCTACAGTTGTCGCTGGCACTGCTGTTGTAAATGGTGCCACTGTTGTTGCTGCTGGTACTACTGTTGTTTCTGCTGGAGCTACTCTTGTTTCTGCTAAAGCTACTGTTGTCTCTGCTGGTGCTACTGTTTTTGCTGAGGCTACTATTGTTGCTGAGGCTGCTGTTGTTGCTGAGGCTACTGTTGTTGCTGAGGCTGCTGTTGTTGCTGAGGCTACTGTTGTTGCTGAGGCTGCTGTTGTTGCTGAGGCTACTGTTGTTGCTGAGGCTGCTGTTGTTGCTGAGGCTGCTGTTGTTGCTGAGGCTACTATTGTTGCTGAGGCTGCTGTAGTTGCTGAGGCTGCTGTTGTTGTTGAAGCTACTGTTGTTGCTGGTGCTCCTGTTGTTGCAACATGAACTGGTGTTGGCACTGGTGCTTCTGTTGTTGCTGCTGCTACTGTTGTTGCTGCTGCTACTGTTGTTGCTGAAGCTACTGTTGTAGCTACTGGTGCAACTGTTGTTGCTGCTGCTACTGTTGTTGCTGCTGCTACTGTTGTTTCTGCTGGTGTCACTGTTGTTTCTGCTGGTGACACTGTTGTTTCCGCTGGTGCTGCTCTTGAAGCTGCTGGTGCTACTGTTGTTGCTGAGGCTACTGTTGTTGCTGAGGCTAATGTTGTTGCTGGTGCTACTGTTGTTGCCGGTGCTACTGTTGTTGTGGGTGCTGCTGTTGTTGCAACATGTACTGGTGTTGTCACTGGTGCTGCTGTTGTTGCGGAGGCTACTGTTGTTGCTGCTGCTACTGTTGTTGCTGCTGCTACTGTTGTAGCTACTGGTGCTACTGTTGTTGCTGCTGCTACTGTTGTTGCTGCTGTTACTGTTGTTTCTGCTGGTGCCACTGTTGTTTCTGCTGGTGACACTGTTGTTTCTGCTGGTGCTGCTGTTGAAGCTGCTGATGCTTCTGTTGTTGCTAATGGTACTGTTGTTGCTGGTGCTCCTGTTGTTGCAACATGTACTGGTGTTGTAGCTGGTGCTGCTGTTGTTGCTGGTTCTACTGTTGTTGCCGGTGCCACTGTTGTTTCTGAGGCTCCAGTTGTAACTGGTGCTCCTGTTGTAACTGGTGAAGCTGTTGTTGCTGAGGCTACAGTTGTTGCTGACACTGCTGTTGTAAATGGTGCCACTGTTGTTGCTGCTGGTACTACTGTTGTTTCTGCTGGAGCTACTGTTCTTTCAGCTAGAGCAACTGTTGTCTCTGCTGGTGCTACTGTTGTTGCTGAGGCTACTGTTGTTACTGAGGCTACTGTTGTTGCTGAAACTACTGTTGTAAATGGTGCCACTGTTGTAGCTGCTGGTGCTACTGTTGTTGCTGATGCTACTGTTGTAGTTGATGCTACTGTTGTTGCTGGTGCTGCTGTTGTTTCAACATGTACTGGTGTTGTTGCTGATGCTACTGTTGTTGCTGATGCTACTGTCACTGCTGGTGCTGCTGTTGTTGCAACATGTACTGGTGTTGTCGCTGGTGCGGCTGTTGTTGCGGAGGCTACTGTTGTTCCTGGTGCTACTGTTGTTCCTGGTTCTACTGTTGTTACCAGTGCTACTGGTGTTGCTGATGCTACAGTTATTGCTGATGCTACTGTTGTAGCTGCTGGTGCTACCGTTGTTGCTAATGCTACTGTTGTTGCTACTGCCACTGTTGTTTCTGCTGGTGCTACTGTTGTTTCTGCTGGTGCCACGGTTGTTTCTGAGGGGGCTGCTGTTGAAGCGGCTGGTGCTTCTGTTGTTGCTAATGGTACTGTTGTTGCTGGTGCTCCTGTTGTTGCAACATGTACTGGTGTTGTAGCTGGTGCTGCTGTTGTTGCTGGTTCTACTGTTGTTGCCGGTGCCACTGTCGTTGCTGATGCTGCTGTTGTTGCTGGTCCTACTGTTCTGACAGATTCAACCGCTGTTGCTTCTTGTGGTGTTGTTGCCACTGGACCTACTGTTGTTTCTTGTGATGATGCTGCTGTTGTTGCTGCTGGACCATGATTTTGGGTTGTTTGGTCTGAACCTTGAGTTGTGTGATCATGATCATTGGTTGTTAATTCTAGACCCTGGGTAGTTTTTTCCTGATGTACAGTTGTTGCTACTGGTGCTTGGGTTGTGTGTTCATGACCATGGGTTGTGTGTTCATGACCATGGGTTGTGTGTTCATGCCTATGGGTTGCCAAGGTTGGGCCTTGGGTTGTTTGTCCCTGATATACTATTGTTGCTGCTGGTGCTGATTTTGTAGCTGCTGGTGCCGCTGTTGTTGCTGTTGGAACTCTGGTTTTAGACTCATCTGTTGTTGCAGACTCTACTGTAGATGGTGCTTGTGCTACTGTTGTTGCTGGTGCTTGGGTTGTGTGTTCATGGCCATGTGTTTTTGGATTATGACCTTGGATTGTGTGGTCATGACCTTGGGTTGTGTGTTCATGGCCATGTGTTGTTGGATTATGACCTTGGGTTGTGTGGTCATGACCCTGGGTTGTGTGTTCATGGCCATGTGTTGTTGGATTATGACCTTGGGTTGTGTGGTCATGACCATGGGTTGTGTGTTCATGGCCATGTGTTGTTGGATTATGACCTTGGGTTGTGTGGTCATGACCCTGTGTTGTGTGTTTATGGCCATGTGTCGTTGGATTATGACCTTGGGTTATATGGTCATGACCTTGGGTTGTGTGTTCATGGCCATGTGTTGTCAAGTTTAGGCCTTGTGTTGTTTGTTCCTGATATACTATTGTTGCTGCTGGTGTTGATGTTGCTGCTGGTGCCGCTATTGTTGCTGTTGGAACTCTGGTTTCAGCCTCATCTGTTGTTGCAGACTCAACTGTAGATGGTGCTTGTGCTACTGTTGTTGCTGGTGCTTGGGTTGTGTGTTCATGGCCATGTGTTGTTGGATTATGACCTTGGGTTGTGTGGTCATGACCCTGTGTTGTGTGTTCATGGCCATGTGTTGTTGGATTATGACCTTGGGTTGTGTGGTTATGACCTTGGGTTGTGTGATCATGACCATGTGTTGTGTGTTCATGACCATGTGTTGTCAAGTTTAGGCCTTGTGTTCTTTGTTCCTGATGTACTGTTGTTGCTGCTGGTGCTGCTGTTGTGGCTGTTGTTGCTGCTGTTGCTGCTGCTGGTACTGTGGTCTCAGCTCCATCTGTTGTTGCTGCTGCTGTTGCTGCAGACTCTACTGTAGATGCTACTGGTTCTACTGTTGTTGCTTGTGCTATAGTTGTTGCTAATAATGCACCTGTTGTTGCACCTTGTACTTTTGTTGCTCCTGGTGCTGCTGTTGTTGTTGCAACTGGGACTATTGTTGTTGTAGCTTCTACGGTTGTTGCTGCTGCTGTGGTTACAGCTATAGCTGCTGTTGTTGTATCAGCATATGTTGTTGGCGCAACTGTTGTTGGGCTGTGAACCTGATCGCATGGAACATAGTGAGTGTATCCAATGTGAAGGGTAATCCACAAATACATCGCTAGACAACACATCCTTTCACTTTGATTTGGACCCATCTGCAAGAGAAGAACAACAGCATTGTAAGATATTGCTAATACAAATACAAATTTCTACTACCGTGCCATTGTGATATAATTGGGAAATTAACTTTATAATTATCTTCATTTACACACTTTGTATTCTAAGAAAGGTCAAACAGACTGGTTTAGATAGTTCCCATCAATATCATAGGCTGCTTTCATCAAATTCCCTGACAGAATAATTGATATGTAAGAAAGGATAGTTCAAAAGCGAGTGGAATGAATTAATGGTTAAAAACACAAAGTTTTATGATTATAACAGTGAATTGCAATGATTATAACTACAAAATTGGTGTCCAGCGGGCAAAAAGCAACAGAATCAAATGTGAGATTTGAAATTATTATTATCTAAAACAGGTTTTTTCCTATCATTTCTTATCTGAGTCTGTATTAGAATGTTTTGACCGCATTTATACACAGAAATATCAATGGGTTTGAGCCAGATCTATATGATTAATGTTAGTCAACTTGCAGTTGACACTTCGAAAAATCTGCGGATTTCTGAGAAATATACCGTTTTATATACATCCTTTCATGATTTTAAGCAGTATCAACCTCATGTGTCATCACTCAAGTGTGCATATCTTAATCTCATTTGAATGCAATGTTTTTACATCATGAAGAGGTAAACTTACTGAGTGAAAGCTCATTGTCATAGGGTTTCACTATTTGCAAAGGTGTTTTAAACGACAATTATATAGGTCAGTAACAGTTATTAGCTATTCCTGAACATTCCGTGAAAAAGGTTCTATTCTGTACAACTTCCTATAGTTGATGATGGTGAAACAGACCATCTTTAATCCAGCATAATGCTCATAGTACTACATGAAATCAATTGGGCGTATGGCTATGGTTGTGAAAAATCAACTGAGTGTGTGTATTAGCTGTCATATCATATTTTGATGCTGTTTTATCATGTTGTTGAAATTAAGCAGTATATATACTTAATCACTGAGGAAACTGCTAAATTCTAATAAGAACTCCCAATTTTGACTTTCGGCAGCCTGTTAAAATGATCACGCCTGACGAAGTTTCCATGGTGACCAGTCTTCCATTTTCAAAATATATAATATTTAATAGAATAGAAAAACAATCCTTTATTTTAGCTTTAATGTGATATTTATATCACAATTGTAGGTCAAATAACTAAAAAAAGAAAAAAGCAATTCATGATCGCATAAAATTGGTCGGGGAATTGTCATAATTTGTGTTGCTTTATGCCTGCTGGATCTGTAGTAGAGAGGCATCAATTATAAGACTCATCTTTCAAAAACCGGGGAAGGAGGTTGTAGGATTTTGGGGGACTAACAACTTTGGACTCCTTGAGAGGGAGGCCACAACTTGTGTGAAAAAGCCTCCGTGTTGATATAGCTTAAACAAGCTAGCCGCCATCAATTTGAACTAACCTAGAGGGGAACATCAACAATTGGACCCTCCCATGGGGGGGGGGGGGGGGGAGAACACTTTCGACCCATTAGCAAAAAACCACTGCCCCTCCCCCCTGTTATAAAAATTAATGATCCCTTCTTAAGTGCACACACCCATTTTTCAGCTGATTTTTATACTAAAATAGACTCTCAAAAAAGTAATGAGCCATGTTAAACTCTTGACTATTAGAAAGTTGTTACCAATAAGCGCATGGTGTCATAATTAATTAAATACTGTGTTGTACATTATGCTTACAAAAATATGTGTATACCCTTTTTTCTAATTATAGGATGTATATGTACCTATGTCCATATAAAGTCATAATTACTGGCAGAAATTGCTATATCTTCAATTCCATTTTTCCTCGCCATTTTCTGTATTCTGCATATGGACAAATGACTCCGAGGTCGGACAAACGTTATAGAAGTCAAGAGCCTGCTTCATATTTATTAATCCATTTCAGAACGTTCTCCTTTTCTTTTCAATCACTTTTTATTATTTTTAAACTCCAGCAGATCTGCTTTGTCCGAACAGGAGGGGCATAATTGGGCAGCCCCTAAATTCTTGGAAAGTATATTGGAGATCTACCGGTAGTTTGAGAATTACCTGTACCTATGAACAGTCCATGAATTAAGTCTGCTTTTTCATTGGTCATGATGTTCCTGAGCCAGACTAGCACAGGTTTAGAGTGTGATTTTGTTTGAAACAACTCATGCCTGATAAATCGGATAAAGAACTATCGGCCGGAAACTGCCTGCCTACCCCCCCCCCCCCCCCCACCCCATCCCCAACAAGTATATATGGTGGCTTGAATACCTGTCCCAGTTCCACTCTGACTGTTAATGTAGGGGTACTAACATGTGGCCGTTTAAGTAAATCAAGCAAAAGCAATAATCAGCAGATAAGACTTAAATCACTCACCTTTGCTGGTCCCCTGGATAGGCACGATGCACTATGTGCTATGAAATACCAATAATCCTGGTAGTAACTAGAACTACATTGAATATATATTGAGATATCTCCTCTGGCAGTTAACTGTGAATATTAACTTGTGAATATTATATTTCTCCTCCATCAAATGTTCTGTATCTCTAGTTGGCATAGAGAGGCCTCATTATAGCGCGCCATGTCTCCTACATACGGGTACCTAGCTAGTGTCCATACGTCACCATGACGACTTAGTATGTTACGTCACACAATACGTCACGTGGGCGGCATTGATTACTTAGGATGACCAGTGGTGAGTTAGTTATATACCGGTCATCCTCTAGACATCCCCCGCTACCCCCACCCCCACCCTACAGCACTCTCCCCAATTAGCACATAATAAACCCAATGTAATTTATTATTCTATATATCCCTCAGCAACGCTGCTGCCATAGGTATACATACAATAACAGTGGTGGATGTAGCAATACGTCATAATATAGGCTCGTCCTCATCTAGAATATGAAACATATTATAACCTGTGTTACTCATAACTGGCCTTCGTGTATGTTATCCATGTAACCTATTGGGAAACTATGAGCGGAACGGCTTCTAATAAAGCGCCTTTAATAATCCTATGCAGGTAAACACAATAATTATGTTATATCAAAGTACAAAAGTAAAGATGTGAAAATGATTTCAAGTGATATTTGTATATGCATTTGTGAATTGATTTATTCATTTAGCAACATGTTCGATTAAATTGTATCCCTTTTTGACGAGTGACGAGCCTAATTACCCCTAAGTCACCAACTCCTTTGCTTTACACATGTTTCCACCTGGTTGTATCATGCCACCCGCCAACCAGTCTCGGACCCCGACTGTACGTTTACAGTCTGCGAGAATGATTATGTACTGAGTTGTAATGGATATCACCAATCTGGACATCATGGGTTCGAGTCCCACCTTGGCAAAATGGGTAGTAATTTTGGTATCTGTACAATGGCCCTCTATGACACTATTGTCCCTATCCAAATATGTAATATGTGTTATTACTATACCAGCATTGGGGTATTTTTGCTTAAAAAAGGCCAAATAGATAATGTGAAAAAAACGAACCTACCTTTTCCTAAGGTGGGATTCGAACCCATGAGGCCATACACAACCTCATTCATGGTCATGTGACCATGATTAACCAATTAGTGGTTGAGCTATCTCATTAAGAAATGATCCAGGATCCTGGATCATTTTCTAACTAGGTCACAGTTATTAGATACAAATTTGTCCAGGCCCATTACAGCCTGACGGCTGTAATGGGCCTGGAGAGCCTGAGACTGCCCGCCAACCATTTTGTGACGGAGAGTGATCAGGAGGCCTCTCGGTTGAGTTCAAATCGCTACTAGTGGCATCACTCTCCAAACATATTCCTGTTTAGTCTAGGCTCTAATCTAATTGCATGAATTAATAATACATTTAAGGGAGTGTTCATTTATTAATTACAGGGGCGGGGTGGTGGGTTCGGGGGGGCGTAAAAATTTCCGACCCCTCCTGAGGGGGGCGCTTAAAAAATTCTGACCCCTCTTTAGGGGAGGGCGTAAAAATTTAAGCCCATTTTTAGTAAAAAAGCCCACGCGTTACTATAGTTCAAAGGGGGGGGGCGAAAAATTTTAGGCGCCTTCGGTGAGGGGGGGCGCGAAACGTTCCACGCGCTCTCGAGGGGGGGGGGGCGTAAAAAAATTTCGCCCCTCCGCGCGAAATCTCACCACCCCCCCCTGTAATTAATAAATGAACACTCCCTAATGTCATTTAATGAATCTATTCACAAACTATAAGCTCATGGTATATTGTTGGAAAGAAAATCTATTAGGCAGTCTCCCCGTTCATTTCATTGTGCCACCTCCTTTCTCAATCTTCCATCACTTAGCCTGTGATTTTAAAGCTGGTTGGGCCTGCCATCAAAACTTGCTTTCTACGCCCCTGAAAATAAGTACCCAGGCACGAGGGGAAAATACAATCAAATAATGACAAGATGTCTATAATATCACATGTATTTGTAGGGTTACATTTTATATGAACAGTTATATAAAGCCATGATTTCCGTAGAATCAGTTAAGTTTGATTTCGAAACATTTTCATTCTGCTTTTTCAATAAAATGTATTTCCACTGGGAAGAAACATATATAAGAGAATGTACCGTATAAATGCCAATCATGATATTGTCTTTGCAATAATAAAAACGTGGGCAAATATGGGAGAAGTGATGCATTCATTCATGCTTCATGATTACAGAAGGACATGGTGCATTAAAGCTTGACCGTCATGGTTGAAGTGAGGCCAAAAGCACTTTTGGATATAGTTCAGTTTTGATTCAGAAGCGGGCTCTTAAGGGGTGGGAGCTCAGCTCTTACAGGCACAAGATAGGGTAAATATGTTGTAGCTGGACAATGCTCATGGTCCCCTGTCCAAACACTGCTGCCCTCTAGTGGAACTGCTATTTTAGACTACGTATGGAAAATGCTGGACTTATTCCCTGACAGCCCAGCTTTAATTTACTACCTGCCCTTTAACACTCACAGAGAAAAGAAACAGCGTCAAAAGGGAGTCCAGGTTGCCTCCAGAATGACTCCCCTCTCTAGGGGTCCTGGCCCTTATTTGACTCCCTTTGGTGAGTCAGGGAGCTATGTGACTCCCGTAGGTCATTCCACTATGTCAGCAAGGGAGTCACCTAGGCTCCCTTAGGCAGCATGGGCTCCCCTAAAAAGGGGGGTTATTTTTTTGGAGGCAAACTCGACTCCCTTTTGACGCTGTTTCTTCTCTCTGTGCTATCAATAGTTGATTATCAGTGTAGGACAATTAGCAGATTAGTTATATTCATATATGTGAATAGTATTATGTATCTGTTCCCATAAAGGACTTGATTTTTATTCATATGCATGCCTGTGTCTGTCACATAATTATCACATCAATTGTTTAGTGTTGCTCTTCAGTCATGGAAATGTCCACATTGTCAAGAATAATGCTATCAAGGATATGTGTGTCATTTGATAATATCGGATTACCATCACAGCAACATGTTGAATCATTTCTCACGCAGAGGGCACTCATTACGTCGAGAGAAAAACACACTCCTGCATATATCTATACATAATAATAATATGAATACAAATACGAATGGAATGTTATATACCATAACCTGCATATCACAGAATAATATCACAGAGCTGATTTCATTTCATAAGTTTTTTTCAAACCAGCAAAATTGTTTAGAAAATATCAATCTATGAGTAATATTTATAAATGATACCCATCCCAACTAAAGTAGACAAGTAGACAAGGTGTTTTTGTTAGCATTTGCAATTTTCAAAACTCCACTGCTATTACGAGTATGGACTGCCAAATGTCAAGAATAGAGATTAAAAAATAGACACCCCACGGCCATATTGCAACAAAATATTCCCTTTGCACATCCTAAAGTGGTTCAATACTTATAGAGCATATATCATTTATAAGGTACGTGTGTAAATAAGATTTATGTGTAATATTTTAAGGACATGACAGTGGAGAATTCAAATGTCCAAATAACCTTGAAATATGGAAGTATGCTTGCCATGAAAAGAGTAAAGTAAGATTGCTTAAATCTTTTTTACCTTTCTACAATGAAGAAACAAAGACACTCTTCAAAATTCAATTCACTCATTATATATCTGGATATTACAAAACTAAATTATCTGAATAACTGATAACAATAGCCCACCTTACCGCGACTTGAGAGTGCAATAAAGTCGAAGTATGTATTGGACCTTTTCTAATTAGCTATTTACTCATCTGCAAGTGATTCTCTCATTCTTTATACACCCTTTGATATGCAGTCCATATTGCTATCATAAATGCACGCAGCTTTAGCGCCGGGTTCTGTATCTGTAGTTGTTCTACTACATGTACTATAGACCAATGCAGCAAGAAAAGGTGACTTTTCAGAAAAGTTGTGGATAAAGTTTTTGAACATTGCTGAAGCGTCACCAACAAATACATAAATATAACCTTAAAATCCCGCATCCTAATGTATACCCTCTGAAAGATAATTGTCCTGTGAATCTCCTGATATGAGATGTTAACAAACATAACCATTACAGGCAATGCTGTAAGGAGTCAACTAAAAACAACGTAAACACAGCTTTATTATGAAAAATTCACCCTTTTTTGCTGTATTGGTCCATAGGATAACAACAGGAATAGTGGGGTTTCAATCCAATGGTTTACTACTGTTCTATAAAAATGGTTAATCAAAATTCCACTTGTTTGATCTGAAAAAGCTATTTTACTGTGTTTGAATCATCAATTCTCATGATTTAAAGGGCCGTGAACTACAGGATTTGGTTATTCAACAGGGGGGGGGGGAAATACAGCCTTCCTTGGTTAAGTCAATGGGGCTGCCATATTTACCATGAAACAAAGAATATCCACTTGCTTGTCATGTTATCATTGTTGGATCAGCTAGTTGAAGTTAGACGACTCAGCGCTCAGTGATACTGTCCACGTTTAGATCTGACTTGTTTAACCAGTACCTTTTTCCACCACAAGGGCTCCAAATGGGACTGGTATATTGAGATAGGGGGATTAGATAGTTACTTTCTGCCAGGCTGTGCACAGGAACTGGTGTAGCTACAGGATTTGATTGGTCAACTCCTGAAGACAAGTTAGTCAAACAAATTGTTCATCTTAGTTTGCCCAGACTCCATTATAATAGAGTCGGGGCGTGAGACTGCGTTTAGGTGTGAGTGACTGAGACAGTGCTGGGGGTACTGGAGCTTGGACGGGGAGGCGAAGGCTGCGTCTCAGCCACAGGAGTTATCCTGCCGTGCCCCTGGTCATCCGTCTCAGCCTCGTTATCTGGGTTGTTGGGTTCCTGAAATGAATTTAAAAAAGTGTTTCATGTACAGACTGATGCAGTGAAAAGGATAGTGAGACTATCGGATATAAAGTGTACTAACATAAATGTCCAACTTTATAAGCTATGCATATCATAGTTTTATGTATGATGGCTCGGGGGTATGTTGGCCCATATTGACCTTGAATAACATTTCTTATGATTGTGTTCATTGAAATCTAATTGATTTGAGATTGTCATGATAGGAACTAATATGCCTGCCCCAAGTTTAAGGTTAAGATAAAATCCAAATGCCATATTTTAGATTTCACACATTTATATGATCCGATTCGAAATAGTCATTGTAACAGATATATTGCCAGACCATGCACATGGTGCTCCGTATCTATTTCACAACATTTGAATACCTCCTATCCTCTGAATATGATACTTTAACTCTGTGAAAAACCACATTTCTAATTTAACCTTTAATGGCAAAATAATACAATATTGCCTTTGTTGTCATGATGCAAGAATGCAGTTGTGGAGAGTTAGGCTACTTGCAGTGATAGAGAGTTACTCGCTTGCGCTGCATTTGTGCATCATGACAAAGAATCTTGTTTCGAAACAGGCATATTCATTTGATAGATGAGCTCATTCCATCTTGTAACTCTATTGTGCATACTAGTATCCTATTTGAAATACAGTTGAAACCAGCTTCATATACTGCACGATGCGAAATCATTAAACAGGTCAGTAATCAACATTGTATTCTCTGTATGAACATTAATTATACTTGATTTATTCATGACTGATTCATCTTGCTACAATCCATATAATAGTGTGTTATCTCCTGATGGTCAGTATGTCATTGGTGTGCCTCTACATATGTAAAATCTGACAGGTGCGACACAGCCCTTTTAAAAATCGATGGACACAGAAAGAAAAATGATAAAAATCGACCTGTAGATATCTTTCTCTATGTTTGTATACATAATATTCGACACAACAACACGGTAATTTTGCTTAAAATTGACATGGTGACATGGTCAAGAATGTGGGTACCCATGTAGAGTCACATTAGTCGAATGTATAATGTATTATTATAATGTTGATTTGCATAGTTACATCATGTTCATTGCTTGAAGCAGCTATAGTCCGTGGCACCAAGAAATGGACTATTGAATTAGGCTTGTTTTCTATGTGAAATAACACGTAGAAGCAACTCAAATGAGCACAAAATATTTCCCGCTGAAGAGCTAAACACATACACATGAGAATAAATGTTTACAATCAGGGAAATTGTTCATTCTCTTGCTTGTAAAGTGCAGTTCCATGACAATATTAGCAAGCACTCTTTATTGCACACTATAAGTATAGGGAAAATCATCAAAACTTCCCCAAAATGCTGATTTTAAGCAATTTTTGAATATTTCGATCTCACTTTGTGGAAAGGCTCACATTTGCATTTTTTTAAATAGAATGTTCTAAATGGTACCATTGTGAAGAAAAAATTGTTCTCTGATTTATTTGATGACTAATTCAATCTCTGACAGTGTATTTCAATTTCTATAGGTGCTAATGCATATCAAAGTCAACAAAAATATAACATTTCAGAAATGTTTCTAGGGTATTTACAAATTTCACAATTACCCACATTTCTCCAGAGAAACATAACATTGTCATTACCTTAAACTACAGAGTCTGGGCTAAAAAACGTTTTTTACATGAAGATGATGCGACTACTAGTGCCAAAGTAGTGGATCATGACGTGAAATGCAAAAGGGCAAACATAGTTTGGCAGTCCCTTTCTTGGTGCCACGGACTATAGATCACCTCCATTTCCGACTTTGCTGTTGGGACCATGTGTGTTTAGTAAATAGTCATATTCATCTAGATCTGCATTTCTAAAGCAATCGGAAATATCTTTATTTATGAAGGTATCCATTAACTATCAGAAATGAATTACAGTTGGATGACTAAAACTCAGCCTACATGATTGCCACATGATTGGCCACTCATGCAGTGCTGCCCCCATGTAGGTATCAGGTGAACCAACTCTCACTATCCTTCTGTTTATATGAACTATGCAAGTATAATTTTCATTAAGAACTGTTGTGTACATCATGCAAATCATACATTGTATACTGACCAATTTATTGACAGTAATATAGACCTCCCCCATAAGTGTGTACTGATTGTTCTTAGCTGCAAAGTATAATAGCCATATTAGTTTCTGCCTTTAACACAAGATGTCATATTGGCATGGACCTCTCTAATGGTGTCTTTCCTTCCCACCACGAAGAGAGAAATATCTGTATTTTAAACCTTTCAAATATGCTATAGAGAGGCCTGTTATGCTATGTTATTTTGTTCTGCCTAATAGAAAAACAAATAAATGGCCTATAGACATCAACTTCATGCTAGAGTTGGAGGAGGCCTGAGGAGGTGAAGATAAGGATAAGGTATCATTATTACATTTGTTGCACTTTCTGGAGCACTTCCCCAGATACTCAGGTCTGAAAGTAACACCTGAAAATCGCAAATCATGCTGTTCAATGTTGAGGACCTTCTTGACATTCCGTGGAATAGTACCGACCAATTAAAGATACTTGGAACTGTTGTAGGGAAGAGTAAGACAGAGGAAGATAGTTATAATTAGAATTTTTGGGACTGGTATATTTAGATAGTAATCGTATTGCACATGATATTATGTGCTTGCCAGTGGCCAAAGGGGATTTGAATTTACTGGATTTAGAATCTATGTATAATGTTGCAATGGTGCAGTGGGTGAAACCGTTCTGTAAAAGCGACTGTAAAAGCGACTGTCAAAGGCGGACACTGTATCTCAGAGATCAGGTTCAATGGATAGATCATGTTCTTGGAAAAGAATAAAAAGAGATGTTGTGCTTTCAAGTCACCATTTTATAGAGCACTGTTTAAGGTATGGAATGACCTGTGTTGTGTAGAACCACAGAGTTGTAGGGAATTTTATAATGATTGTATATGAAATAATGATTTTGTACTTAGTAACAGGCAACATTTTGATTGGCTTCAGTGGAGAAGGGCAGGAGTGTTTCAATTCAGAGATATTTGGAGGGCAAATGGTGGCATGTTAACATATTCTGAGATACAGGAGAGATATCAGATCAGATGTGTTTTCCTATAAGTAGGTCAGATAAAAAGTGCAGTTCCCTGCTGGAAATGATTTAAAGTATGAGCCTTCAGGAGATGATGGTCAGCAATTGCTACTGCAGGGTAGTGACAGAAAGCTAATTAATGTGTTAGTGGTCAGCAGTAAAGCTGCTTATATTACAATACATTCATGTGTAGGCAAGGTACCCTCCTCACAGGCTCAGTTAATGAAGGTCTATGAAGATTTCACCCCAGTTATTTGGACAGAATTGTATATGACTGCGTACAAGGCATGCCGTGAAACAAAATTGCAATCCCCTCAGTATAAAATTTACCATAGAATTTTACCTTGTATTAAGTATTGTTGTTGATTCTCCGACCTGTAATTACTGTGACGAGGTAGACAGTATTGAGTGTTAGTAACTGGTTATTTGGAGTAGGTGGTATGGATTTGAAGATGGAAAAAGTAGCTAGTCACTTATTTAACAACCCAAATAAAGGGAGACAGTTTCAGTTTGAGAATTATATTCTTCTTCCATAAAGTTTTATATATACAGACAGAGACTTTTTCATAGTAATTTAATAACTCTGATTTGTTTGAATGGGCAAATGACCTGAAATGTAAGTTGCTTAGAGAGAGAAACATTTCAAAGAGAGAGGGAAAGTTGAAACGGTTTGCTGATTTGCAGGTATCATTGGACAGCATGTAGTATTTTTTTCTTGTCTGATCATGAATTCATGTATTGTCAAATGTTTCATGCACTATTTTACCAAAGCTCTTGTGAACCCTTGTTTTGTCCTGTCTTGTGTGTCTATTGTCATACTATCTCACTGATGGATATTTCCTATGGTAACTCGGGAATCATAACATAGGATGGATGTTGCTGGGCAACCACTCACCCTAGCAACAAGCTATTGATGCCATCAGAAACCTTGCATAAGATTTAGTGGGGTAGGTCAACTATGGAGAGTCAAATTTGATTTTCCTCAGCCATATTGGTAGTTGACGCTGGTTGCTAGGTACATATCTTCTGTTGCTGGACCATGGCAACATGGATATATCACCATTATTTCTTGGGGGTAAGTTTTGATGTTAGAGATATGGATAGATTATCTATCTCATTGATATTTCCTCTCATTTCTATGGAATTCTCACATGGTCCATTATATATTCTCAACTGCTTACCCTAGCAACAGCATGATGAGACCAGATAAAAACTCAACATTGATTTCTAGGGGGGTAGGTAAAACTCAAATAGCCCCAATGTGCACTTTTTACAGCCGTATCCACTATTTTGAGGTGATTGCCATGGAAACGGCCATTACGGGCAAATGAGGCCGTAACCCGTCAGGAACTTTTTTGGGGGAACTATAAGAAAATTACATAATATTGTGGTCTAAAAACATGTCCAGTTCAACTTCACATTTTGAGGCAGCACAATGTGGCCTAGTCTGTTTTGTCCAATGTCTTTGTAAAATATGGAAAAAAAAGTTGTAACGCTTGATTGAACATTGTATTTCAAATTTTCTTTGTGGAAATAAAGTGACCGTGGCTCTTATGAAAAAAAAAATATATACATTATAAACTGAAAAAATACTATTCTGAAACTGTAAAAGCGTGAAGGTTTTCATACCTCATTGTTGGGAGGAGGTTGGTTTGCGGGTTCCCCTGGCGGGGGCCCCTGGAGTTCATGCTGCCCCTGGGTGGTGGAAACAGGCTGGGTGGCCTCTGCGTCACCTACACCACCGTGTACCTTGTTGGACCTGAAACATAAATAGACAGATGCCAATGCCCATTGATACCATCTCTGATCTATTTCCCGAGTGGGTGCTGGGTCAGTATCCCACGAAGCCGCAGCCTGAGTGGGATGTGCCCCAGCCCCTACAAGTGAAATACATCAGAGTGGTATCACTGTGGTTGGCTTTTGCGTTTATCATTTATTTGAAGCCATTAAATGCATTGAATACGGCCACATCTTATTCAATGAGGGCATTGAATACAGCCCTTAAGTAGTCAGTACTTAAGGAGAGTAAATCGTGTATCTCAACAAATTAAGGGTCATATCTCTGAACCATGTGTTAAACTTGGACCCCACTACCCAATTTAGTTGTCAGATTGACGATTTTTTTTGTTAAATCGTTTTCTAAGGGAGTGTTCATTTATTAATTACAGGGGGGGTGGTGAGATTTCGCACCGAGACGGGGAACAGTTATCGTCTATCCCCCTTTGAACTATAGCAATGCGCAGGCATTTTTGCCAAAAAGGGGCTATATTTTCTACACACACACCCCTCAAGAGGGGTCAGAATTTTTACGCCCTTCCCTCAGGAGGGTCGGAAATTTTCGCATAATTTGAGTGGCGAAATTAACTACATGTAATTACATTTCTTTTGTATTTATTCATAATCCAACTGTACAGACAATATTTTCATGAAGAACATTTCTCAATTTTTTCTACTTACGACTTCAGTAGGACTATAACAACTATGACGATTATTGCCAAGACCAGAATTATGACAACGACTATAATGACAATTAGCCAAATGGGTAGTCCACTGTGTGGTGGAGCAATTGGCCCATCCGTTGTCTGTTAAAGAGAAAATTAGGTATAAGAACTGTTAGTTTGAAAAAGAATAGTATTACAATAAATGCACTTTCCTGTCATCAATTACGCAATGCCTGGCCAAACTATATATTTTCTATGTACTCTCCGATGTATTGATCTCGCTTGATTAATTCATTTTCATGGTAACTTCATTTCAATGAGATGAATGTGAAAATAAAGGACATTCATGATTGCTTAGCCCACTTGTCTTAGATGAATATTTAAGCCATATATATCTGTGTGTAAACTAGAGTATTTTTGCTTTGTCCCAAATCACTGAGAAGAAATCAAACATATTTCACAGTGTTGACTCTACCTGGCATGGTGGTTATACACTTTACCCAGCTAACAAAAAGACGTTTTGCAAACATTTTTAATACGCTTGGATGCAAACTTTTCTGTTGGTTTGTACGAAAAAGGGTTTCCTCCAGAACATTTGCAAACATTTGGAAAAAATCTTTATGTTGCTGGCTAGGCACTACTTCTGAGTGTCTCTAGAGGAAAACCTTGGTGTAATTACAATTAAGTAATGTGTACTCACACAATGGTTATTGCATTCACTTGTCTCGTTGAAGGCACCGCTACAGTCAGTTCCATTCCCGTTAGGTGTCGGGTTGGTACATGTTCGGTTGCGGGTCATATTCCCCGCGCCACAATCAGAACTACATTCACTCCAGTCACCCCACGCACTGAAACCACCGTCACGGTCTGAGGGGAAAATGGCAAATAAAGATAAAAACATCAAGAGAAACAGTGTGGAGAAGTAGAGCAATTGAAATTATATTGTAAAGGTCTACATAATTCCTAATTCTTGACACATTTTTGTTACTTCTTTATATATAGACATTGGCCAAAGACTTAACATGTGTCTTTGTCATGATGTGTTCGAGCCAGTAAAATCTTCCTCCTCTTACCTTCACAGCTAATGTTACATTGGTTAGTCTCAGATAAAGATGCAGTACAATCCAAGCCCTGACTTATAGGTATTGGGTTGGTACATGACCTGGTTCGGGTCATCGTGCCCACCCCACAGGCAGAGCTGCACACACCCCAGCCACTCCACTCACTGATACCGCCATCACGGTCTATGAGAAAATGTAAAATTACAGCTTGGAATTACTTTTTTTTTACAAGAGGAAACTTTAGAGTACAGTTTTTGCCCTCTTTTTCTAAACAGTGAAAACAACTTAAAAGTGTAAATTAGATTTTTTTTACATATCAATATTGCTGAGATTTGTGTATTTATTAACCATATTTACATCCCTAAAAGGGAACAATAATGATGAATTCTTAATATCAAACTTCCAAGTACTATCCACAACTCATGCCTGACTATATTGTGCATGAACAAAGTTTGTAATATAATTAAGATTAATATACATATATAATTAGATTTATTTCGTGCAGGTTCATGTTTACCTTTACAAGTGAGTCCATCAGTTGGCTGTCTGAATCCATCCGTACATGTACACGTATATCCTCCATCTGTGTTGTTACATAAACTGGAGTTTCCGACACAGGGATTTGCCACCACACACTCATTAACATCTACAAGATGAAGTTATACATAATAAGCTGTAACTAGTTCATCATTCATAGATAATGTTATTAGTATGTACAAAGTGCAATTTAAGGACTTACCACATTAAAGAATCTGAATTTTTAAGGATTAAAGTATACCCCCCTGACAAGCATACCCAACATTGTAGAGTCTCTTCTTGAATCCATTTTTAACAATTTTTGAGATGATTAAATATATCTAATGCTGAACAGCTAAACAGTAAAGTAAGGGGTGGCGTTGGAGAAAAGCTTGGATCTTTTTATATCCGATTATGGATGTACATTAGTGTAAGACGGTTTTTAACATAGCCATGTTGTCAATTCAGTATAACACTGTACATATCCTAGCACAAAAATTTGATTTGGCATAACACAAACCTGATATGACGTTATATTTTACAAATGTACTGGCACTCTAATAAGGTCGATAACTATGTAAATGTTTGGTGCGTTGCTTACCTATACAAGTCTTGTTATCAGCACCCAATTCGTACATGCTATTTGTGCACAGACATTCCTCCATGCCAGACACCACAGCACACAGCTGAGAACAAGTGTTGTTTTCAGAGCAGGCCGTTTGCACTGAAAAATAAATAAAATGAAAATTATGACAAATTATATCTCTCGTGTATACATAAGGGGGTAATCATTTAAAATTGCAGGGGCTGATGGGTGTACGGAAAGCAAAAAAGTTGTAAGATACCTTGATGAGGGAATTTAACCATTCTTGAGGGAGACCCAATATTATACCACCCCTTTTAAACAAATAAAGATGCCTTTATGTTACTACAATATAATAGGGGTTGTCTAAATGAACTTTAACTCTGTTAGGTTAAGTATCAAAACTTTATTTGTCCAACATGAGCTTATACATAACATGTACACATTCAGTTATTAAAAAACTATCATGTACCTTCACATCCTTGCCCATCCGGAGCTAATACAAAGCCTGCTGCACATGTACAGCGGTACCCTCCTGGTAGATTCTCACACGTCTGGGCACAGTCGTGGAGTGGGGCAGACGGGTTACATTCATTTACATCTAGGAGACAAACAAGAGTTGCATATTTTAAGAACATATTATGTTAGCCTATACATAAGAGGCATAGTTAATAGCATTTAGTATTGCAATTATAATATAGAAGTAGACTGTATGTGCACATTAAAATAGAAATTATTATAATTATTGTTTAAATGACAGTTACAAAATCATCTTATCATAGCCTCAGATTTATAATAGGAGATGGGGGATGAAACAATCCCGCCCCAAACAGATTCTTTGCAGAACTCATTTCTCTGTGTTGTATTCATGCATGCATGATTTCACTGTTTGCAGTCTTTTGTGTTTATCCTTATAATGTCAGACTTAAGGAAATATTGAAATGATAATTCCTTACCATCACAGAGAAGTCCTTGGGGGTTAAGGTTGTAGCCAGTGATACAAGAACAGTTATATCCACCAACGTAGTTAATGCACTGTCCCCTACTCCTGCTGATGTCACATCCACCCTGGTTCGCTGCTGCACATTCATTTATATCATCGCAGGTGAACCCATTGCCATCATAACCAGAGTTACATGAGCACTGGAAAGTCCCTGGTATATTGGTGCATGTGGCCAATTGATGACATGTGTGGTTTCCATTTGTGCATTCATTGATATCTGCCAAAATAGTTTTGTATACGTATTGCCTACTGTAAATTCTCAAATAGAAGTCACAGCCTGTACTAGAATCAGAATCCCAGTGCAGCTTATGTAGGATTTGCCCTAATTCTAGGTGTGGCTTTATAAGGGTTTTTGCTAACATGACACTATACTGAAGAAGGGGTAAACATTAATGGTAGCACGGGAGCCAATGGTCCGTACCTCTAGGTCCGGGTTTTCTGGAAATCTACAAATTTACCAATTATCATCCGCCAGATATATGGACATTTTCCTAGCAAAGGAACAAAACATTTAGCATGATCATGGCAGAATGCTGTGATGAATTTTAAATAAGAGGTGGTGGGGGGGGGGGGTTATACGTGTATGGTAAAATCAATTCCCAATACATGTCACATATTTCCTTCCTTAAAGTTTACATATCTAACCTTCACAGACACCATTTTGCAGAGTGTAGCCTGCTTTGCAGAGGCAGCGGTATCCAAGGTCCTTGTTCTCACACAACGAGTACTGGGGACATGCATCAGTTCCTTGCTCTATACACTCATCGATATCTGTAAGTATAACATGGAGTTACCACAGATAAAACAAACAAATTGTACATACTTTATTTGACGTAATAAGCGCCCCCCCCCCTCTTCAGATTTCCCCCCAGAATTTTTAATGCATTCCTCTGATTTTGTTACTATTTTTCACACCTTTGAGTGACATGGAGCACTTTACACATGAGCAGGTGTTAAAGTCAAGCCTAGTGTGAAGGCATAGGGGTGAAAACCTTGCTTGTAGAGGCCACAGAGGTTGGCCAGTAGTCTGCTTAAGTCAACCATGGGGGGCACTTATCAAATATTTGACCCTGAATTTTCCACTCAAAATAATTCCCAGGGCACTTCATTAAAGCTGCCCGTGAGACTTGAGGACAGAATGTCTCTCATTCCATTGCACATCATATATTGATTATGTGCTATGTATGACATACTGGTGTGACAGAAGATATCAGAATCTAATACACAAAATGACTTGCATCATAGATATGACTTCTCCTTTTTGATTCTTAGATCAGCCATCCTTCAGTAGTAGATCAGTAATATCACCTTACATATGATGTATTTGGAAATGGAAAGTTTTATTACCTATACAAGAATAATCACTAATTGGTTTGAAGTAGATGCTGTTGGTGCAGCTACACTTGTACCCAACATCCAGGTCAACACATTCCACATTGTTTACTGCTTCACAGAGGTTCAATGTATTAAATTCACACTCGTTAATTGCCACACAAGTGAGATTGTTAGAGGAAAGCATTTGTCCAGATGGACACCGACACATATCCTGCCCACCGACAACCAGGCAGGTGTGTGAACAGTCTGTTGTGTTAGAACACACTGTTTTTGATTCGCAAGTCACTTGGTCTGACTTTAGCGTTGATCCAACTGGACATGAACATACATAATACCCTGGTGTGTTAGTACAGTGGTCATTGTCATAACATCCATTTTCTGAGGCAGAGAGACATTCATTTATGTCATCACAGTTGACACCATCTGAGTTTAGGGTATACCCAGCACTACAGTAGCAGGAATATGACCCGATGTTGTTGGTACAACCCTGAGCACAGCCACCACGAGATGAAGCACTGCACTCATTGTTATCTAGGAGGAAGCAAAAGAAAATCATTTGAAAATTATTTAAAATAATGTTCAACAAAATAGTCAATCATTGTGATATGTTTAATAACAGAGTATCAAACCTACATCTCTATATAGATATAGGAATACAACTTCTGTCGATGAATAAATATATCAGAAGAAGTATATAATATTTATAAATGTTTTGTCCATATCGATCAGAGAAATAAACTCTACCTGCACAGATATAGCCATCCCCTGCAAATCCTGTCTGACATGTGCAGACATAACTTCCTACTGTGTCGGTACAGACGCCATAATCGGCATCACAACCATTAGTTGCAGACAGTGCACATTCATCATTATTCACACAACTGTGACCATCTGCGTCCAGTCTGTACCCTTGTATGCAGCTACATGTAAATCCCCCTTCAGTGTTACTACATCTTCCAATGCTCTGGTCACAGTTTGCGAGGAGTTGACCAGACCCGGACAGTTCAGTGCATTCGTCGACATCACGACAAGTGCCTCCTGTGGTTGTGGTATAGCCAGATTTACACTCACATCTATAGTCACCTATGGCATTGACACAGGTACTTGTGACTGGGTTACATGGGGATGTGGTCTGGGCGCATTCGTCGACATCAACACATGTGCCAGCAACTGTCAGTTGGTAGCCAAAAGGGCATGAGCACACTGCTGCACCATCTGCCACTCCACAGGTAGGATTGATGTCTCCAGCATCACTACACTCATCTGCTGCTTGCTGAGATGTACACTCCAGGGCAGCTGAGTAGAAAATATGAAAGGTTTATTATGATAAGAATTAACTCATTTCAATACAATGATGGCATCCAGATTTGGTCGATACACTTGCTTATATTTTACAGCCACTATTTTAACATATATGTTAGAAAAGTGCAAGTTGAGTGACTATTGATAGTGACTATTTAAACATATATGTTAAAATAGTGGCTGTAAAATAAGCAAGTGTAACAACAAAATCTGGATGCCATTTTGTCATATTTCAAAGGGGCTCTATAAATTGCCTGACCTTTGTAGCTCCCTCAAGCACTCAGTTTGCAAAAAAGCACAACCTGTTTTGGTCATAGACTGTGCCAAATGCATTACCCCTCGGCTAGCAGCAACTCATCAGTGATCATTGGGGTTTCCTTTTGGGTCCATATTAGCTTTTAAGTTCATTGCAAATTATTATGTCTTATGTTAACAAACATGCTTACGTGAACAGCTGGTGTTATCCGAGGGATTTAGGTTGTAGAATGAAAAACATCCACATGTGTATGTCCCTGCCTCATTCACACATATCTGCTCACAGGTATGTCCCTGCTCACATTCATCTACGTCTTCACATAGACCTGTATCAGCATTCCGCTCATACCCGGCTGCACAGGGGCATGTGTAGCTCCCTACTGTGTTGCGGCATACAGAGTGTACAGGGCACTGGTTAGGGGTGCTGCATTCATCAATATCTGTAACACAATGGTAAGAATAGTGATTTATAGTCTTGATAGTCGGTCATGATATATCATATATATATATCATATCTATATATATATATATATTATATATATATATATATATATATATATATATATATATATATATATATATATATATATATATGATATATTCAGAGAATAGAATATGATGTTCTTCACATCAAGACTCTCTGGAACCAGTGTGCATTATATAGTCACAGAGAATCGAGATGTGAAGAAAGAGTGTTCTATTGTCTCTATAAAATGTATTTCACAATTTTAATGGGTTTTTTTAAGTCTTTTTGTTATTTTTAAGGTTTTCTGTGGGTTTGTTTACTATTCACTGCTGCGGTCCTGTGCTCACATGGTCATGTGATTTCTCTGAGGTTAAAATGCACGGCCAACCATTTTTTTAGGCAGACAGTAGATTCTTCTGTAGGTTTACAGTTTATTGTAGGTAAACAGTGGAATCTACTGTAAATCTACAGTAGTAGATCTACAGTAGATTATCCTGTAGATCTACAGGAGATTCTACTGTGTACCTAGATTGACTATTTATAGTTATCCATAATCAAATTAAGCTAAATATCAAGGCAAGAACTTACCAACACAGTATCCTGGTTTACCAGATGTTTCCCCAAAACCATAGTTAATATAGCCTTCATTACACATACAGGTGTAGCTGCCTGGTGTGTTGCTACAGGTGGCGCTGACATCACACGTGAACGTACCACGGGCACACTCATCCACCTCTGTAACAGACCAACACAGTGTCTACAATTAAGGCCACTCAAAAAGATCAGGTTTTGAGAAAAGGTTTTTGTTAATTTTTTATGAATAAATAAAGACAGAAATGGACAAATCTTGGCATATTTGGTATCAAATAAAAGCTAATAAAGCCAGAATTGCAGTGAGGCTTTTAGGATGGGGGTGCTAGAATTTATGGTAGCGATAATGGTGCTGTACACTGATCATCATGCAACATTGGAATACTGTTTATCTGCCACAGTATCAACTAAAGTAGCTGTTGCACATGAAGAAGCAGACCAACAACCGTAAAACCCCTCCTTTAAGACGACCCCCCCAACTTTGGGAAAAAATCTGTCTTGTACAAAAAACATTTGAAAATTGATTTCAATATTATCCTATATATAAAAACCCCGCCTTTAAGACGACCCCCTAATTCTAGGAAAAAAATTCATCTTGTAGAGAAAAGAAAAATCTGTCTTAAAGGCGGGGTTTTACTGTAGCAGTCAAACCTCTGGACCCAGAATCTCATGCACTCCCAGCTAAACGACTTACCAAGACAATTGCTTAGGTCAAAGGCGAGATTATATCCAGCAGGACATGTACACTGGTAGCTCCGGGGTAGGTTGGTACAGGTGTGGGAGCAGGGGCTGGGGTTCCGAACACACTCATTGTCATCTGTAAATAACAGAATTATCAAATCCGATCAGGTACTGAGAAATTTTGACATACTAACGACCATAATACTGTGAAGACAGAAACATTATACTAACCATAGCAGTTTGAGCCATCTCCTACAAGCCCTGAAGGACAGGCCCCACATGTGTAGCCTACACCAGGAGCAGCTATATCAGTGCAGCTCACACCTTGGTAACATGGTGTGGTACTACATCCGTCAATGTCCAGCTCACAGAAACTCCCCTCCAGTCCTGAGGTACAGAGACATGGCACTACTCCCCCTACAGCCTGGTCATACAGACAAGTACTGCCACCCTGCAAGGACAAGCACACCTCTGTTAGGGACAACTAAAGACCATCCAAATTTTACTACATTGTACTTTAGTAATGCCTTTAAGGACTCTATGGAGGTTCATTTGCATTAAATTTATGAATTTCATGAGTGGATAATTTGCATATGATAAACCATTGTGACTATTATTTGTTTTCCCATATTTGTTCAGAAGATTTCAGGCAATTATGTGTAGTTCAATTTGGCATCTTAAAAAAAAGACATTCATATGTGATTTCTAGCTTATAGTTATGTTCTAAAACCATTCCAAAGGTTCCAAAATGGTAAGAATTGTAAAATAATCTGATACATATAATTTTTGCTGTTACAATGATACACTATGCATAACTATGTGGAAGTATGGCATAAATAAATCAAGGATAAAGCAAAGAATCTGCCCAAGCTCTGTAGAGTCTATAGGTGTCTGAATCACAATGTGCATGCTGCTTTATCTACATAACCAACACTAACCTGGCATTGACAGACATTCACAGTTAGAGCCTTGATGGCAGAGGCCTGTCCATCCGTCACAATCACTGTCAAAGTAGCATCCTGCAACCCGCTAGCTGTTGCTTGTGGCCAGGTAATCATCCCAGACACATTATTGATACTGATACCAGATGGAGCCCCACTCCCTAATGTGAAAGTGAGGACATCCTCCTCATTCCCATCCGATGCAGAGATGAGGGTAGAGAAGCTCTGTCCTGACTCAACATTTATTGAGCTCAGGTCAGAAGTAATCTCCGGTACGAAGTTGGCTGTGACAAACAACAATAAATACATTGATTAAGTATCAAAGGTAATACCGTATTCGACGTAATAAGTGCACACCCCCTAATAAGCGCACACCCCCCGTTTTTGGCCAATTTTAGACTACAAATAACCAAAAATATCTCAATTTTTGACCCCAATTAAACTCTTAACTACTAAAAGCTCTCCATGATCATTTTTTAAGCGCACTGTGCGCTTATTACGTCGAATACGGTAATTGCATTTCCAGCTGTTATGAATAATTGAACTCCTTATGATATGACACTGAATGGCTATAGAGATGACTGTCGTCCAAGGTAAGACAGAAATAACAGCTGCTGCTTTTTATTATCATATTCCTTGCATATTTGGGTGATACAACCTGGGCCAACCTCTACCTCCTCTCATGAAGGGTAATTGCACCTCAATGGTTATGTGATCATCAACTTACTAAAAAAAGTTTAAGGCCACTCCGAATAATATACTTGTTTCCCATCACCAAGCCATTTTAAATATGATGAGGGCGCTTCTCTTTTTTCCTCTTTTTTTGCTGAGTGCTAAATAGGTAGGGAGATCTAGGCTCTCACCAAACTAACTTTGCATTTAATAAATACAAGGATAAATAATGAAAATTGTGGATATAATGTTTTCTCTATCTCATTTGCAGTACTCTAAGCTTTAATTTGATATAAGATGTTTGACCATCATTATAATGTTTTTCCATTAAAATTTGCAAAAACAAAAATAATAATAAATCTTCAAAACATGATTTTGGGGATGTGTGTGGTGATGAGAAACAAGGATATTATTTGGAGTGGCCTATGTGAGCATAGTGAGAAAAAATCAATATATTTTGACCTACATTAGAATGCATTGCTCAAAATCAATCTAAGTTGGGTCCAACCATAAGTGACTCACCAAGTGCTATTACCAGCGCATCTAACTCATTTTGTTTTGCAATGAGAGTACCCCCAACATCCTGGTTCCCAGTGAGGGCCACATCAAACAGACAGTTCCGCTGTTCAGACCCACTCCCACCACAAGTAGTTATTGCTGCGTCCTTCGCATCACTATCAGCAAACATGGTCTCAAGGTCAAAGAACCTGTCAGAAACATAGATATACCAGCTGTCACAATATGCAGAGTATTACATAAGACCTTGAACATGAGACTAGAGTATATAAGTGTTATCCACATTGTATCACAATTATATAAGCTATGTATATTACTGTTATTAAAGATTGCACATATAATACTCCACCTAGAGCCCAGATGCCCATGTCAGTTTTGATTGATATCTTTGGTTCAATAAACATGAAACATTTTCTTTGATTAAATAAAATGCTATCATTTAGTCCTAGACTTACATGTGTACAAAAGATGGTATACGCATTATAGTTACATTATTTTTGAACATGAAGCAATCACCATAACATGACTGTGATGCAACTGTTAGCCAAAAAGAGTTTAGATGCAAGAGCACATAAATCCTTCCGAGAAGCATAGTATGGTGATTTTCCTGATGACATTAAAAACAGTAAACTTTGAGAAAATGGTGTGAGAATTACATCTAACCATACCTAATCAATATAATCAGACTTTGGTCCCTCTTTTAAAATGGTGTACATATGTTCCCAGGCACATGACAGGGGCACTCAAGGGGAGTTGATTACTAAAATTTTGTGGGAATCGAATCTTGAACATGAGTAACTGTTGTTACTCATAACTGAAAATGATAAATATGCTCTAAGTGCACTGCATCCCATAATAATCACTGAAAAGATGGTAAAGAAAATTCGATTTACTGAGAAATAACCTAAATAGGTGTTGATATTCACTATGAGTATTAAAGTGGCATAGTCCCACGATTAGGGCTTGAAAATTAATATTGCTAAAAATGATCCAGAATGTTCAAAATGACCAAACTTCATGTCCTACTTACTTTATTAATCATTATTCCCCAGAATTCAGCTTAGATTTCAGCTAATTATCAGGCTCAATTTGAGACTTTTGGGGTGCACGCTTTAAGTCCACCCATTGAAATATGCACTGTAAAAGGCTATACCTATGTTCATGGAACCCTCTTAATTGCCCATCAGTGATATGTTATTGTACTCCAAGTTCCAAATATGATATTATAATGACATTTTGAACTCATTAAAGTAGAATTTAAAATATGGAAAAAATCAGACCATGTCACTTTAAAGAGAGATAGTTTACTACTTACAGTGGTGTAAAGGAACTGTTGCCATAGGTGTCTGCCGTATCACTACCTGTGTAAGTAAAGTGACTGTCTGCAGGGTCAATAGCCCAGCTCTGTCCAACGTCAAAGATTTCTGCCTCAGAGGAGTTTGGTGAGATTGTTGTTCCATTTAGGTACTGCAAGTCATCCGAGATGTCACCATTGTAGTTTCCCATAAGCCCTGAAATTTGGAATGATTCAATGCCATGTAAAATGTGACCAAACCTGGGAAATCGTAACATATGGGGGAATAGCTATAAATTCTCTAAACATGATATTTCAGGAGATATAGCTAACTTAAGAGAAAATGACCTTAGAATAACTTTTCCCAAGGAATCTTTTGAAGCTATTATCAAAATTGAATTCTAAAATATCATACCTCCCTCATACAACACATAAAACTATGATAAAGCACTATCTTATCTCAAGAATTAATACAATATTCAATATGAACATAATGTTCTTACCTGTGACTGCACCCTTTAGTTCGTCGGCCATTTCAAGTGTGATGTACGACATGTTGGCAGCTGCCGTCACAATGACCGTGAGCTTCATGAAGGTCAAAGTCACGGTATCAGCGGTCTTCGTAACCATGACATCGGAGAAGAACTCATTAGAGGTCAATGTCTGTTTCACTGAGTTAATGTACACCTCTGGAAGTACAGGAAGACACATAGGGTTCACATCTTTACCATTAACATTTTGGTTCATGAGGTAACAAAAACATCAAATGCAGCTTTGCAACTTAAACCCATTGCAAGTGTAAGTCAGCTTTTGGGTTCCAGTTAACCCATTATTTCATGGTGGAAATCTAGCCAATTAATAGTGAAAAAAGTTTTGGTTGGTGCCCTCTAGTTGCATCTTGTTAGTATTTCTTTGTGAAAAAAAGAAATTTAAAGCTATTAGGGGGAAAAAAGAGGAAAAGTTGATCGTTTTAGCATAATACTTTTCTGTCTGGTCAAAAAAGATGGCAAGAATATTAATGATGCTGCTTTTAGCCTTGGTAGAATTTGCACCATCCCAATAAACAAAAAAGGTTATACAACATTTCATAACATTATATAACATTTCCCATTGGCCCCCTATTATAGCATAACGTTATATAAAGTTTTAAAACATTATTTTGACGTAAAAAAACATCTTTTTGTTGGTGGGATCTCCCATCTTACCTAGGTTATTATGATTAAGTCCTATCATGAAGACATCACCGGAGCATTCACCACTGGCACGTTCACACACAGCAAAGGCTGAGAAATAGGTAGCCCTGGCTGGAGGGTTGTCAGTGTCAACTTTGGCTGTCCGCGCCTGGACAATGATGTCATTGCATACTAGCAGGATATACTCTCCAAATCCATTGAATGTGTAACTTAATCCATCAAGTGTGGTAAAGTGAGGGTCCCCCTGTATGCCAGCTTAAATGAGATAATTCTGAGTAAATTGATCGTAGGAAAGAATCATGATCGTTGTATTTGGGCAAATTTTCCAGGTTTTTTTAACAAATTATCCAGATAAGAAAAATAAAAAAAGAAGAATGCATGCCAACTCTCCTCTTAAATCTTGGCTCAGTGCACAACTTCCTCAGTACAAATGTAATCAACATAGAGTGTTAGACAATAGGCTAAGAATGGGTGAGGAATAATTCATCAAAAAGTAATATTCAGTATCTACTGCAACAGGGATATGGAAGTATGGGGGTCGGGGAATTATATGAGGAAGGAAGACAACGCATGCAATGTAAGGTTATAAAGCAGACACATTCTATAAGGTGGTGACATTGAACTAGTTACACATTATGTCAAAATCCATTACTTTTATCAAAAGCTCCATACCAGCAGTGGGAGATAAACCAATCTTAGAGACTGGGCGTCTGATGAGAAACATTTTACACAAGGGGTCAGATGCTGCTCGTACGCAACACAAGTTGTAGGCGTCACGTTCCTTTGTGGCGTTTTTATAGCGAGTCACCAGGTTGGCTCCATTAGTAGTACTACTGCTGTTGTCCTTCACAAAGGCCCCACTTCCACTGTCGTAGCAGCAGGTAGAAGCCCATTGGTCAGAAGCATCATCTACAAATATGTGTGACCCGTTTTAACAAAATGGGTCGGAACTCGCACATATAAAATGTTGAGATATTGTCAGATTCGTGTATAGCTAATCAAGCGCTTTCATTTGGTATAATCTATGACAAGTAGTTTATCAGCCAATATTGACTCTTGTGTGATACTTTTTGTATAATATTTGAATTAAATGGAAATTAATTAAATTGAGATGATAAGCATTTAAATTAGATATTAACTATATTATACAATACAATTCTAAATCCTCATGGTCATCATTTTGGGAAAAATGGGGGTTGAAATTGGGTTTGTAACTTAGTAACACAAAAGATAACTATGCATACATTAGAAAAAACTATGTCAAAAACAAGTTTTTCCACCATATGCTACTTAACTTTCACTCCTGGCCTTGAAAAATGAAATTTGGGCCTTAACCACCGGCCCTATGCCATAAGAACATGTAAATATGTAAGTAAGTCATCCGTGGCTCGGTGGCTAAAGAGTAAAATAAGTTGCATTGGCTACAGAATTTACATTTTTCTGACAAGGGGACATAGTATTCATGCAGAAATATTTATGGATTGGTTCAAAATTACTTAATATTTGTTTCATAGGGTAGCAGTAAACGGGTGGTATTGCTGTTATTGGGTAGCACTGTTGTTGCCCTGTGGCAGCAGCGGTTTCAGGTATTTTAGATGCTGCCCAGAGGCAGCAGCGGCCCTTAAAGGTTAAAAAGGCCATATCTATGCTCTTAGAAGTGTGACTTCCGACTCATTTCTTAAAACGGGTCACATATTGTTAGTTCTTCTCCTTAAATGGGTATTCTTAAGGCAATTGCAGGGGATCGTCCAAATTGAAACATTGAACCAGCAAAGTGTAAAACGATGTTGTCTTGTATCAATATCAAACCACCAAAACGTTTTGCTCTATAATATATTGCAATGCAAACGCTAATGTACATGAAATTTCACCTTTCAAATCCTCCAAATGAACAGGGAAATCTTACCCCTTCTCGAACAGAAAAGGCCATGTTATTTAGGGACCCAGTTTTTTTTTGCTTTGTGCCTTTGTATATATGTCCCTATTACCAGTTCTGACATTCTGTATCTAGTTATGCACATATTTATTGATAATTTTCAACCCTTTTCTTACTTTGTTGGACCAATCAGAACAATGGTGGAACGAGACCCGTCACGGAGAGAAGACCATTTTCAGATTCTGCTGGACTTTGATGTTTCAATTGGGAAATTAAGTTCCTGTGTAATATGCTCAAACCCACAGGTCTACTTTGCTATATTATACTTTGGTTTTGTCATATGGAGATAATGCCAAACAAAATAAAAGATGTTTCATATAACATGGGAAGAAAGACTAGGGTCAGTAGGGCGGATATTTACATCATTCCATTTTATATTTTAACATAAAAGTACTAGTCATCCTCCGTGTAAACCCTTAAAAAGAAAAAAAAAGTGTAAAAATATGAAATCTTTCAAAATTGCACAACAAAACGTAGGGTCAGCCATGTTTTTTAGGCATGGTCAGGTGGCCTGAAACAAGCCTTTTTTTTTATTTCTCCTAAAGCGTGTATTCCACTGACGTAAATCAGCCGAGATTCGTCCATAAGTTTATAGACTTTCATCGGATGACAAACTTTTGGCCGACCAACATTGGTGGAATACACGCTTAACAGAAGCATACCTACCAGGGGTTGCATGGTACAGGAGCATGTCCGTGTAGCAGGTTATGGTGGTATTAGGTGGCAACATGCTGTTTGAGGAGTTCCATCTCGTGTTATTTGCATTCTGTATAAAATCCAACGACTTAGGGCACCCGTTGTCAACTAGAAAAAAGAACTCGAGGATAGAGAAAAATTGAGAATCTGTGTCAAGTTTGAATTATAGTATTACACACATTGTTATTTGCATTCTGTATAAAGTCCAACGACTTAGGGCACCCATTGTCAACTAGAAAAAAGAACTCGAGGATAGAGGAAAATTGAGAATCTGTGTCAAGTTTGAATTATAGTATTACTATGGTTGAAAGGTGAAAACAACACATGGCCGACACATGTAACAGGCTGATGATTATGATGTTATTCAGAACTAACAAATATCTTTGGCTGTCTCTTATCAAAGCAATCCAAGTTGAAAGTCTATGACAGGGTGCAATCTTTGACCAGGTGCAATCCATGACTGGTTTGACAGAAAGCGGTTTATTTAGGGTAGATGTAGATAGAATTTAAAATAAAATTAGTAATATAAAGTCTTAACACATCCAGTAACCTTTTTTGCTATTCCTATCTACATCTGCCCTAAATAAACCGTTTTCCTTCAAGCCGGCTATAGATTGCACCCGGTCACTTGGATACATTTAGAAAGGCTGAAGAATCACCCCATGGAGAATGAACATCGGTTTTTCCACAGGGGTGTGGAGAACGGCCATTTTAGTACTTAAGCATAGTAAATTTGTGTCTCCACATGAAATAAATATTATTACTTGCCCAAAGCTGAAACATACATTTTTAGTGAAACCAGGCAAAATAGATTTTTTCAAAATCTATTTTTCAAAATTTATTTTTGCCGCCTAGAATTATCCATATGTTAAAATACAACAGTAAAGGGAAAATATCAATCATAAATATTGTTACTTGTTTGGTGCAGTACTCACCCACACATTGAGTTGTCCCATTCAGCCTCCACAATCTGTTCTTGCAGCGACACGTGTCTGTGCCATCTATATCGTAACACAGCTGGTCACATCCAATGTCAGATGTACAGTCTGAGAAAGGGGAAAAGGGAGAAATAAATTCTCAATAAAGGGTCAACCTAAGTGTAAAATTCTTCTGTTATTTTAAGCGTATGGCTGACCTTTATTCAGGATCCCGTAACAAATGGAATGATATATAATGACGTTCAGAATACTCAACTCATTTGAGCTGTCATGAAACAACTTCCAATGAGTTGTCCTTCAATAATTCCGTAAATATACACCACAAACCTTAGGCTGCTTAAAATTATTGTTAGCTTTGCTGATACTATTGCGGGGGGGGGGGGAGGTGCGTGAGGGAGGCTTTTTATTTCATTTGAAAGTCCTAATATAAGATAATTTGTATACGCTAATTCACACATACTCCTCAACAATGTTAATTAGATGCCAATTTCAGTGCGGTGCACTTACTGTTGCTGGGTGGTGTATCCGTTTTTTCATCCTCGTCTAACCAGGCTAAACAGTCTAGAGCAGGGTTCCTGTAACTGGGAGGATTGTTTGATAGTTGCATCCAAAAGTTCCTCTTGTGCGACGATCCCACTGTCACATCAAACTTCTCTATTCCTTCCTTGTTGCTCATGCTGGCGTAGGACATTGGGTGCTCACTGCTTTGCATTGACCCTTTACCCGGGTTGCAGAGAAGCACTCCCACACGTATTTGTATGTTGGTCTGGTGTGACACAAGGTTTAAGGATTAAATGTGGACAACCGTATAAAATGCAGGCATAAGGCCATTGAAAAAAAAAGTGGTTTCTCAACACCATGCAGGAGCTCCAAGATGTGACAAGGGAGGCCTTTTTTTCTTTCTTTTTCTCCACTTTTTGTTTTACTCACGGGATAAAATATATAGGATGATATATGTTTTTCCTGACCAAAATTTATATTTTTGTAGTTAAGAATTAATTTTATTGATATCTAAAAGTGGGGAAATGTAAGTTATTTCTATCTTACTGCATAACTGGCACTATAAAGAATAAAAGAATTACCAAAAGGAAAAAAATAATCTCAAAACCTGAATTCCATAATGCGCACAGTGATGAGAAACCTTTTTTTTCTTTTTGAGTGGCATAATTGTAATATTCATGAGATCGAAAAATACGAGGTGACTGTCATGTAAACATAGCGTTACCAGGGTGGCAACCACAGTTGGAGTGCCCCCTGGTGAGTTGCGAATGAACTTTACTCCGATAATTGATATGGATATAAACCATTTATATATTGAGTAAGATTGGCCCCATGAATAATAGCACCCTGATTGGAACATACCAGTCTACTCATGGTACAAACAGACCAGCTAGTCATCGCATGGGCGGTCTACCCTAGATCCTAGCTTTATATCCAGTAATCAAGTGAACAACTTACCATGAAAAAATTTCATGTAGCCCTGATGAGTTACTCATCAGGACTACATGCATGCATCATGACTTAAAATGGCCTACTAGTATTTAATCAAAGCTGGTTATAGGACCCACCTCCACAATATTGTATTTCCACTTCATCTCCCTATCCCCGTAGTGTGAGATGACCAGCGTGTTGAGGTAATTTGTGATGAGGATCATCTGAAAGGTTACCGTCTGGAAGCAAAGGGAATTGTATTGTGTTGTATTGTCATGTAATGATGTGAAATACCGTGACCCTTGGTAAAATCAAACTCCTAAACTCATAACTCTAAGATCAATTAGTCTTTTACAATGATTTTTCATTGACAAATCGAAACGGTCATCGGCAAACAGTCTTTAATTATTTTTACAGTTTAATAACTATTTCTGCAGCGGATCTTAAACCAAGTTACCCACCTCTGAGTGTGAGATAGTGGTCCTCTCTATCCGGTCCCAGGTCACGACCAGCGCATACTTAGGCAGAGGGGTCAGAATTCCTCCGATTTCGTCCCAGTTTGGAATTTTCTTGAGGAGAGCAGGAATATTTCTCTCGTCTTTTTCCTCCTTATAATATACATTCCCGTCCTGAAGAAAACAATACTCTGATACTAAGTATTTTTTTCTTATTGTGATGAAAACATTGTCTATAAAACATTGGTTCAATCGCTTAGAAGATATCACTTAATTTTGGACAAATAACAGGCTGGAGCGGGCAAGATAATTATGATCACAAAATATTCTGGGCTGAATTGAATAAGCTGCTGAAACCAGACAAAAGCAGAGTGGAGTTAAGTGAGGGAGGTGAGAAGGTGCCCAACAATGAGACTACATCAAAAATTATTTCTCTACAATCGGTAAGGTCCTGCATGAAATGTTAGGACCCAACAATAGAGCGGAGCTTCCCCAACTGGATAGGGACCTCAATGATGACGATGAATTGCTACAAGATGGCGTTCTATTGCGTCCACCACCTGACCTTGATTAGAAAAATTGAAGCCCTAAACATGCTTAGGATAGTTAAAATATGGCTGAAAGCCTATCTATCAAACAGACAACACCAGACAAAGGCAGCGAAGGTAGAATTTGGTGTGCCACAGGGGTCAATATTGGGACCCCTTTTATTCACCCTATTCATCAAGTATTTGTGTGACTCACTACAAGTGGCCAAATCCGTCATGTACGCTGACTATGTAGTAGTGTATGTGAGTCATGAAGACAGTGAACAGCTAAACACCTACTACAGGAAGACATCACCCACCTACATCAATGCAGGCTAGCAAATCACATGACAGTCAACACGGAAAAGAGCATGCCCATGTTGTTTGGAAGTAAAAGTAAAATCAATCAAAGTGGCAATCTGGAAATCAGAATGGGGCATGACACACTCCCTAATACCAACACTTACAACTACTTGGGTGTGGAATTAGACAGACCATTGACTGTGAACCTCCATATTGGAAAAGTCAAGAAATTGGTGGGGAACAAGGTTTTCAAAGTTGGCAGACTCACCAAAAGTATCCCAGGTGACTGTTGCCTAACAGTAAACAAATCAATGATCACCCCAGTATTTAACCAATAATAGATGGATAACAGGCACACGAGGGCCTATATGCGTGTATAACGCCCGAGGTGCGAAGCACCGAGGGCGTTATACACGTATATAGGCCCGAGTGTGCCTGTTATCCATCTATTATTAGGTTTATTATACGATTTTTCCATTCAAATGTCCTTATTTACCTTTAATTCGTCCTAATTTGGCCATTTTGAAGGATATTTACATGGACTATATCGAGCAAGGAGGGTGCCATGTTGGTTTTGACATCCCACCAACCTGCTCGCTGATTGGTGGAGTTAAAACGGGACAGCCAATGAGAGGACGCGATGCAAAAAGTCTTTGGCACCTGAGCGCGGGGGGCATTCGTTAGATAGACTGGAACCTAACCTGCGTTTCCCCTCCATTGTACCACTGCCAGAAATGAATGGGCTCTAGAGTGTTCGCCTCACACACCAGAGATCCCCGGATCGAATCCGGTTGGAAACGTACCATTTCTTAAGTGCCTATATTTATGTGAAAAAAAAAACCTAGAATTATTTTAACGAATAGATAAGTAAAGTCCAACTACTACCTTTATAGTAAAAAAAGAATTATAAAAAAATTTTGATTTTAGGAGAAGTTATGACAAAAAGTGTAAAAATTGCTGTATCTCTGTTAATATAAGAGCTAGAGGGCTGGGAATGTGTCTGTAGACTTCTTGTTTAACCCCCTTATTCTGTATGGACGGCACGGTTAAGTGGATAGGGCGTCGGACTCGTAGTCTTGCGGCCCCGGGTTCGATCCCACGACGAAACGTAGGATTTTAACCCTTCCTCTACCGTACACGCATTATTGCGAGTTTACTGTACAGGACCGTACACGCATTTATGCGAGTTACTCGCCGATTTTCGGCCGATTCTGGCCGATTTTTGACCCTCTATGGTTTGCCTAAAAGTTGGTAGAATCCCACAATTTTTTCTGACAGTAATCTATGGCATATTGTCTGTGCATGTCCTAATCGGTGTGTACATACATCCAATGGTCCAGAAATGCTGGGCATCTCAACTTGGATGATATTTAACTTTTTTCAATATGATTTGAGCAATATTTAAGGCAAAAATCGAAAAAAAAAGTCAAACAATATTTTTTGGGGGTGAAAAATGGTTTTGTCCAATTTTTCATGCTGAAAAAGATGGTACCGAAAGTTAAGGTCTATTTTGATGCATTCTGGCCTAAATGTAAGTTTCAATGGCAACATTATACACTAAAATAAACTGTTTTTAATTTCAAATAGGGCTTTATCTCCCTAGTTGGAACACTTAGGGCGATTTGGGTATCTTACTTTCTGGTTATTCAATATTGTTCATCTTGTCATAGATGTACTTCTAGTTTGAATATTTACAAAATTCTTTAAGTTTCTAAAAGGTTAGACCATCCCCTAAATTCAAATATCCCATTTGAATTCTATCTGAAAAAATCTGGTCTTGGGATGGGTGTCTTTATGTGGAGCCTGGTAAAGGAAGAGTTAATTCTAAATATTCCCCTCAATCGTGCTGTTATCGTGTGATAACAGAACTGAGTTATCCACAAAAAGCACGATCAGAGCCCCAATCGTATAATAAATTGGACTATTGCAGCTTCTACACTGGAAGTGCCTGCCAGTCAGAATTAACCAATCTACAGAGGTTACAAAACCGGACATATATGCACTAAAAGTGCTGTAGTTAGAAGACGGAAGAAAGAAGCAGTTGACAAAGATCATGTGGGACAGTGTCCTACAAGGAGAGGCAGCCCTGGGGGTACATCCCCGAATTAGGGGAGATCGGATACTGAAGTCCAGAATGAGGTAACCAAATACCTCATTCTTCCAAAAAAGCCCTTGTCACCAAGGAGTAGAGCTATTGGATAAGCTAGATCTGAAAGTACAATTACCCAAGAAGGAGGAAGAGTTCAACATGGAACTAGAGGGCAAAGTATATTATCCAGTGAATATTAACATTTGAATATGAATCATTAATTGCATAAGCATCATAATATCGGAGCACGTGTGAAAGGATTTGTACGGAGAGAAAACATTGCAAGATGCTACTGTTCAATAAAAAATATTATTCAATTCAATTCAAAATCTTCCCTCAAGTTGGGTTGGTCAGAATATAAAGGGAAATCAAATCACAGCCAAACAGTTGGGTTCCCTGAGGGTATTATACCAAACACCGATATTCAGAGAGAGACCTGGACAATTCTAATATAAAATGTGAATTTATGCATGCAAATGGTATAACTGTTAAAGAGTTGATATGTACCTGTTTTGGGTCAGAAAGGTTCATGTGAGTTGCCCAATAACCTGCAACATATGCGATCACATGCTCGGGGCAATCCGTAATTGTGTTGAAGGGTGTACCGATTGGGGGCTTAGGACTGTCAGTTGGGCGCTGTGTCACACCGTCTGTTATCATCAAAAAGCCATACTCAGATATCTGTAAAGAAAAATGATAACTATGAATGTCATTGTCATGGATTGCCACTAGGGATGGCATTGACACCCCAGCTGTGATGATGACATAGTCATAATTTATACCTCCACATGGAACAACTTTGAGTTTGTGTAAGAAAAGATGGAATATGAAGGAAACAGCCTTCTAGGAGGCACGTAGGTAGTCTGCCTCGTCACTATAATGCATCACAGACGTGCCTATGTCCTTCCTAGAAGGATGTTTCCCTGATAGTATGTCTATACTCACCCATATCTTCTCTGCGAGATAACCCTCATTACCTGTCGGTAGACGATACCATGGCATGAACGCGGTACTTTCAACTTTACTCTGCTCCAACTTGTCTTGATCCTTTAGTGGCACAAGCAGGGACACTGAAAGCATTTGGGACTAATTCAGTTAAATTTGCACTCTGCAACAATCGGTTTAGTACCTATGCTAGTCTATGTCTTCATCTATTATGTTGGTCTGCCGAAGAAATGCATGAATTGTTCATAATCATGATAATAAAGGGCACTACAGTGCCGTTAACTGCTTAAAGGTTTATGGAAGCCTGATAAAATTCTGTTACTGGCAGGACATTGACTGCTTTACTCGATACAAAAATATTTGATTTAGATCGATATGCACAAAACGAACACCCTTGTCATCGACAAATATTGACTTGTAGCAAAAAAATATATATATATATCAAGTGAAACCTTAGTTTTAGATGAAATCTACTTCATACTGTCACAGAATTGTCAGAACTGAATTTTCAAAATGAATTATTAATAAATAGTAAGGGACAAGTCAATTCCAAAATTATCAAAAAATTATTATTAATTTTCATTTACGATTGCAGTTTCCAGCTTTTCCGTCGCCATGGTAACCCTCTGCCTCATTGCACCGACATGCGAAGTAGCCTTCTGTTGGTGGTTTGTCTTCACATTTGGCACGTGCCGGATACTCCAGAGAGTCACAATCATGGCCCCCTCCTTTCTTACATTCGTCTTTGTTCTCGCAATATGGGCCATTTTTGTACTCGTATCCGACGTCACAGAAGCAATTGCGGGCACCGTCATTATTGATTACACAGTGCTTTGTTCCCACACCTGTATTTGAATATAAAGATATATATATGAAATACAGTTCAACATTGTTAAATTAACTTTGAATCAACATTAAATCAACATTGACACCATTTATCAATGTTGATTCAATGATCAGTGCCCACTAGGACACGATCAGCATGAGGCAGTAAGCATTGAGAGTTCCATTCATTCATCATTTTGATAGAAGAGCATGGTGGATCAAATCCAAATGCAGCTCTCAAAGAGTCAGAAAATGTATGCTTTTATTGGCTGGAAATACACAACAAGTTGCATCATTCAACATTAGTCAACGTCACAGTAGCTGAGAGGTACATAGTACACCAGACAGAGTTAAAGGGATAAAATTACCACCCGCACTTGACCACATAGTAGACTAGAACAGTACTAGAATTGGGAGTGGGATAAGCTCAATGATCATGCCACTGGAAGGGATATCCCACTTTAAGGGTAAAGGGTTAACTCTGGATGTATAAACCATACATAATTATACTTACCACAAGGTGTGGTGCATGGCTCTGTCTCATTCAGAGGTTCACTACAATCGGCACCTCCCGGGTCGGGTGGGGGGTTGTTACAGGTACGGTTACGGGTCTTGATGCCCTGCCCACACGCCGAACTACACTGTCCCCAGGGACTCCACAAACTGACGCCACCGTCTGAAATGCATGTTTGACTTGAAGCAATAAAATATTACAATTTTAACAAAGGAGGACAAAATTGAACAATAAAATATTACAATTTCAACAAAGAGTGACAACATTGAACAATGAAATACTACAATTTTAATATGTGGTATGGCTCACACAACAGGTAACTGACGAGCCTATCACAACTTTGTTGCTTGCATTTATTGACCATAATATGTCTCAGTGTAACGAGTCAATATTTCTTACATTTATGTCAATCGAATATAAATCGATGTATTGACCACATACGGTAACTCATGATACGTTGCACTATGAGGCATACAAGGAAACAGCGTCAAACTTGTAAAAAAAACTTTTCAGACAAATAAATTTTAATTTGTTCAGAAAAAAAAAAAAAGAAAAAAAAAAGAGTGACAGCATTGAACAATAAAATACAACAGTTTTGATTGAACAAACACAGGATCGTATCAATAACGTCAGGTCGTATAATACATATATACTTACCACAAGGTGTGGTGCATGGCTCTGTCTCATTCAGAGGTTCACTACAATCGGCACCTCCCGGGTCGGGTGGGGGGTTGTTACAGGTACGGTTACGGGTCCTTACGCCCTTCCCACATGCCGAACTACACTCTCCCCAGGGACTCCACAGACTGACACCACCGTCTGAAATACATGTTTGACTTGAACAATTAAATAATGCAATGTTAACAAAGAGTGACAAGCTGCATACTGTCAAAGGCTCATATTCCATATTGTTCTGTCAGGCACTGCTTGACTATAATAGATAGGTCAAGGGCCATTTTAGCGAGGGCCAGGCTATGCTGTACAGTCAATAACAGGCTAGACTATCGCTAAATTGCTTGAGAGCCATGCTGGACCCTCATGCTAATGCTGCACTTTTGGAGGCTGAAAGAGACTCTCCATTAAAAATGTTATTTGATGTAAAATAACATATTTTTGTCAGCTGAGATGTGGGTGGGTCTAGTAATGCCTGACCCTCACTAAAATGGCTGATCCTTGTAGGATGGCCTGCGAGAGTCCTTTTGGCGACATAGCCAGCATCCAGCTGACCCTCATATTTTTTTGAGTGCATTAGTTTTACTATCCAGTGCACCATGAGGTCAGCATTATGCCAGTCTTGGGCCTCGACTGTAAGTTTACAGTCTGGGGGATTACTTATACACCTACAATAGGCTAAATTATATTACATACCCTGGTAGTGTATACTAGGAGCCACACACAGAATGTGGGTTCGAATCCCACCTTGGCAAATCAGTAGTACTATTGATATCTATATAACACAACTGAGTTGAACTAAAGTATAAAGTCATCCATTTACTAGGTAATATCACTATGTCAATACAGGTGATATTCTTCAAAATGCTTCAAATGGATTAGATAAAGATTGTAAAAAACGTACTACCTATTGCGCCAAAGTGGGATCCAAACCCACAATCCTCATTAAAGAATATCCCTGATTCCGCATAATTTTCTTTAGATACAAATTCGCCCAGGCCCATTCCCGATACCAGTTGACGCTGATGCTAGTCAGGAATGGGCCTGGAGTGCTCAAGGCGGGCATGATGCATGATCACAGCACCAGAGCTGCATTCATGTGTCATGACCGTAAAAGGGCATAGTGCATTAAATCACAATGAAGGCTAGATTCTAAAACCACATACTTACCGCAAGGCAGACTGCACTTCATTGTCTCAATGATATGGTCATTACAGTTGGGCTCTGATCCTACAGGGTTTGGGTTGGTACAACGTGTGCGGTTCTTCGTGCCAGTACCACAGGGTATGCTACAATTCCCCCAGGGACTCCACTCAGCGACAACGCCGTCTGTTCAAAAAAGATGTTTGACATTGTTGTTTTTTTGCTACTTAGATCTTTGCTGACGAGTTTGCTTAAAGTTGCTTTAAGTTGCTTAAAAGTGTTTAATCTCAGACATTGATCAACTTTAAGCAGTGCTTAAAGCTGTCAAAATTAGAAGATTTATGCAGTGTGTGCTCTTTAGAAATTAGCAGGTTTCCCTTTAGTTAATACTCTGTGGACAAGCATCCCTACTTAATATTAAGTCGAAGATAGGGAAAAGCATTTTTCATAAGTCACTTCTTTTTGAGTTTTTATATATGTCAATCAGAGCTCATGGTCTATTATTGTAACTTTTATAGACTTGTTGCTGTTATCAAAACAATGTTTCCCAAGCTGGCCCCCAAGTTGTCTTCGGACGCGTCCTTGGGACATCACTGGTATCTGCGGGGCCATAACCACTTCACTTCCCCCGTATATTGGGGGGGGGGGGGATCCTTCTGCCGTACCCGTCCACATTTATAATATTACAGCACCAAGCGTACGGGAACTATTTTCACCATGAAGCTTTGGTGCCAGCGATATGTAAACATTCACTACATTGTAACGATGATTTGAAAATAAATGTTATAATCTTAAATACCACTATAAGGTTATCGATTTTAAGATTGGAAAGATTTTCTTGTCAACGCTCCCACATGAGTATGTCCCAACGAGCGAAGCTTTCATAACCACCATACTACCGACTCTGGTGGGGGGGGGGGATGGAGCTGGTGAGGCATTGCTTCATGCATCTTTTATTGGCATATGATCCCAGAGGGCAGCACTAGCTATATAGAAGACGGTATTTGTAGTTCCCTGACAAAGTCCACCACAGAAGGGTGCCGGGATTTCTTTTAAATTTATCTCTAGCCCCGTCTCTAGCATCCCCCCCTACCCCCGGCCTTTACGTTATGCATTTAACCACTTGGTCAGGGGAGGGGGTCAGGGGAGAGGGTCAGGGTAATTAGTAGTTGTTGTATCAGATTGACTGTATGTATGGGTGTATGGGGGAGGGGCCAGGTAAAAATTTTTGTGGCGGGAGGAGGGGTGGTTACCATGACAGGGGTGAGAGGGGAGTAATATAGATACAACGCAGAGCCCTGACAAAATATCTGAATTATTGCAACAACGACGCCCCTTCCTTTAATTAGTGGGCTTCTTTCTTATAATCACATATAATTATATAGAGTGCAGGTAAAAACGGAAGGCAAGGGGGCTTCAAGATGGGAATATATAATCTGTCCAATTGCAAGTATCACATACTTGATGTTTAATACTATTGTATAAAGTGCATATTTCCGATTTTTACTGAATTCTAAATTCCTCATAAAGATGTTCCGAATGCTGTAAAAGTATACTTAATTAATGGGTTGTCGGGAATTAAAATGGTATCCATGGGCTCAGAAAGTGGGTTACATGGGGCCCAACCATGGTCTTTACAATGTATTTTTAATGGAGAGAGTAAGCATTCACAATTGTACTCAAAAATAACTCCATAATTTATTAGGCAATACAATCAAATTGAGCAAAATTGAACAGAACAGATCGGAAGAGAAGAACATTATTTCAGAACATCCTGATCCAAATTTAAGAAAATTCATTTTTGAGCCCCAATTATAGGATGTACTAACTATGATATTTATTTCATGGTAAATACGGCACTCTCATTGACTTAACCAAGGAAGACCGTATTTAATACCCCCTCTGAAATAAGCCTTGTCCGTATTTCACTGTCTGTCAACTCATCAAAATTGTTATTTTACCCACTCTAAGTTAGCTTTTTCAGAGTAGTTAAGTGGTATCTTACCGTTCATTATCAATAATGACACAAAATAAACACAAAGAAGCACTCGTAGAGTTCCCCACTGAGGGTTATTTCACGAGTCAAAACCAAACTCTACTCATGCAACTTTATCTATGTATGTCTACTACCGATCAGTATCACTTACCAGTGGTACTCATATCTTGTCCAAGAGAACCGGTGGTACTCATATCTTGTCCAGGAGAACCGGTGGTGCTCGTATCTTGTCCAGGAGAACCGGTGGTGCTCATATCTTGTCCAGGAGAACCGGTGGTGCTCGTATCTTGTCCGGGAGAACCGGTGGTACTCGTATCTTGTCCAAGAGAACCGGTGGTGCTCATATCTTGTCCGGGAGAGCCGGTGGTGCTCATATCTTGTCCAGTAGAACCGGTGGTGGTCATATCTTGTCCAGGAGAACCGGTGGTGCTCATATCTTGTCCGGGAGAACCGGTGGTGCTCATATCTTGTCCAGTAGAACCGGTGGTGGTCATATCTTGTCCAGGAGAACCGGTGGTGCTCATATCTTGTCCGGGAGAACCGGTGGTGCTCATATCTTGTCCAGGAGAACCGGTGGTGCTCATATCTTGTCCAGTAGAACCGGTGGTGCTCATATCTTGTCCAGGAGAACCGGTGGTGCTCATATCTTGTCCAAGAAAACCGGTGGTGCTCATATCTTGTCCAGGAGAACTGGTGGTGCTCATATCTTGTCCAAGAGAACCGGTGGTACTCATATCTTGTCCAGGAGAACCGGTGGTGCTCGTATCTTGTCCAGGAGAACCGGTGGTGCTCGTATCTTGTCCAGGAGAACCGGTGGTGCTCGTATCTTGTCCAGGAGAACCGGTGGTGCTCGTATCTTGTCCAAGAGAACCGGTGGTGCTCGTATCTTGTCCAGGAGAACCGGTGGTGCTCGTATCTTGTCCAGGAGAACCGGTGGTGCTCGTATCTTGTCCAGGAGAACCGGTGGTGCTCGTATCTTGTCCGGGTGCACTGGTTGTATTCATATCTTGTCCGGGTGCACTGGTTGTATTCATATCTTGTCCGGGTGCACTGGTTGTATTCATATCTTGTCCGGGTGCACTGGTTGTATTCATATCTTGTCCGGGTGCACTGGTTGTATTCATATCTTGTCCGGGTGCACTGGTTGTATTCATATCTTGTCCGGGTGCACTGGTTGTATTCATATCTTGTCCGGGTGCACTGGTTGTATTCATTTCTTGTCCGGGTGCACTGGTTGTATTCATATCTTGTCCGGGTGCATTGGTTGTATTCATATCTTGTCTGGGTGCACTGGTGGTATTTGTATCTTGTCCGGGGGTGTCAGTGGTACTGGCCAGGGGTGTCATGGTACCGTCGTCATCTCCACTCCCCGTATAGTCCTGTGTGGTGGAGGCACTATTGCCGCTACCACACAGGAGGTAAAGCACTACACACACTAGGAGGCTGTACTTAACCTCCATGTTCAACTGGTCCTGAGGAAAAAAAGGAAAAGAATTCAGAGCTGGACTAAAGGTTAAGCCACATTTGGTGAGAACTTGCATTACAGGCTTTTACTGTTTATATTTGGGAGGACAGAGGGAGAAAAAAATCTGTCTTAGAGAGCCCCCGGAGTGCCGGAAATTCCAAGAGAGTAGAGGAGAAAAAAAGCATGGAAAGTCTCATCTTTGGGTAATCTAATGTTGGTATGTTGAGAAATATCCCCATTTGAAAGGCCTCATTCTGTCTTTTGTTGGTCAACGTGTACCCTTTTTTTCATCTTTTCTTCTAAAATCCTTAAATATCCTCAAAGAGCAAAGGTAAAAAAAAACGAGGAAAAAAAACAGCCTTATTGGTTCACAGTGTCTTAATGCAAGTTTTGTCGTCATGATGTCGACTCTTCAGGAGAGTGTCAATTCCATGTAGAATCGGCATGATGCTTTATTGCAGTATTACTTTATTGGTGAGTCACTTGCAAGGTCCACTTCATGATGACACAACGCTATGAATCATTAAAACGGTTTCAGAATTCAAAATAGCATTAACCCATTTAAGCTCAAATCCCATGTTCATTTCATGCTGGAAGGTTTCTGTATTTATGGATTGTTGCGATATAGGGATCTCCCTCTAAATTGCAATAGATGTAAGTGCTGCTGCTATGGTCTGTTGCGATTTTGCCCTCTACTAACATCTATATTTTTAGATATTTCCCTTGCTTAAGTGAAAAGTTTCTGCAATTTGCCATTTTCTTTTGCAATTCTAGAATATTGACCTGAAAGCATGGGTATTATTTGGAGTAAGCACCCTTGTGATAGAACTCTTGCAATTTGAAGTTGATGCAAGGCCCCCAAATCGCAAGAGCCTCAAATTGAAGAGGTTTTGGAGGTATAGAAAACATCGTGGGATTTGAGCTTTGTAGTAGGAATTGACTGTATAGGACCGATGAATCTCTGCAACTGTTTCGCGGTAGATGCAGAACGTATCTTGAATTAATTGCAGAATACAGGCAGTAATATTCTGGTTTAACGCTTTTAGGGCTGCATAGTGGTTAATTCATAGTGTTCTTGATCGAAATGAATACTTTTTTTGTTTAGCTTGAGTTTGATTATCTTATCAGTTACATAACAACACGCGTACGGGGACCTTTTGAGCGAAACCAAAGATAGACAGAGCGACCAATTATTCAGAATTTTTTTAAAACATGTTTCCATGGTAACCAGCATGCCCACCTTGCCGTGTTACCATTCCGGCCGATAAACAGCCTCCGTATCTGTCATAAATGTGTTCATGAGTGTAATTATTGCATAACATCGATATGAATAGCTTAGATCCGTTGGTTTATAGAAGGGAAAATAAATATACTACAAATTTCTTTTTTACGTTTATCGTTCAGGAGCTCAGTATCAAGATTTTTTGAAGTGCTACACGCTGAACGTTATGACCCAGGTTGTTCCACAGGTTATTTCCAACATCATGTAGTGATCGTGGGTATAAAAAACATGGTTGCTGCCCCTTTTAGTTTACTCATGAGGATTGCAATCATGTATCATGCCGACATTTTAGGAGCTTGTGAACTCAGTAGGGTCAGCATAATGCCTGAATGCAACGCTGGCGAGCTACTCGCATTCCTGTAGCATGGGTTGTGTTGATAATTTCTATTGACTTGTGTTCCATGACATTATACATCAAGTCTCTCAAATAGAGCCAAATGTTCACATAATACATGAGCTACATAGAAATGCGATAGGTAGAGATATTGTGCTAACCATCTACACAGCAAAAACAGACAGTTTTATAGGCAGTAAGAATTGGTGGATTATATTCATTTGAGAAATAACATGGAAGATTCCTCATAGACAATTTAGTTACAATACACGAACAATGCCTTGGTGCGACACGGCAAATAGGGTGTTTAAGCGCTTTGTGACCCTTAAAAGGAGAGTGAGAGATGCTATTACAATTTACCCAGATAATACTGGGGTAAATGTTAAAACTGGCGCTTACCATGAAATGACGCAGATCTATCCAAGTCGTTATCCAGGACCAACTGTACTGTCCACATGCCCCTTTAAGGGCTAATTATGACGCGTTCACTCTCTAGACCAGTAGATGATCTTCCTCGTGTATGATATAACTTTGTAATTAATCTGAATTAATCCCAATCTTATCAAATGGTCCACACTGGTAAGACGTCTGATGAGAGTACATCCAGATCGGTTTATGAGAGTTATGTCGCTTTGATACTACATATTTAAACAGTTATTGCCATACATATACCAGTAGTCACTAACAACGCCCTTCCATAACCCCACGTCTCCCCAATACCTTTTATACAGGATGGACATATATGAATGCATATTGTATGATCCTGAGATTAAACTTTTCTATTATTTCCAAATCGATGCTGCTGCACAAAAGTACATAGAAGGGACCGAGTGCTGAAGCTGAGTAAGCGTTGTGTCTGCTTTATTGGGAGGTAATAAAGTGAACCACATTAGGTGAGCATCCCGCCTCCAGGGTGTTACCTTTATCGAGGCATGCTAAAGGCTAAACGTTCTGGAAGGATGATGTACAGATGACACACAGATCAGGCACAGATGATGCACAGATGATGCACAGATGATGCACACTGACTTTTCTCAAGAAAATGGGTGAAAAATATCCCTAAAAACATATAAAAGCCCTTATTCCACAAATATTTGAGCCATTTGAGACATAGGGACAAGTCAGGCCCCTATCCTACAAAAGATTTGATTTATAGATATCTCTATCTATAGCTAATTAGCATAACTATGATAATTACCAAATGCCCAAACTTTCTCAAATATTTAGTCACATCTTTTGGTCTATCGATTTAGAATTTTTTTTTAATATGTTTCCATGGCAACCAGCATGCCCACCTTGCCGTGTTACCATTCCGGCCGATAAACAGCCTCCGTATCTGTCATAACTGTATTCATGAGTGTAATTATTACATAACATCGATGTGAATAGCTTAGATCCGTTGGTGTGTCAATGCATGTGTAAATGTATGGTATCAATGATACCAAATTACTCGAGAAAATAACGTTGAAGCTCATGATTATGATCAGATGAAATAAGACAAGTCAAATAAGTTTTAAAATGTATTTATCACAGATAAAAATGGTACAACGGGGCAAAAAGAAATTTGATGGTTGGGCCTAGACGTTATGGGTAATTGATTAGTTTTCCTTTGAAATCTAGTTGTTGTTCTATTTCCCTTCTGTAGGTAAACGCCATAGCCAGCATAAAACAGTTTAGATAAGTGTGTAATTAATCATACGTTGTAATGAACACCTTTATTAATTAGACAATGTCTAAATACGTCTAAATAAACGTTCTTTATAATTATCTTAAACTATACAGTGGTAAAAAATAACTGTGGCATATAGAAAGCATCCTTTTACGATGTATTACATGATGATGTGACTGTAAATAAACTGATATGCAGTACCTAAATTCTATACCACACCTGAAACCCAACTTTTTAAGTTCTCTGGTGGTATCGTGCCTATTAACCCTTTAAGGATGGCATTGTACAGTAATGCATCATGATGCATCGATGCAGCCCTGGTCAGCATAATGCACCAATGCAGCACCAGCGAGTTACTCGCCAGGGCTGAATTGGTGCAGCATGACGACAAATGTAGCCTTTTAGTGACATGTCATACTTACAGGGTTAAGCTCAGCACTGTGTAAAGTACCTCAGAACAAAGGAAATGTGTGAAATTCTACCTGAGCATGATAATTTTATTATTAAGAAGCACTCCCAAATATGGACAACTGTGCACTCTGGATAGTAAAGCCAAAAAAAAAGGTGTGTTTCAGGTTACCCGACCCTACCTAGCAAAACAGGGCCAACCCTAGAAATTGTTATCCAATTTTGAAAAAAAAAATATTAAAGTAATTTTTGGGGCTATTTCAGAGTCAATTTGATGGTCCACGAGTCGACGCCAGTGTTAGTGAGTCAGCGCTGAAGTTTGCGAGACAATTTTTAGGTACTTTTCAGGCCATGGGATCAATCTGTCTTTGTAAAACAATTTTGGGCCTATTTTAGAGTCAATTTGATAGTATACGAGCCAACACCATTGTCAATGAGTCAGCGCTGAAGTTTGCGAGTCAGTTTTGGGTACTTTTCAGGCCAGAGTAAAAAAAAAGAAATTAAAAAAAAAAAAATCTGACCTACCCTCCCTAGATTTTCAGACTATGTAACTTGAAACACACCTTCTTTTTTTTGGCCTAATTCTTATATTTCAAATATTGATTATATCCACGTTGTAATGTCAGGACTAGTGATTTTCTATTATTGCTTTCAATAGAAGTATTATCACAGTGAATTCAAGATTGATGCACTCCCAAAAAGCAGGAATGATGCATGAATGCATGCAACACTGGTAAATCACTCGCCAAGGCTGCATGCATGTATCCTGACGACAAAGCGCATTAAAACATTCAGCGCCGTTCAACGGCTCATGTTTTGTTAGGAATCACAGACACTTGACAGTTTAGTTATGTGTGACAAATATATCTCTAGGGGTGGCTGAGGGGTGCCGACCCTGTGACAGTAGCTTGTCATTCATCCCATTGTCATCCTGCTTGTCACCCTTCTTGTCACCGGGCTTGTCACCTGGCTTGTCACCCGGCTTGTCACCTTGCTTATCAGCTGGCTTATCACATGGCTTATCATCCTGCTTGTCACCTTGCTTGCCACCTTGCTTGTCACCTTGCTTCTTGTTACCTAGCTTGTCACCCAGCTTGTCACCTGGCTTGTCATCCTGCTTGTCACCTTGCTTGTCACCCTGCTTGTCACCTAGCTTGTCACCCTGCTTGTCACCTTGCTTGTCACCCAGCTTGTCACCAGGCTTGTCACCTTGCTTGTCACCTTTGGCATATCCCTGGGATGCTCCTGCCGATCCCCCCTTATCGTTGACTCCACTGTCCGCACTGAGAACGGCTCTCTGGGGGTGCGTCTCATCAGGGACCTGTCCACTGGTCTCATCTCTCACGGACACGCCTTCTTCTAAACCTTTCTCAGGTGTAACATTAGCGACACTTCCTCTGTGTCTGCCGAATTTATCTGGTCTGAAATAGAGATTTTCCTTATTAACTATAAACTTTTTCATGACAATTCTTCTTTTTTTAAATCATTTTTCACTGTGCATAGACCGTGTGTATATAGATCCTCATATGTTATATTTGTGGAGAATGATTTTTTTCTATCAACACACAGAAAAGTAAACTATCAACTCTGCTATTGACACTGATAGTAAAGAGTCAACTCAAGTTGACACTGATAGTAGAGAGTCAACTCAAGTTGACCCTTCATATAAGCAGAGTCATTAGCTATTTGACTCTCTATTTTACCAGAGCCACGTGGGAGACACAGTTGACACCTTTACTTCTCTCTGTGAACCTTTGTATCCATGTCTAAACTTAGCCGAGGAAGTCGGCAGTGCAGCAATTTTGTATCATTCCCACCCTTTTAGGAACGTATCAACCAAAGTGCTACATCCATACATCAAGACAACAACGAAAATTAAGACCCTTAAAGCATTTTATCCTCATGATGCATAAATGCAGCTCTGTTGAGTAACGCACCAGTGCTGCATACATGCATCATGCTGACCCTACAGGATTGATACACTCCCAAAGGGTAGCATGATGCACGAATGCAGCCCTGGTGAACCTACTAGCATTCTTCCATAATAATGACAAATGTCATAATGCATTTAAACCGTGACCCGTAAAAAAAGGTTAAGTAAAGGGAAGAAAATAGCACCTTAAAAAGAAGAATGTGCAGACCGCCCAACAGGTGTCGCCAATTTAAAGAATAGCATGTTTTTGTGCATCAAGATATGTGTATGTTATATACTTACAGCTTCAGAATGACGATGACCATCACAATAATGAAGACTAGAGTCAGAATGGCGGCAATCACAATGACCGCAATCATCCACGGGTGAAGACCAACGGGTGTCGGGACGGTCGGACCCACTGACGTTGTCTGTCATTAAATGGCCAGTTAGCAGTTAATAACTAAACTAGATTAAGAAGATATTCTCAATAATTTTATCATGTATCTAAAATGAACACGGTAGTATCTCTTTTAGAATCAGGTAAATGTATTAATACAACCCTTTTCGATTATGATAAGACTAGAATTTATTAAGAACTACGTTTTTTATTACTGTCACCGTTCATCTACAACAAAAAAGTATCAAGCTAGTTTACTTTCACTTGAACTAGATGTTATTTCTACATATGTGATTTTTTATTTATAGATGCCTCAATTGTGAACAAACTAAATCTCAGCGGGCACAGAATCTAGCTCAAAGTTGAATCAACGTTGAGTCAACTTTGAATCAACATTGACAATCATTTGTCAATGTTGATTCAATGTCCTTGCCCCACCGGGATGCCAACATTAAAGAATATATATAGGGTATTATACAATTTTGAGTTGGCTTACTAATGTTATGAATATATCATAGCCCAGTATGTTCAGGACTGACTCACAGTTTCAGACGGCACTTCAACAACAGATACGTCAATCACCAGGTCAGGATAGATCTGTGTAATAGTGGTCACCACTTCGTCAAGTCTATGAAGAAAACAGAAAATAGAAGCTCATTGATATCAAAGACACTTTTGATAGAAACTGGTACGAGAAATAACTAAGTCATCTTATGTCAGTGCGAAATAAAGTTCCATTCATATGGATGATCTTTTGTAAATTTTAGAGCTATCCATCAAAACACAATATATGTATAATTAAGTGATCATGCGTATTGCATTTGTTCCAAACTAGGGTGTATTGGACGAGCGTATTTTTGCTAACTCTCGAAACTGGTTTCCTAGTTTTTACTCTTCCGTCCACATACATTTGGATTGGTAGCGTACATCTATATTCCAATTCCCATAAACCGCAATAACCGGCATGACCCGACCTTGACCTTTTGCTGGATCTGGTCCTATAGAGACAAGCGAGCAGGAAGCGGAGAGAATGCTGGGACTTATCCAACAATCCTTTCCGGTTCCTGCCCATATGAAACTGTCGCAGTAAACCCGGCATAGTGACTGGTGATTGAAACCAGTGTAGGGGAATAAACTGTTAGGGCTACGCCATTTATCACTATCTGGGAAGAGGGCTTGGCGGATTTTCCCAAAACAGCAATTTTTATTCCGATGCCCCGACCAGTTAGCTGAAAGTAATCCCCCCCCCCCCCCCCACTTAAAAGAATCGCATGCACCTGTTGAATCGTGCGTGTTTGCGGGTATCTAAATGGACCGTCTTTAATTTTGACCCCCTCCCCTCCATCCAGAATGGCGGCTTTTCCAGTTTTGCACCCCCCCCCCCCCCACCGAGGGATTGTATTTCATTATGACTCCCCTATATATCCACCAGCCCTCCCCCCCTCCCCAGCCCCCAGCTGGCAGTAAATGACTTGGCCCTTATCGATCCTGTGTGCACACTGCCATGAGCTCACAACCAGAGCTCTAAATAATGTAGTCTGCTATGCATTCCTCAAATAAATATTCATAAATAATAGCAGATATGCTAGGTGACGAAGGAGGGGAGGGGTAGTGCTTCTTTCTTTTTTTGAAAATCTAGACCCCTCGGGGGGGGTGGGGTTGTGGAATTGGAACCCTTTAAAGGAGGGATGGAGACCAAAAAGACGTAAGATGTCAGCCTTTTTAGACCAAGAAGAACATTAAATCCAACCTACCGACCCTAGACTTTCGACCTTATTTTTGGCCTAATATTCTACATAATTTTACATGTACTCACACAGAAGCCTCCTGTAGTATTCCCTGTAACGTCTCAGCAGAAAGCGCAGCCTCAGTGTCACTGTCCAGGGAGATATCTGTAATAATGAACAGCATGTGATATCGGTAATAAAATCAAGATCCAATAGCTAAGGAATCGTTTCCTCTTAGCTTTTCCTGGTTAGATTCCAATATTTTCTATTCAAAAAGAAGTATTCTGAGTGGAAAAAAACGAAACATATCTGAAATTATTGGTCATCTGTCCAATGATTTTATCAATCACAATTCCAACTCAGTTTGTCATGATTCTCTGTAACACCAGAAAGGGAAATTTTGAAAAGCTTATCCGATCTTATCATGTCTTTTATTCATACAATTTGGGTCTTTTATGTTGTTGTTGTTTTTGCTTTTGCTTTCATGAGCCAAACAGAGGGCAGTCTGGGTTAGGCCTAGTCTTGGCGCTGTCATCTCCATGGTATCAGACTATAACAATTCACGCGAGAGGCGTATAAAGGGAAATGCCTATCGAGCCATGTACTGACGTCTTGTTGTATGTGTTGTTCTAAGTCAATATTGTTGAAATAGGTTTTTCTTTATATTTATATTTTACTCTTTCTTGTGTCACAATGAAAAATTCCATGAGGTAAAATATAAGCCTTTCCCGATTCAAAATGACATCACAGAGGCATAGAATACGGGTGTGGGTTATTCAACTTGACTTTCCTTGTTTAAGGCAATAGGGCTGTGTCCACTAGGATTTATTAGACTGTTGTGACGCCCGAAAAACATATGTTGGCGCCGACAAAACGGTTTTGTCGGTGCCAAAACATGTTTGTCAGAGCCAAAACGTGTTTTTTGGCGCCAGAACAGTTTTACAAATTCTAATAGACACAGCTCTATTGGCGCTGTTGTATTTGGTTTCAATTACAAGGAGGGGGTGGTGAGATTTCGTGCGGAGGCGGGAACAATTTTTACGCCGCCCCCTTTCGAGAGCGCATGCAACGTTGCGTGGCCCCCCTCGCCAAAGGCAGCTAAATTCTTCGCCCACCCTCCCCTTTGAACTATAGTAACACACAGGCATTTTTGCTAAAAAGGGGCTGAATTTTTTACGCCCCCTCCCCCAAGAGGGGTCAGAATTTTTTACACTACCCCCTCAGGAGGGGTCGGAAATTTTTACACCTCCCCCCCCTGTAACTAATAAATGAACACTCCCTTACCTCTTCTCCTCCTGCCCTGCTGAACCTGGCCATCCTTACAGAGGGAGTTAGAGAGGTCACTTTTAACGACCACCAAGACCTCAGTCCTGTTATTGTACTTCACCCCAGGGTAGGTATCACTGAACTGGACTTGGGCTGCGTTTGTCCATTCCAGATCTTGTGTTGAAATCCTGAAAACATGATAGTTGAAGGTCGAGTAAGACTAAGCTAAAGTTGGTGTTCTGACAAAGGTGATTGTCCCCGAATTCAAATTGAGGACAGCCACAAGAGACCCTTAAGATTGGTCCTCACAATAACAATCCAGGAATTAAAATAGTTTCTACATTGTAGATTGCAATTGGAGACCCGCTTACTATTTTGCTCTATTTTACTCTGATCAGGGGCGGCACTCGCCAGCCTCCGTTCCCCTTTTACAACTCAGAAAAACATCAGCTCCATTGGACCAAACGCTATAACGATCTCTTGGAAAATCGCCTGACAAATCGCCTGAAAAGTACTCGACTGCATCCGACATTTAGACGATTTCGGGTGATGAAAAAAGATGAGTGAATAGCCGTTTTCCCACTAGTTACCACCTACCGGTTCCCTTTACCCGGACAACAGGTTGTAAATAGCTCTTGGTTGCACTTATTATTTATCACATCGGCAATTGTCTTCTTCAGTGCCGCTCTACAGGCTTGGAACTGTTGGCGCGTAAGTCCAATAATCACCACCACGGCACCAAACTTCTGTTCCGTTACTGAAACTGTCATGAAAAGAATATGAATAAATTGCTCATGAATTTAACATTTGAAATCCATGGTCAGATATAATAATTCTTTAACTGATTTATACATATATAAATATATTTTTTTATATAGATGGACAAAATAAATTTCCTACAGTCAACAAATGCTATATTCGACGTTATAAGCACCATTCCCTAAATAACCACCTACTCCACTTCCTAGGGCCTATCTCAGACTAGAGAAATAGGAAACTTTTGCGATTTGGACACAAAGAAGCGCTTAACAACTAAAATGTTGTCATGTAGAATCATCTATTTAAGTGCCCAGTTCGCTTATTATGTCGCAATATGTGTTCCTCATTCATATATTGACCTAAAAGAAAGTAATTAAAGATAATGTATGGCATAGGGCCTACTTACTCTTACAGGTGATATTGCATGTGCTTGTCTCAGAGAGTGCACCATTACAATCAGCCCCATTCCCAGTAGGTGTCGGGTTGGTACAGGACCTGGTGCGGGTCCTGGTCCCTGCCCCACAGGCAGAACTACACACTCCCCACTCACTCCATGTACTCAGTCCACCGTCAACATCTGAAGGAAAATGGTGCACATTAGTGTGATTAAATTCCATTTTTGCCATCTATCTATCTGCTTATAGCTGACATTTGATGCAACATTGTTCTATTAATTGTAGCTTATATTTTGTCCATGGATTGACTCAGGACTATATGTAATTATAATCTTATAAACATCTCCCATACTAGAGAGGTATCTTCTTTACATGTATTGTGGTCCACAACAAAAGAAGGCTCTGGGAACGGCTGCTATTACCGGAGCTTCAACTTCTGCTGCTTTAAGGTGGCCGGCGGGGATAGGCTAGAAGTAACTACGACTTTACCATACTTATACTAGGTGTTCCAAAGGGTATATAATCATTCTATATATTCTATATAATTATATTCTATTATAAAATACGAAAGAAATAGGGGGGTACCGAGCTTGCTTCTGAGATTTTTAACCACAAAGTTTGGGTGATCTGTAATAGGATCATAATTATAGTGCTCTGTTATATATGTGGATGAAATAACATTTAAAAGTAACTAAAGTTTCTTCAAACTTCAACACAGTATTCTATATACTGTGATCTGTCCATGAAATGTGTTTTTAATAAATGGTCCCGGGCATATTTGTAAGGTTTTTGATGTGTGAAACGAAACAGATAGGAATATGGTAAGAACAATGCCAGGCAGGATAAATATACCTTTCTACTCATCAACCTACAGCAGGTTCCATAGTGTGATGGTTATTCCATTTGCCTCCTGATTGAAAGACCCAGGGTTCTAGTCCTAGCCATGCCAAACCTGCCATCATTTTAACAATTTCATCACAGCATATGCAAAGCTGACGAAATCACCCCCTGGTGTCCTGCTCCAGAACTAAAATCCCCGCCGGGCAGCTTAAAGTGGCATTCTCACCGAGCGTTTCCCACTCACAATTCTAGTACTGTTCTAGTCTGCTATGTGGTAAGTGCGAGTGGTGAGAATGTCCCTTTAAAGGGCCAGTGAGCAGGAGCCGGTAGGCATGGCTGGGACTTCTCTATTCCGCATTAGCAAGAGGATCACTGCCCAGCGCCATTTTGTCTGGTACCAGTGCTCCTTCCTCTACTAACTATAGCAGCCAGCTGGCTAGCTGAAGTTAGTTCATTTCATGTCCGAAGTTTTAGGGGCCATAGACCTTTCAGTTATAAGCCTCTAGAAAATTCACTTGCACGTGCCATTCTGGCAAATGGTATAGTGGGCAAGTGCTTACCTAGCACGCAAGGGTACGTTGGGCCAACGTCGGCAGGTCGGAAGCAACATTTTAACGTTGTGCCAACGTTGGGGTTACAACATTGGTGCAACGTTGGCAAAATAATGTTGTACCAACGTTGGCAATCTTACCAGCTATATACCAACGTTGGTACAATGTCAGATGATGCATGTTGTGCCAACGTTGGCAAAACAATGTTGTAGCAGCATTGGCAAAACTCCCACCAGAGGGCATAAAAGGTTGTTTGAAGATATTTTTACCAGCAGCTACATCATCTTTGGGAATAATCATCCATTTATGGGTTTCCCTCTGTGTTATCTAAATGTGCAAGCTATAGATATTCCATTTAAACCCTAGAGATTACATTGTACCAGCTTTAATATAATGAAAGAGTAAAATGCTGGCATTATTTCCATAGAGACACCCCATTTGTGTTATTGTCAAGTAGATAAGTTCTAAAGTATGGGATGGGTTTGTATCACTTCTTAGCCCTTTAAGCTGAGATTAAGGTGAAGCCAAAGGCAGAATTGGGCTTTAAAATGATGAATATTGAAAGCCATATGTATTGAGCAGAGTTGATGACCCCTAAATATTATGAGAAAGTTTCAAAATTAAAGTCATTGAAATAAAGTTGCACCAACAGGTTAAATTTTGGACTAAAAATGGGTTGGGTAGACGTTGGCCCAACGTCTACATATGATGTTGGCCCAGTGTTGGCCCAACGTCATGCCAACGGTGACGTTGACCCAACGTCCTGCCAACGTCATGCCACTGGCGACGTTGGCATATAGTAGAAATGGACGGCCAAAAAGCACTTGAGGTGACGATGAAAACTAACGTCATGCCAACGCCAGCCGACGTCATGCCAACGTTGGCATGACGTCGAATTGCGTGCTGGGTATAGATTAGATGGCATGAAGCTTGCTAACGTACCAGGTGCTGATGCTGTTGTTGCTGTTGGTGTTGTTGCTGTTGTTGTTGCTGTTGCTGTTGTTGTTGTTGTTGTTGCTGTTGTGGTGGGTCTAGTTGTCGTAGCTATTGCTGTGGCTGTTGTTCTGGTTGTTGTTGTTGTCACGGTGCCTGTTGTTGTCATGGCTGTGCCTGTTTTTGTTGTGGCTGTGCCTGTTGTTGTTGTGGCTGTGCCTGTTGTTGTTGTGGCTGTGCCTGTTGTTGTTGTGGCTGTGCCTGTTGTTGTTGTGGCTGTGCCTGTTGTTGTTGTGGCTGTGCCTGTTGTTGTTGTGGCTGTGCCTGTTGATGTGGTAAACCCTGTGGTAGTGGGAGTGACTGTGTCACACCGACAGACTGTGCTTGCACTTGTGGGAGAGACTGTGGCAGTGACTGTCGGAGTGTATGTGTCGGACATTGTTGCAGTATATGTCATTGTTGGAGTCTGTGTATCCGAGGGAAAGACTGAGCTTGTCGTTGTGGGAAAAGCTGTGTCTGTCGCTGTTGGAGAGACCGTATTTGTCATGGGGGATACAGTATTTGTCATAGTGGGAGAGCCTGTATCTATCGCTGTTGGGGAGACCATATTTGTCGCAGTTGGGGAGACTGTATTTGTCGAAGAAGAGACTGTATTTGTTTCTGTGGGAGAAACTGTATTTGTTGCTGCGAGAGAGATTGTATTTGTCGCTGTAGTAGAGAGTGTATTGGTCGATGTGGGAGAGACCATATTTGTTGTTGTAGGAGAGACTGTATTGTTCACTGTTGGAGTGACTGTGGATGTCGTTGTGGCAGTGTTTGGGTCACAATGACAGACTGTAGCAGTGCCTGTTGTTGTAGCCGTAGGGCTTACTGTAGTGGCTGTATTCGTTGAAGTGGTGGTGCCTGTTATAGTGGCTCCATTTGTTGTTGCTGCGGTAGGGCTTATTGTTGGGACTGTGCCCATTATTGTAGTGGCGGTGCCTGTTGCTGTTGTAAGGGCTGCATATGTTGTAGCTGTGCCTGTTGTTGTTGCAGGGCTTATTGTAGTGGCTGCATTTGTTGTGGTGGCTGTCTCTGTTGGTGTTGTGAAAGTGCCTGTTATTGTTGTGCCTGTTGTTGTTGTGGCAGTGCCTGTGGTTGTTGCAGGGCTTATTGTAGTAGCTACATTCGTTGCTGCTGTGGCAGTGCCTGTTGTTGTGGCTGTACCAGTTGTTGTGGCTGCATTTGTTGTTGTTGCTGTGCCTGTTCTTGTTGTGGAAGTACCTGTTATTGTTGTGTCTGTTGTTGTTGTGGCTGCTGTTGTTGTAGTAGGGCTTCCTGTTGTTGTGGCAGTGCCTGTTGGTGTTGCAGGGCTTATTGTAGTAGCTGCATTTGTTGCTGCTGTGGCAGTGCCCGTTGTTGTTGTGGCTGTGCCAGCTGTTGTGGCTGCATTTGTTGTTGTAGTGGTGCCTGTTGTTGTAGCAGTGCCTGTTGCTGTTGTGGCCAGGCCCGCTGTTGTTGTTGTAGGGCTTATCGTAGTGGCTGCATTTGATGTTGTGGCTGCACTTACTGTAGTGGCTGCATTTGTGGTGGTTGTGGCTGTGCCTGTTGTTGTTGTTGTTGCTGTGCCTGTTGTTGTGGTGGCGGTGCCCGCTGTTGTTGTTGTAGGGCTTATCGTAGTGGCTGCATTTGATGTTGTGGCTGCACTTACTGTTGTGGCTGCATTTGTTGTTGTTGTGGCTGTGCCTGTTGTTGTTGTTGCTGTGCCTGTTGTGGTGATGGCGGTGCCTGTTGTTGTTGTGGTAGAGCTTATAGTTGTGGCTGTGCCTGTTGTTGTTGCTGTGTCTGTTGTTGTTGCTGTGCCTGTTATTGTTGTGCCTGTTGTTGTTGTGGTAGGGCTTATCGTAGTGGCTGCATTTGATGTTGTGGCTGTGCCTGTTGTTGTTGTTGCTGTGCCTGCTGTGGTGGTGGCGGTGCCTGTTGTTGTTGTGGTAGAGCTTATAGTTGTGGCTGTGTCTGTTGTTGTTGATGTGCCTGTTATTGTTGTGCCTGTTGTTGTTGTGGTAGGGCTTATTGTAGTGGCTGCATTTGTTGTTGTTGTGGCTGTGCCTGTTATTGTTGTGGCTGTGGTCTGAGATTGCGTGTTAGTTGAAGTTGAAGCAGCTACATTCTTCTTGATATCACCAGGAAAGTGGAAGGCCAAGAACACGAGCAAACAGTAGATCACCCTCATGTTGATTGTATACATCTGCAAAATATATTATTTTACATCAGCACATCTATATCAGCACAGTGCCTATACATGGGTAAAAATTGGCATGGGTAACACGACGACACAGGGCTTTTAAAATATGACGGAGGTGGTCAAAAATAAGGTGTATTAAAGATTGACATGGCCACACACTGTTACACAGGCTTTTTAAAATGTGACATGGGCTACACAGACCCTGTGAAAATCAACATTCATGAGCGACACAAGCATAGAAATTGATGAATACAATATTTTGAATAAAAATCTACACACTCAAAAATGTGGGTACCCGTGTAGAGGCACAGCTCATTTACATTACCGCATCTACATCACCACATCTATATCTTGCCTGGGAGGACCTAGCGAGTCCCCTGACTGTGATGACATATGGACCTTTATAAACACAGAAAAAGAACAGCGAAAAAGCAAGTCCAGGTTGCCTCCAGAATGACTCCCCTCAATAAGGAAGACTAGGTGACTCCCTGCCTGACATAAGGGAGTCACCTGGGGGAGTCACATAACTCCCTGACTCACCTAAGGGAGTCACGTGAGGATCTGGGCTCCCCTAGAGAAAGGGGGGTCATTCTGGAGGCAACTTGGACTCCCCTTTGATGCTGTTCTATTTCTCTGTGAATGTCAACACCTCATAAGCCTCACACAGAGAACCCATTATAATTATTAGTAAGGCCCTTTATGAGCCCTTAGCAAGGCCCTATGTGAGCCTTGCCAGGTCCTCCTAGACAAGGTATACCATTGTATGTAGCCTACACTCAAGCTATATGTATGCTAAATACAACCCCACAGTTCTTTGATATCAACTTGCAATGATAGAAATATCTATTTGTATACATATTATGATGCTTGCCATATCCTAAACTAAACCGTCATAAGTTCCCCTTACCTTCAGAGTGGTGTATTCCTGTAGTCATATCAAAACTTCTCCATTAATGAACAAACTAGTTTCTGCTATTGAATCCCAATGTGCCGCGCTCTTTACTACTGTTTTCTCAAACTACTGGTTGTTGTCATTCTGATCTATGACAGGCTTGATACATGAATAGTCATGAATAAAGAGCCATACATTTCAACATGGCATGTGTACAACAATTAACCAATTAAAGGTGGGATGGTCCTAAAGGCTCACATGCGCAGTTCCATCAAGTAACTCGCCAGTGCTGCATTGGTGCATCATGCTGATCCTTCGAGAGTGTATCAACTCCATAGGGTCGACATGATGCATGAATGCATACTCCCCAGGGCTGCATTCATACATCATGATGACAAGGGTGCATAATGCACTCAGGTATTATTCAGTCCTTAAATGGTTAATCTGCCCAGCTTACCATTGAGTGAGTGCCTCTACATGATGTTTATGCTGCCTGGTGGTTCTGTGTTAGGCCGACTGCAGTCTATTCTACAATTCATATTATTTGATCTCGGCAAACTATTAATCTTCCATCTTGACAGTTCTTCCTGATCGCCAAACCACATAAACACACAATATGTATGAGTTCAGGTTACTAGTATCCCTCTGGCCTTAACAGCAATCGTAGGATTGGTGTCCTATTCAACAGTGAATATTTGATAACTCTATGATATATGAGTTATTTCGTTACTGATAAAAACGCACATCACCAATCTATTAGTGTCTCCTCTCGTTTAAAATGTATGACAACGTACTGAGGTATTCTGTGAAAATGGTTGCTTTCTTTTTAATATGATAATGTAATGCTTTCTATGCGTGGTAACATCATCACAATTTCTCTCCCATACAACGTAATATCAGGAGCAAAGGGCGTAGTCATCATTTATTTGAATTTCAATGCACTATTTTGCCTGACTGTTTTTTATCTCGAAATATTGTTGCCCCTTTTCAGTAAAAAGAAAAAGACTCTCAAACCATGCACCTCACTTCCGAGACACGATAGGGTCCACCTCAGTCAACCAGTATAAACCAAAATATTCTTATTTGGGAACTAATTATAAATAATGTATATTATGGTTAATTTAGCCAGGCATAAGCGCAATACTCGTAGTAACAATGACAATCTCTAAATAACATACACACAGAGTCTCTGGCATGTCTAATATCATAGTTCCACCACCATGTCCAGGGGCCACACTGGCCACTCTCTATGAATCAGAACCCAGGCAGGGCAGCGAGGTGCACCCGACGCGGCGGCCACACGGACGGAGGGGGAGGCTATAAATAGAGCAGAGGGCCGTGAGGACGGCAGTCACCCGATCAGCAGCGACCAGAGCAGACGACTTTCCCACCCACCATCCCAGAAACAACAATAGAGACATTACAACGCAAAGATTACTGTACATATTATTTTAACATGAGCTCTTACTTGAAGCCGTATTGTGGCAATAATAAAATTTTAAAAGCCAATCCTCTTCATCTTATTCCTGGCATAATTAATGACGGGGGGCCCCGTTGGGCCTAGGTAGTATTAGGGTATAGAAATTGCTTTCAAAAGTGATGGATATCTGTTGTACATAATTTAAGTAGTTATTATCATCACACGCTATTAAATATAACATCTGTCTATTGCATGCAGTTATTAGAGACCATTTAAACCATATCTTGAACTATCACTGAGCAAGATTGAGCCATTTCTCAACTTTCTATATAGCTAACAACAGTAACTGTCCTGGAAATGTGGTCCCAATCCACTTGCTGACACAGCAGTTGCATTAAATGTGCCAATTAAAATCTCATTATCTAAAGTTTGGAAAACTACAAACTAACATGGTACATGAAGACACATTCATCCTCTTTCCCCTGATATGCCATGTGCTATTGTAGCTGATAAGGCTGGGTACAAGTGCGTCCCTGGAAGTGATTGTTACCCAGGGACAAGGTACCAGTCATTGTGTCTTATCAGCGAAATTCTAAATGGCAGACCCATTGGGTATGAGTCTACAGCCCTGTAGGTCACAGGTGGGATCTCATGAGAACTACATGAGGCCCCCTAGTGGGTGGTGGACTAACTAACTGCAGAGTCTTGGGGAAGCAGACACTGTAAGGGCTAGCCTAATGACTCGCATTATCATACAAGAGGTCTCTCTATATAATATATATGTCTTTGTAAATCATTTAGGGTATTGACTGTATTCACATTACCATAAATCTGGTCAGAATATGGGACAGATATAGGGGTACTTTGACTTAAAGTATGGGGTATCTGGGTATTTGTCTATAGCTTTAGAATGTATCATGGATGCAGTCTGTCAGCCAGAATGTTAAGTTTATGATATGAATGCACTTTTTCTAAAAAGTAAATCCATGTTGGTTAAATTATATCTAAAGTTATGCTAATGATAAATATCTGCGCCTTTCGTGGGATCCTCAATATGTGTAAAACGCTCTGTAGGTTTTAATTCATATAGAACTACATTAATTCTACCATATTTGATATTGACCGAGGATAATTATGTATTTATAACCTTCCCACTGTAGATATAGGTGCCACAGGCTACTCATCTATCCAGTGCTGAGACTAAGGCGTCACTGCACATTAACAGGACATTACTATTAGGGCCTACATCGTCACAGCAAATAAGAAATCAACTACGAAGTTGCATAGTTCATAAGCCTGTATTCTGGTACTTTCTGTGGCCTGTGTAAGACACTGAGTCAATGTCACCAGTTGGCCTGACATGGAAACACACTGGCATGTTATCAATGCAGTGGTTTGTAATCACTGGAAAATCACTTTGTGCACCATCGGGGGTGTAAGTGAAGAGTTAGATGCCAAACGACATATCTCCATCCCAGAATTGAAGCATACAGTGTTTTCTTGTAAAGACACCCTGAGGTCAATTATTATACTTTGGTAACAGAGTGTATACTAATTAGGTCCTAATGATATAAAAAGTAGTAAATCTTGGAAAAATTGTTTGAGGATTTAATTTCACTTTCCCTAATCCAAACAATAAGACTATATTAGGGTCCCACAGGTCGGCAGAAGGGCCCATAGGCCGGGTGAGGATCCCAAGGCCGTATTCTAGCTGGTACTGGCATTTTTCCAGACTGTTCCAGACATTACCTGTATATGGTCATATTTCAGTCATTTAAAGTCGTTCCTTTGCCCTTTATCAATTCAAAGATAATAGTTGCTGAAGAATGTTATAAAATACCTGAATTACCATAGGTAGATGTAAAAATATGATTGTTTTGATCGAAATTCTTCAAGGATGAAAAGTGTGAAAGAGAATGCATGGAAGTTAGCTACACTAAATGCACTGAGTAAATTGTCAGTGTTTAGAAACCACACTGATTTAACACTGATCAGTATGAATTGCACCGAGTTGAACTGCATAAGGTCACTTTAAAAAAAAAGCTCGGTTCTCATCACCAAGCATTGAAAAATATGATGAGGGTGTTTTTCATATAATTCTGTTTTTACCGTGGGGCTGAAATGTATGGGAAAATATAGACTTATCGCGGACAAATATCACATCTTAATATTTGTTGATCAATGAAAGTTGGGAAAATGTATGTTATCCTTAGCCCACTGTATTACAGACAGTTTAAACTCTAATTTGATATCAAATATGACAATGTTTATAACATATCTTTCATAAAAACTGTTTAAATCTTTTTTTAAAAAGAGTTTTAACCAAATCACGATTTTTATGATGTGGTCATAAATCACAGAAACTGTGCATATGGGAATTTTACACTTCCCCAGGTCAGCATTCTTAGGATATTATTTTTTTTATGATTTTTTTTGTCTTATAATATCAGGATCGATGAGTTCTTGATGTTACATATGGGTTTTCATGGTTAAATATCCATATCTAAAAATCTAGGGGCCTAAAATAGGCCAAAAATGACCCAAAATTGGTCCAAAAATAATAAAAAATGACTAATGTAATGAAAAAAATTAAGAAAGGCACTAACAATATGCAATACCATATTTTTCCCTTAAATTGTATGTTCTCCCAGTAAATCTGGACCAAAATTGTGTAAGTGGGGGCATTTTTTCTATATTTCTCAAGAAATATTAATTTTGTAAAACAGAATGTCCGGGCGAATTTTTAGCACCATTCCACCCCTCACGTATTACCTATAATGCATATGGGTTCATTTTTGTCATTGATAATAAGAGTTATGTGGCAGTGTATGTATAGCGAAAAAAAAATTGGGATTCCTCTGTAATCTTCTGTCTGAGGGGGATTTGAGTGTTTTTCCTTCAAAATATCATTTTTTGTCGGCAGGAAACCAAAATCACATTATCCCTCTCCCTGTATATCATAATTATATTTAACCATGCCAACTATGCCTATTATATACCCCCTATATATACCTAACTTCCCACTATATAGGACGTTTGGTTCCTGGTCATATTCTGTAACAGCAGGGGGAAAAGCTCTGTATGTCCGGGCGAAATGTCCGGGCGAAATATGTCCGGGCGAGTGACACCTAAAAGTCTACATTACATTTCACACAGTAATATAAGGTCCACAGAAATGGCAGACCTACCACCAGAGAGAGGATTAGGTCTGTGATGCTGTGCAAAAATCTGCATATTAATACCTGCTCTATATCAATTGATGTCAAGCAATATATGAACCATGGAATGGAAGGTGGGTGCGTGATCATCACCCTACAAAATCCTGTTCTACATATAGGAACGTGACCATGACCCTACATGACCCTATTGTACATGTAGGTACATGCCCATGACCCTATTGTACATGTAGGTATGTGACCATGATCCTATTGTTCATGTGGGTACCTGATTATATAACAAAATAAATGAAAACGGGGGAAATTTGGGAAAATCTGTAGGGAAAAAACTCTTGTGCGATGGACATTGATATTTTGGTGAAAGCTTAGCCATTTTTGTGAACATAGATCTTTCTTATGGAGATTTTCGTAAAAATTGACCTTTGTTACTGTGATTTTTCATCAAAATCTGACCCTTGTTATGGCGATTTTGTAGAAAAGATATGTTTGCTAACCACATATATACAAAATATACTGAGTGTAGGACACATTCTAAACTAATCATGTTACATAAGTTCCCCTTACAGATCTATGCCACAGAACCATTACAATATTTATGTACCAAGGCCAGAGCTGATATCAGCCAGATGGGCAGGGAGTAGGTGGAGTTGCTGGCGGCTGCGGCCACCTGTTGGATGGCAGTAGAGGTGTCAGTACCCTTATAAATGTGAAGGGTACGGGCTGGTTATGATCTAGATAGTGTTGTGGAAAAGAAAATAAGTAAAAATTGTGTACCAGGTTCTTTAAGGGGAAATGTCCTCCCGAGTGATATTTTTTATGATCATAAGCATTTCCAATGGGGATTCCTAGGTATACACAGATTTTTGCCCCACTAAAGCTATATACCAGATAAAAGTATATACCCTGGGGTATGTCTTCCATATAATTGGTACTATCTACCTAACTTGGTACTCCTGTTAGCAGAAATGACGAGTAATGTATATTTAGCAAGATAGAATTAAGGTAAAATTTATGTCACACTCCTCTACAAAATGACCCAATACCAAAGAATAAACCTAATATACATAGCCAAAACACTCTAAAACTAACCCCTTGGTCCCAATTCCATAACAAATCTATAAATAGGGACCAAATACAAATAAGAAGTTACATGGCTACCCCATCGGAAAAATCCCCCAAATGTCACTCGCCCGGACATGGTTTCTAGGGTATCTAGGTTCCAGGTGTTGCCATACCAACAGTTTTCATATTTAACTCATTACACTTCATGATGAGGTAACCCAACACCTATACCTTACCCACAAAAAGTAACTTTGGGATACTCCAATATTTATTTCCAGACCCCACCATTCACCCCAAAGCCCTATATGCACACTTTCTGTGATTTTCGACCATGTGCGCATTGATGAGAAACCAGTTTTTGAGTGGCCTAAGGTATGTGTTGTTGGTGACTCTGTGACAGGTTAGGCCTATTGATTATTGATGGTATTGATCTTTACACAGTGTGTCCAATAGCTAGACCAGATACTTAAGGGGGCACAATAGGGTAGGGAGAGGTTGAACAGTTGATCATGCATATTTCAGTAGAGTTGCATTAAAACTAGACATATTATATGCAGTTATGACCGTAGAAAGTATCTATATCAAAATGATTCCATCATTTTGCGTTGCTATGGCTGTGGAATGAAATTAGAACAAAAACGTTCTAATTTAGCTAGATATTTTCTATGATCATAACAAAATACAACATCTCTATTTTCAACACTTTTCTACCGAAATATTCATGATCAACTCTTCTACTGTATCAATGTATCTACCCTATTGGCCCCCCTTAAAGTATTTCGCCATATTTCATTGACAGGCAGATAAGATGATGATTATATTGTGATATCCCTAATGAAGTTCATCATGCTGAATTCAATAATCAGGAAGCAACTAGAATCCAATAGTGGTATAGTATCCAGGTCATGATTATTGATTATATTGATCTTTACACAGTGTGTCTTATAGCTAGATCAGTTCTTCAAAGCATTTAGGGAGTGTTCATTTATTATTTACAGGGGGGGTGGGTTTGGGGGGGGGGCGTAAAATTTTTCGACCCCTCCTGAGGCGGGGGCGTAAAAAATTCTGACCCCTCTTGAGGGGGGGCGTAAAAATTTAAGCCTCTTTTTAGCAAAAAAAGCCAGCGCGTTACTATAGTTCAAAGGGGGGGGGGCGAAAAATTTTCAGCGCCTTCGGCGAGAGGGGGCACGAAACGTTACACGCGCTCTTGAGGGGGGGGGCGTAAAAAACTTTCGCCCCTACACGCGAAATCTCACCACCCCCCCTGTAATTAATAAATGAACACTCCCTTAGCCATATTCGAGGGTAGACAGAAATTCAACCACATTCCAAAACTTGGATTTTAGATATTGTTTGAATTTATCCAGGTAAAATATTTCAGCATTCTATTCTGACTGACAAGCAGATATGACCCATATGATCATATAATTATGATGATATCCCTAATATACGTGTATCATACTGACTTCAATGAATATCTCAAAAGCAACTAGTATCCATTATGAAACGGTTGGCCGTGCATTATAGCCTCAGAGAAGTCAAGTGACCGTTTGTTATAGGGTAACAGTGCACGCTGAGCCACATCAGTGAATAGTTTACAAAAATAGTTTAGAAACCTTAAAAACCCCACGAAAAAAAGTAAAGTTACACAGAAATGGTGGAATACATTTTATAAAGACAATAGAATACTCTTTCTTCACATCTTGACTCTTTGCGATTCTATAATGCACTCTAGTCCCAAGCCTTATGAAGGCCCGCCACCATTGTGCATTACAGAGCAACAGAAAGTCTCGATGTGAAGAACATCATTTTTTATTCTCTAAGAAGACCAGTGGTACCGAGTCGATAGCTTATTGTAGCATATAACCTAATATAGATTATAAACGCTTCACCCTATAACATCACAGCCATACATGCTCACACACTATGGGCTACAGATAATGAGATGCTGGATAGACAGGAAGTCCAGTCGAGTACAGCATGCTGGTGACTTCTATACAATTGATGGTACAGAGCCGGCTTGATACAAGCTGTATAGAATATGACTCAAAGGTTCTTGGAAGATAGCATATAGTAAGATGAAATACTTATAGGTAAGGTTTGGGAGATGTTCCTCCATATTAGTTTTATGGGTGATCTTCCTTAAAATATGTCTGTTTATAAAATCTCAAATTGTGTAATACTTCCTGGTATGATCTGTGCGTATTGATTGATTGATTGATTGATTGAAAATTCATTTTATTTCATCATTGGGATACACTAAACTTTAGCGTTCGTATGCTGTGCTCCACAGTTGTTGTTGCTGGTACGATGATATTGAGTTCCGTTAAGCGGGCTTTATGTGGCATACTTAGCCACAATAGCATGTGGGGATGGCCATTTATGAAATGGTCATTCCTGCTACATCTTAATTAGCTTTTACTGCAATGGTAGTTAACATATTTTGGAAAATCATTTGTATACTTTACTGTTGGTGATAAAGTCGTTTGCTGGAGGCATTAATCATAGCAATGCATTATAAGGGCTGTCCCAAATGCTATACCCTTTTAACGATTGGCCCATACAGAAATGAGTTTTTATACCCTTTTCAATCTTTGACCTTTACAGGAACTAGTTCCGGTTCACTTCTTCATGATTGACCCTTACAGGAACTAAAGATCTTTCCACCATATATGGGACCCTAAACTTGAAATTTGCTTTGTGTGTTTTCAAGAGTCTTTGATAATTTTGCAGCCCTTGAACCTACAATAGTGATCCAAATATCAGGTTAAAGCTAAGATAAAAGGCTAAATAATTGTTGCATTCTCACTCCCATATTTTGAAAATCATGTGATCGGTTGTCATGGACGTCAGACGCCCAACGTTCATTTGTCCGTCCATAAGAACATCGCCATGACGTCGCAAAGAATTGACGTTGGGCCAACGTTGGCCCAACATAAGGACGTTGGGCCAACATCAGTTTTTCGACGTTGTACCAACGTCTAATGACGTTGTTCCAACGTCTAGCCAACCAGTTTTAGAGCCTAAAAATGATGCTGTTCCAACATATATATTTTCCAACTTTGGCCCAACGTTTATTTGTAATGTTGGCCCAATATTGTACCAAAATATTTAATTTTTTTCCCAGCTTCCAATGCGATTAACTTGCCTGAATGGCTCTCAAGAATCATCATTTTAGAGACAGTCATTTCATTCTCTATTTGCCTTTTCACCTTGATCTTTGCCCAATGGGCCAAGAAGTGATACCAAATAGGCTCTCAACCCTTACAACTTATCTGCTTGCTATTACCCAGAAAATGGTGTCCTCATATAAATATTGCCAGGGTATTGCTATCTCACATCAAAATTTGGTATTTAAACATTTTACAGTTTATGGATGGAATACACATGCTTAAAATTTACACAACCCACGGGGATCCTAGAAATGCCCTATCATGGGGGACAAATAATGGGGATGGTGGTCAAAATCTCTCCATACAACCTTTCATGCCCCCTGGTGGACGTTGGAAACACAACGTTTGGCCAACGTTGGTTTTATTCTCATTGCTGGGAGTATTTTCACCGTTGGTCCAACATAGATTTGCCAACGTTGGCCCAACATGAATTATCTGATGTTGTACCAACGTTGGCAAATCACCGGCAGTATTTTCACCGTTGGTCCAACATAGATTTGCCAATGTTGTACCAACATTGAAATATTGCTCGCGACAGTGCCGACCATTGCCAACGTTGGCCCAACGTATCCTTGCTAGCTGGGTGTGTTTCAGGTTACCCGACCCTACCTAGCAAAACAAGGCCATCCCTAAAAACATTATCCAATTTTGAAAAAAAAAATCATAATTATTTCAAGTAATGTTTGGGCTATTTCAGAGTCAATTTGATAGTCCACGAATCAACACTGTGGTTGGCGAGCGAGCGCTAAAGTTTGCGAGTCAACTTTTGGCTACTTTTCAGGCCAAAGTAAAAAAATATATATTAAAAAATCAGACCTACCTAACCTAGGTTTTCAGACTATGTAACCTGTAACCTGAAACAGACCTTTTTTTTGGCCTAATGAATTATTTTAACATCTTTGAATGTGTGTTGCCTAAACTGGTATTGTACTGTACACTGGTTTCAATGAAGTTCTGGTCTTGTATATGCATCGGGGGGAAGCCTGTTTAGAATTGATAACTGCTCGACTGCCTAAATGAGTCTACAAGTCTTGATAGGTATAATTATAGAGAGTTGTAGAGATATATTAATTCATGATAAAGTCAATGCAACGTAGCCTTCGTTATATTTACTCACATCAGATTTAATTAATGTTTTTTCTTTCTTGCTATCCTCCATGTGCACATGACTCCTAATATTTAGCCAACAATTAATATCTGTCTCTCTCTGTCTCTGTATCTCTGTATCTCTGTGTTCATATCTCTGTTCCTATCTGTCTCTGTCTCTGTTTATATGTATATACAAGATTTCTATAACAATGGCACAGACCATAGGTAGCGTCGTGTATCTTTATCAACATGAATAGTAATCCATAAATAAGGTTCCAAATAGGAAGCTTCCACCCTTATCACATGAGCTATTCATCCGGTCATCCCAATTTATTATGCACTTTGCCGTTGCGATAACATGCCGGGGCGCTCTTTAATCTGCCAGGGTTATTATTCAAAATACAAAACAGGCACTTATTCAATGTCGTGTTTTAGTGCTTTAATAAGAAAAATTAGAGTCGCCCCTGCCCCGGCGTCTATACAAGCCCGGCGCTCTATCAAGACCAGGCGCATTATCACGACGGTACGGTACACTCAGTGACATTAAAGTAGGAAGTGTTGACAAGTGAGAGCAGATGTCTGGGTTATTCATGATTAGTGCCATAAATGTGACCTATGTTGGTGACAACAGGCTTCGGCTCTACGTCAAAGATGAAATATTCAGAGGCACTGCCTCCCTCAGCCTGGTACCAGCTCCTACATATTTAGTGCTGTCCACTTAGTAACCAGGCACCTTGCAGGTAATAGCTTGTAAAGAGTAATTGCTGTAGCTTAGGGGTGCTGACTTCTTCAATGTGATAGATACGACTATTTGGCCTGGACATGTTGGAAGAAGAAGCAGGCAGCAGCAACTGAAAAGGTAAGTTGGTGGTAATACCAAGAATATTATAGACTCCTTGGTAATATTTGGGGATTTAGAGCATCCCATCCCCTTTATGGTTACGTGTTAGATAGACGACACCTGGACATGGTTCTTCCATATACCCACTGCCCCACAGGGTCAAGACGAGGTGTTATACACCGAGTCGCTGACCAGTGGGCAGTGGGTATGTGGGAGAAGCCTGGCCAGGTGTCGTCTATCTGATTTAACCCTCGGGTATGCAATATAACCAAGGTGTGAAGCCTTTGTCTTAGCCGCCCACCGTGGGTTAATTTGTTGATATATAGTGTACCGCTGGGAGTAGGAAAGTGCCTTGCATGTTACAGATCAATATGTTCCGGGTAGGTTGAGCATTGTTCAACGGCATGGTCCTTAACTAGTGCATTCCAGCACAGGCATAGGAAGCAAATTCTTGGTAGGGAGGGGGTGGTTAAATGATTTTGTATAGGTAAATATATAACCGCCCCCCTTTTTTTCACACACATCTAGGAGGGCATATTGATACGAGTCAGGCTTAGTTCGTCAGGGAAATTGTTAATGTCTTTATTATATTATACTTAATCATGTAAAGTTTAGAATATAAATCAAAGCTAATAAGCTCAGGTATTGCAGTAGTGACAGAAAGTAAGTACAACGCCACGTCTACCATTAAGAATCAAAGCTAATATAAAAATTAAATAGTTGTGCACTACATTATCTATTAGATATTGCCAGCCCTTCATAGCGCATTACTGTATCACGTCCATTCACGTCATGATGCATAAATGCAGGCCTGGCGAGTGACTCACCAGTGCTGCATTCAAGCATCATGCCGATAAAACAGGATTGATAATTCCTGAAGGGTCAACATGATGCGAGTTACTCGTCATACATATGCATATTCATCCAACATGAAACTTTATTGGACATAGCACATTTTAAGAACTATGTAGCTGGCTTCTAAAGAGCGAAAGAGATTTATAGAATTTGTTTGTTGCACCAATATAAGAAATAGCGACTAGTTACCATTGATAATTTATAAAGCATACTAAAGTCATGACTGCTATTTAACTGTTTAGTGCGCAGTGCCTTAATGCTCTGTGGCTTTGTCATCTTTGGTCAACATGATGCATCAATGCACTGCCAACAACACAGAGAAATGATACAGTGTCAAAGGGAAGGCCTCCAGAATGGCTCCCCTCTTTAAGGGAGCCCAGGTCGCCTAAAGGAGTCCAGGTGACTCCCTGACTGACTTAACAGAGTCACCTAGGAAAGTCACATAACTCACCGGCTTGCCTAAGGGAGTCATATAAGGACCTGGGCTCCCCTAGAGAGGGGAGTCATTCTGGAGGCAACCTGGACTCTCCATTGATGCTGGGTTTTTTCTCTGTGAAGGTACACACCCTCTCTCACTCTCTCTCCATTTGCAGTATAATTACAGCATAATATACTGTAAATTGGGTCTACAGCAATATTGCTGTACATGTACAGTACATTATGCAGCAGTATACCATTTTGTAGTAATTGTCTTCCCCCCCAGCCCTTTTCTGAGTCAAATAAAGCCTCAAAAACTCTCAAGACATTGTATAATAAGAATGGATGAGAGAGACTGAATGCAGTTATCATAACCTGTATTGATATTTGCATAATTGTGTTGAATAATACAAAAAACAGCAAAAGTATAGAATAGACACCACATTGGTGAGAAAATTTAAATCCTTAAATGTCTGGACTTGAAAAAGGCTGGTATCAAATATGGTTAATCTGTGTGAAAGCAGGATTAAAGCACTACATTGTGTAGTGTGTATTATCCTAGCTGAAATTGAACTATTGCAGGAAAGTACTCTCCATGCATGCATATTAATTGATATAAATTGATGAAAACAATAATATGAACCATTACAGTAGATGTTGCTGTAATTTTACAGCACCCAGTTCCTGTACATGTACAGCCAAATCTATTGGAACAAAAGTTGCCAGCAAGTTTTGCTGTAGATCTACAGTAGAAGTTGCTGTAGATGTACATCAAGTCAGTTGCTTTACACCTACAGCAAAATCTACTGGGACAAAAGTTGCCAGCAACTTTTGCTGTCTCTCTTGGTGCATCATGCTGATACGACAAGAATAGGATTATGTCTGGTTCAAAACTATGGTTATGAAGAAAAGGAAATGCATTATAACGCTTTCTTTTAATTGCCCCCCCCCCCCAACAAATGAATGAACTAAAGAAAAACATGACGAATATGCATAACTGAAGCCGTATGCATATATGCATGAGCCCTTCCTGGTACAAATAGAATGCCACAGGCATATTTCTGATGCTTTATTGAAAACGGTAGGTGACATATTATGCAGGCAAGCATAGAGAAATTTACAGCACGTAAATAGGACTAGGAATAAAGGTGTTAGAGAGTAGGGATGTCGTCGATACTCCCAGAATCGATACATCTACATTTCTTATATTCCGATTAGCGCATCGACAAAAGCTTTATGTCGATACAGTAATTTTAGCATAGATAGCCTCATATTTCACCTTCCCAAAACTGCAAGAGTTGTGTAAATATCCCATCTAGAAGATGCTTTTTAATCAGTTTAAATATTGTGCCCCTTTTAGGCCAATTACATTGATGGAAAAATACTTCAGATTGTGTTTAAAGTGTTATCAATGTCCATCTTTATAGACTCAAGTAAGAGGAAGGAAATAAACAGATGAGGACACAATTTTTCCAAGGAGATATTTACCTTTTTGTAGTATCAGAATAATTCGATATAATCAAAATATCGACACCAAAATAGTGATTATAATCGAAATTAAAGTAGATTGGATGTCAATGACATCCCAATAGGCCTGAGTTTCTAAGTCTATATATAGCGGAGGTGGTCGTGTGTCCTCACCCCCCACCTACCCCTCCCCTCCCCTCCACGGACGCGTGCTCCCCCTGCCACGCCCATGGGGGTCAAACAACCCCTCCTGCTGCATGGTGTAGCATAGGCACAAACTTTAGAGAGCTGTCACATTAACAATTTTTCAAAGAAATATGTATTACATTGACTGGTATGGGTATTTGTGATAGTGCAATGCATAGCGTATGTGATGTTATAATCTCAAACATTTTTCTAGGAAACTATAACAGGTATGAACAGTGCTATATATCAGGCAGAGGGATATATCCCAATCAAAATGTGTGACTGCCCCCCCCCTATATCTTTAATGTAAAGGATAGGTCCTATATATGACCTGATGAGAACCTTTGTGTAAAAACAAAGGTATATCATTATTCCGTGCTATTGTAAACATTGTACTTACATGATATGACCCCTCCCCCTCCCCGTACATTTTAACCTTTACTTTCTTTTTCATTTGCATTATCTGACTTTTAGCTTTGGTAAGATTGATTCACCTTCATCAGGGCAGATATCTATTTGGTTCATTAATACTAAATATTGTAGGATGTTTGATGTAGCCACTGAATACATAGGAAATGTCAGGGGCATGCATGTAAAAGTAGTTCCAGGATTGGTCATTATGGTTAAACTTTAAATTCCTTCCATAGGGAGAACCCTTATGGTCCTATCTATTACCCCCTCTAAGCATATCTATGAACTTTTTTTTATATCACAGTTATGATACTATATTGCTGAATTAAATGAGCTGCTCAGTGCATTTCCTATGGGGAATCTGCTACTTTTGCTCTGGCACTGACCCCCAACCTGTCCCCAATCTGCCCCCACACCCCTCCAGGGGTCATTAAGGCGGTGATATCTTTGAAGTAGATAAGAGAGGTGCCGACTGCTGGCCGCCGAGTTTTATGGCTTAACGACCTGCTCGCCACCAGACCTATATATGGAGTTAGCCGGTTAGGACTATTAGAGAGAAATCGATTGTAAAAGTAATGAGGCAAAAAGGTGACATAAGAAACCAATAGAATTGGCCTGAAGTTTTGCCATATATGCTGGCCAGGCATCTGCCCAGTGGGCACAGAACATTGAATCAACATTGAAAACTAGTTGACAATGTTGATTCAATGTTGTTTCGACGTTTATTCAACATTGAACTGAATTTTGTGCCAACTGGGTGTAGGTTACCAGTGAATGTTCACGAATAGGTATACAGGCTTCAGGTATGCATACAATCATTTAAAAAATGAAAATATATATCTTTAATTGACTTATCGAATTAAGATAGAAAATTGGGCGAATATACATGCATAGAGTGGTTTGTAAGCTGCTCGTTAAAATGACATTTGTAATCATTGTCCATTTTTATGATATTGTAATTATGCCAGGTACAAGACGGAAGAGGATTGGCTTTTAAAATGTTATTATTACCACAATTCGGTTTCAGATAAGAGCTCATGTTAAAATAATATCATATTCCTCGTCGTTGTATATGTCGTCTATTGTTGATTTTGGGATGGTGGGTGGGAAAGTCGTCTGCTCCTGCCGCTGCTGGGGTGGTGACTGACGTCCGTGGCGTCCTGCAGTGCTATTTATAGACTCCCTCCCGGTCGTCACCTCATGCCGTCCGGTGTAGGGCCTGTGTGCTGCACGGGGTCTGAGCTATAGATTGGGCTGATGCTGCCCTGTGTACATGGGAGTAAAAGTAGCATAGTAGACTAGCCAGAGCCTCTATATATTATTTAAAAGGTGTATATAGACTTGATATGTACATATATAGAATAGTACGCTTATACCCGGCCAAATTAATAATAATATACATTATTCATAATTATGCCAGGTACAAGACGGAAGAGGATTGGCTTTTAAAATTTTATTATTACAACAATTCGGTTTCAGATAAGAGCTCATGTTAAAATAATATGCAAACTATTTGAATGATTTTGACATGATTGATGGTATGGAAGTATACAGTTACTTCGGGGTATAGACCTCGCTGGCGCGTGAAGTCCATGTACCATGCGACTCAACCTCCTGCTGGGAAGCCCCGCCGAGTGCACCTAGCTGTGCACCAGATCGCCTGGTCGAGTGCACCGTGGCTGTTGTGGCCGCTGGATGGCCTAGTAGATGGAGGGCCAGCCTGAGTAATTGAGTCACCCTGCCCGCCATCATTGGAGCTTTCGGATATGGGGATAAAAACACTGGACCTTGACTTGGTCCGTTAACATTGGTCATTGCATCAATGGTGGATTGCACAGGGCAGTATTGAGAGTTATGTATCCTAGGTATTGGAATGGCTACTGCCTTTTTTTTAAAGAGAGAGTTTTGGTTGACATTACTTTGATCCACATGACATTTCTCTTTATGACTAGATCTGATCTACATACTATATGTGGGTTAACCAACATGCCTTGGGTCATGAGAAAATTGGATTGTCTGAGAAAACTGCATGTACCGAACAGGAGTGCTGCTGCAGCAACCTGACCTTCTACAGATAGTTGTCTTAATACATCTACTACTTGCTTAATTGCTCTAGCTGATAAGGCCGGAGCCTGTTTGGGAATGTGGTCTGACAGTCGTGTGAAACCTTTTACTAGCTTTTTCAGAGTAGGATGAGAGAATACATCAACATTAAAATTTCTATCTCTAAGAAAAACTTTAGCACCTGATAAATAGTTTCTGACAGTTTGGACTGACGTGAATGAATTGTTTAGAAACTGAGCATATAAAAGGACACAAATGAGCTCAGGTTTGAAGATTGGGAAAGCACATGCTACCATGAACATGAAGTACAGTTTTATGTATTGTAGCTGGTTGATCTTAGTGCCCGTGGTTGTCCCGGCGTCGTACGATCCCAACATCTGGCTATACAAGGCCGACCCAGCGATTTCTGTAATTAGAGGGTTACGTCAATAAGTCTATGCAAACCTACTGCCTTTCTGATCTTGAGGCCAGCCTTTTTAACTAGTTCATCTGATAAGTCCTTCATGTGCTCGCAGTGACCTCGTCTGCTGAGGGCATCTGCTAGTACAAGGAGTTTCCCAGGCGTATGCTGAACATCGAGTTCCATCCCCCGACTAGCGACAAACATTGCCATCTCTCGAGAACACGCTGCCATCACCGGATCCCGAGTTCTACCTGACATCAATACCTGGGCTGTGGCAATATTATCAGTAAGAATGTGAAGGCGTACATTACTGACAGTCTTACCAACTAGTGTCTTTGTAGCCACCACGAGGTTGATGGCCTCCAACCTGCTGATATGATGCTCTTCCGAGATTTCCTGCTGAAACCTGAAGTGGTAGAAGTGGGACTCACTGAAGCCACCACCACCACGAGGACATGCGTCTGCCTGTAGGTGGACCACTGGAAGAGAAGGATTGATTAGAACCTTGCCATTGAACTTTCTTGCGAATTCCAGGAACCACTCAATGTCTTTTCTGAGTTCGTCCGACACCTTTACCTGTCCGAAAGGGGGGGCAATTCTAAGATTGCCTAGCAACCTGCACATGAACTTTCGAGAATGTTTTATGCAACTGCTGATGTGTGACAACTTCCCTGCCAACTGCTGAAGCTCTTTGCGTGTGGCCTTGACCTTGGTTGACCACAGCGCAGCTTCTTCTAGGACTTCCTCGAGCTTCTCTGTGGGAACAGTGATCAACATCTTCATTGTATCAACATTGAAACCTAACCATTCCATACTTGTGCTTGGGGGGGCAGCTTTTTCTGGGGCCAGCTGCAAACCTAGAAAGTCACATATAGCATTAAAGTCAGTGAAACTGGCCCAGGCTTTGTCCTCTTCTGCAGCTACCCCACAGAAATCATCCACATAAGCTAGAGCTTTGTACCCTCTTTCTGCCATTAGATGGCAGACGGCCATGGACACTCTCTGCTTTGATGCTCCGCTGATTCTGCAACCAAATGCTGGACAAATGTCAACATAATACTTGTCAAGGTGTTTTATACACATGAGGGGGTATGCGAGTGGGTCAGTCCTCATCTGCCTGTAAGCCCTGGACAAGTCGTTCTTCCATAACAGGCAACCCCTTCCTGCCTTCTTGACGTCCTCTGCGAGGTCAAGTACTGACGGTAGAGTGTACTTGATGGGCTCACCTAAATAGAATTGTTTTTCAATACCTGAGTTCACACTATTCCCTTCGGGGTAGCTGAGGTCTATAATGACCCTCAGCTTATCTGAGTCTTTCTTTGGACGTGTGAGCATAGGGCTCACCATCGTCCATGAGTCAAAGGGGGGAGTGCTGAATGGGCCAAGCATCGCATCCAAGCAGCACTCCCCCTCTATGAATGCTGTAATTTCTGTGGGATGTTCAATTGCACTTTTGTGATTTTTCTCTGTAGGAGTTGGAAGAATATCGCTAGAATAACTCAGGGGCCAACCATACCTGGCGAACTCACACACTTGCTTGTCTTCGTAGCTGGACAAGGCCTTGTCCCAATTGTCACACTTCAGCTGTGATGGAACCTGGATTCTGGCACCTAAGAAATTGGGAAGATTGAATTGTCTGACGGCAGTGTACAGTAACATTGGTTCTAATGCTTGTCTATAAGCATCAGTAGTAGGATAGGGCCACATTGCCTTTATATAACCTTGATATTGTTCAGGAGTCTTGCTGACTATGCACTTATGGCTGACTTGTTTTTTGGTTGGTTTTGAGACTTGTTCTGTGTTTGGAACTACTTGCTTGCTATGTGCAGTGGTCTGACTGAGTACAGGGTCTAGGTTCAGAGGGGTAGCCTTTCTAGCATGTGTGCTATGTACTGAGGTTGAGTGGCCTACTGGCTCACTTTCTTCAAATACCTCCCTCTCTAGTGTCCAAACCCCTGCCCTTGACCCTGACCCTGCCCTTGACCCTTGCCTGCTGCTGCTTGTTCCCTTGCTTGGTACCACTTCTTTCTCTCTTGTCTCACTCTCTTTGAATTACATGAACTTTCTGGGTGGGGGTATTTTTCACACTTATTATAGATGCAGTGTGAGCAGATGTGAAGGTGCCTGTATCCATTCAGCACATGATCTCCCTGTAACTGGCACTGACCTTGGTTAAACCTTGGGGCCAGGCTTTGCAGACCTCAACTCTTCGGACATGTTTGAGTCTACCTTTCTTTCTACTGAACCTTGGCTGTCTGCCTCCCCCTTCTTCCTAACTTGAGAAGTCTTGGCCCTCAACTTATCAATCTGGTAACCTTGCCTCCATGTAAGCTTGTTGTCTGGGTCTGCTATCTTGCTGCAAATGTCCTCTGACCAACTTCTGACATCCTCCCATTCATATGTCATGCCATCTTCATTTACCTCTTCTAAGTGTTGAACCATGAGCTTTCTATCCTCATCTGAGTTGAGTGGGTTGAAGATACACTGTAAAAATCCCCAGTTGTATTCTGACTCTGTTAACTCTCCCAGCCCTGCCTTGACTTTCTTGCTACCTCTTAAGATATGGGTGTGAGCAAAGAACCTTTTACCTTTTGAAGTTGGAGGGATGGATGTCATGTTCTTGAGTAGCAGGTTGGCAACCTGCCTCTTCACTTCTTCATCTCCCTCTATGTCTGCTGCAGAGTCTGGGAAGTCTTGGTACCCTGAAGTCATGTGCCTCCTTCTTGAAGAAGAGAACTCAGGAACCTCCACCTGAGCTGAGAAGGGGTCTCTTGTAGAAGTAGTAGTGTTGTGCCTCCTCTTTTTCTGTGGAATACTAGACTTAAATTGAACAACAGTGTCACTATCAGAGTCAAAGTCAGTTGAAATGTCATGAGGTACAACTTTTTCAAGATGGCTGCCATCATGGCCGCCCTTCCCCAGGGTGCCGGTGCTGTGCCCTTGGCGGCCATTGCTGTGCCCTTGGTGGCCATTGCTGCCACCCATGCCACCATTCCTACCACCTACCATCTCTCCCTCACCACCTCCACTCTTCTTGTCTGCTAAAGATTGTAACAGTGTATGAATGTCTGAAAGCTGTGACTGCATACCTTTAATCTCCTGTGCATTAGAAGCAACTGTGTTCCTCCTTGTTGTGGTGGGTGGAGGTGAAGGAGCAGAAGGTGTAGTGGTAGGAGGGTCCTGCTGGCTGCCCCTTGTTGTTCTCCTAGAAGGCTGTGCTGTGTCCCTAGTAGAGGCAGCCTTGCGTCCACGACTGCCGCCCATAGTCACCTTGAAGCAGAGCTAGAATAATAAAAGAATTTATAAATTCTATGTACAGAGTAGTGTGCTGTGTGCAGGGTTAGCTGTGTGCTGAGTAAAAGTCGTCTGCTCCTGCCGCTGCTGGGGTGGTGACTGACGTCCGTGGCGTCCTGCAGTGCTATTTATAGACTCCCTCCCGGTCGTCACCTCATGCCGTCCGGTGTAGGGCCTGTGTGCTGCACGGGGTCTGAGCTATAGATTGGGCTGATGCTGCCCTGTGTACATGGGAGTAAAAGTAGCATAGTAGACTAGCCAGAGCCTCTATATATTATTTAAAAGGTGTATATAGACTTGATATGTACATATATAGAATAGTACGCTTATACCCGGCCAAATTAATAATAATATACATTATTCATAATTCTGCTATCGTTAATTCTATGGCAAGCGTTATCCTCACGCCACAGGCGTGCGAATAGGCATCGTTATTTGCATCCCCATGGCGTGTGAATAGCGGTTCTTATTCCCACACCCAGTAGTGTGTGAGTAGCCGACCTTATTCCCACACCCAGAAGGGTGCAGGAAGGACTACATGAGTAGTGAGTCGAGGCCTGCTTGTTGTACAAATAACCCAGAATTCTCTTTTCAATATGTATAGAACAAAAAAGAAAATTAACACTCCCATTCACACCCTATATAGGGTGTGAATAACAGCCCTAATTCACACCTCAATTGCCACACTATAGACCTACAACGGGACCTACAACTATAGATTATGTGCCAATAAGAGCTGTAATGCATACCATATAGGGTGTGGGAATAAGAACTGTTATTCAAACCCTCCCCAGTGTGCAAATAAGCCCGTAGCGTGCGGATAGCATCGGCCTAATTCTATAAAACTTATGAAAAGACTCCCGTAGACAGAACATTAATCAAACCTTAAAAACTGGTTGTCAGTGTTGATTCAATGTTGAACTAAAATGTGTGCCGACTTGGTAAGGGCATGACAGACGTGTTGCATGATAAATGCAATGTTGTAGAATAAAGCTCTGACATATTTTGTGTAGGGTAAGGCAACTATCAAGAGCCTGACTATCCAGTAAACACACCTACGTTATTTGAACGTTATTTCAATACGTAATATAACGTCTAAATGTAAGGGTTGCTTTACGTTATTAAACGTATATAAACGTTAAGTAACCTTCATTGATACCCTGAAGAAGGCTAGAAATAGCCGAAACGTTGGTACACTTTAAAAGCCGAACTTTACAGACTCCTTAAGTTTTTCCAGTATATTTTAGTCCTCAAATCTGATCAAGGTTTTGGGAATATTTCCACCTCTATAAACATTCATATTATGTTCTGTGAACGTTATTCTCAGGTTAATCAAACATTATTTCCACGTTTAATTACCTTAGTAAATGTTATTATGTGGGTTTGAATCCTGCATGCATCAATTTGCCCTTTGTTTTGGAAACATGTTATATAAGGGCCTCAACCTGTCTTATCTGATTTGTCATGTAATGGAGCGTTCATTAAATTTATGGCAGGGGGGCGAACGTTTGGCAAATTGAATACGTCAAAAAAAGCCCCCCTCCCTCGGAATAGGTGAAAAAAAAGTGCCCCCAACATTTTTCACTTTTTAACAAAAACGACATTGGCTTGTACTAGTTGAATGTATGTAATCATGGCCTTTCAGACACTCACCATCTTTAGACTAACATACTGTGGTGTTTATATATCCCCTGGTGCATCTAACGTAGTGGCTTGAAAAAGCACAGGGGTCTCAAAGAATAAGCGCAGGGTAAATGAGGGTATTGAAATGAAAATTTAGGCCATTTTGTATCTTGAATAAGCACAGGTCTTGTATAAGTGCAGGGTAAATGGTACTATCGAAATCAATAAAAGCAGGTGCGCTTATTCAAGCCACTACAGTAACCCCTTGTGCCATCATTATGGTTCTCCCAAGCTGGGGATGCGGGTTATACAAGGGTTTTAGAAATACTAGAACAGTACAGCGAGGCCTTGTTAGTCAAACCAGTCCCGTTGCAGGCAGAAGCTGATCTGATATCAAATCCGATAGAACATTGAAACATATTTGTCTGCATTGTCTTGTGAAATAACCCTCAATGGTGAACAATTCTCATGAACTTTGCCTATACATGCGAGTTGCGGGCTATATACAGGAATTTATAGTAGGTTAAGTATAAATTGTTCCAGCCATATTGTTGCGTGATGTTGGATAAGAGATTTGGAGAACTGAGGCTAACTTAAATGAGTGAGGAATTGGAATCTCAGATTGAGGGTGACACCGCACCCAAATGTATGTCTGACTTAACTATCCAGCAGATCATTCATCGCAAGTAGACCAATAACACTTACAAAAGAACTATTGATGAGATACTCTTTCAATTGTTCAAACTTCAGACAATCAATAACTCTGAATGTTTTTGCCTTACAAGACCCAGGTCTCAATTCTCAGAGTCTGACTTTATACGTGCAGTAGCTTCCTGCAATGGTATAGCCTCCAGGTTTGGCCACTCAGAAATGCTGCAAACTATTGCAAATTACTGTGTCTATGATAATAATTCTTAAAATCCTGAGCCCAGACCTCAATTTTGATGAATCCAAAGAGTGATATATAACCAGAGTGTTACAAAGTGCAGCACTGCAACTAATATAGGGGATTGTGGGCATGCATCCCCCCAGGATATTTTGAAAAACTGCAGGTCATTTGCTGATGGAGAATGTGGGAAAACCAGGAAGCTGACAGAGTGAGATTACCTCCAAAATGTATGGTGTGAATCTTGAAAGGTATGTCAGCCTTAGAAATAAAACATGCTAAATAAGACTGATTGAAAAACTTTTCTGAGGGGAAAGCCAGCATTAGCTCTACTTGAGAGAATGCTGTTTACAACTGCAGGCAGAAACATGGAGAAATTGGAGTGATGAATCTATGAGACCAAATATTCTCATGAGGAATAGCCCCAGGCAAGAAGGAAAAAAAGAAGGTTACAAAAAGCATGCGGTATTAAAATGTGAATGATGCGTAATTGGGGGACTGTGCCCCCATGAAATATAACTTAACATGACTATTCTGTAAATCGTGAGGCACAGGCCGAACAGTCATCCCACCATGATTGATGGATCAGCTAGGTCAGGTAGTCCCATGTCAAAAGACTTTAACCTGAGACTAGTTCAGTGTGGTTCAAATGGGATGGGAGGTGGGTTGCCAGCCCGCAGATGCATTGGATGTGTTCTATCCTTGAACATTAAGTTCAAGACCCCCCCTTCGAATACCCCTTAAAAAAAGTGCCCCCCCCCTTTTTTTTTGCTCACCCCCCCCCCCCGGCCATAAATAATAAACACTCCCTAAGAGAGACAGAGAGAGACAAAGGTCGACAGACAGATTTTTCCTTTATTCCTCTAAAGATTATTGTTTATGGTATGTTGATACTTACTAGTCACCCGGGGGGGTCACTTAGTATATTTTGTATACACATGTGTGCGGCTGGCAAGGGTACGTTTCTACAAAATTCCCATTGACAAGGGTCCACTTTTCAAGAAAATTTGCCATGACAAGGGTCCAGTTTCGTGAAAATCCCCATGACAAGGGTCTACTTTTCAAGAAAATGTCTGAGATTTTACCAAAACTTCCCATTTTTCACTAAAACATCACATTTTCTTACAAAAAAAATCGCACAAGAGTTAGTTTCTCGAGGAGATTTTACCAAACATTGTCTATTTTATTACTTTTTTCCCCAAACCTAGGAGCTTTTGGCCGAAAATGCCATAACAAGGGTAACATTTTGAGGTAAAAATTGCCATAACAAGGGTAAGGGGTGTCGAAGGTCCAGCCGCACACCCTTGTCAAAAAAAATTCAAGTGCCCCCCCTGGGACTAGTCAGCATGTGCATACAGAGAAACAGTAGACGCCAAAGTATAACACGTTTCTTCAATTGGAAAAATGAATGCTTAGTACCGAATTTGAGAGCACATGATTACATTTGAACATTTCTTCAAAAAATTACAAAATAGAGAAGCTGCTAAGTACGTTTCTACCATGTTCAGAGGTAGACATGCTGCCAGCTCTGAGAAGAGAACCCCTTTACCATTGGATTGGAAATCCATTGCTCTACCTACTGTGCTAATACGGTCAATGTACATTAGCACAGCAAATAGGGACCTTTAACAACCACGTAAAAGCTCATAACAGTGCTGTGCCTCTACATGGGTAAAATTTTGACACGGGCCACACGGCGACACGGCCCTTTTAAAAATCGACACGGGCGACACGGCCCTTTTAAAAATCTACGGACATAGACATCATTATAAGGCCCTAGTATATTCTATGCACATAAAAATCGACACAGTGACATGGCCCATTTGCTAAAACATCAACACGGTGACCCAGTAAACAAAAGACGTTATACAGCGTTATAAAACGTTTCCCAATGGCTATTTATTATGGCATAACGTTATATAACGTTAAAAACGTTATTTTGACGTAAAACAACGTATTTTTGTTAACTGGGGACACGGCCAATACTGTGGGAACCCATGTAGAGGCACAGTACTGAAAGGATAGGATACGTCTGGGTTAAATGAGCTATGTTGGGTTTGCTAAAGGTCCCTAATACCGATACCCTTATCCTTTAGAAATGCTATGATGACGATCTCCTTTGGGTGATCGTTTTAAATGCATTCCTCACTAAATAATATATATATTTACTAGGGAATGGTTTAATAACGATTGACTTTAAGCAGAACATGATGATATTTTTTGTTTTGTGTTTGTTTTCTGCTGAGGATATCGTTACACTGTAACAAACTTACAGGTTTGGTCATTACATAGAAGTACTCATACGGCCATTATATGGAAATGAGTTCAGCCATAATGCAGGTACCTACCTTGACTATGTAAGACTACAAACACAAAGGCCCTGCTAGCACCGTCTGTAGAACAGTGGACTACATATTCCAGGGTCTAGGGTTCCCTTCTCAGAGCTTGCGATACTAGTACCCGTGTGTATGAGTTGGAAATATAATGAGCAACTAAGAAAAATTGTGAAATAAAGAAAGTTAATTTTTTAGAATAAACTACAATTTGTGATATTCATGTTTTGAAATAAAAATGAGATGCAACGCTATTTGTTTATGTTGGCATAAACATAATGGTGTTAACATAGCATTAATTTATTCGTTGGGTGTATGAAACTTACGTAAATAAACCTGCAAATCACGTTTACATAACTTATATAAACGTTAATTAACGTTCATTTATGTTTAATAACGTTAAATAACCCTTACATTTAAACGTTATTTAACATGGTAAAGTTACGTTATTCAAACATAATAGTAACGTTCATTGAACGTTATATAACGTAAGTGTGTTTACTGGGTAAAAGTCTTACAAATCTAAACATTTTTGTATGATCAGGGCAATTTTGTAGGATGAGGGCATGATAGAGGTTCTCTCTATATTCAAGGGATGTCTAAACGTTTTATACATTAGAGCTTTGTTTGGTTTTACAGGTGGCAATGATCAAAATGAAGGTCTTCATTTTGCTTTTCTGTTTGGCAATCTATATTCCTGATGGCGATACACAGATGAACCGGCCTCCAAGAACGACCCAGCCTCCAGAAAGGAAAGGAACCCAACCTCCACAACGCACTGGAACCCAACCTTCACAAAGGACTGGAACCAAGCCTGAAATGACTAGAACCGAGCCTCCTGAAAGGACTGGAACCAAGCCTGAATGGACTGGAACCAGGCCTACCGGATGGACTGTAACCAAGCCTCCTGAAAGGAAAGGAACCAAGCCTGAATGGACTGGAACCAAGCCTGAAATAACTAGAACCGAGCCTCCTGAAAGGACTGGAACCAAGCCTGAATGGACTGGAACCAGGCCTACTGGATGGACTGTAACCAAGCCTCCTGAAAGGAAAGGGACCAAGCCTGAATGGACTGGAACCAAGCCTGAAATGACTAGAACCGAGCCTCCTGAAAGGACTGGAACCAAGCCTGAATGGACTGGAACCAAGCCTACTGGATGGACTGTAACCAAGCCTCCTGAAAGGAAAGGAACCAAGCCTGAATGGACTGGAACAAAGCCTGAAATGACTAGAACCCAGCCTCCTGAAAGGACTGGAACCAAGCCTGCATGGACTGGAACCAAGCCTGCATGGACTGGAACCAAGCCTCCTGAAAGGACTGGAACCAAGCCTGAAGGGACTGGAACCAAGCCTGCATGGACTGGAACCAAGCCTCCTGAAAGGAAAGGAACCAAGCCTGAATGGACTGGAACCAAGCCTGAAATGACTAGAACCGAGCCTCCTGAAAGGAAAGGAACCAAGCCTGAATGGACTGGAACCAAGCCTGCATGGACTGGAACCAAGCCTCCTGAAAGGAAAGGAACCGAGCCTGAATGGACTGGAACCAAGCCTGAAATGACTAGAACCGAGCCTCCTGAAAGGAAAGGAACCAAGCCTGAAGGGACTGGAACCAAGCCTGCATGGACTGGAACCAAGCCTCCTGAAAGGAAAGGAACCAAGCCTGAATGGACTGGAACCAAGCCTGAAATGACTAGAACCGAGCCTCCTGAAAGGACTGGAACCAAGCCTGAATGGACTGGAACCAAGCCTGCATGGACTGGAACCAAGCCACCTGAAAGGAAAGGAACCAAGCCTGAATGGACTGGAACCAAGCCTGAAATGACTAGAACCGAGCCTCCTGAAAGGACTGGAACCAAGCCTGAAGGGACTGGAACCAAGCCTGCATGGACTGGAACCAAGCCTCCTGAAAGGAAAGGAACCAAGCCTGAATGGACTGGAACCAAGCCTGAAATGACTAGAACCGAGCCTACTGAAAGGACTGGAACCAAGCCTGAAGGGACTGGAACCAAGCCTGCATGGACTGGAACCAAGCCACCTGAAAGGAAAGGAACCAAGCCTGAATGGACTGGAACCAAGCCTGAAATGACTAGAACCGAGCCTCCTGAAAGGACTGGAACCAAGCCTGAATGGACTGGAACCAAGCCTGCATGGACTGGAACCAAGCCTCCTGAAAGGAAAGGAACCAAGCCTGGATGGACTGGAACCAAACCTGAATGGACTGGAACCAAGCCTCCTGAAAGGAAAGGAACCAAGCCTGAATGGACTGGAACCAAGCCTGAATGGACTGGAACCAAGCCTGCATGGACTGGAACCAAGCCTCCTGAAAGGAAAGGAACCAAGCCTGAATGGACTGGAACCAAGCCTGCATGGACTGGAACCAAGCCTCCTGAAAGGAAAGGAACCAAGCCTGAATGGACTGGAACCAAACCTGAATGGACTGGAACCAAGCCTCCTGAAAGGAAAGGAACCAAGCCTGAAGGGACTGGAACCAAGCCTGCATGGACTGGAACTAAGCCCCCTCAAATGACTGAAACTAACCCCCCTCAAATAACTGAAACTAAGCCTCCTGAAACGCCTGCAACCGAGCCTCCAAAGCTGAGGCAAACGACATCAGTTTCAGGTATTTTTCAGCCATTATCTTTTCTATCAGGGTTGTTATAAATAGAAGAAAAGGATTTGATCCCTCCCTCACTAGAGAGACCAGAGAAAAATAACTCAAAACTATTATACTGACTGATGTACATACATAAACCCTCTCTGAATTGTTTAGTATTTCCCCTGCCATCAAGGAGTGAATTTTCATAATTATATATATTCTAGAGCTCTGCTCACACATCTGTGAACAGCCAAGTAAGACGGGTTATCAATTATAAAATTGATATAATGAGCTTTTCAGTGATATAATATTTTACACTTGAAAATACCTCTCTAAATTTTTAGGGAAATAGCTGTGATGGCATTGCCTATCGAAAATGCGAAAAAGCTAATTAATTTTGTTTCCGCTTGTGAACGTTTAATTGACCAAATCGGCAGTTTTCCCAATTATCACTTTTCTCCGATTTTGAAACCTTTATCGTGCCAAGTTGTCAGTTGTCCATGACAGTAAGCTTTTCATTTTTCAGTTTGGGAAAAGTTGTTTTTTTTCCTTTTTTTTAATGAAAAAAACACACCTTTTGCCAAAAGTGTGAAAAAAAAGTTTACGAAAAAGGAAAAAAAGTTATTGTTTAAAAATAAAGGACTCGGTTTCTGTAAATTAAGAAATGCCCCATGAAATATGTGATTTATTAATGCCAAATTGTAAAAGAAAAAACGCTCAAAACTCACCATTACATTTCCGCATAGGAGGGTTTTAACGTATGCCCGTCCCAATGAAAATAATCATTATCTGGTAATCAGATTGCATGCCTACATAGAATAAAATATGCAAATTAGTGGAACACACTGAGATTAATAGCGTTATTCAATAACTCTACTACAACTGTCTCCATACCGTATACACCAAATTACAAACTAATTACAAACTGATTGGAGGGCAAACTAAGGCCTCCACCTTGTTGGGTAGAGGTACCATAATAATACCATTCGACTGAACTCATTTAATTTACTGCACAATGGTTGTATATATAGTTTGGTAGTTTAATGTGGCTAAAGTGGTGAGATATGGCTCATGTACCCTTTAAAGTATTACATTTGGTATTTGGTATGCATCAACGGCCTTTGTGGGTATAGCTCTGAGACCCTTGATGGGGGGAGCGGGTCCCATGTCCCATGCCGATTTTAAGGTATGGCCATATCGCCATATCAATTTTAAGACATGGCCATGTCACCATATCAATTTGTAGAAATGTCTAATGCCCATGTCAGTATCTATTATATCCTCCTCTCCCATGTCACCAAGCCTGAAAATGGTCCATGTCATTGCATGGAATATAGGAGTCTAGGGCCATAACTCTGTGGGCATACAGACCACTTATCACATCTACTTATGTTAACCCAGTTAACCCAGTTAAGCTGAGTTGCAAAGCAAATGCTTGTGGGTGCGTTGACGAGGATGGAAAGCCGACAAGTGGATACAAAGCAGACCAGAAGAATACATGCTGCTGTAAAGACATAGACGAGTGTAGCAGCAAGCAGGCATGTGACAAGAACGCCAAATGTACCAACACCATGGGCTCGTACAACTGTTCATGTAACGAGGGTTACCGGGGGGACGGGACACTCGGCAACTGTTGTGGTAGGCTTATTAACTGTGTCTTAGGCCAAATAAAAAAGGTGTTTCAGGTTAACCGACCCTACCTAGCAAAACAGGGCCGACCCTAGACATTTTTGTCCAATTTTGAAAATAAAACACGTTTCTGTAATTTTGATCTACCCTATACCTAGATTTGTAAGGAATGTAACCTGAAACACACCTTTTTTTGGCCTTATTGTCTATGATATTCAACTTATTTTATTATTTAGGCCACTCAAAAAATAGATGGTTTCTCATCACCAAGCACTGAAAAATGTGACGAGGGCGTTTTTTTCATATAATCTTTTCTTTTTTACTGTAAAAGCCTAGATCTATGGGAAAATATAGAATTTTCTCTATTAAAGATGCCAATGAAGTGTCTAATCGACAAGAGATGACCATCATATGGAAGTCCAAAGAAGTTATGATGCATAAATGCATCCTAAAACAGGCATTAATATCAATTTCTTGGTTAAGACTGTATTTTATTTGTATTATAAGTTTCCATTAACTGACATCCTCGGATGAGTGTGTACAGTAGATGAGAAGTGTCAATAGACCTAAATCTGTTTTCAGTCCCTCTGCCTGTGCCACTAAAAAACCAGCAGAGACTAGACCCCTCCAGCACCGTGTCCCCTCACTATTCCTGCCCGTGTGGTTTCCCCCTAGGTGTGGGGCGCATCTACAAATACCTCCTGGTGAGTACACTGATAATCTTAAGACTCCAGAACTTAGTCAATAGCGACGAACCTGATAGGGTCATTTTTTGGCTCCCTATACGACCAACCATGGTTAGTTAATACTATCAGGTATAGTAATGACCAACCCACCTTAGTCATTACATTCCTATGAGTACATGTATAAGGCTAAGTCTTTTAGGGCAAGGCCGCAGTTTTGCCTTAGTTATTTTTGTTATCATTCTGACCCTATGCCTAACTTGGGATAGGTACTGCGGACTGAGACCCGGAGCATTTAGACTATTAGTGTAGATGGTCAAAGAGTACAGCAGTTGTTTCAGATGTTCAGTTCAACCCTTCACACTTCAAACCTTGTTTTTAGCATTCCCTCAACTGGACACGCACAACCCCCCCCCCCCCTCTCTCTCATCTCATTATAAATGAATATGCCATAATGCCATATTCTGTAACTGATAAGACATTAATGTGATATATTGCGCCTTGTGCAGCTCCATAGAGATAGTTTAATTATTAATGAAAATTCTGCTGCTGCCATAATAAAACCTATAGCCCAATATGTATAATGTAGACACGATATTTATTTCATGTGGAGCAACAAAGTTACTATGCTTAAGTACTAAAATGGCTGTTCTCCACACCCCGTGGCAAAACTGATGCTCATTCTCCATGGGCTGTTTCTCCACTATGATGTCACCAAAATAGCAATGAAACCAATCTTTAATTGTATATTTTGAGTAATGAATCAAGAATTGCATGAAATAAATACAGAGATCCACTCTAATTGATCAGTCTCAACTCCTGGTTTCTCCTCTTGTGGTGCATTGGATCGCATCACACTCGGCTCCGCCTCGTGTGATACAATTGAATGCACCACTCGTGGAGAAACCTGTCGTTCAGACAAATTATCGTGGACCTCTGTCTATATCCTCTATAGGTAGAAAGGTACTAAGAGGAAACATTACCTATATCTCAAGTTATTTTTATCATAGCTTATAATGTATTATTCATATTCAAAAAGAGAAATTTGCTGGTAATTGTGGCCTAATAGATCAGAATCCCTTGTCATACACCAGTAACATGTAGACACGACACATCTACTCCTTCTACACCTTTCAATTAATATAACATTCTCCATATCATGTAGGCATACAATGAATTCCCACCTTTTTGCATTAGTTTTTACACAAAAACCTTATAACATGCACCACTTTTAAAGAGAGATATGTATAGATATGTATTTTTTTTTAGTTTATCAAAATTGTATTCATTCACATGATATTCGATGAAATCTTTACGGAAGTTACCCATGCAGCTTATCTCTTGATTGGCAGTTCATATTAATTTGAAATACTCCCCAAGACAAATAGTAGAGGTTAGATTCAACCTGAGTCTTCAAATGTTGTGTAACAAAATGCATGAGAATGCACCACTTCAAGTATAGACCATCATAATTTTCTTTGGGGGGACACCCCCGAACCCCCCTAGTATGCCCGCTGCGCTTCGCTTGTGGTGCTCAAAGGAACAGACATTCATCCAAGGTTGGCCAGGTTTGCCCCCGCCCTCTTTAGACAATCCTAAATCTGCCCCTGTTTGTATATACTGGTATGTATTTTTACCCCAATAAACCACTTAGCATAGTCATGTCATGTATTTAATTTAACATTATTCTATAACAGGTGTCACAACATGGACTAGTGATAGTACAGAATAGTAAGCTGGATGGGAAGCGTGACTACCCCAACCCTCCAAACAAAAAGCTGACAGAAAACACACCCATGATACACCACAAGGATAAAGCAGTCATCGCCGCTTACTGGGCCAACACGGTGCGAGTCAATCGTGTAAGTATGTTTTTGAATTGTAAACGTATATTTTATTCAAGGATTTCCCAAATGTTGTCAGCATAATCACAAGCAATATGGGCTATTATACCCAAGGCCCACTTATGGGGCTGACAATAAATGTATTATGATAAATGCATATAAGTCTGTATGCACACATTGTGTCCAGGTTCCGTAGTAGTAAAACCACTGCCAGACCCTTGTATGTACATAATGACGACAGTCAAGGCTGATCACGAGTCGCAGACGAGTGTACTCAGCCGTGCACTCATAGGCCAAGGGCAATACGGTCCCAACAATAACCCCTGGCAAGGTTAGTTTTAACTGACCCTCTGTATTTATTGCAGGGTATTTACACTAAATAGTTTGCAAATAATGACTTTAAATGTATTTTATCTTTAAGTTCCTATTTTCTTCTTATCCAGAATGACCCAACGGACCGTGGTGTATATGTAACGACTGTGACCGGACAGAAAAAGGTGGAGGAGCTCCTCTCGCAGAAATCCCCTAATGGAGAGTCCCCCTGGTCCATCATTAAGCGGAAGATGCCCCACCCTTCATACTGCCTGGTCGCCACCTGGCGGCGACTACAGAGGGACAAACAGACCCCGGGCCAGGTCGGCACAAAAGTGGTTTATAAACTCTTAACTTAGGCCATTCAAAAAAATAGTTTCTCATCACTGCACGCATCATAGAAATCAGGTTTTGAGAAAAATCCTTTTTTTCCCCTCTTTTTACAATTTTTATGAAAAAATCATGAATATAGTGGTAAAGTATAGCCATATGTGGTATCAATCTAATGGTTACGCTGTTGGCAATACAATGAGATAGAAACAACTTACTATCTTCATCACTTTCGCAGATGAATAGACTCTTAGCGACTTAAACCTACATTTTTTTCGCAAAAAAAAGAGAGAAAAGGGTAAAAAATAAATAAACCTCGTCACATTTTTCGGTGCCCAGTAGAGCAAGGACTGGACCTTTCTTTTACAGTTTTTTTTACTTTGGACAAGTATGTCTTCTATATCTGGCCCATATTTCAATTAGTATGTACAGTGATCAATTAATCTCTTATGGAATTCCCTACAATAGAAAAATAACCTGAAATAGAACATTTCTGTTCCATTCACATTACATCCCTATAGCAACGGCAATTTAAATCCACATAGTTTGAAAGGGGAATGATATATACGGTCATAATGGTGTATGATATATAATGCGTGGACAAGACCTATCAAGTTAAACATGGACAATGCCCATTGATACCGTCTTTGTCATGTTTCACAAGTGAAGCCGCAGATTAAGTGGAATGTGTGGGCAGGGGGGTATCAATGTAGTTGGCATCTGCATTTATTTTTTTATTTTAAGCCATTTAATGAATATAGACACATTTTTCTTAGCCCATTGAATACGGCAACATTGTATTCAATGGGGGGCATTGAATATGGAGTTTCAGTGCTAAAGCCGGGTAAATCTTGAATTTCAAAAAAAGAAATTATATATCTTTCTGCCTGGAAAGAGGAAGGCAGTGTGTTGAATTTTTCATAAGGCCACTCCAAATAATATCCTTGTTTCTCATCACCGCGGGCGTCACCAAAATCGTCTTTTGGAGATTTTATTTTATTTCATTTTTTTGCATATCTAAAGGGAAAAGTTGATAAAAATTGACAAATACGGGCATATACAATTTTGGTATCAAATTGAAGCTTACAGTGGTGCGGATACAATGGGCATACATATTCAAAATATTTGTAGCTCATTATTTTTTTAATAATCAAAATGCGAACCTGACGTTTGCTGAGTGAGAGCCTAGATTCCCCTACCTATTTGTTCCGCGGCAAAAAAAAAGCGCCCTCGTCATATTTCTCACCACATAGTGACGAGAAACAAGTATATTATTTGGAGTGGCCTAATTGCCTTTGTATTGCTTCCAGACGGTCAGCTTCCAGACGATTATATGCACAGATTGTAACAACACTCTGGTCCTTACGTATTACGGAGACTGCGAGATGAAGTGGAAGTTCACCCTCGACCCAGGGAAAACGGTAGGCCAATAAAAACTAGATTTCGCACCAATGTGGTCCAAAAAATTTAACTTTTTCAAATTCAAATATCATATAGTTTCAAAAAGCCTTTAAAATTGGGGTGGGGTAATGTTGTCCCTGAGTTGGACTGTCTGAATTATGTCTTTTGATAATGTTTATGAGTGCTACATCTCTGTGTTGTTCACCAAATGGCACAGGTTCAAAATATTCAACATCCTGGCTTTCCTCCTTCCTCCTCTCCACCTTTTCGCCATCATATCTCCTTTTCGGCTCCTGGAGAAGCGCTCGTCAGTAAATGTTCAGTTTGTCCATAGTTTTGCTCAGCCTATAAACGGTGCTGTGCGCCTGCCCCCTGCCCTTCAGGGGTTTTAAAACATCACTATTATAGGCCACATCAAAAACAACAGTTGGACAATGGATTTCAGTTATCAAAACATGGTGCGGGAGAGCAAATTTTATTTATTTATTTTTGTCAATGAATTTTGCGGATGGAAAAGTGGAGCGAGCGACAACTTTTTTTTCTTTTACCCAGCGTCCAACAAAAGTTCTTGGTGTACCCCTGACATAAACATTTATTGGTTCATCGGGGGGGAATTACTAGAAAAAAATTTTTTTTTTTTAAACATTTCCGAAAATAAAGTACATGGGAGAAATTCATTGACCAACTATTTTTTTGGTCTGGCTTAACATTCTTCAAAACATTCCTAACATTCTTCATAGTGGTCTTGATGACATTGTTCACCATGCACTCAAAAAGTAAACTTGTCTCCAGACTCTTCAAAGTGACAGTCATAAAATAAATGAGTCAAAAACTTGTCTAAGTGACAAGGAAGTGGGTCTTTTAGCTGGAGATAAAAGACCCACTTGGTATGTGCCAGCCCAAAACCCGACATTTGCCAGCTCCAGATTCTATTTGTGGGATGGTAACCTGATAGGTTAGACAACTTTTGACTCGTTTATTTTATGATAGTCACTTCGACGAGTCTGGAGACAAGTTTACTTTTTCAGTGTGTTCCTCACCCTGTGTCTGTCTTCCCCTACCTCAGGACCAGCAGCACGTTCCAGTGCAGGTCGGTGTAAAGGTCAACGACCGTGGGAACGAGTATGTGGTGATGCATGATGCGTCCCTGGCCATGGCCAAAGATAAAGCCAAGATTGAGAATTTTGACGAGACAACTGGAGGCCACTACCTGGTACATGCCTCTAACAACACAAGCAAATTCATCAACCATATTCAGAAATGTCAGAAATGGTTGGAAGACGATGATAAGAAGCCACAGGTCAACCCACCCTCAAGTAAGTACTGATGGAGCTTGATCGATGCAAACACATTATTTTATTGAGTTGATTAACCCTTTAAGGACGGCATGATGCTTTAATGCAACATGCCCTTGGTGGTCATGATGCTTGAAAGCAGCCCTGGCGAGCAGCTCGCATTATGCCGACACTATTGGGTTGAGACACTTGCCGGGGGTGCATTGGTTCATCATGCCGATAAATGTCATCTTTTAGTGACATGCGTCCTAAAACCTAAATTTTTGGCTTAAATAAAATCCTTAAATGCGTTATGCCCTTGTTCGTCATGATGCATGAATTCAGCCCAGTCTAGCTTGGATGCAATGCTTGCAGGTTACTCGCCAGGGCTGCATCCTTGCTAGCCTTATCCAGTATGTGCCATAAAATGACACAGACAAAAGAGACAGCGTAAAAGGGAGTCCAGGTTGCCTCCAGAATAACTCCCCTCTCTAGGGGAGTCCAGGTCGCCTAAGGGAGCCTAGATGACTCTCTGGCTGACCTAAGAGAGTCACCTGGGGAGTCATATAGCTCTCTGGGTCATATGACTCCCCTGGGTGACTCCCGTAGGTCAGCCAGAGAGTCACCTAGGCTCCCTTAGGCGACCTGGACTCCCCTAAGCAGGGGAGTCATTCTGGAGGCAACCACGACTCCCTTTTGGCGTTGTTTCTTCTCTCTGTGCAGTGACAATATTTACTTACACCCAGCAGTCTCCTGTAAAGCACATGAAATGCTTCATAATGGTCATACATTTACAACCCATGAGCAAATTTACTCTAGGATCGTGGCAAAGCAGCATTTCCTGCAATATGATATAATAATAAATAAATATAATTGCAAAATCTCAAATGTATAAAGTAAGGCCCAAGAAAAGGTGTATCACAGACAACATTGTCCAAAAGAATTAGGCTAGGTAGGTCGATTTTTTTTTTTTTTTTAAATGTTGAAAATATCAGCAGTTAATCACGAAGCGGGAGAATAAGCCTAAAATGTAGTTTCATGAGGTTAGACAATCAACTAAGCATGGGAGCTTGTTATTCCTGAACAAAAATATAGCTACAATTTTGAAAAACATGATTACTTAATAAAATCAAAAGTAAAATCCCGAAAATCTTTGGCCCTACTGAAAATTATAATTTTTCTAACATGTATCAATAGACCACTTATAAGTGTAGAGTCTTTAGGAAAGACTTCTTACCGACTAGGCTACCATCTGATGTATAATTTTTAAGTTAGACTATTGGTCATTTTGACTAACTTCACATGAATATTGACAGTTCCAACTGTAAATAACATAATAAAATCCCCTTATTATCAATTGCAACTGTCAATGCTAGGATAGAATTCTCGTATTGACAGTCTGAACTGTTAATAAACATGTCTCGGCTCACCATCATAATCTTTGAGCCAACATTCAGCATAAGAGTCTGATTACCGTTGAGAATAACTAAAACGTGAGTTCGTATGAAAACAATAGATGACACAAATACTTTCAGCCTTTATTTCTCCCTTTTCCCCTTTCTCAGACTGTACATCTGACATTGGATGTGACCAGCTGTGTTACAATATAGATGGCACAGACACATGTCACTGCAAGAACAGATTGTGGAGGCTGAATGGGACAACTCAATGTGTGGGTGAGTACTGCACCAAACAAGTAACAATATGTATTTTATGTGGAGAAACAAAGTTACAATGCTTAAGTACTAGAATGGCCATTCTCCACACCACTGTGGACAAACCGATGCTCATTCTCCATGGGGCGTTTCTACATGGTGACATAACTAAAATAGCTATGAAACTCAATGTGTTAATGAGTACTGCACCATATATTTGGCATGCATACATGTATTAATGTAATCAAAAAATGTGTATGTAACACATTGTAATGTAATTTATTGGATGTCTGAAGCGTATCTAACCCATAAGGGACCCTGTAGTGATTTAATGTGCTTTCATACAAAGGTTATCTGGGATATACTGACTCCTAGATCCTTAAACAAGACCGGCTTTTTTTTAAGACAAACATTTAGTTGTTTACACGTGTTTACATCCTCCCTATGGCGCATATGTAAGACTGTGTTTATTAAGAGACCCGGCGATTCAGCAGTCCATTACTGCTTGTAAATTTCACCAAAATATATTGTACCGTAAATCCTTGCATTGAAGCCGTGGCTAGTACGCGAGTCAGACTCAGCTTTCTTTAGATACCAAACATGCCTATATAGGGTGCGGCTTGTATGAGCGTTTTTTATGAGAGTATAGGACTGCACCAAATTAGCAATTTTCAGAACCTCTCTGTGGCTTATATACTTTGTCAAAGTTAAGGGTGCGGCTAATACCCTGGTTTGGGTTAAATGCAAGGTTTTACGGTAACACAGTGCTGATACTGGTCACTCATTTTCTGTCATCCTTGACTTTTCCAGTTAGAAAAGGCTGCCCTGATACGTTGACATTATTGGCAAAAAACATGATTGAATGGGAGCGTTTAGGTAACAACATCCAGCTACCACGTTACAACACCTGTTACAGGAACAAGATCCTCGACAATCGGACTCTTGGTAGGTGTCATTTTAACCTATTTTATTAGATTTAATAAATGCAGATACTTCGTGATTATTGTATATGGCTGTGTTTCATGAAATCAGGCCAATGTGAACGTCTTTAACTGGGTGCCATCTTTGACCGGGTGCCATCTTTGACTGGGTGCCATCTTTGACTGGCTTGATAGAAAACCGTTTATTTAGGGCAGATGGAGATATAGATGGGCTGAATAGGTTAATGGATTTTATAACTTTTTAAGTTAGTAATTAGTAGCCCATTTATATCTTCATCTCCTTATAATAAGCCGTTTTCTATCACGCCGGTCAAAGATGGCACCCAGTCAAAGATGGCACCCAGTCAAAGACGTTTACATTGGCCCAATTTCGTGAGGCACAGCCATATGCACCTAAACCTAGTACAGGTGCATTGCCCTTCTTCCGCTAGGACCTCTGTTCATGCTGTATAGTCATCCATAAAACACAATAGCCTGGGCTCCACTAGGGCGGCACAGGTACCTGCGAAATGGAGCGATCCTTCTAATGTTTTGTTCTTGTATAGTTCGCCTCATTTCGCTTCATTTCGCGGCAGTGTTGCCCTAAGTATCGCCAGGGGCAGGGCGAAATCAGGGTGAAACCAGGGCGAAATCAGGGCGAAATGGAGCGAAATGGGGCAAAATGGGGCGAAATGTGCTAAACAAAACATGAAAAAAGATCGCTCCGTTTCGCCGGTACCTGTGTCGCCCTAGTGGAGTCCGGGCTATTGTCCGGTATGACTTATGTTGACTTGACACAGACAGGCCGTTTTTTTTCCTCTGCCCTCTGGGATTTTTTGAGAATTTGAGACAACAACTCAACATCTAGCCCTTCAAAATGGGGATATTTCTCAACATACCTTCATTTGATACCCAAAGTTGTTTTTTTTCCCTCTGCCCTTTGGAAATTTTATGACCCAGCTTCCCCTGTAGGGCTGCTTTTGATTTTTTTTCCCTCTACCCTTCCAAAAAGCTGGAGCCAAAAACCCGTGATCTAAATAATCAGAATAAAATGGCCTCAGATCAGAGTATCTGGGTAAGTTTTAGAAAGTCACACAGGGGCTTTATTTAACAAATTGAAACATCCAATGCCTAGCAGAATTGTAGCATGACATAAGATTTTCTGAAATAGTTTTCCCTCTCTTGATTAAAATGCCAGGACAGAAAAACACATATTTCTACCCATTTGAATTGTATTTCAAAGGTTGACCCTTGCAGTTGCCTTGAATAATTATAATCAAATCATGAGTCAAACTCGCAATATTATATTTGTAGATGACGCTACTGACCAATGGGCTCCAAACTGCTGTTACGACAACTCAACCGGTACCGGGGCTTTTATAACAGACCATAAAACCATCAATGGAGCCAACCTTGTGACTCGCTACAAAAACATCCGAGATGACCGTGATGCCTACAAGACCTGCTGTGTGCGAGCGGTCAGCCCTGACCTCTGTAGGGAGTACCTCAAAAGGCGGCCATCATCCCGGAAGGGCCCACCCCCCAGTGCCGGTAAGAAAAAACATTTCCACTCTATTTAAAGATTCTTGGATATGTCAGCAACACTTGGGCAATCTTCTCATTAGATTTAGTATGTTTACACCAATTTCACCAATTTCACCAAAAATGTGGACCTTGTATGTTCACATGGTTCATATTCTACTGAGTATGTAATGCAGAATGTAGAGGTTCTTACTGCTGGTCTAACCTAGTTAAAGTAAAACCACTTGTACATCAGTTATCTGGACCTCAAGGGGTGTATTATAGAATTCATACAATAACCTAACTTAAAGTAAGTCTGGTATCATCAAATATTCTAACAAGACCAAATCCATTGATTATTCCATTCCTAAGATTAACCTACAAGGAATTGTATGCTTTTAAGGTGGCATCGCGGGGGACCCACACATTACCACACTGGACGGCTTCAGTTACACGTTTAATGGCTTTGGAGAGTATTACCTGGTGGTGTCCGATTACATCATCGTCACGGCGCGTACGAAAAAAGTCAGCACTATAACCCCTCCAGCCAGGGCAACATATTTCTCAGCCTTTGCCATCTGTGAAGTTGAAAATAACATTTGCTTCATGGTAGAACTCAATGGCAATGACCTAGGTAAGACTGGCTTTTTGGGTATAAGTTGTAATATATGTGTTATATATTGGATTCAGCACATTGCCATTCTGCCTCCAAGACCCCTTTATCTTTTGTAGGGACCTGGATACAGAAACAACTCACAGTCATGCCGGTCATAATACTTGTAAACCTTCACAGGGAATGAAATCAAACATATATCACATACATCACATATTAGCGGTGAATAAATTGATGAGATTAGGCAAGGGGATGATGTGTTCAAGAACATGTCCATATAATAAAATGAGTGGGTCTAATAAAGGTGCTACTCACATGAAGCAATTTTCATAGTTCTTCTTTATCTTAATTTTAAAGGTCCTAAGGTCTTCAATCAGTGTGTATTCAGCCTTCAGGCTATTTCACACATTGATTGCCCTCCAGAGACAACTTCTGATGACTATTGGTTTTAATGATCTTGGAACACATAATCTCCTGCCAAGGTCACTATAGTCACGATTTGACCAGACAAAAAAATACATGGGATGGGACTTTTTTAGATTGCTGTGACCATGTGCAAGCTAAGATTCTAGTAGGCCTATCAGCCTTTCCTCTATTTCTCCTTTATTCCTTTTTTGAACGGTTTTATAACAAGATAAAACTTAAAGGGTATCAATAATATCTCACTTATTTCACCATTAATCGACTAGAAATCAATCATGACAGGATCTAGGTTACAAGAGGGTTTAGTGGAACCTCAGATTTGGCTTACATGGCAAGTGAACTCTATGTGTTTTCTTCCAGATGTTTACATTGACACGGTGAAACAGACGTTGGACTCTACTGGTCAGCTCCTCTCTGGTGTTGTGGTCACCAAGGACGCTGATACAGTTGCTCTGTCCTTCCTGAAAGTCAAGGTCATCGTTACGGCAGCTGCCAACATGTCGTACGTCACATTTGAAATGGATGATGAACTAAAGGGTACAGTCACAGGTAAGAATATGTTTTTAATATTAATTATCATATTTATTCTGGAGAAAGGAGAATTACCATAAATTCCCGCGTACTACCAGCGGGTTGTACACGAACCAAACTCAGCTTTCATTTGATAGCAAACATGCCTATATAGGGTGCAGGTTATACGAGGGTTTTTATCACTATAGAACAGTACTAAAATATAATTTTCCAGATCCAAAAACGGGTTATAGGATTCTCCTGAGTTGGGGGTGCGGGTTATACACAAGATGCGGGTAGTACGCGGGAATTTACGGTATGTCAATAATTATGTTAGGTAGTTAAATGAATACATAGCCAGAACTTTCTGAACGAGACACCCTGCACGTATCACAGGTATCAAACGAGGTATCAATGGAGGAAAAATACAGTACCGTGGTCATACTTTATTACACTAGGTATATATTTTCACCAAATTCGGGGAAATTGTTATATGCTACGGTATGGAATAAAATATCCACAGGTTTACTGATTTTCACTATTCCCCATAAATGTACACCGTGAATATATAGACACATGCCCATGGCCAGAGGATATTTTGGTATCGTTCCCCCTGAGGTGGGGCTGGGGCCACATCCCACGAAGCCGCAGGCCCCAGTCCCACCAAGGTGTCACGGTACAAATAGCCGACAACATTTCTGGTTCTGACCCTAATTTTCTCCTTCAGATGGGCAAAAGGTTGGGTTCTTTTGAGTGTGCAGTAATGAATGACCCCTTGAATTAAAGCTTAACACATATCTGATTTTTTTATTTGCATCCCGCATAAAAACGTGTGTTCCGATTTTGCGCTAGTTGCCATGGAAACTGACTTACCCAAACTGGAGAAATTTAACAGGTGCCGAGCGACCTTTGGCCTTGACCTTTGACCCCTCCAAGTACCACCCAGGGTTACCATGGCAACAACCAACCTTTTATTTATTTTTTACTAAGGCCTCTGGCAACAATTTGGGCCGCAGATTATGATTCTGTGACAAATTTAAGGCCACCTACCACTGATTATATGCACAGTAGTACCGTTTTTCATTGGCACTATTTACGAGTATGTACAACATTCTGGGGGCAAATTTGTACTGTGACACCCCAAGGGGGGAACGATACAAAAAATCCTCTGGCTATGGGCCTTTGCCTTTATTTCATGGTTTTTACTCTTCAAAATATGTATAACTGCATATAAATGGCTATAATAATTTGAACGAAATTAATGATGACATCACAGGTCATGTGATACGGGAACACTGTATCCCACGGGAGGCATTGTATCCACCATGAAATAAAAGTACTTTCACAGTATTTATTTCATTGCGAGAAAGAAATGATTCTACTATTATAGCCATTCCTCAAACCCCCTGCAGAAACTGGATCTCATTTTAGATGGCCATGTCCAGTACAGTATCTTTATCAAAATAAGTATGAAACCAATATCTAAATAACCTTTTAAAGTTTCGAAAATTACATTAAGTAAAATACAGAGCTTCACATGTGTCAGTAACTCTCAGCTTGGAAACTTGACCATCCAGCTCTGTCTATGTATTACACTGACCAAAAGCATTTGATAGTTTACTGTTAACGCCTCCAGAATTATTCTCTACTAGAAATAATATACTATAATATTATGGTCTGGAGAAGGATTTTGTGTATTTCAAATCTGAAAATATTGAATCATTCCACTTTTTCAGGACTGATGGGAAATTTCAATGAAGACATGACAGATGACCTGCAGTACCGAGACGGAACGCCAGTCTTACACACCTCCTCTGAGGCTGACATCTTTGAGTTTGGAAAAAGCTGGGCCATCATCGATCCTGCCGAGAGTCTTTTCCCTTATGCAGGTGGTGAGACACCAGAAACCCATGGCGATCCTTCTTTTACACCAATGTAAGTAGTAAGATATAGCTGTTTAGCATGCATAATATATCAGTTAAAATCACCTTGTCTTCCTAAGTTCTAACATCTGAATTGACAGCGGGTGAGACTCCCCACAATGAATGACACTCCTGACTGATGGTAATGTTTAGTCAATCATTAAAATACAACTTTCATTACAAACCATTCCCTTTTCTCATATATTGACTGTATAATGCAATCAGATGCATTTGCACATCGTAGGACAAAGCAGATTGTAAAAGTATGGTGACAGCCCATACCAGCATGTCTCCATATTGTGTCAGTATTTTAATATTTCTCGCAGGTTCTTTGACCTGGACACCATGTTCGCTGATGAGGCTGCAAAGCAGGCAGCAATAGCTACATGTGGCGGGAGTGGACCTGAACAGCGGAACTGTCTGTTTGATGTAGCCCTCACTGGGAACCAGGATGTAGGGGGTACTCTCATCGCAAAACAAAATGAGTTAGATGCTCTGATAACCATACTTGGTAAGTCCCTGATGAATTGTCTGATCTTAGATTGATTGTGCATTTTACATTTTTACCATTTTGTTTTAATGACTTTTCATTTGTATCTCCACTTGTATCTCCCTACTTGACAAGCACATCAACAGACTATTGCAATGAGCCAATTAATATAATAATAAAAGTCAATAGCTGCTATTTCTGTCCTACTTTGGATCACAGCCAATTCTATAGACATTCAGGGTAATTTATGAGGAGTTTCACTATCTATAATCGGTGCATCTGCAATCAATATCTCTTATTCCATGTCTTTAACATTGTTTGTAACAGCCAATTTCGCACCTACGATTGTATCAAACCTGAGCTCAATAAATGTTGAGTCAGGACAGAGCTTCTCTACCATAATCACTGCCTCAGATGGGAATGAGGAGGATGTCCTCACTTTCACACTAGGGAGTGGGGCGCCATCTGGTATCAGTATCAATGACGCTTCTGGGATGATTACCTGGCCACAAGCAACAGCCAGTGAGATGCAGGATGCTACTTTGACAGTCATTGTGACGGATGGACAGGCCTCTGCCATTAAAGTTCTAACTGTGAATGTCTGTGATTGCCAGGTAAATATCGGTTATGTATATCACATTGTTGCAATGTGGCAATAAGAATATTGAAGAGTTTGGATGCAAAACGACATAAGCGCCATTTCCGAAAAAAGAGACAAAATTCGGCAAAAGGCTTGTTTAGGGGTGGTTAGATATAATCCACAAACAACTTTTCCAAAATTAACTATTTTTCATGCCATTAGGGTCTACTCAGTACACATTCCGTCACCAAATTATTACAATTGACCCCAGGGTATCTTTACAAAAAGCACTATGTGCTTCAATTCTTGGATGGATTTATGTCGTTTTGCATCCAAACTCTTCAATTATAGAGGCCCCTATCGATGTAATGTGTCATGATTTATAAGTAGTATAGCATAGACATTAGGAATCAGGCAAGGCCAATGCTGATTCAAGTAGAGAATTGGCAGTGAGAATCCTGACTACACCACTATGATAGAGTGCTAAAGAGAAACCCGCATTAGCATTTCCTTAAAAACAATATACAACTGGTGATATAAGGCAAACATAACTTATCTAATTAAAACTACTATCATGAGCTGAAGTGCACTTGTCTTTACAGGGTGGCAGTACATGTCTGTATGACCAGGCTGTTGGGGGAGTAGTGCCATGTCTCTGTACCTCAGGACTGGAGGGGAGTTTCTGTGAGCTGGACATCAATGGATGTAGTACCACACCATGTTACCAAGGTGTGAGCTGCACCGATATAGCTGCTCCTGGTGTAGGCTACACATGTGGGGCCTGTCCTTCAGGGCTTGTAGGAGATGGCTCAACATGCACAGGTCAGTTTAAAAACGTATACCATTAGTTAAGATATCATGACAATAAAAAGTATATTAGGGATATGTATTAGCAAAGGACCTCAGGATTAATGCTTTTAGATAATAAACAAACTGAACTATTCATTCAACTATTCAATCAACAAGAAATATTGTATGGAAATTATTTGCAATAAAAGATATTTTAAAACCTAAATTGAGATAATGATGGATAAAAGACATAATGACAGTTTAGGTGAAGACTGCAATATTGAGGGTAACTATGAGTAAATAAAATAAAATAATGACAAGATATTATTGTACAACCCATATCAAATTGCTATTAATATATTCTGTGGTGTTATTACTCATATATAACTTTGACTACATGTAAAGTTTTCACTTTTGTACAACATAACAATTAAGGATGAATATATTTCAGTAGTAGTTATGATAATTATCTTCATATATTACAATTGGTGCCTCTTCAGATGAAGATGAGTGTAGTATGAGCCCCAGCCCCTGCTCCCACGATTGTACCAACCTGCCCGGGAGCTTCCAGTGTACATGTCCCCTTGGGTTTGTTCTCTCTGATGACCTACGCTACTGTCAGGGTGAGTATCATTGTAATCCATTGTGGAGATTTAGATGAAGGCTGGCTCTGGGATTCCCAATAAACCTCTACTGGTAGTGAAAAGGCTATAATGAAAACTATTTACCTTTGAACACTGTATGTACAACTTGATGAGAAGGCCTCAATGGCATCACTCATTTCATTGTTTTCCCAGAATTACCTTCTGCAGTACTCATTTCAGTACTTCAAATATTAAATTATACCATTAAACCCTGATTCTATGGTTTGTTGTTATAGTCCAGTGTCATCCCACAGTCAAGTGAAAAAAGAAATTGAACTTACCTACCTCAGCTTTTCTGACTATATTTGTGACCCATTTTAACGAAATGGGTCGGAAGTCGCATGTCAAACATGTTGTAATATTGCTATATTCGTTTACAGCTCATCAAGAGCTTTCATTTGGTGTGTGACATGTATTAAAGTGGCCAGTTTTGACTCATTGGTGATATTTTTAATATTTGGTTGTTGAATTAAAAGGAAATTAATTAAAATGAGAAAATTTACATTTAAATTAGATATTGACTATATCATACAATACAAATATAAATCATATGGCCATTATTTTGGGAATAATGAGAGTTGAAATGTGGTTTGTAACTTAGTATTCCAGAAGATAGCTATTCATATGTTAGAAAAATGGTAACAACTTTTACAAAAATTTTATTTTTTCCACCCAATGCTACACTGAAGAGCCCATACCTAGGCTCTTTAAAGTGACTTACAACCTATTTCCTTAAAATAAGACATTTTTTCGGTCAGAGTTTTCATCCTATATATTCTGTTGTAGACGTGGATGAGTGTGCCCGTGGTCTTTACGAGTGTGAGGATAGCGCCACGTGTTACAACACACCCGGAAGTTACGAGTGCGTCTGTAATAGCGGCTATTTTGATCTTGACTATGGCTGTGTTGGTGAGTTCTTATATCTCTAATCATTAAATGTACTTGGCTCAGTCTCACGACTTTGTAACAATTGGATCGTCTTTGACCGGGTGATGTCTTTGACCGGGAAACGTTATTATAGCATAAATTAGACCTATAATAGTAAGAAATGGGTGGAAAAAGTCATAAAAAGGATATTTTCACACTATATGAAATGAAATTGATTTAAAGTTTTTTTTTATTTATATGTGGCCCCTTTTACATGCATTATAGCATAATGTTATATTTTTTCCTCTGCCCGCTCAAAGACTTCACTTTCTATGTTATGTGGAATTTGAAGAGCTACACTGTCCAAAGTGTTTTGCAATAACCATCCACATATTTTTACAAATAGTAGAGCTATGGGAAGAAATAGAAAAATAAAAAAATAGCTTTTCTAGCCTCCAGGTCAAAGACGTCACCCGGTCAAAAACGTCACCCGGTCAAAGCCCTGGAAGCAGCCACATGTAGTAATGTCCCCCCTCATCCCCCCCCTCCCCCTTCATCCCCCCCTTTTTTTATTATCTATCTCATTTAAAACACCCATCCCACCCCCAACAATATCCACCCAAAACCCCCCTGGTAATCCGGACTGGCTCGCCCCACTCCTAATTACCTCATATTATATTGCTACATAAAACTATTGTATTTACTACTAAAGCCCTCAGACTTAGTTTGTTTACACCCACTCAATGTTTACGCATTGACTAGGTGTAAACAAACAAACTCATTCTGTAACTTTACATAATTTAAGTCTTTAATTGTATCACCGAATACCATCAAGGTGTACTGGGAAATACGTAGTCCGGGCCCGCGGCCTCTGTATCTTACTCAGTATAAATAAAGGAATACTATACTATACTATTAAGACGATCCAATTGTTACAAAGTCGTGAGACTGAGCCACTTGTTTCATAGATGATTATTCACTATGAAGATTTACAAATATTAATGAAGGCTATGTTATTGTCAGCATAACACACATCTTTCTAGTGTGGCAAATTAAAACTGGCTGTCTGGACGTTCAATATATTTCCAATTCTGCAACCACCTTTCATGAATATATGCTTGTGGCTGATCATTCATATAGTAAAAAATTGTTAGGATCTTAGGTTAGGAAGTATTTAGTATTTCCGAGCATTCAATATAAGTTCCAACAAATATCAGTGAAAATACAAGCACACAATTTAGATATAGTTTTAAAACCAACACAGCCGAAGGCTGGTCAGCAGGTCCACAGGGCCCATACGGACCGAACCTGGGTCACAGTTTAGATATGTTTACCACTTAAACATCTGTGTTTAGAGGATGTAATGAATGGTTGCTAATGTGGATGTGGTTTCAATAAAGCACCCGTCTTGTATGAATGCCACTGGTAAAGGGTTTCCTAGTATTTTCTGAGTACTAAGATAGCATCTTCAATAACCACCTGTCTTGTGTAAGCACCGGTTCTACCAAATTGAAAACATTTTACTTGCATTATTGCGATATTACGGTATGTAATATTATCAACCATTGTGTTTCAGACGTGGATGAGTGTGGTACCCCTGACCTGTGTCCTGTACACTCTGTATGCGTCAACACCCCTGGGACCTACACATGCCCCTGTGCAGCCGGGTACGAGCGGAACGCTGATACTAGTCTATGTGAAGATGTAGATGAATGCACAGGGAATCATGGCTGTGATCAGGAATGTGTGGATGGAGAAGGGACATATGTGTGTGATTGTCAACTAGGCTATACTCTCGACACTACTGACAGCACTTCCTGTATCCGTAAGTACATATTGAATGAACCATTTTATGTACTTTATCTATATTTCATCTTTATTTATAATTTTATGTTAGTTTCAGTTGAAATGTTCAGGTTGAATCATAAGACATATAATGTAAGCATAGATACTTTCACTGGAATAAATTTACGAAGATTTGCTAAAAGGTAAATCTCCCGCGGATTTAGATTCTCAGATTCTTGGAATTTGGCTCTTTAGTTCGATACTGTATACATATAAATATTCCCTGTGTACATATTTTTGTGGATTTTCGTGGAAATCACAAAAATATCTACAAGAAAATATCTACATTTACAGTAATACACTGGGTAACATCTTTTGTTGAAAATTTCTCACTCTCCCAAGCTTAATGTCTAACCTCCTCCCATGGTCTCAAGTACTGAGGAGGCTATGCATCTAGCTTTCTCTCTTGGAGAGGAGTGGTTTTCTGCAAAAAGCTTTACAGTAATATGTTTGACAGAAAGTGACCTTCTGTGTTTCATCTTTCAGCTGACCAAGTGTGTTCAGAAGCCCTGGAAGCAGCAACATGTAGTAATGATGGAGACATCAGCCCTACTTGTGCAATGGTGAATGGGAAACCAGAATGTACATGCCCATCTGGCTACCAACCAACAGTCGAAAAGACATGTGTTGAAATCAATGAGTGCTCCCAGACCACATCCCCATGTAACCCTATCACAAGTACTTGTGTCAATGCCATAGGGGGCTATAGTTGTGAGTGTAAACCTGGCTATACCACATCCTCTGGAAACATCTACGAGTGTCGTGATATAAATGAGTGTACGGATTTGAACTCAGCAACTAACCAGCCTCTCGCAAACTGTGATGAAACCATTCAAGTGTGTCGTAACATTGACGGGGGATATGAATGTAACTGTAGAGAAGGATATCAACTGGATATATATGGAGAATTGTGCGTAGATACTGATGAATGTGAACTGTCTGCAACTAATGGTTGTGATGCTGATAATGGTGTGTGTGATAATCTAAGGGGAAGTTATATCTGTACCTGTCGGACAGGATTCACAGGAGATGGCTACATCTGCGCAGGTACTTTTTTTCATTCTGATCATTTAGCAACCCAGCCGTTAGACATTATTGTATTTTATTTTTTATGGAATAGGCCTGTGGATGTCTCATTGACACTCGTTTGAGTCTGTTGGGTGTATTATTTCACTCGTTAAAGGTAGGCCTTCGTGAAATATGGCCCGACCTTCAACCCATGAAGAAAACACTAGACAGACTAAAACTCATGAACCTTTGTCTACTTACTGAAGGCCACTGTTATTGTATTTTTCTTAAAACATGAAAACTGCTGTTGTTTATACATTTTAAAGCCTGAACCCTTTCGGATTCAGACAGGCACACAATGGCATTTTAGAGCCTATGCCAAAATAAAAAAGAACTTAAACAAATTTGAGGGATTCTCCAGAAGCCAACAAGGAGAGACATGGGGGACAAGAGGAGGAGAGGGTAATAAGGAAAAGCCCTGGTTATTGGTTATTTAGAACTCATGCAAAATTAATGTCGGCACTGGAGATCTAGGAATCCCTTGAGGGGAGCCCCTTTATTATGATGGCTCTGTTTCCCCTATGGATTGGGGCAATGATAGTTGACTGCTGGCCAGTCTTTTATATAACATTGGAATACATGACTTTCTGGTTCTCTTGTTAGTTATGTCCCTTAAAAGGGAATATCTTCCTCATGTCAATCAGTAGAGCACTTAACCATTTATATGTAAATCTAAACTTAGGGAGTGGTATTTTTTAACAACAGGGGGGTTGGTGGATATCTGCGCCCCCCGCGAGAGGGGTTGAAATTGAGCACGGCCAACCCCTTTCAGCTATAGTAATGCACTGGTTTTTTGGCTAAAAAGGAGTGCGATTTTTTGGGTTCCCGCCTCAAGAGGGGTCCAATTTTTTGGTCCATCCCAATTTTTTGGTCCATCCCTCTTTTTTTGGTCCCCCCCAAAATCCGCCACCCCCCCCCCCATATTGTTAAAAATGACCACTCCCTTATCTCTCCCTTTTGGCACTGGTTGAAAAATGCCCAGTGTAATGTGAATATAATGTGCCAAATAAAAACTAAAAAAGTTGTCTAATAAATGTTATGTTTTTCTTACTGCTTACCAGATGATAATGAATGTGGTGGTGATAATGACTGCGCTCAGGGTTGTACCAACAACATCGGGTCATATTCCTGTTACTGTAGTGCTGGGTATACCCTCAACTCAGATGGCCTGAACTGTGATGACATCGATGAATGTCTCTCTGCTTCTGACAATGAATGCTATGACAACAACCACTGCACAAACACAGTAGGGAGCTACTCATGCTCGTGCCCGAGTGATTTGGTGCTTTCTGCTGATGGTGTGAGTTGCACATCACTAAGAGAGTGTGCCAATACAACAGAATGCTCACACATCTGCCTGGTTGTCGGTGGGCAGGAAGTGTGTCGGTGTCCATCTGGACAAATGCTTTCCTCTGACAGTGTCACCTGTGTGGCTGTCAATGAGTGTCTGTCAACTACTACTCATCGCTGTCAAGAAACCAATAATGTGAAATGTGATGACCTGGATGTGGGGTACAAGTGTAGCTGCAGTAACGACACTTACTTCAAACAGATTAGTGATGATACTTGTATAGGTAATATAACTTGAATGATATTTCAATATGAAAATTGATAGCTAACATAAACATCAGTGACATATTACATAAAAAGATACTCTGTTCAATTCTAGTATTAACAAACTAATGATGCTAGTTATGCTTTAAAGAAAAAGCTGAACTCTACATTCATGGGTCCAGGTAGAATTATAAAATCACAATTTTAATTATACAAATTCTCGAGACTGCCCTGTACTTTACAAAACACAGTACGGGAGAACTATCAATCAAATGTGTATAATGAATATAAAGATTTGTAATGTATTACAACTGGACCTTTACATCAATGACATAATGATAACATTATAGTTTTATCTTGTATATTTTGCTTGCAGATATTGATGAGTGTCTAGAAAAAACATACACATGTCCTAACGCTTCATTGTGTGAGAACCAGGACCAGGGTTACCGTTGTATCTGCAAAGCAGGCTACACTCTGCAAAATGGTGTCTGTGAAGGTATTACAATATATGATGATGCATGTGATGCCTATAGGTGACCAGTACAAATAACCACTACATGTATTATTGTGAAATCAATATTTATAAGTCAATGCAAATTATTAAAATAAATGGAGTGCATCATAATTCTTTCTGTTTGCTCAGCCTCCAGTGTGTTACAACATTATAAATGAGAATTTCCCTTTGATCTAAATAAAAGAAAATAACAGACATTCTATATTCTCATTTGAGACAAGTGCAGCAGCAACACAACACATAAAAACACCAAAAGAAACATGTTACAAATGTATCATGAAACCGCACGCATAAGCCTAACTCCTGTATTAGCCGCATCCCTTTGGGTAATCCTATAAGCCTCATAGGGCATATGATTATGGTCACTTTAGTACTGTAGTATACATCTAAAAACGTATAAGCCGCACCCTCACCCTAGGGCGTTCCTATAAGCCACGCTGGCAATCTGACTCGCGCACTAGCCACAGCTTGTATGCGAGGTTTTACAGTATAATATATGAATATCGTTTTGATTTCAATATGTGTTCCAGAATTATTTTCTCTTTCTCTTTTGACAGACCTGGATGAATGCACATCTGGTGGCCACACTTGTGATTCCCTAGCTGCCTGTATCAATGTACCAGGCACCTTCGAGTGCTCATGTGGCCCTGGTTATGATGGTGATGGGTTCACATGTCTTGATATAAATGAATGTACAATAGAAAAACCGGGTGAGCCAGCGCATGGTGGGTGTGATGTCAGCAGGGGTAGGGGACAGTGCATTAACTACGTTGGTGGATATAACTGTTCTTGTATCACTGGTTACGGACTCGATCCACGAGGACGTCTCTGCTATGGTAAGGGGTTTTATCTGACCATGTTACAGTGAAATCTCATTATAAGGAGGGTCTTTAGACAAGGCAAGTCTGCTCCTTATAAGCAATTTTCCTTATAACCAATACTGAGAGAGAATTAGCAATTTTGGCAATGAAAATGTGTTCCTTATAACAGAAAGTTCTGTATATCAGTCCTCCTTATAACAAGGTTTCACTGTATAAAAAGGCTTCTTAGTACACAATTTTAGTTTCAATTTACTGCACTTCGTTCTTTTACAATTTGTGTGTGGATGAGTACATGTAAATCTTTTACTGAGAATGCAATCTGAATGATTAGCATGATATTTATTGTCATTTGGAAAAAATTGTCAATTTAGGTCTACATAATTCACTATGATGTACTTAATACTATACTTTAATTGTTTTATTTTTGTCTCCAAGATGTAAATGAATGCAACCCGTCTGCCCCACTCCACGACTGTGCCCAGACGTGTGAGAACCTACCAGGAGGGTACCGCTGTACATGTGCAGCAGGCTTTGTACTAGCTCCTGATGGACGAGAATGCACTGGTAAGTTAGCTACACTGTCAGAAGTTAGTGTAGCTGCATAATAGGATATACTGCAGATTTACATTTTAAAGGGATGTATTTTTGGTTTCCAGTATTACATACTGTAAACGTATGTATTTTCACGTGTATAAAATTATGCAATTTTGCAAAAGAGTACAATTTCACATGACATTGTGTTTGAGTTCGCAGGTTTAAAAAAAATTTGTAACACAACTATATTGGATAGATATCTGCACGGAACATACCGCAAAAATATGTACAGCGTGAAATCATTTCTGGAAATAGAATACATTTACACTACATTGAATATGATATATTGCAAAGGTTCTGGGAAATGTCTTAGAAGTACAGGGAACCAAACCTGTGGCCTCCCACCTGCATGCGGATGCTCTACCACTAAGCTACACCCCTATGCCTGGCATTGGCTGCTGCCTGACATTACTGTCCAGACTGTTCTCCTCCCACACTAGACAAGGAGAAGTTAGAGACCATTGCCCATACAATATCCAAATAATAATTATATAATACAACAAATAGCTCAAAAGTACTACAGTTCCACTTATACATGTTTCTGTTGCAGTTTCTGAATAATGAAATTAGACTTGCAAATACTAGGACCTTATTTAAATCATGTGTCTTTCCCTCTCAATTCTTAGTGGGGGTACCATGCTCCTCTAACCATCCTTGTAACCAGCTGTGTGCTATGGTGGATGACGTAGAGATGTGTATGTGTACAAATAACATGTACAGATTGGGTGCCGATGACAGGACTTGTACAGGTGAGTGATGCATTAAGTGATGCATTAAGTGATGTATTAAGTGATGCATTAAGTGACGCACCAAATATCTACATATTAATATAAGAAGATGTCCTGGTTGATTCTATCTTCAGGTTGATATCATTGAATGTCTCTGAATGTATTATGTACAATGGTATGGAATATAATTATTTAGACCTTGCCTATTTAAGTCAAGACAGGTATTCTTGCTGCCTCCTACAGAAATTGATCAATCAATAGTGAATAGAATTATCGTAATATGGTATAATTATTGTAATAAATGGAGTAAGGAAATGAAAGCATTAATAAATGCTTTATTATTGGGTGACACTGCTAATTGTATGCACATATGTAGAGTAGGAAGAAATGGTTAAAATGTTAATTCATTACTTTGTTCTCAATATGGTCACAGCTCCACTCTTCATAGATAAAAGCATGAAACCTTTATTCACATGGTAGAATGCATTATGAGACAAATATTTTATGCATGACTTATAACAAAAAAGATAAAAAATAGGCATCGGCATAGCTTCCTAAGCTAATGTGATAACTGACTATAATTATATAACTTTATCTTGTAGATGTGAATGAATGTGTGGAGAACAATCCCTGTGTCGGAAACGCCAGTTTGTGTACAAACACAGATGGAGGATATATGTGTTCATGTACAGATAGATACAGACCACCAACTGATGGAATTACTTGTAAAGGTAGACATTACAATCATGTCGGAAATTGTTCAATACCTATTATGATGTCTTTTCTTAGGATATTGGTTGTAATAACAAAATCCATCCCTTTGACATTGCAACATGCTGATAAAAAGAAGGGGCGGTACAAACATTTTCCCTTTTTTTTAATATCATAACTAACTGATTCCAAACAATAAAAAAAATTATGACCATCATTATGCGGAAAATGGGGATTGAAATCTGGTTTGTAACATAGTATGCCAGAAAAAAACTATTCATATGTTACAAAAATATCAAAAACTCATTTTTCAAAAAAAAATAATTCCACCCTATGCTGTAGTCATACTATATTTTGCTGGGTATTCATTAATTTTTGTGGAAATTCGCAGAAATTAAGAATCCACGAAATTGTTGTATGCTACAGTATGGAATAAATACCTGCAAATTAGTCTTTTTGCCACCTTTGCAAAAATGTATACCCGTGAATATAAGTACTCTCACAGTATCTAGGCTCTTAAGATTGTGACTTTCGACCCATTTCGTTAAAATGGGTCACATATTTCATACACTATATTATCATTTTTTACAGACCGTGATGGCGGTGTCAGTGAGTGGAGTGGCTGGGGTGTGTGTAGTACTGCCTGTGGGGCAGGGACCAGGACCCGCACCAGGTCCTGTACCAACCCTACACCTGCAGGTAGAGGCACTGCCTGCAGTGGCAGTCTGTCTGAGACAGATTCCTGTAATACCAATTGTGACGGTAAGTATGTACATGTGCACTTAAGGGAGTGGTCATTTTTTAACAACAGGGGGTGGTTGGTGGATTTTGGGGGGGGGCAAAACATTTTGGACCCTTTGAAGGGGGGGGGACAAAACAATTTGGACCCCTCTTGAGGGGGGGACCAAAAAGTTGTACCCCTTTTTAGGAAAAGGCCAGCGCATTACTATAGCTCAAAGGAGTCGGCCACACTCAATTTCAACTTGCCTGAGGGGGACCAAGAAAATGTCAACCCCTCCCAAAATTTCGACTCACTCGCAAGAAAATCCACGGACCTCCCCCCCTTCCCTGTTGTTTAAAAAAATGGCCACTCCCTAATGATATATATATAGATTATTGAGGGAATGATGTATTTGTAGCCAGGGAACCGGTGGCATTATGATCTTTTCTCGCCAAAGGGGTGAGACTAAACTAAGAAATATGTGTTCCAGTAGAGCAGGTGAAGAAATCAGAGACAATTTGATAACCTTGTTTTTAAATTAAAGACTTATCATTACTTCATGATAAATTCTCAGCGTTGTGCACGATGCCCCTCTCATGCAATCAGTTGAAAATGAAATGGCTAACTTTTACCTGATAGCATCTTGGGCTCAATCTGACGTCTTCAATGTACTGAAATATTTCCTGAATCCTGCAGTGAGAACAATCCCTCTTAAAATACCCAATATTATTTCCATTCATTTCCACTTTTATTTCTACAGATGTTGATGGTGGACTGAGTACATGGAGTGAGTGGGGTGTGTGTAGCTCTGTGTGTGGGGAAGGTACCAGGGCCCGGACCCGCTCCTGTACCAACCCGCCACGTAACGGTAATGGGGCGGCATGTAGTGGTGCTCTGACCGAGACAAACCCGTGTAAACTGACCTGCAGTGGTAAGTACATAGTAAAAAGTGGAATCAAAAAGGAATCGTCCTTTTATACTGTAAACCAACAGTATGTTATACTTTATGTTATACTGTATGTACATATACTGTAGGGGGTGCAGAGGGTTCCCCCCCCCCCTCATGTCGGGAAGTCGCTGAAATTAAGGGCCCCAGGTCACAAAGTAGCATTTTTAGATTATTTATACTATAGCCAATTCTTTTTCGAAAGTCGCCAGGTCGCTTATATTATCGAATCAGGTCGCGCCGCATGGAAAACAGCCGAGGTCGCCAGGGGCCCTTTACATAAAGGAAAGGATTTATTTCTTTAGGCGATTTGGGACAAAATAGGTTTCATAACAAAATTATTTGTCCTTTGTCCTCAAATTTTGGGATATCTAAGAATTTTGGGAATATTCCCAACTTTGAGACAAAGGTCTCATCTTTTTCCCTTTCAATTTACAAAAACAGGAACAAAATTATGTCTCAAATTCGGTTTTGTCCCCTTTTTTTGTCCCAAACAGCCATTTGCGAGAACCGACCAAACCATCGGTTCTCGCAACTTTTAAATTTGGGATAAATACCTTTTCCACTAACTTCGGATGCATTCTCAATTGCATGTAACAGATATGTTGGGGGTTAATCATTTCTTTCCACCTTCCTTTGATTGTGGAATATTTGATGCATTTTTTGTATACTTTTTCTTGGGTTGATTGAGACCATGTCGAAAAAGGGGGTTTGGGGGGGTGGGGACAAAAGTTGGGACATATTTATTTTGCCCCTCGCTGGTAATTGGCGGGGGGCAATTAAAAGAACCAGCGATCTGCTCCGAGCAAAACGCGCGAAAATGGCGGATCTCGACCGAAACGGTCGCAAAAGAAAGGTATATTTGGCCCGCCACAACCCCTATAGGAAGTGGTCGGAGGGCCGCTTCGTTCGTAAGTACCGTCTGTCGAAGAAAAGAGTGAAGAGGGTAGCCAAACGCTTTGGAGAGTGGACGGATAGGACGAAAGGCAGCAGGGTAGGGGGAGGCCTCTCCTACATTGAGCAGGTGAGCCAAATGATTTGGTGCTTTTACCTCATGTAAGGTTGATATGCAATGGGCTAATATCATGCTATTTGTACATAGGGTAGTGCATGCCAATACATTTTGTTCACGTCAGTTCTAATTGCTGACTTTTTTTAAACTTTTTCTATGTTTTTTGGAATAGTGCACTATATGGTTGAAAATAGGATATATTCTACTGCCCATATATAATTGCTACTTTTCTTCTCCACAGGTATGTCTGGCCCTGCGGTATTTTGCAACCGGCGCTGCCTTCAGCGTCATCGCGGAGACCCAGCAGGTCTCAGAGGCGACAGTCAGCAGGGTGGTGAACGACGTTTCGTGGTTCTTCTACCTACATGCTGCCGAGTAAGTTTTGCCCTTAAATTTTAATTTGCCTAATTCCTTGGGCGAAATGAGCATACCCTTCCCACCATATTTCACATACTTTTGTGTCGTCTTTATTTGTCTTATTTTGCTTAACTATGACAGCGGCTGAATCTTATGCGAATATTACTTTTACAGCTATATCCACTGGCCACACAGACAGAGAGACAAGGTGGGAAAGGCAGCTAATTTCTACCAGAAGCACAAGCAACATCCGTTTGTGTTTGGGTGTATAGATGGCACCCACATACAGATCATCGCACCCAAGAAGAACGGGTACGAGGGGGCTCACCCTCCGGAGGGTGTATTCGTCAACCGTAAAGGTTTTCACTCTATAAATGCCATGGTAAGTCAATCTACTAAAGAGACACATTTCTCTTTATCTTCTACATAGGACCAAGTCTTGTAATCATCCCCATCTCATATTTTATATCAAGTGTGACAAAAAAATCTTTAGGAAAAGACATAATTCTTATTGTTTTCACAATTTTTTTCATTGGTTGTTTTGCAGATTGTGTGTGACGCTGACCAATACATCACACACATCGATGCGTCGTTTGCGGGGTCAGCCAACGACCAGTATTCCTTTGCTAGCAGCCCCCTGTACGAGGAGGCAGAGAGTGGTGACTGGGGGACGTTCTTCCTGTTAGGTGATTCCGGGTGAGTGACGTTATTTGGTAATATTTCAAGTGACTGCATATGTAGGTGCTATATAATTTTCAGGATTTCTTTCCCCTAATAGTTTGGGACTTTATTTTATGAATTCCTTTAATATTTTTAGCTACACCCTAAAGGAGTATATGATGACGCCCTATGACAACCCGCGAGGACCGAGACAAAGGGCCTTCAACCGATGGCACCGGTCGACACGGTGCATCATTGAGAGGACGATAGGGGTCATGAAGCAGAGATGGAGGTAAGTTCATAGTTTATTTTACTCGCCTTTACTATCAGGACAACCGGAAAGGTTTCAGGTTAGGGAAAATGCATGACTGGGATGCATTTTATAATATTTGTCCTCTTTTTTTTTAGGGTGATCGACGCAAGCGGGGGTTACCTGCACCATACCCCGGAGAAGGCGTGTCGCATCATAACTACGTGTGCCTGCCTTCACAACCTTGCTGTCCTGGACAGGACCCCCCATCGTGACGCTGAAGATGACGGCCACGACAGGTTTCGGCCCGTACGCGTTGCCCCACTTGGCCCCGTTGATCACAACCAAGGAGACATTGACCCTGAGGCTGTCGATCACCGGGACGAGTATGTAGCGGCCAACTTCAACCGCCGGGCACCCCGACAGCAGTGAAAAACATAACAGCCATGGATTGTGTTTGGTGTCTAAATTTATTCAGAAATTAACTTAACTTTTGGCATTTTCCCTAGCAGTATATTATAGGTAACAATATATCATTCGTTTAATTTCCATCGCTTTTCCATGAATAGTCATACGAGTATATAACAGGTAAAAATTAATCATTGGTTTAATTTCCTTAGTTTTTTCTTGAAAAGTCATTTGTCTGCCTTCTTTGCCTTTTTTTTTCGGCCCCCCGTGCACAATTCCTTGCCCTGTGGAAGGTCGAGCGAGTAGTCGGGCATCGTTTCCCGTTTGTAGTCCCAAGCCTTTCTAGCGCTCTCCTCAAACTTCTTCATGCTCGTCATCCGTTTGTGAGGTTTGAGCGGTACTCCGCTGCAGCCGGGTATTCCTGTGACATATAAAGATGGATGTATGTTAGTCTCATAGTAGGTACAGAGTTACACCAAGATATTTCAGGTCAAGAAGGATGTATGCTATTGAGCTGGTTCTCTCATAGTAGGTACTTAGTTAGATTGAGATCTTTGACCTTTTCTTTAGCCACGCCTCAACGCAACTGCTGATCAGATATTTATTAAATTAAGAGCTCGTGGAAGAAGTAGTATAATACATACCGACGACGCCCTCCACGCCAACATAGTCGAGCATTGATTGCTCTTGCGCAGTGAGGTATTCCTCGTCCCGTATGCGGCCGCCACCGGTTTTCAAAATGGCTCGACGCAGCTTGTTGAACTGCAAACGCAGAAGGAGACATATGTTTCATTTTATTACTCACATAATTTTTTTACCACTTGGTCGGTAAATAGGATGTGACAATTGTTAAAGTATTGTACGCCATGTATTAAACCATTCCAGGTTGGAGTTAACCGAAGTATGTATTTATCCTAGAGATATTTTGTTGTTGAAATAAAAAGTTAGTGCCGTTATACACACCTTGTCCTTTACCTCTTTGGCGTACCGCGTCGTCTTCCCCTTACACTGCTCGACATTCCATCGAGTGCCACAGCGTTTGTTGATGTAGTCTGTCATAACCGAGAATGAGTTAATAAAAGTAGCTCATGATGCTAATAACAGTAGCAAAGAGAGATATGCATAAGTGGCCTTTCATGTGAGGGAACTTACTATTTATTAAAAGCTATTTAAAATCATACGCACCGGCTACCTCTACCCAGGCTGCATCACGCCGTTCCTTCCCGCCACCGCTCCCCTCGAAGTTCCCCTTCAGCAGCTTACGGTGGTGGTTCAGGCATTTAACCAGGGCCGTTGTGTCCTGCTCCCTCCAGTAATTGACATGATTGCCAAGGTCCCCTAGGTCTTCCGGATCGAAAGGCCGCTCAATGTCGGCCTCCGTTAACTCGCGGGGTAGGGTGTGGGCTGTAGGGTCAAACCCGGGGTCGGCATCCTCCACAGAGACATCGACAACAGCCTTCTTCCCCCTCTTCTTCTTTGGTGGCGGTTCTACGTCCTGCGCAGGCTCCGCCTCCCAAGAATCGTCACTCTCACTTGCCTGTTGTACAAGAGGACAAAAGGTGAGAATTTGGGACAAATGTTAGGACAAATGTCCCAAAAGGCAAACATTTTTAAAAAGTCCAAAAAGAACATAATTCAGCGAAAAACGGTGTAGTTTAGACTTCCTCCAGATGCTAGAGACCACCAGGTACATAATTGACCATGTATAGAGAGGAGCCGCCTTACCAGATCGTAGTTTGAAGCCATTTCAACGTTTCCTTGTCACGTTTTGCCGCCGTGGGGAAGACCGACTATGACGTCATTTCGCTAGGGATTCCCACTAGGTGGCGTGTAAAACGTAATTTTTAGGAGATATTTCCCAACTATATGAATTTTTTCTGCATGGTTTGGAATAGCGTTTTGCTTCAGATATCATCAGAAATGCCCCCCCTCCTTCTGCCTCCATTACTACACGATAGAACAACAAGTTAGGCCAATGATTGTGATTTATTTCTTTATTTTGCGTGGTCAGTAGCACCCATGTTTCACTAAACACTTATACACTAACTTTAGCTATAACTATAGCTTTAGGAATTACAAGGCGACAAAACCTGTATGACTAGTGATAGATATAAATTCTTGTTTGCGTGTCCATTCTCTACATTCATTCTCCAAAATCCTGAATAACTTTCACACGTGATAATGGTATATATTCGTTTTAGGTATTGGTTTACAAACCAAACTAATACACAACCCTTCAATAAAATTATACAGACGGACTTTAACTTGGTGATGCGGGTTACATGTTGCCTGCTCCCTTTATTTTGCGTGGTCAGTAGCACCAATGTTTCACTAAACACTTACACACTACCTGGTTTTAAGAATTAAAACAAGACAAAACCTGCATGACTAGTGATAGATATAAATTCTTGTTTGCGTGTCCTCTTTGGGCGTTTATATTCGTTTTAGCGAGTGGTTTTAAGAATTAAAACAAGACAAAACCTGCATGACTAGTGATAGATATAAATTCTTGTTGGCGTGTCCTCTTTGGGCGTTTTCAAACCAACAAATTACACAAACCTTCCAATACAACTATACAAGAACCTGAAGAAGGTTTACTGGTGATGCGAGTTACATGTTTCCTGCTCTTTAGGGACTGGACAAAAACATGGTTTTATAACAGAAAATAAAATTCCCGGCTCGAGACATCGGTCCTAATACTAAGATGGATTGAAATTCTCAGAAAAACGCAAATTGTCTTTGTCACAGTGTGACATATTACCGCTTGTGTGCCCTCTTGGGGCGTTTATATTTGGCTTTAGGGGATGTGTCGTTTGTCGGGGGGACCGATTCCAAAGAGTTCTCATCCTGAACAGCTGGTCCATTTGCAGTCTCCCCACTGTTCTGCATTTCGACGAGCACCCGCGAGGCAGCGAGAACTCCCGCAGGCCCATTGTCCAGCGTTTCCAGGGCGTCTGTTTGGGTATCCGATTGGCGGGTGTTGGCGGGAGGGTTGGTTTGACTACTTGAGACCGAGAGATTGATGCATTCGGTCTGATCCGCTCTGCTGTTCGTGGGAATTGGCTCAGTTTGATCTGCCCTGCTGTCTGTCATTATGTTCTCTGTCTGTTCCGCCCTGCTCTCTGTGACAATCCGGTCTGTTTGGTCAGCCCTACTGTCGGTTGCTACCGGCTCCGTCTGCGAGGACTGATGCACCGGGTCGCGGCACGTCCCCCTGGCCACAACATCCAGAATTTGACGCACAGTCTGAAGCTCTGAAAAATATAAGAACCGTTTGTGTGATCAACATATATTTTATTCGAGTAGAGGGTTTAGGACAATTGTTTTTTTCTTGCACAAGACTAAATTCCCAAAAAGTAAACAATGAGCACTATGCGCCGTGCAGAGTCATAACATTCAATAATTTGGGATATACGTCTCCAAGTAATGGGCCTATAGCCAGCTTCTACTCATTGATTTTAATGTGTAAATAATGGTAGGTATAGGTACTAACCGGTTGCTATCAATGCTTGTGTATTCGCTGTCTGGCCGATGGCGATCCGCAGGGCGTCGGCGAGGTTACTCTCTGGGTCCTGGGGCCGTGCTGGTCGACCTTCATCCGGCCGGGTGGGCAGAGGGGCAGACTGGACCAGGTGTAGCACCCGGGTGAAAGCCTGTTGCCTCGTCAGTTGGCGAGACTTCTCTATGGGGGTCGAGGACATGTGGTCGTCGTCGAGGTCCTCCTCCTGTTCCTGGCAGAGAAGGGTGTCCCCTTCACTGACGTTGCTTAGATCCACAGCCGTCTCGTCATCCTGCTCAGCCGCGTTGCTCTGGTCGTTGGTGGTGTCCCATACCCCGGAGGTCTCCTCTACGGGCGCGTCGCTTTTTGAGCGCTTACAGGGGGGCTCATCGTCGTCGTCGTCATCGTCGTGGTCATCTGGATCACTGAGTTCGACCTCCTCCTTCTGTTCCTTCCGTGCCTTGCCTGTCTTGTGTTCTTTGGTGGACCGGACGTCGCTGCTGGTGGAGGGTATAGGTTGCTCCCCAACCAAGGCACTGTTCTTGCTACCGGTATGCTTGTGTGAGCGAGTTAGGCCTAGAGGAAAAAAGATAAAAACAAATAGTCATAGTAAGAAAATGGCCCAAATTCCATCTTGCCATTCACGGTACTGTAAGGATAGGGAATTGTGCCTTTAAGAAATATATATATATATTTACTGAGTGAGTGATGGTAGTAAGTGGGGAACGAAGTGCCTATATAATGTTAACTTACCTGCTATCTCTCCGACATTAAGCTTAGCTTTGAGACACAACTTTTCGGCCTCGTCGAGGCCCATGCCTGGCGGAACTGGCTTCCCCTTGGAGATGTAGTGCTTCAGGAGGTCGTCATTCTTCTGTGCGGCCTTCCCGGGGAAAGTCCTGAACTTCTTCATCACTTGGTCGAGAGACCTTCCGCCTGTTTTGCTGACAGCGTTGACGGCCACTGAAGAGGAAGAAGATAGTGTTACAAGACAGAAAAACTTTACATGGGGAACACAGGGTCAGGGTACGATGGTCCTTATAATAATTAGGCGACACCTACAGGATAAATTACAGGATATTTCTCAGAGTACTGGAATTCCTAACCATGACCCATTGTAGTACAGGTGCTAAGTCTTTGAAAGAATATATCACTGTGACATGCTAGAAACTTACCAAGCATCTTGTTTTTCACCGCCTCTTTCAGTGGTGCATTTTTCTTGCTCGTGTGCTCGGCCATCAGTCGCCTATGCTTGTGTGCCACAGTGAATAGGGCGACTTTCTCCTGGTCGGTCCACCACGACTTCTTATTTTCGGAATTGGTGGAATCCTCCAACTCGGGGGGTGGCGCTTTTGTTCCAGTTTTATGTTTTTTAGGTTTCGCCACCGGTGAGCGGTGGTCGACATGGGCAGTCTTTTTAGTTTTGGGCTTTGAGTTTTTTCCTTTAGATTTGTCACACTCCTTTTTGGCAGAGGGCGGCTTCAACCGGTACTTGGCGGGGATCTCCTGTTCTTCATCCGAGGAGCTGGACGATTCTGAACTGTGTGCCGACTTTGGCTTGGTGAAAGATGGGTCTCGATCACTGTCATCTTCCTCCTCACTTGATGAGGACGAATCGCTCTCAGAGACAAGTTGTGGCGGCGGGGGGTGATCTTTCTTTGGTTTGGCATGTCCACGCGCCATGTCTAGGACAAGAAATAAGATGTATTAGTGAGAGAAAATCGTGTATAAATGATGAACAACAATGGTATTACGGCCTATAACAGATAGGACATAATGCCCAACTTTTTCCCGCCCGAAATGAACGTATTCCCCCCATTATCGCTCACATGGACCGCCGTATTTTTGGTGTAAATGTGCAAATTACCATATTTGAGTAACAAAAGTTAGACCGGGGGGATGTTGGAATACATGATAAACGGGTGGAAAGGTTTTTGTTCAGCTATTTAAGCTCTTACCTGCTTTTGGGGAAGTTTTTGTTTCCGTGCGTTCTCGCTGTTGGGATGTCGACCGGAAGCTGAAGTTGGGACATATGTCCGGGGATGCCCCCAAAGTTGGGAGGAATCCCCCCTGTGACGTCATAGTTGCGGGAGAGTAAGGAAATATGTCCTTACTCGAAATGAGTAAGGATATATTTCTTCAGGATTTATCCCAAAAAAAATAGGATAATTCCTGTCCGCTAGGACAAAAAAAAACACCCATTTTGTAAGGCGAGTTTGAGATTGTCCCAGAATCCAGAGTTCCCAACAAAAGTTGGGACCAAAAACACCGTTTTTTTATGTAAAGCTCCCCTGGTCGCTTTTGACCCATTTGGAGCCACCTGTAGCTCTACACAGCTGCTACAGTATATCATACTGTGCAGCTACACTAACTTCTGAAAGTGTATGCAGTTATTTAAGAGTAATACACAGTTAACCCTTTAAGGACGACATAATATTAATGCCTTATGCCCTTAGTCGAATGGATTCAAGCATCATGTCGACCCTGTTGGGTTCAGACATTCTTAAAGGGTAGGCATGATGCACAGTGACGACAAACGTCATCTTTTAGCGACGTGCCGTCTTTAAAGGGTTGTGCATTTAGACTGCATAATCGCACTGCTATGACGTTACACATGGAAATCAAGATATCGGTCATTTCTTCAAGTTGTTGTTGTTGTTGTTGTTGCATCAGGGCCTCACAAAGTAATATAAAAGAAGAAAAAGATTCATGGTATAGGTAAATGGATTACCGTATATATATGGCAAAACCAGCACTTGGTCAATTCCCAATTAGCCATGTACATTTTGTATAAGGAAAATGACAATTCAGAACTCAATTTTAGTTTATATTGTGATAGCTCTATAATTGGATAATATCATTGGATGACACTGTAATATTATAATATGGTAATTAATGCATTAATCTGACCATTCGTCTCCCCTACCAGTAACAAGCACGGAGCAGGAGTTCGGTGTGATCGTGGTTATAGCTGGTCTGTCCAGTGACAAATTCCAGAGTGTAAGCACGGCCCTCAGGGAAAGCATTGCTACTGCGGTAAATGGAAAATGCAACGGTCCCTTGTTCACCAGCTGCTGTCCAGGTCTAGGGAGCAGGTAGGTATAGGGGCCCACAGAAAGAAGAAACAGAGTCAAAAGGGAGTCCAGGTTGCCTCCAGAATGACTCCCCTCATTAGGAGAGCCTAGGCTATACCTGTGACTCGCCTAGGTGTCCCTGACCTAACTAAGGGAGTCACCTGGGAAAGTCACATATAGTTCCCTGACTCACCTAAGGGAGTCACATAAGGACCTGGGCTCCCCTAAAGAGGGGAGTCATTCTGGAGGCAGCCGCAGTTTTAACACAGATCAGGACTATTTATTACTGTAATGATATCACTTTGACAAATAAGCATTGATAAAACCCATCAAATCCATCAAATAATTCAACAATATTTTACAATGTTAAGTACAAATCAATAATGATATACATGCTGATGAAACAAATATATGATGTTTCATAGGATATCCGATAGAAGATATCGAAGGACAACTTGTAACTGTGATTTTAAAATTGTTAAATTGTTCTTAAAAATATGTTTGTCATGATTACAGGACCTCAAGTGTATACCTGGAGTGGACAACGGCCAATTTGGTCCAATTTAGTGCTACTTTCCGGAATAGCATCGGCTGGACTCGGGAGTTAGTCGTAGTGAAGAGCGACATCTCTAATCCTCTTTGCAAGAATCAGCAACCCCAAAATAAACGGAAGAAACGAGGTAAGATTGAAAAACTAAGGGGTGGTCATTTCTCGACAACTGTCGGGGTCAGTGAATTTTCACACGAGTGGGTCAAAATATTTTTGGTCCTCCCACGGGAGTGATCAAATTTTTTCGGGGATTTTTCATATGTGTTGGATAATTTATGAGCCTATATTTTGCACTATAATTATCACAAATGGCTTTGATGTACTGTGCCCATTTGTCGTCATGATACATGAATGACGTGAAATTGATGAATGCAACCCTTGTAAGTACCCAGTAAACACACTTACGTTATTTTACGTTGAAAGAACGTTATTCTCTAGGTTGGAAAAACGTAATTTCATTACGTTAAATAACGTTCCAATGTAAGGGTTTATTTAGGTTATTTCACCTAAATGAACGTATATAAACGTTATTTGAACGTTCTAGGAACGTTCCTGAAGGTTTATTTAGGTAAATTGCGTAAAATAACCTAACTTATAATCAGAAACCTATAGGGCCCCATGGGGCTGAATATTCAAAAAAATATATGTACATAATTTTTTTTATTTAAAACAAAAAACCTGGTTCTTTTAGAGGTTTCCCCCCTGGTGACTTACTGAGACTTGAACTTGGTTCCTTCACATTAGGAGACGGCTACTCTACTGAATGAGCTAGGGAGGCACGTGCAGAAGGGGGGTGGATAGTGGCCATATATGCACACAGCTCTTTACATAGCCTTTAAATTCAGCAGTCATATTTGAGCTTATACCTAGGTAACAAAAAACGTTTTCCTAACGGTTGGAAAACGTTTGCAGGAGGTTTGCAAATGCTTGCAAAAACGTTTATAAAATGTTGAAACGTTGACACAAAAAACGTTTGCATAAAAACGTTTGCAAAACGTTTTTGTGGAACCTCTGGAAAACGTTTGCAAAAGGTTTGCAGAAGGTTTGCTTAAGATCCCCATTAAAAGAGAAATTATACTTTTTGAGTTTTAAAAGTATTTGTTGTCACAGTGTAATGTATAGTATTTGTGGGTACAGTGGGGGTTAAATTGAAATTGGTTTAGTATTGGCGGCTATCATGGGATTCGAACCCAGTCTCTCAGAGTGTGAACGAGAATTGCCCTGTGCTCTATGGCCACAATCACAGGCTGCTCTTGTGGTAGAAGGCTGTTAGGCAACGCTTTATAAAAGTGGTACTAGTAGGCATAGTGTTGAAAGCCTACTAAACATAGCATGACTTTACAGTTGTCAACCCCAACTGGTTATGTAGTGTAGTGGTTATGTCCTTTGCATCACCTGTGAAAGGTCCGGAGCACGAATCCAGGCAGAACTGTTGATGTAGGCCCATAAAAGCCCTGCATTCACGGAAATGCAAAGTATGCCTGAACGTTTTATATACCAATTATTGTTGTCAATACCGTTTTGTACATTGATCTTAGAAATCTTCTTCTTAATCTTTTAAATCTAAACCCCGGGTTTGCCCCATTTTAATATGCGTTTTTAAAGGAAAACCATCACAATTTGTTTCCAGAATCTGTACTTTTATCAAAGAAATGAATTGCTGGTTTCAGGATTCAAACCCACATGATATAGTATCTACATAACGTTCATCTAACGTTAAACTACGTTTAAAAGGTTACGTAAATTAACCTGCAAGTTACGTTATATAAACGTGTTTTAAACGTTGAATTACGTTGCTCTACGTCAAATAACCTAAATAAACCCTTACATTTCAACGTTATATTACGTAGTGAAATTACGTTCTAATAACGTAGTTGTGTTTACTGGGTAAGTCACTTCCAAAGGGTCAGCATGATACACCAACGCAATGCCGGCATGATACATGCACTGCGTTTGTGCATCATGACAATAAGTGAACATGAACCTTGAGGCTATTTTTCTTCTACACACAGAAAAGAAGTAGAATCACTGTAACTCCCGACGTGATCACTGAGGTAACTCTCCCCAGGACTCTAATGTGACTCCTAAACATTGGCAAGGACTCTAAAATAACTCTATAATGACTCTATAATGACTCTGTTCTAAGACTCCCTAATGATTGGGAGTCACTTTAGAGTTGTGGGGAGAGTTACCTCAGTGATCGGGGCTGGACTCCCTTTTGAGAGTTACAGTGATCCTACTTCTTCTCTCTGTGTATTTTTAGATTTTTGATGAAAAATCTGTCAAAAATTGACAAATATTGGCATATTTGATATCAAATTAAAGCTTAGACCGTCAGCAATGCAGTGAGCTAGGAATAACTTGCATTATAACAATTTTTGAAATGGGTACACATTAATTTGTGCCCTCCAAAATGTACACCATGGCAATAAATTGAAGAAATATATCCAAATAGAATCATTAACACATGCAGCAGATGAGATATGATCATTATAAACACCCTGACTCATATTTAAGGAAAATTAATCTTTGAGCCCCTACCATGGGATATACTAACTTTAATCAATTGGGCTTTATTTTTATTTTTAGGTATTACCCTAAACAGTGACACAGAGGCGGCGTTGACTGCAGACGTACTACAAGATATACTACAGGAAGCCGCTGTGTGAGTATTGCAATTCAACTGTTATTTATTTTAATTGTCCCCCAAAAAATAAAGGTGTGTTTCAGCATAGACCTCCCTGGTTTCAGCCAACCCGACCCTAGTTTCAAAAATGGGCTTTTTTTTCCAACTTTGGAGAATTCTTCTCTCTTTTTTTGCAAAATATTCATATTTTTTCGGAAATTTTAGCAATTTTTTGTCAGGATCCCATGCCTAATCGTCTTAATGACCCGCGAGTCGATGTGGCGGTTCGCGACTCATTCCAGGTACCTCCAACATTTAAAAAATATAAATAAAAATCCGACCTTTTTTTTGGCCTTAGAACAATCCTTTCAAATAATATTGATTCTGGACCAGAATTCACTGTTAAGTACGTGACATATTTTGAAGAAAGTTCTGCATTTCTACCCTTTTTTGGTCAATTTTCGGGTGTCCAAATTAGTTGGCTAGTACATTCATGTTAAAATTATTTTTTTCTTAAAAACGACCTACCGACCCTACATTTTCCTCCCATATGTTACCTGAAACAAACCTCTGTTCTTAGGCCTTACAGACAATGTTATGAGGATTCTACTAATACTAAATTTAATGTGAACACAACTTTGTTATAAATAAAAAGTCACCCTTTCTTACTACATTCGTCTATAGGGGATGGTTGACAATCAAATGGTATCTAAAGTTAGTAAGAGCTAAGATAAACAAGAAGGAACTAACTGAAATCAGTGCCTTGATAAAAAGCATTTTCCCCTTGTCTTAAAAAAAAGCCCCCATACTAGTCTCAACGCATATCCCCTAGTCTCACCCAAACACTCGGCTCTAGTGGTTGAAACTTAAAAAGAGAGTGACTCAGTCCACTTTGGGTTTTCTTTCATTTGCTTTTGGTGATAAAGCATAGCATAAGTTTCTTTTGAGTTGTTCTTATTGGTATTTCTTGAATTAGTCTTCTTTTTTTTAACGACATTTTTATGTGTGTGTTTTTTTTTCTATTCCTGCAGACTTGCAGAACTGACAAACGCGATCACAGCGATGTATCCTAATCTCAACATTCAGATGACCGTTAGTGAAGTGCCCACAACAACTATGGCACCGGTAGGTTTAAGCTATTTCTTTACATAGCAAAGTTAATATGCATGTAATGCAGAATAGATTTATACTTTTCTTGGTTTTTTTTTCGACATAACCTTTTTTTATGTTGTATCAGATCCAAAAATAATGCCAATTGTTTCGTGTGAGTAAATATCCAATGATTTTTAGATATACATCAGACACAATTATGTACATAGTGTTATATCCTTCATAAAGACATATACTATGGTCAGTTGGTGAGTAACAACCATCAACCCCAACCCTTTCAGGGCCGCATAGTGCTTTAATTTACTGTGCTATTAGTCGGCATGATACATGCATGCAACCCTGGTGAGTTTACTCCGCGGGGATGCATTCATGTATCATAACGATAAAAGACTATGCATCACAGCATCATTCGGCCACTAAAGTATTAATAAGCTTTTTTATTCTGATAACTTGGATTACGGATCCGCCGATGCTCCTCTCCCCTGGAAAATTTTGGGGCCCAGCTCCGCTTGTAGAGGAGCATTATCTTCTTTTACATCCCTCGCCCCCAAAATATTTGCAGTAAAAGCCCGTAATCCAAGTTATCAAAATGATGTAGTCTAACTTTGCATTGAAGGGGGGTTATTTCTTAACGAGAATAGGCTCCGTTAAGAAGAGCAAGCAGTGGAAGCAGCTAGTCCTACGACTAGCATCGATTAACTTTGCATTAATAAGATATGTCCCAATATTCAACAGCTGTTCTGCAATCTTGTAATTTCCCATTTATGTATTCACTAAGGGGGGGGGGGGGGAATCAAGTGCCGCAGCACCATCCACATTGAGTGGCTAGAGTGGAAACTACACACAGTCATTCTTAACCATATTTTAAACAGTTATTTCACAAAAGCTAATCAAGCTTAATTTCTGTTCTATGTTTTCCTGGTAAGATTTACCCCATTGCTAGTTATATTTCAATGTAGCATTATAAAGCTTCTGTCGTTATTTCATTATGAGGTTTTCATTCATGCTCTCTCAATGTAATTCAAATGTACTGGGGGTAGGCTATGGGACCATGGCCCTCCTATAGTACAGTGCTTCCACCTCACATCAATCATGTACACTAAAGACCTTGTCCCCACACTGGACTGTACAGTGTGACCTCCTCCCTGCCCTGTTTGAGACTGGCACCTACAGGCTGGTGCAGCTGCATATATGCTCTGCTGTATAGAGGGCGCCACAGCACTTGACTCCCCCCCTGGTATTCATTAATACTGTCTGTCCATATCCCGCAGACAACCTCAGTCGGTCCGACAGTGGCACCAACCGGTCTGGCCCCGTGGGTGATAGCCATAATTGTGATTGCTGTCATCTTGACTATAGTTGTAATTATCGTGATAGTCGTCGTTCTAATGAAAGGGTAAGTACACAATTTGTCCCATCCTTGTTTTAGGAGACTTTTATATATACCGTTGTAAAGTATCTATGCATTACTACTGGACATAAATGTATATATATGAATGTACAAAAAAGATATATATGATGATTTAATTCTAAGAGTATGTATGTAGATATGCTGTAGTGGGTATGAATTAGAAAACAGATAAAAAGTTTGGTTGTAAAAGGCAATAAATTCATCTCGGAATTGAGCATATACATATAGTGGTTCGTTTTGATTAAGATACCCTAAGGGCAATATAGTGTTTTGGTAACTTCCCTTTTGTAAAATTTATAACAGCTTTTATTGCGTTATGCAATGGTTATAAATCAGTTTCTGTTGTAACTTCACTCCCACCACTCACGCAGCAGCCACTAAAAGTTGGGGCTCCACTAGCCGATATTTCTTTATCAATTCTCACGATCCGATCATATATTAGGGAGATGATCAGATCAGAAATAAACTGTGAGAGTTTGTTTATATTTACATCATGTGTATTATGTAAACACTTTTATTAGGTAAAGACATAGGTCTAGAGCTGGCATTGTTCAGATCAATAAAGATCAAACCAGTTAGATATATGCGATCGGGGGCCAAAATCACCATGGGTTGCAAAATCGGGACCTGAATCGAGACCTTAATAGTGTTGTATAGCCTTGGCAATTCTATTTTCCACTTGTTTATAAACATAAGAATTATTTGCAAGCATAAACCTATGGCATGGTCTGCAGTACCTCCCTGCTATATAATTGTTATGGTATATGTAAACTGTGTCAGATTCGTGAGAATAGCCCTGATTTATGAATAAAATCGGTTAGTGGAGCCCCACCTTTATTCAAGATGTGAATACATCTAAATTTCCTTTGCAGACCAAACAAAGTTGGTAGCCCGAGGCCCGATGATCCCAAACCTGGATACACCGGAGATATGTCTGTGTGCGATGAGAACAAAAAGCATGACTCTTCTAAGAAGTCTGATTACCAAATGGTTGGCTACCCGGCCGACAGTGAAGCCAACTATCCAACCGATAGTGAAACCAACCCCAAGCAGGAATACGCCGCCACAGCCCAGGGGGACAAGCCACAAGCTAAAGAGGTAAACGAGAGATCATCGTCACAGAGCCGGAGCCGGTCCAACACACCGAGAGAGATGGCCCCCACACCCCAGGGAAACAAGCAAGAGGAAAACCAGGAAGCAGAGCAGGGTGACAATGAGGTGATTGACAGGCCACTTTCACAGGGTCAGAGCCGATCTAGTACACCAAGAGAGTTGTCTGTCACACCCCAGGGGAACAAGCAAGAGGACAAGCAGGAAGGTGGCCAGGAGGACAAGCTGTCGATTGACCGGCACTCGTCACAGAGCCTGAGCCGGAGTAACTCAGGCACACCAAGATCAATGTCTGTCGGACATTCATAAACTGCCAGGCCTAAAAGAATAGTGTGTGTGTTCAGGTAACATGGCCAAAAAAAAGAGGGTCAGTAGAGGTCAATTTTTGGGTTTGTTTTTTTTACCCTTTTCTTTAAGGATTTTGAGACGAAATACCTCCCTTTTTCTCATAATTTCAAGGATTTTTGTTGCAAAAATATTTTTGGATGCCAAAAACTCAAAACTGCCTTCCAAAAAAAAATTAGAAAAATTTAAAAATACGGTTAGGCCAATAAAAAAAAAGGTTTCTCATCACCAAGGTCCGAAAAATGTGACGAGGGGGGCTTTTTTTCACTTTTTTTTTTCACTCACGGACTAAAGTGTATGGGATGATGGGACATTTTTCATGACCAAAATTCACATTTTAGTAGTTAAACATTTATGGATCTTTTAAAGTAGTGAAAATATTAGTTATTTCTATCCGACTGCATTACAGACAGGATTAGCTTTAATTTGATACCAAATATCATATTTTTCATCAAAAATTAGCAACAACAAAAAAAAGTTTTCCTCAAAAGCTGATTTTTATGATGCGCGCAGTGATGAGAAACCATTTTATTTTTTGGAGTGGCCTTAGGCTCAAGAAAATAGGGACGGTCGAGATACCTGAAAAGGTGATTGGTCTATTGACCAATCAGCATTCACCCTGTCAAAGGGGTACCCATTGTGATAACTGTTAGCAGTACGTGTATCCTAACCAGCGAAATAATACTGGGAAACCATGCTGATTGCAGGATGAATCTTAAACTTTTCGAATGTGTTCTTAGATGCTGTGATATTGTTCATCTCTTTTCTACCTTTGAGGATGGATGTCGCTAAAACTTAAAAGATGACATTTGCTGTCCTGATGCACTAATGCGGCCCCGGCGAGTAACTTCGAAATAATACTGGCCAAGCATCCTGAATCTTAAATGGTGATTCACATTTTGAATGCGGTCTGAGTTGCTGTGATATTAATTTTCCTCTTTTTTCTATAGTTGTACATATGTCTCGTGGTGTAAACAATGTTAAGATAACCTTGGTCACATTACCTAGAACCGACCCTTTAAGGACGGATGTCGCTAAAGATGACCTTTGTCGTCATGATGCACCATTGCAGCCCCGGCGGGTAACTCTATGGTACAGCATTGGTGCATCATGCCAACCCTTCAAGAGTGTCTCAACCCCATAGGGTCGGCATGGTGCATGAATGCAGCGCTGGAGAGCTTAGCTACTGGTCAGGGCTGCATTCGACCAATGGTTTGATGCATTGAGGCGTTATAACTGCTGGTTTGAACCGCTCCTATTATGTTTTAAGATACTGACATGTGCGTATCCCGGGGTGCGTATGGACCGCACGCAAGCATCCATTCACCAAAATTGACCAAAGGGTCACACTACTCAATGCTATCGCTTTTGGACAGAAAAAAAGATATATTCAAAGGTCTGATCCTACTGTAATAAAGCTGCTATGATATTTCTGATATAATACACAAATGTGACCCATCCTTACAAAATGAGACGCAAGTCGCAGATTATGAAAACAACAATAGCCACGTATTCAGGTAGAATCTGCCATCAAGATCTCTCATTTGACATGTGTATGCAGGGGAATGGGAAGTATTGTATGTAAAAGTATCTAAAAAAAATTGAAACTACGAAAATGTACATTAAACAATGATATATTATTTTCCGATATATCTGACAAGTATGATGAGAAACCATTTTATTTTTTGGAGTGGCCTTAGGCTCAAGAAAATAGGGACGGTCGAGATACCTGAAAAGGTGATTGGTCTATTGACCAATCAGCATTCACCCTGTCAAAGGGGTACCCATTGTGATAACTGTTTAACATAGCAGTACGTGTATCCTAACCAGCGAAATAATACTGGGAAACCATGCTGATTGCAGGATGAATCTTAAACTGTGATTCACTTTTCGAATGTGTTCTTAGATGCTGTGATATTGTTCCTCTCTTTTCTACCTTTGAGGATGGATGTCGCTAAAACTTATAAGATGACATTTGCTGTCATGATGCACTAATGCGGCCCCGGCGAGTAACTGCGAAATAATACTGGCCAAGCATCCTGAATCTTAAACGGTGATTCACATTTTGAATGCGTTCTGAGATGCTGTGATATTAATTTCCCTCTCTTTTCTATTGTACATTAGTGTAGTGGGTCGCCGCTGTACTATTTCTATGGAACCAGTTGGAGTTATATTTGGTATATGTGTTGTCGTGTATCCAGGCCGCACTCCTGTCTACTGCCGAGTATAAGGTTATATAAGCCCACCTGAGGAATGGTGGAGCGCGGCCTGGTTATGTGCATTGAGCCGTGACCGCCACGTGTCACCCGACATATCTCGGGTACGGTGTCGGCTCGGATGCACCGGCGCGTGGTTACCCGGAGTTCCTCGGGAACTCAAGTGTTTACGAGTAATGGAGAGAATTACATAACGACCAGTACATAAGACCTGGGGTTCTGCTAATCGAGGACCCAGTCTTGCTGCGCACTTCGGCCAGCTTGGCTGCTCCACAACAGAGCTTCCCCGAACTCTGTTGTACCTTTTAGGCCTAGTCCTGTCGCTGCTTCCACCTTGGTCACCCTGCGTCTTTCTCTGTTCCACCCTCTGGGGGAACTAGAGGAGATAGACGCACTGGTGCACAACTCCGGGTACAGAACTCCCTCTGGGGGAGTCTGATCCAAGTGGAGTTAACCAAGATGGAAGAGAGCCTTGGAACTCGGGAATTATGTACTAGACCGTGAGCGTATACCTCCTGTATGTTCATATGACCACTGGTGTTCAGAAGCCTATTTGATTGTTGCTATCCGTCTGTATGATTACGAGCCGAATGTCAGAATGAATAAAATGTAATTTCTGAACAACCTATTTTCGAATCTGGAGTTTTTCATAGCAGATGTCTATCTTAGAATAGCCAACAGCTACACTGGTGCCGTGACCACTTTGGGTAAGTATTGATTTACATTTATTTTTTTACTCTTCTTTCTGAAATTGAGAGGTAAGCTCTTATATGTTTGAACCAGAATTGGTAGGTTTCAAGGATAGCTATTACAGGTTGCTTTTGTGTGGTGAAGATATGTCAGATACGGAGGTACCTCCCCCGTTGGTTACTAACCAAGGGGAGGGAATGCGTCCTAGATTACGATCTAGGGTGAGGTTTAATGCTAGGCAGAAGGTACATACTTTCAATCAGAGTAGGGAAATTGGACATGGAGGAGAGGAGGAGGCCCACGAGGTGAGATCTGAGGATTCACAAGGGGATCCTCCAGCAAAACGTCCAGCTCTAGAGCCAGATAGGGTTATGGAGGGACCTGTCCAGGTGGGGGACACCTCACGGGAGGATGTGACGCTTGGACAGGTGACCATGGAAGATGCTGGGGAAGATAGTGACTCTAGTATACCTAGTCTGGAGGGTACAGTAGATGTACCAATGAGATGGGAACGTAGACCAGTACCCACTGTAGAAGCAGTGGGAGGGACTAGAGTGGTAGTCCCAGTTAGTCAGGAAGGAGTTGAGGTTGTCAAAAGGGACGACCTAGAGGAAACTCCTGGGGAAGGGGAAGAGACAGCTGAGGTAATCTCCAGGGGAGATAAGCTGTTCCCGGATCCTTTTACATTGACAATACGTGGTCTAGAGGTTCCGCCTTATGAGCCCAGGGGAAGGTTGAGCCTGGAGGACATAAGGACGCTCCGATTGAGAAACGAGCATGAGCATATGAAGGAAGGGATAAGGCTAGAGGAAGAATCCCTCAGGAAGTTGAAGGAAGAAAGGGAAGCTTTTGAAAAGAGTTTTTTGGCAAAAAGGTCAGGAAACATTGGGGAACATGCAGCTCAGATCAAACATCTGGAGCAGATTTCTGTCAATGTGGGTCTTCTTGAGGGTACTGAAGTCAGACTGAAGTCTGAAACAGAAAAGCTAGTGGTGCGGAATAAAGAAATTAGTTCCGAGATTCTAGCAAGACAGTTACAAGTAGCGCAGTATGATGAGTTGTTGAAGAAGCAGGATAGTAAGCTGGGAGAGTTAGAGGCACTAGCTCAACAAACTGAAAATCACATGATGAATAAGCTAGAACCAAAAGGGACGAAGGATATTGGGGACCCGGTGGGAAAGGCGCAGGAGGTGTCCAGAGATGAGACCTTTGTGACTGCCGACGAGCCCTCAGTAGTTATAGTCAATACGGTGGAGGAGGTAGTGAAACCACCTGTCACTGAGGATCTAGATAGTTCCATGGTGATACATACAGCAGATATGTTATCCAGTGTGAGTGGACACTCATCGATGCATGGCAGTAAGTTTGATAAGAATGAGGAGTTCATGTTAGAACTGTGTGGTAGAGTTGAAAAACTGTTTCAGGAAAAGTTAGATTGCTTTCTTGAAGAAACAGAATCGGTGAGTGTGGAGAATGACACTAAGGGAGTAAAAGGAGACGTTCCGGTAGCCCAGGCTACAGGGAACAAGCCTCCTGTGGGACCAGTTAACACTGCTCCAGCTCCAGGTGCTCATTCTACTCCAGCTCCGGGGACAAGGCAAGTTCCTACAGTTCCGGTAAATGTGTCCACAGTAGGCAGACCAGGTTTGCCCGGTGGAGCATACATGAATGCTCGGCCGCCAGGTCAAGGGAATCTGGCTGGGCCTAACACCTCCTACGGGGGATGGGGCAATGTGGGACCGGATAACTGTTATGGGAACGCGAGGCCTATGTTCAATATACCACCTCCCCCATTACCTGGCAGTCATGTAACTCCAGGAAGCATGTATACACCAAGGACCGGAGGTACTAACCAGAGTGGGACACCCTATCAACATAGGGGAAATATGTCAATGGAAGATGAGGCAGTGTTCCAGAGCAATCCAGCAATTAGAAGATTGGGGATTGATGCGGTACCGAATGACGTGGGGAACTTTAAGGCAGTGGACTATGCTTTGAGCCAGGCTGATATACCGTTGAGAACGGGGATGACACCTGTGAGGAAACAGGCGATCAAGATGAAGCAGTATGATGGCTCGGTTCCATGGAGAAAATGGTTCACACGATTTTCAGCAGATATGAGACATAATGGTTGGGAAGGCGATGAGTGCCTTGCAGCTTTGTCATGGTGTCTGCGGGATGGTCCTGGTGATCCCGCCCTAACAAGCTTTGAATTAAGCGGGGGAAGAACGTACAAGGGATTAGTGGAAACAGCTTCTTGGGCTTTAGGTTCCACATCCGGTGCGGATCCCGCATCTGAGCTAGAGGCAAGAGTTCAGAAGCCCGGTGAAGGGCACAGACAGTTTGGAATGGCTCTCAGAGTGCTAGCAGCAGAAGCATTTGCATCTATGAGTCCAAGTGATCCATGGCTGGTAAGGAAGTTGTCCAGCCTGTATATAGATGGACTTAAAGACGAAAGATTGTCGAGCGAGATTGCTTCACAGTGGAAGACCACTATGTCACTAGCAGATATCTTCGAGCTTACGGAAGATGCTCTGAGAAAGAGGAAGCTGTTGAAAACTGTAGAGGCAGCCCCTGTAGCAGTGATAGAGATGCCCGTAGAAGAGGTTGAACTGACTACAGAGGGAGTGCAAGAGGTGGCAGCAATAGATCCTAAATGGAAAGGACGTCGTTCTTTTTATGTAAGACGAAAGGTTCCAGGATCAGACGCTCAAGCGCCAGAGGAGGGTGCATTGAAGACCATGATCGGAAAAGTCATGGAGGAGCGTAGTAAGGCTGAGAAGGCTGAAAAGGTCGCAACTCGTGGTCACGGTAAGGGGAAACCCAACAAAGACACGAAATGCTATAATTGTGGGAAGAAGGGTCACTTTGCAAGGACATGTTGGTCCAAGGATACTAAGAATGTATCATCGGTCGAGAAACAAAAAGACGGACCCTCTTCTGACCAAAGCCCACCACCGACGGAAAACTAACAGGGGTTGTTGTCGATGACAAGATAACAACCCCACCTGTGATTGTCAAAGGTACTATCAGGGGAGAATCAAAAGATTCCATTTCATGGGAACCGCTGGGGTTAGCCGCACCTGAGTCTGATCCGCCAGGTGGAGATGGGCCCCAGGGAACGGACGAGAAAGGTGTTGAAGATTTAGCTCATCTGGACACTGTCCGCAGAATTGAGTTGGCGGAAGAAGTAGAAAGGTTTTGTGCTTCGCGACTCAAACCCGATGATCCTATAGTTAAGTTTCTCAACTCGAGGGGATATGACTTGGGCGGTGAAGCTGGAATCCAGAGATTTGCCTTGCAACCTTCTCCTTTACAAGGGAAGAGATGGTACTTGCCTGTGCAGATTCAGGGCTGCTCGGGGGAATTTCTGATCGATACTGGAGCTAGTCACTCCATGATGGGTCACCATTTCTTCAAGAAGCTCGCAGGTCTGTCGACTAACCCTGTGGGGTCTGGGTCGGTCAGAAGTGCTGATGGGTCTCATATGCGGACACATGGCAGACAGGTGATACCCTTTTGGGTGAATCAACATTCATTTGTTGTTTCAACAACTGTAGCTGAATTGACGGATGAGGGAATCTTGGGAGTAGATTTTTGTTCTCTGTATGGAGCGGTATTGGATAGTGTGACAGGGGAACTCACTCTTCAGTATCCACAAGAGATGAAGGTCCAGTGTGTACTCCGCCGGATTTCAGGCGTCTCGTCTGTCTCTCAGACAGTGCGAATTCCTCCCCGCCATGTGTGCAATGTAGTTGTATACTGCCGGGAAATGGAATTCGACCGCATGGGGGTGGTGGAACCGAATCAGCAGCATTTGAGTAAGCTGGGGTTGGTTTCCACCAGTGCCTTAGTGCAGAGTTCAAGACGAACAGTAGTACCAGTCAGTAATATGACTTTTCAGGATGTGTACCTGGAAAAAGGGACGACCTTTGGGGACGTAACATATGCTGACGTGGTAGGAAGAGCTGACTCACCAGAAGTAGAGTTAGCAGTAAAGAGAGCAGTGGAAATAGGAGCTTTGGATCCATCCGCTATGCCAGTGGTATTGCAAGACACTGGGGAGCAGGATAGGAAGGAAGGATATGGATTGCCACTGCATCTTTTACCGTTAGTGACAGATAGCCACTTGGAGACGGAAGAGGACAAACAGAGTCTGGCTCAGCTATTATGCGAGAATGCAGACTTGTTCTCCGCTCCAGGGGAGCAATTGGGTAGAACTGACCGAGTAACTCATCGGATAGACACCGGTTCTAGCCCACCATTGCGCTTGCCATACCGGCGCCTCCCGTTGTCTAAGAAGCAGGCATTGGAGGATGAGGTGGACAAGATGTTAGGGGAAGGGATAATAAGGCCCTCAGATAGTCCATGGGCTAGTCCGGTGGTAATGGTTACCAAAAAGGATGGCACCTGTCGGTTCTGTATAGATTACAGGAGACTAAATGGGATTACGAGGAAGAATGCCTACCCCTTGCCACGCATTGACGAAAGTCTGGATTCCTTGGGAGGTAATCACTGGTTTAGTACCTTAGATCTCCAGTCAGGGTACTGGCAGATTGGGATGCACCCAGAGGATAAGGAAAAGACAGCATTCACAACCCACAGGGGGTTGTTCGAGTTCAATGTAATGCCATTTGGCTTATGCAATGCTCCGGCTACTTTCGAGAATATGATGGAGACAATGCTAAGGGGATTGTTGTGGAAAAACTGTCTGGTTTATCTGGACGACATCATAGTTTTCGGGAAAACTCGGGAGGAGTGTCTATCGAATTTGACCATGGTGATGGATCGACTGAGATCCTATAACCTGAGACTGAAAGCTAAGAAATGCAAGTTCTTCAGGCAATCAGTGGAATATCTGGGCCGAATAGTCAGTGGCACGGGTATTTCGGCGGATCCAGGGAAATTGGAGGCAGTAGCTAGTTGGGCAACACCAAAGGACCAGAAAGAAGTGAGGTCATTTTTGGGTTTTTGCTCATACTACCGCGATTTCATTCCCGGATTTGCTGAGGTGTCGGCTCCTTTACAGGCGCTAGTAGTAGGAAAAAGGAAAGGAATGTTGAAGCTACCACCGTTTATTTGGACGGAATCAGCTGGACAGGCTTTTCAGAAGCTGAAGGAGTTATTCACGGTAACTCCTGTGCTGAGCTATCCTACTGAGGGTGATCAGTTCATCCTGGACACCGACGCTAGCAACGATAGCATAGGCGCTGTCTTATCCCAAGTGCAGGAGGGTAGGGAAGTGCCCTTGGCATTTGCTAGGAACAGCTTGAGTAAAACTCAACGCAATTATTGCACCACCAAGAGAGAGTTGTTGGCCATAGTAGTATACACAAAGAAATTCCGCCATTATTTGTATGGTGGGAATTTTATTCTACGAACAGACCATTCATCCTTGAAATGGCTCCTTAATTTCAAGGAGGCAGATGGGATGATGGGCAGATGGATCTCTGCGTTGTCTGAATTAGGGATAGAGAATACCCAGATTCAGCATCGGAGCGGAGTGAAGCACGTGAATGCGGATTGTTTGTCTAGGAGACCAATCCGAAGATGTGCAAGAATGGACTGTGAAGACTGTGGCATACATAACGCGTTGGTGGCGCCAATAATGAATTTTGATCCGGCCTGGGAAGAGAACTTGGTGTTTTGGTCGGCGGAGTCCATACTTGAAGCTCAGCAGGAGGACGATGGTATCAATATGATACGGAATCTGATCCTGGAGAGAGCTGCTCGTCCCGTCAGACCTGCTCTGTCATTAGAATGTGTGGAAGTAAGGAACTTGGTGGGCCAATGGTCGCAGTTGGTAGTGCGAGACGGCCTATTGTGTAAATGGAAAACTCTGGAGGGCAAAGCCAGAAGAAGGCTACAGATAGTCTTGCCAGCTTCTCTGAGATGGGAAGTATTCGAGTTTTTCCATGGTCATCAGACTTCCGCTCATTTTGGCAGGAAACGGACTTTGGACAAACTAGCGAGGAGATATTACTGGCCTGGGATGTCTAAGGACGTAATACGTTGGTTGAGTGAATGCCCGACGTGTTGCCTGGTGAAGCCGGGCCCTGGGAAAGGTAAAACATCTCTCAGACAAGAACTGTTCGGAGTCAGATTTGCGAGGATAGCCATTGATATAATCACTGGCTTCCAGACAACTCCAAACTCCAACGTGTGCATGATGGTGGTACAAGACTACTATACAAAGTACGTGAGGGTGATCCCAATGAAGGATCACACGGCATTAACTTGCGCACAAGCTTTGGTTGAGGAGTGGGTACTAACATTTGGCGCACCTCTCATGTTACATTCAGACCAGGGTAGGGAGTTTGAATCGCGTCTCTTTCAAGGGATGCTGGAAGAATTGGCCATAGTTAAGACACGCACTAATCCGTACCGACCGCAGTCGGATGGGATGGTTGAGAGATTCAACCGCACGTTGATTCAAGGGCTGACCACACTGGTTAATTCTAATCAGGATGACTGGGACACGTTTTCCCAGTATGTGGCTCATGCATACAACGGTACGGTGCATGCTTCAACTGGCTGCACTCCTAACAGCTTGGTATTTGGATCTGAGATCATAATGCCTGCAGATTTGGTCTTTGGCAGTGTACTGCGGAGAAAGGATGTCCCATGCCGTGTGGCATTTGCGGAATCTCTGCGTAGAGAATTGCGGGAAGGCTATGCATTGGTGAGAGGCCATTTGAAGAAAGCGGCCATCCATCAGAAAGTAGGGTATGATACAGGCTTGAGAGAGAGGAAGTATGTAGTTGGACAGAAGGTGGTGAGATTGAAGCCACCTGTACATGGAAAAATCTCGAAAGGTTGGGATGGGCCATTTGAGGTGACAAAAGTAATATCGGATGTTACTGTGTTGTTGAAGAATGTGAAAGGCAAGATAGTTGCAGGCCATGTGGATCGCCTGAAGCCTTGGCTAGGTCGCCGGCCCGGCGATGAGAATGAGCCTTTGGTAGAAGTGCCAATGCCCCAACCCAGGTGGGTGCGTAAAACACAGGTTACGGCACCCCCGCCTACAAAGAAGACTAGGAAAGCAACGCCAGCTAGAAAAGTCGATGGTAGGAAGAAAAAGAAGAAGTTGGTTACTGAAAAGGGAACTAGGGAGGTTCCTACAGTAATTGAGAAGAAGAAACCCCAAGGACCCATACGTAGAAGTGCTCGTATAGCGGGTCGAGGTGCTGTTACGTAAGAGCGGCGGGGCTGGGTTTGTTTGTTGTGGTTACCCGAAATAGTTCGGGTCTCCAAGGACTTACCCGGTAAACCCCGGAAAGTTGCGTAACTGGTGCTAATTGTCAAAAACACAACGAGAAATACCGGATTTTATTCTTTAGTCTTTGTGACGGGAATAATGGTGAAATTGACCAGTAGATGGCATTGGGGTACCCAACGTTCTGCTTTACTAAAGTTAGTTTTGAATGTTTACATGCTATGGTCTGTGAGTTGGTTTCCCATTTAGTACTTGTCGTGATGGTTTCGGATTAAAATCCAATCAAACCTAGTCAGTAATTTTTCTAAGGATAGATATGAGGATCCTAGTAAGAAATATTATGTAGAAAGTACGGGTGTAGAACTCGTTACAACAACATGAGAATGGGACTCATACGTATTCCGAATTTGTTCGGACAACCAAAGAAATTTACTTTGACACATATTTTTTTATAATGTTTGTTTAAACAGCGTTCTGAAGGTTCATAAGCTACAAATAATACAGCCGTGACGAACTAAAGAATTGCTATTACTTGAAATGATGTGTAAAATACAATCCGAGAGAACCCGGCGAAGATTGCAACTACTACGCAGTTTACTCTGCCACCCGGTTTTCTTCGGATAATACCGGATAACTTCTTCGGGAAGGGCTATCCGGTACCCGTGATCCTTTGCGCTTGGATGCGCACGCATGCTGGTTTGGCGCGGAAAGCGTCAGTCCTGCACATACCGTTGGAGAGGGTGGATGCGAAGGCACCTCTCTCCGCGTATGTAAAACACCGGTTAGAACATCTACATGTGAGGGAGAGAGGAGACACTAAAGTGAGGTAGTACAGGAGGACACATTTGTAACAATTTTCCTGATTCTACTACTCATTTATCTTCATTTTTAGAGTGGGCTCCTCTGGGCCGCCCTCTGTGTAGTTATCATGGCGGATAACTATCCGTCGGGGGACTCCCATAGAAGGAGTCACTCGACGGAAGTTACCCCTCTGTCGCAGGAACAGAGAGAATTGTTAGCTTTGGGGGACCTGGAGTCAACAGCTCCGGTCGAGTATGATCTTCCAAAACGATTTCGGGATGCAGATTTACCTAAATTTGTGTATCAACCACCGGCTAAGATGAAGAATAGGGGTGTGAGACGCCGAAATCACAGTAATATCTCGGAGATAAGGAGAACTGAAAAGGTTAAAACCACACAGTATCTCCTAGCTCGGGGAGAACATGTAAGGAAACTGGTAGATATGGGTTTATCAGTGGCGCAGGCTAGGGGGTTCGTGTCAGGGCCGGGGTTGAAAGGACTCGAGGCCGGGGGATTTCCCTTGTTCCAGGTTGGGAATATTGCGTCACCACCTTCTTCGGGAGTGACCCGGACTGACCCGAATATGCCCGGGATACCGGTGCACTCGGTCAGTGACATTCCAGTGGGCGCTCCGTGGGGTGCTATGTCGTATGACCGTGCGGATGGTTTACATCCGGTGCATGGTAACTTTGTACCCGATTGGAATGCCCCTACACAGTCAACTCCGGAACGTATTCCAAACATGGCAGTAATGCATTTAGCAGCTAAATTCGAGAAATTTAAGCCGGATGCAGTGATTCCCGGGAGTAGGATATGCAGGGGGGCATACATCCAAGAGTTGGACAAGTTCAACGAGAAGAAATGTACTAAACTATTCAGATCTCCTTCCGATAATTCTAAGTCCAGACCCTATGTAGGAGAGGTTACTGGGGAGATAGGGAGCCGAGCTAGGCTACCATCCTACGAAGATACAGAGAGGGATATGGAGTTCTGGTTAGAGCATACTAGTTCAGGGGCACATCAAGCGTACAAGTTCTGGGATGAGGTTATAAAGCAAAGTATGGGGACATACAGGGCTGCCGACCTCTCCAACGAGGATAGAGATCGGTTGAAATGGGCCTGGATGACATTTGTCCCGCCGGGTATGCCTACTTATAAACCTGGTAGAGGTTGGAGAATAGGTTCGGGGCAATGCCCATTCAATGAGTGTATGGATAGAAATCCAATAGCTGAGTATTTGGACCTGTACCAGTTCGCACGACATCTAGTGGAGTTCCACGCGCACTCCAAGATGATGTGGCAGTGCCGGGCCAAGTCTAATCGCTCAGTTAAATGTATGAAAGGTGGTGAACCTTTCAGCACATCTAGAAAGGGCTGTATGATAAGGCATTTAGTGGATGTACACCATATGAAGGCTGAAACTGCTATGTCCAATCTAGATATTCTCGAGAATAGTCCGGAGGCCTTAGGACTCACGGACAGAGAAAAGTGTGTAAGGGTACCACAGGGGTTGGCATACACCTTGGTGTTCAACCATAACCCGAGAAGGTTGTGGTTGAATCGAAAGGCGTGGCCATACTACATTCAGGACTTTCCGGAGAAAGCCTCTGATTATCGTAGTAAAATGGAGTTGGCCACTCCTCCTAAAGGTAGAATGCTGTCTGAAGGTAAAACTGTGGACCATGGAGTGTACACTCCTGTCTCGGTTACCTTAGGAGAGATGCGGACCACAGGTTCAGAGGAGTCCTCAGCTTCTGCTGGGCTAGACTCATCACCTGACGGCCGATCGACCCCAACCAAAAGACGTGCTCCAGGGTCTTCCTGTGGGTTTAGTAGGAACACTACTGAATCCAACAAGGAGGGCTCTGGCGGATCATTACCGAGGGTTGCTGTTAGCCCAAGGCTAGCCATAGAGGAGAAAATGGTAAATGACCTGTTGGCTTCTCCTGTGGAGGAGGAGGATGACTGTGTATTTGTGGGAGAGGAGGTAATACCTCCTACCACAATCTCTGAAGCTAGAGGGAACCCGGGAGTATCAAGGAAGATATTAAAGACAGAAAATACTTCTACTGATAGTCAAGGGTATGTAACAGGGAAGATAGAGTCAGTAAGTGGGAAAGAGGATTCCAAATCTAAAATGACCTATAGAACGATTGATTTCCAATCTGGGGGGGATGATTGGGTGGACCAGAAATTCACCCCACCCACAGGCAGGGTTCAATCAAGTAAAACAGAGATGAGGAAGGAACAGGAGATTGGTCGTAGACTATCCTCCGTTCCATCACCATCTACCTGTATGGGGGATCTCTCACTAAACTCTCCATCAGCTGGAGTGGGTGAGGAAGATATCTCTTTGGAGTCGGTTCCTCTGCCTAAGCTGACTGGTAATATTGATCACCCTGAGAATATAAGTATCAGGAATCTTCTGAAAGAACAGTATGTCACTGGACTTAAAAGTTCATTTGACACACTGGATCTCGCTTGTCAACTAGCTCTGCAAGGAGCTAGGGCTCAAGCTGAGCAATTGGTAAAGGAAAGTCGTTTGGCCGAATTAGAGAAAGTGGAGACTGCTAAAGCAGAACTCCTATCTAAAATGTCCAAAATGACTGAGGAGAATGAAGCCCTCAAAAGACAGTTGGGACAACGAGATGACATGGTAGCAACCTCAAGCAGAATAGTAGATGATTTGAGATTGAATATTGAAAAATCTCGTATGGAAAGTCAATTTTTAATTGATGATCTCAAAGTCAAGTTGGATCGCAGTAAGGATATGGTCAGCTCTGCTGAACATAAGCTAACTGCTGCCAGGACTGAAATTAGTCTAAAAACCAAAATTATTCGGAAGTTAGAACACGAAATTGGTGGTCTAACAGAAGAATTTTCTAGCTATAGAAAGGAAGCTCAGCAGAACGATGACTTCTATGAAGAGTTGGCTGAGTTTTTCGAAGACTGCTATGAGATACCATTGTCAAGTTGGTACGACGAGAGTGTGTACAGGGTTGAACGGGGTTCTGCCCCTCTTCCCTTAGGATTTGACGGTGATGCATACGCACAAAGGTTGAGAGCCGACTCCAGGGCTAGTAATACCCCTAGGAGTCCTCCACCTCCATCTACAGAAGACGAGGCGCACCAGGCCGACTGCAGTTACGTGGCTGCCACCTCCATGGCCTGTGGGTCATCGGAGTTGGTTCCTGTGACGTCTGTTCCTAAGACGTCCGTGGCTGTGACGTCTGTTCCTAAGACGTCCGTGGCTGTGACGTCTGTTCCTAAGACGTCCGTGGCTGGGACGTCTGTTCCTAAGACGTCCGTGGCTGTGACGTCTGTTCCTAAGACGTCCGTGGCTGTGACGTCTGTTCCTGTGTCACCTGTCTCGGTGACATCTGTTGCTGTGACGTCTACCTCTGTGTCGTCTGATGCTAAGACGATGCAGTATACTACAATGGGGGTGGACACAACCGTGTCTTCCTTTGAGACTATGGATACTCCAGCCGGGGTGTCCACTCTAGCGAGGATGGTGGTGAATGAACTGCAGGCAGAGTCATATAACTCGACTCCTGTCTCAACACCAATACTCGATACCACCTCTTGTCAGTCACCTTACCAGATAACGGAAAGTGAGACTAGAGAGGCGGTTCAGATACTGATGGAGCTGAACGATGCAATTGCAGAGGCTGACCTACGTCTGTCTATCCGTGATGCTGAGGCGCTTATGGCTCCTGAAAACGAACTTGAACAATCCATGATGGTGGATCCTCCAATGGACCCACCTGTGACGACTGGTTCTATGTCTGGGAACCATCGTCCATCCACCCTGGACATTCCTGTATCCATGGCGAGTGTACCTATGGGTACTCAAGTGCATTTTCCTAACCCTGATGCTTTGCAGCTAGGGTCTGGGATGGACATATCCATTGAGATGAGTGACAATCGATCTAGTGAATGCATGTCTCCAGTGTCCAGAAATGAAGAACTTTTGCTGAGTGGCGAGTCATAAAAACATTCCCAGTCGCAGCATAGATGGAACCTCTACCATGTGTCGTCATCAAGGTTGAACTTTTGCAGTAGTGGGGTTATTAATACACCACGGACCGTATGATGCTTTATACCATAAACTATGGGTCACAGGATGACTATATATACATATATATTTATAAAAGACTGAGATGACAAGAACAGTGGATCATTATCACCTATTTATGAAAAGACTTTGATATGATCTAGGTTTGCAGTTGTCGTCATATAAGAAACTGTTAAAACCATCACCAAAGAGTGTTCTATTTTTGCCATAGGACAGTATTTGTAAAACGGGTTCTGTTTGATTTGATGACATGTGCTATAGGTATGATTATTGTATGCCGATTGTGATACTCTGAATTAACCGTCCAATAAGTAAAGGTATGAGGGACTGGATCCTGATGATACCTACTGAAAGGTTGCTTGACTGCATTCGTACTATGTGTAGATCTGTGGTAATAACATATCAATGAACCTGAGAAACGTAAAATTTATTCAGGTACTAGGAGTGGAAATTGCGTAAGTTGTTATGGAGATCCGTAGGCTCCCGTTGATTACTTTCAGAAGGAAGGTATCGAGTGAGGAGCCGGATCATTCTATTTTTCAGCTTGCTGCGTTTTTGATCTTTGAACTAAGTGTGGAGACTAATTCTCCCTGAAACGTTGAGATATGTTGCCATGACACTTGATCTGATTGCTTTCAGTATTCCTATATGGAGAATGTCACTTGTGTTATTGTGTAGAGTGCGCCGAAAGGGACACCTGGGTGACCATGGTGCATAAGGTTTTGGAGACCTTGATTGGATTGGAAACTGCATTTACCGGATCTACGCTATATGTTCATTTATTCCAAAAATATTGATCTTTCAAACCTTACTCTGGCACGTAAAGCGAGTGAGTCTATTCAAATAGACGGGTTGGGTCAAGGTTTACTATAAAGTCGACACTTGCCACCTTTTTTGTTTTCCAATATGTCTTGTACTAAAAAATTGGTAACTTTTAAGGAGAAGTGCTCATATTTGATCTGTATGTATACGATACCTGTTGTAACAAATCGTTTTCGATGAGACATGGTTAGTATGCGATAAATATGTCTTAAAGGTTTTATATATTTTTTTATGATATATAGTCAATTTTGTTTTATAGGGCTTGGCTGGCTGTGTGGAGTTTATCCTCTTAGTCCCATAAATCATGACTGTTATTGAAGGATGATACTCAATTATTGTGTAACTGGATCCTGATGGTTGATATGATTGACATTAATATCAAGAAGGATGAATACATATCTATGATACCCAAGAAATATATTAGTGTTTCTGATAGAAAGAGTTACGCTTGCCTCCACTATGTATGTGTTTGGAGACAATATATTTGTTTTTTTGGGTTGTTTGGAGATAAAATTTGTCATTGTATCAAGGTAGTATAATAATACTGCACTTTGTGCTGCTATTTAGACGCTATGATATTGTCTGAAGGGGGGTAGTGTAGTGGGTCGCCGCTGTACTATTTCTATGGAACCAGTTGGAGTTATATTTGGTATATGTGTTGTCGTGTATCCAGGCCGCACTCCTGTCTACTGCCGAGTATAAGATTATATAAGCCCACCTGAGGAATGGTGGAGCGCGGCCTGGTTATGTGCATTGAGCCGTGACCGCCACGTGTCACCCGACATATCTCGGGTACGGTGTCGGCTCGGATGCACCGGCGCGTGGTTACCCGGAGTTCCTCGGGAACTCAAGTGTTTACGAGTAATGGAGAGAATTACATAACGACCAGTACATAAGACCTGGGGTTCTGCTAATCGAGGACCCAGTCTTGCTGCGCACTTCGGCCAGCTTGGCTGCTCCACAACAGAGCTTCCCCGAACTCTGTTGTACCTTTTAGGCCTAGTCCTGTCGCTGCTTCCACCTTGGTCACCCTGCGTCTTTCTCTGTTCCACCCTCTGGGGGAACTAGAGGAGATAGACGCACTGGTGCACAACTCCGGGTACAGAACTCCCTCTGGGGGAGTCTGATCCAAGTGGAGTTAACCAAGATGGAAGAGAGCCTTGGAACTCGGGAATTATGTACTAGACCGTGAGCGTATACCTCCTGTATGTTCATATGACCACTGGTGTTCAGAAGCCTATTTGATTGTTGCTATCCGTCTGTATGATTACGAGCCGTATGTCAGAATGAATAAAATGTAATTTCTGAACAACCTATTTTCGAATCTGGAGTTTTTCATAGCAGATGTCTATCTTAGAATAGCCAACAGCTACATTAGTCTCGTGGTGTAAACAATGTTGAGATAACCTTAATCACATTACCTAGAACTGACATTTACACCTGTGTCCTTAACCCTTTAAGGACGGATGTCGCTAAAGTTGACCTTTGTCGTCATGATGCACCATTGCAGCCCCGGCGGGTAACTCTATGGTACAGCATTGGTGCATCATGCCAACCCTTCAAGAGTGTCTCAACCCCATAGGGTCGGCATGGTGCATGAATGCTGCACTGGAGAGCTTAGCTACTGGTCACGGCTGCATTCGACCAATGGTTTGATGCATTGAGGCGTTATAACTGCTGGTTTGAACCGCTCCTATTATGTTTTAAGATACTGACATGTGCGTATGGACCGCACGCAAGCAGCCATTCACCAAAATTGACCAAATGGTCACAATACTCAATGCTATCGCTTTTGGACAGAAAAAAAAGATATATTCAAAGGTCTGATCCTACTTTAATAAAGCTGCTATGATACTTCTGATATAATACACAAATGTGACCCATCCTTACGAAATGAGACGCAAGTCGCAAATTATGAAAACAATAATAGCCATGTATTCAGGTAGAATCTGCCATCAAGATCTCTCATTTGACATGTGTATGTAGGGGCATGGGAAGTATTGTAAAAGTATCTAAAAAAAATTGAAACTACGAAAATGTACATTAAACAATGATATATTATCTTCCGATATATCTGACAAGTATAACTCTTATTTACCACACTGAGTGGACCCTGAGTAATTATTAGATAACCAGATATGTTTTTCTGACATTTACCTCATTACCATTCATGAAAGCTGTTGGATTGTCCTGTCTATTGATATAGATAAAAACATTCTAACTTTTGTTATCATGGCAACCAGAAACATTTTATTTGCTGTTATGAAAAGATATTGTTATTAAATCTTATAAGCCGGTGACAATGGTGTATGCATAATTCAGTTGATAAAAAGAGACCTTCTCGGGGTGCATTTGAGTCTGGATACTTTATATATGAGTGTTATCTACATATACTTTTATTTTTCAAAAAAAAAGAGAGAGAAGTAAACCCTCATTTTTGATATTTCAATGACATCTCTATCTTTGAGGGCCCATATCTATAGATTCCAATATAGCGAATTATGCCTCATGTTATAAGATAGGTCGCAAATGTAGATATTTCACTCTCTGTGTTATGATTATAGACGATCTCCTTGTTAGAACGTACTGATAGCATCTCAACCTTTTTGCTTTTCAACCATGCTAAATTCAAGGAAACAGATATAAGAAAAGTAAAATGCTTCCATCAAATAGTCAAGCGCTTATTTACATCCCAGCAGAAGGTAGAGAATGGTTGAAAATAAAAGCTTGCATTGTGTATAGCATGACTTACTTCTTGTCAGAATAGATATACTCTTATAAGAGGGAAAGTGGTTTGTGATGATCTGAGGTTAAATGGAAAAAAGCACTAGAAAAACGCATTTTTCTTTGACTAATAAATCCCTATATATTTGTGTATCACATTCCCACAACCTCATGCATGTGATAGATAAAATGCTGTGATATACAAAGATAAAATGCTGGAGTATTGTAAGCATTATCTTAACTAGTTACTTTGAAAAAAATGACATAAACATAGAGCAACATTTGTATAGTCACTATTTTTAAAATGTGTATTGTCACTGAACCAAATGTGTATGGTTTGCATGCCGACTGTTTGTATAGTAACATATAGCACAACGTTCAATGCCTCATTTCTCAATTTTTGTGATAACTTGGATTACGGATCCGCCGCCGATATTTTTGGCATTTTGAAATAAAAGTACTTTGCCTCTGCCTTGTGGGATTTTTTTTTAATTGACAAAAAGAGAGATTATATGCATTTGATGACTAGCAAAAGCTCAACATCTAGCCTTTCAAAGTGGGGACATTTCTCAATATGTACCTTCATTTGATAGCCCAAAAAAGGGCCTTTTCAAGTTTTTTTGGCTGTTTTTTCCTCTGCCCAGCTTTTTCCCTCTGCCCAGCTCCCCCTGTAAGGCATTTGCCCTTCCAAAAGGTTGGAGGCAAAATCCCGTAATCCAAGTTATCCGATTAAAAGTTGCAAAAAATAGCAGCATAAAAAGAAAAGATTATCGGGGATAGTATGCATGACGCAATGTTTGTATTTATAGTCAAAGAGATATTTTAAGGTCAGTTTCTATATCATTCTATTAATAGAGAAGTAAAGGTTTCCCTGCGGTCTATTTTGCCAGACATGTCCCCTGGTATTGACATTATTCCAATAAAATTGGGCTGTGCTTACGTTATCTGCCACTAAACATGTCTCCTTTTTGTGTGTTCATCAATGTAATATCTGAAAACGTGCGTATGCATGCCATATGTTTGATGGGCAAAAGCTCGCAGTCAACAATGTTACCAAGGCCAAATTTAAAAAAAGGTTGGTTTCCGGTAACATGGTCAGACAAACCAGACCCGGCCCGTTTTAATTTAGATTTTTTGCATTTTCCTATTTTAGGCCTAGTTTTAGCGTTTTCCCGCTAAAATCCTTTAAAATTATCCGATTTTCAAACCGTAAAAACTGGCATGTAGGAAAAGAAATGTGAAAAAAGTGAGAAAAAAGAGGGGGATCCGGCACTGTTTTGCTAGACCCGGTCGGGTTACCGGAAACCAACCTTCTTTCTTTTGGCCCAAGGTCAAATATCAAATGCTGTGGGCGGGAGAAGAGGGCAAGGACGTGCGGACCGTGATCTGATGGGGTCCTGACTAGCCCGGCTACTGTTATGGTCTGGCACGGACAGACTATGTGTGATGGACTAATCCGCACAGATACCCAGAAAAGGAATCTGAAACCACATTGGGGCGGATTTGAGGCATACCTACAGCCGAAATCAACTTTCTGGACGGTCATACCTTGATTCCATGTGATCATGGTGAGAAGATCCGATTTAGAGTTATTAAGAAAGACATTATTCTATCACTGGATCAAGTGATTCTTGATATGTTACTGATCGGTTACAGAAATATGTTATCGAACAATGTGGACTTTTCCCAGGCACGCTGAGTTAGAAAGTGGAATGTCACAAGACATAAGTATAATAAATAGGCCTACTGGTTCATTAGTTCCCCTGTAGATGGCCTGGTTGCAGTTGATACGTCATACGTGGGAAGTTATGGTAGTAACTTTCATCATTTTTGAGAGGGAAGATTCCAAAGGACTCTGATATTGTTGCAGAGAAATCAGGGTTCCCACAATTTATCAGTCACTGATTTAACTGCCATTTAACCCACGGTGGGCGGCTGAAACAAAGGCTTCACACCTCGGTTATTTTGCATACCCGAATGTAAAGTCAGATAGACTACACCTGTACCCTGGTATGCCTTCATAACCACTGCCCACTGGTCAGTGACTCGGTGTATGACACCTCGTCTCAACCTTGTGGGGCAGTGGTTATGAGGCATACCAGGGTACAGGTGTAGTCTATAACACTTAACTTTAATACCAAAGATTCCGCGGATATTTCACGCATAACCATACCAAGATTTTCTTTTAGTCTAAAAATTGGATTATGCATTCTGTAAATGTTCTCAGAACTGTGGGAATAAACTGATAAAATATGATATTTACTTTTAAATTGATATTCAACTGACTTTGAAAGCAAATAAAACAAAACAGACTTTTAACTGATAGGTGGGAATTAATCTTCCCATCGCCTAAACAAAAGGAAACAGACAACACAATACAAGGCGCTTTCATAAGTGTAACTAAAATTAGTTTATTTCACGGTGGAAAAATAATGAGCTAACCTACGCTGTCAACATAACAGACCAGTGTAAAGCCTGTCCATGGTGTATTTGGTGCCTGTGGTATCCAAAGAGGAGGTCAGGGTAGTGACCTATAGGTCAGAGGTCAAGGTCAGTTCTCCTCTATACCACCCTACCATGCAACACATCTACCAATACCTAAAGCCCTAAGACATGCTCTAGGGTAATAATCATACTTTCCATCAATCCATATATTTAATGGTAATAATAATCATAATAATATAACTTGTGTTCTGCTAATAAATGCCTTTCATTCATCATACATCTTTGGAACAAACTATACGGTAGTAAATAGAGACAAGTCTGGCCCTCCGTGGGTCTTATTCAAGGACCAACAAATATAAGTAAAGCTTCTTTTACAGGAAAATTCAATGACAATGGCGCCAATAAATGACACTGTTTACACAACCTCTCCCCTTGTAACAAAGACTATGAAATAATGGTAATACTAAGAGCACTCACTTTGAGGTACCCCATCAATGGTTAATGTCAAAGACTCTTTGATCTGCACAGAAACATGACACGAAGGACAACCCTTAAAGTGCCACATAGTGCGTTAATGCATTATTCTTGTTATCTTCATGATGCATAAATGCAGCCCTTGCCGGTACTCGGCACGACTGCATTTATGCATCACACTGATCATATGGGGTTGATACACTCGCGAAGGGTCAACATGCAAATGCCAAATGACGACCAAGGACATTAAAACACTCTGTGGCTCTTTGATGGTTATGGTCAGCTATAATCTACTAGTAAAGTATTCCCAGTAGGAATTTCTTGATAAAGGCTATTTCAATCTGTTTGAGCAATCAATGTATAAGGGACAAAACCAAGGATATTAGAGAAAGGAAGTTTAGCGGTTTGTTTAACTTTGCTTGCGACACTTCATTTGTCATCGACGAAAAGTGAAACACTGTACACCAATTTACTATTGGTCAGATCTGTGCTACTGGATGTACAATTAATAATCAAGTAAGGCTTTCATGCCTCTCTTGTATTAGAATGAGTATCTTTGACCCTGATATCCTTCAGCAGTTTCTCTCTTAATTTGGAAAAGCTATGGACGTACATACCATTATGAAGAGGGATTGCTTTGTATGTTAAAGCCAGTTATACAGAAAGGCATTGCTTACAATTGACATCAAAATCGAATATTAAAATAATTGTGAAAATTCAAATTACTTTCATGAAAAGGTAATACCTGGATAATACTGTAAATCAGGTTGCTATAAAAGTCTTCTGCTAAGGATATCTGTGAGACTGTTTCTGGACATGATTCATACTGACGACCACACAGAGATCCCAGCAATTAAGTACATATTGAGATATCTGATGTATGCAAGGAATGGTGGGCACAATAAGCACTCAAATATGATTACAACTTTGTAATTTAAAACTAAATTTAAAGCTAAGTGCCATGCTTTAACATTAGGCACCATGTGGTCTAATGGTCTTTGGTATCAATCATTAAAGCTAGCCTGTGGTAATGATGCATTCCGGGTTGACAAACCTGTAAATCATACCGAATGCAATATAAATTCACCGGGCTGGCTCGCGGTACAACTAACGGCTACATCAATCTCGGATGCACGCATTACACTGGGATGAACTAATTTGAGAGGGTTGTTCCAGTTGAAACAGACTAAAGCTGGTAATATTGAGAGTACAAATAGTAAGTTATGATATAAAGTCACCATTCTGGCCAAAACGGAATCACCACAATGGTTATGATAATGTTATGACTTCACATATAGTATTTTTCAATCATGTCTCGCAGTTGTTACCATAACAGGGGTTTGTCATCATCGAGGTGAAACAACATACAAAACATTTCATTGAGAAACGGAGAATACAAACTCAAAGTGAATCGATACAAGTACAGATTCTCACATAACGAGCACATTGAAATCACACACATAAAGGATGTACATGTCATCGCGACATTAGAAGACGTTAACATTAGAGTTTTAGAACCACCGGTGAAGGGTAAGATAGGCCTTCCTATACGACACGTACTGTGCCGCAAGATCACAATATCTATATACACACAAGACAAAGTGGGGGGAAAATATCCTGTTATATGTGAAGTGCAAATATTATATTTCAAGTTGATGTAGAATCCCTGATGCATCTTGAATTTCATGAGATATGTTGGTCTGTTCAGCATATTGAGGTTATATGTTGCTTGGACGCTTTGTATTTTTGGACGTAAAGTTGAGAATCCACATACATGGTTGAACGCGAGACTGGTATCATGTTATTATATCAGACCTATGAAAAGAATTTTGCTTTGGAAGAATATTGCGGAGGTCACCCCCAGGCCAGCAACATGCGCGCCATTAAAGCAGCATACCACCACCCTTAACGAGTCGGGGAAGAAAGTGACCAATTTAAAAAAAACTGGCAATGTTCAAATGAAGGCCCCTGAATAAAGGTCCCATATAGTTATGCACATGTCTTCGCGACATTAACAAATTTGAAATCAGTGAAAAACTTGAAAACTTTCATCCCTGATTAGAGTCAATAAGGTCCTCACCAGTTCAGCCATGTCTATAGATCCTCCCCTGTCATAACTGTAGCAGTAGATCTTTCCACATCTATTACAATATCTAACTAGCCTTTGGAGGCTACTTCAAGTTAATGGTGAGCTTCTGTCATTTCATCTCCCCCTATTCAGGTACTGTGTATCACATACTAACTCTTTGGTGAAATCTGATGTTATTAAGGCAGGTCCTGATTTATCAATACTGTCAGAGGTATACAATCACCATATGCTGGAGGCTAGGCTACTAGGCCAATACATGTTACTTAGGCACTCTTTCAAATATATACAGGCCCTGGATTTTTTCATTATTTTCATCATGCAAGAATAGTACTGTATGATTTAAAGCCGTAAGCATATTTTACAAGGCGTGTTATATGTATGTTACAACTGTTTCGGGCAATCATTCGTAAAGTAACTTCATCGTTAAAGATCACCCTCATACTAATTATTTGCAACTGCTATGGTTCATCATCACAATATTTCATTTATCTGTCAACATCACTATAATGTACAAGGTAGTCTGAAATTCTTCAATGATGGAGGTATACGGTTACGAGGTGTATTGTTTGCACACAATGGGTGTTAGGAGACTTGCATCACTGTACGACACACATTTACCTTAAATCTATGTGTATTGTAAAATGTATATGCAAAAGAATGACCTTTGTACATGTGTGCAATGTCAATGAGACTAAACAGTTTAAAAAGAAGGCAAGTAATTAAAAAGTGTGCATTTATGGTGTTCAATTATGGCCTATGTTCACGAGGCGCTTAAAAATAGATGTTCTCATATTGATAGTCAATTGGGAAATTTGAATGTACAGCTTAACATTTCATATAATTAAAGACATTTACATATACCGTATCATTAAAATCTGTTGTCAATAATTCAAGTTCATTAAAGTTCATGACCATTAAAAGGGTAAATTTAAAGCACTCGATTTGGTTAAGCACCTGGGCAAGCATCGTCTGACTGAGCCGCCATTTTAACTAAAAAAAGATATAGAATCTCTTTCTCTGAAGAAGCTCAAATTTCAAAAACTTAAAATATTAATATGGTAACATTGAAAATACTGATTCAAGTATAATTAAACACTGAAATGTTCGAATTTCTATTAACGGTGCAGCTTGGTTGTGGTGATTTCATAATTAACTTGTATAAGCTACATATCATGGTGTATATGCCCTGCAATATTTACATGCTAAAGCAAATTTAGACATTTTCTTAAAGCAAAAGTGTGAATAATGATGAGAAAATGTGCATGTTTCGTAAATGAAAATGCAACAAGTTATTTTGTATACAATACCGGTAATGGACATGCATCATAGGTCATCATACAAAACAATTGGCAAATCTGTAGATTATGAATAGCCCAATCAGAGAAAGATTCATGTAGATTGAGAACATATAAATATATTAAAGGTATTCACATTTTTTAAAACACTGAAGTATATTGGTAAGCATATACATATTGATTAATCCCTTAAAGCATAAGTTTTTTCCCTTCATGAATTCAACTCCATTCCCTATTTAAAACTATAGTACCGTTCACTCACTATTTGAACTTAAGCACTTGTTCAGGTTATTAAGCACCTAAGCATTAAGATAAACACCAGTTGGCCCAACTTTAACAAGCATCTATGGAACCCTTTGTAAAGGCATCAAGGATTGAAATTTAGAACAAAAATAAAATCAAGTTGTTTAAAACATCAACTCCAACACTTAAAACTAAGCAAATCTTAGGTAAACAAGAAATATTTTCAGAGCCATACTATGGCTTCTTCAATGGAAATACAAAATTGGTTGGTTTCAAAAATGAGAAGAACTTTCGGTCTCAAAACCGTAAAACAAAAAAGGAGGACATGTTTTCTACCTACTCTACTAAGCACCTACACAAGACCTATGTTGTATAAGTAAAGTATGGAAAAGGCCAATCCCCAGCTGAACCCTGATTTCCTGTTCAAGCAATTGATGAATATTTTGCACCATTCTCTTCTCCATGAAACAAAAGTAAACCATCAATTTCATTATGGCACGTTTGTCCTGCTGGGCTTGCCAACAGCCAAATCTGAGTAAAAAAGTGAATTGTTTATATTAATTATCAATTTTTGAAATATTCATCAATAGCTTGTGCATGTGCTGGGGAACTGGCCTTTCATTTATATGAATTGTAAGGTAACAATTTTATTTTAACCCTGGTTACCTGAGAATTATTTCTTCTTCTGGTAAAGTATCATTAAGGTGATTTATCTTCACATCAAAAGTAATCATCACATAACAAATTTCATTTTGGACAGATTTGATTGTTTAACTTGGGTGAAAACCTCTTGTATTTAAATTTAAGATGGTAATGGAGAATATCTTATATTAAATATAAGAGCATTTGACCTGATGCTGATATTTTAAATGTGTACCTTACCTGATGGTAATATACTTTTTCGACATCTTCAAAAGTATCTTGCGGTTTTCATTGCAATTAGCATTGGAATTTTATGATACCAATCATTGGTAAATGCAATCTATGATAATTTATGCTCTAAAAATCCAACACATTTAAAATATCAGTGCCAGCATAGTAACTATATTGCCGCGGCACAGTTACGTACAGAGATGACCGTCAAAACAGAGAAAAAGTAGGTGACTTTAGAATCCAATTGCGAAACAATACAGAGAGAATCACACCAAATAAACACAAAGAAATCTTCAAGACCTTAATAACAAATATTTCACAATATTTCAATATATGAATTGACAAATACCTTATCCTCCATATTTCCCTGTTTACCGACAAAGATTGAGATGAACTGAATCGATGACACACACTGGACGAAAAAGTATCTGACACAAAAATCTACTCCTACGATGAACCGCAGATATATGGTAATGCCTTGAAGAAAGCAAACTAACTGGCTACCACCACCTCTGTGGTAGGGGCAAAGTGGCTACAATAGCTTTACATTGAACTTACTTCCCAAGGTGTAGAAGCACAATTGTCTATTCTGTAGTTGTAGCTACTTGGGTTATACTGAGGGAGGCACAATTGACAAGCAGTCTCTTGTCTAGCTGCATGAGATTTATGGGTCACTCCTGGCTTGTTCTCATCAAGATAAGGGTGATTGCAATGTCCAATTGCTGTGAGTGGTACAGTACTTATTCTACTCAACGAGAGTACATGTTCTTCGCTTAAACATATTGGTTTTCGCTTAAACGTATGGTCTCTGCTTAAACATATATGGTCTCAGCTTAAACATATGGTCTGAGCTTAAACACATGGTCTTCGCTTAAACACATCTACGGGCACCGGACATACACCACTAGAAAAGTACACACCTTTCCACACCGGAATACGTATATATACGTCAACAAAACAAAATCACTCGGGTTAAAGGTTGTTATGCATTGACCTTCATAACTGACACCGGCTTCATTATTTTAGCGCTTCCCAGGAAGTCTATATGTATTCCAGGATCACCATTATAATATATATAGCAGTATATCTGTGTAACCCTTTTCTAATAACCCGACCATTCTCTAGAAATCACCTTGAATATCTTGCTTCTGTATAACAGATCAATGTTGTGGTCATCACCGAATTAATACACCACAACTATGCGAGTTTGTGATTCACAAAGTTTGTTATATATATATACATGGACACACTGAAGGATGCGTACACTAAACCCGTCTCTTCTTTCCTTCGTCGAGGTAGCTTGTCATCTTCTTTGGATAAAGCATTATCAAAACTCCACATAGGTAACCCAAAAAATAAAATAAAAAGTTTTTGCGTCTCCCGAGACTCGTGGTTACGGCTCCAGGCATCCACCAGAACAGTCCTCTACCTGCCTCGATACGAGTCGGTAATATCCATCTCGCACTGGTAATAATTTCCATGCCTGGGCCAGAGCCTCTGTAGATCCAGGGCCATTAGTATTGGCCTGAGACACAAAATCTAGGCTCCCGCGTTACATATGGTTCCGTAAGTCATTGTAAGGCGTAGTACGCCTTATGAACAAAGATTCGTCGGGAGCTGGAAGACAGCCCTGGTAATTATGTACATGGTGAAGCGGCCATTGAGTGGCCTTCACTCCCAGTTGCCATGGTTACTGTCTCTGTCAGTGGCATCCCTATGGGATGCATACATTCTCCACCCGGTCCAACATCTCCAGTATGAGAGGCGGCAACTCCCCCGGCATCTCGAGTCGGAGATGAAGAACACGCTCGGCACCTGAAATCGTAATCATATATTTTAATTTTTCATCCTATGGTTTTTTTTTTTTGTAATTAAAAGTGTTTGTTACACTGTGACACTTTAGTTGAAGCAAGATTTACCGTTGTGATTCACCAATTCTTTGGCAGCGTGCATCGTGCCGACCGGTTGGCAGTATATTGAACTCGTAGGGTCGTCATGATGTATGAATGCAACCCTAGTGAGTTACTCACTAAGGTTGCATCCATGCACCAATACCCCAGAGCATTAAACATTAAACCATTAGGATAGGCCGTTCTTAATGAGTTAATCTACCATAAAATGTTGAAAATCGTATATGATAATAAACAACCTTTACAGAATATATCGGTTATCATATTGACCTCAAAATGCCAAGGGCATAAGGCAAGTGCCTTAGAACAAGAAGTGAAGAGGCCAGTGAAGAGGCCAGTGAAGAGTATCTTCTTAAAACTCTTATCTACTTCACAATCAATGTCTCTAGTTGCTTTAAGCCATACATAATCTAAGTCAGGTCACTTACCTTTGACACTTATACTGCGGAGGTCTGTTAGTTTCAATAACATTTTGGCGAAGGAATGTGGCTGCGACGTGCGTCGTTTGCGCATGTAATGTTTGAGTGCCTCCAGGATGGGTTCCTGTAACACCTCCACCTTCTCAGAGTTCTCCAGCCCCGACCGGTCTGTAAAGCGCAATAACAAAGCTGCTATAGACAATCATGGGTTGACACATGTGTAGAGTTCGTCTTCTGAGGACTCGAACCACAGAATTCTTTGTAGGATGCGAAAAAGGGAAGATGTTTATTCAGTCAACCTGTACAATAAAGCTAAACCAGTTTGTATAGGACTGTCAGTAATATTAAGGTGCTTTCAGTCTATCATTCCCTATTGGAGACCTGAGGAGGTCTCCCTGAACCAGGGGTGAGAAGCAGTATTTATACTGTGCACATTTGATTAGAGCGTCCCCTGGTTTCGACCAGACACACTAATAAGTTAGCCTTAGATTACACACAGTGGTTATATTCGTACCCCTACACATGTATCGTATATTTTATTTTGCTATAACCCGAATTTCTTCCCCTAAAGTCCTATTCGGTTTATAGGCGAGGTTTTGAGAAATTCAATTGTTGCAAAGAATCCTAAAATTCAGAAAATTTAATTCAACAAAATCAAATAATTTCACGTTTTCAAGGCCCTCGTGAATCATTTTTAGGTAGAGTATACTGACGGGTGGGAACCTAGCATATATAGTACAAACTAAATTTTTCCCCCACGATCCCCCTTTTTTTTTTATCAGTTCTTACCTCCGCTCATAAGTGAAATTGCTGACAGGAGTGCGAATTCCGTCTCATCAACGTTCATTTGAGCTAATGACTTTGCAAATTTGAAGATTGTTCTTGTCAGGGTACCAAAACCACCCCGTTCAAGTTGTTTCTCCGACAAGGAGATGCCGTTTGAGAACCTCATTGTCTCGTGCTCATCATCATATCGAGCTCCAAGACGAAGGACCTGAAAATATAAATTAGCATTGAACAAGACAGGTCAATTATTTTATTTCCATTTTGGAATTTTAAACATCTGATAAGTAAATGTATTCAGATACCATGTAGCTTGAAGTTTGACAGTGTTTTTTTCTAGTATACCTTGTTGGGCTTGGATTTATTTTTCTCACTAGATTTGATGATTGAATATAAATTGACTGAGGAGAGGTATATATCATGTTGTTCGTGGACTTAAACTACCGGTAATGGTAAATCACTATACTGTAAACGGATTATATTTTGCGTTGAACATATTTTGTACATATGTACAGAGCGAAAAGTTATCCAATATAGCTCTGTAACTACCATATTTCAAAACCCGCGAATTTAAGTCCCAGCGAAATTGATTGTACCTTTCATCAAATCCGCGAGAATGTATACCAGCGAAAATATCTACGTTTACAGTACTGCTTTTCTGCTCCAGGGATCGCCTCTATAGCATGAGATATATTGAAGCTCTCTAATGGGAGTCAACCCAGTTAACGGTCATACACAAATAAATGTTTTCTAAATAAAATTCAAAACATTGATACGATTATACAAGAGTTGTCTCAATAATTTCGAGAAGACAGTAAGTCTACTTACCATAATTTCTAAGCATGCTGCCTTTAGTAGTGTGATTTGGTCCGTCGTGGATAAAACTATAAAACCTGGCACCTTTTTGCCAAACTCGACAATCCTCATGATTCCCGTCGTTGATAACTCGCTCACTTTTTCCCACAGTATAGAACTCGACTTGTCTAGTTCTTCAGCACTTTTCTGGAGGTGAAACAATAAATTTAATCAAAACTTTTCTCTCATACATATTTTTACATTCTCTCTTTAATATGCTACAAGGATCTAAATGTCTACATGAAATGTAATCATCATATTTTTTTTAATATAATTATCTGATTGTCTACACTCATTGCACTCTATATTGTATAAATATGACCCAAGTCCAACTCGTGAAGTATGGTGCAAACGTATATATGTATATCTGAATGTAAACTGGCTTGAATTGCATTATGCCCTTTGTCGTCATGATACATGAACGCATCATGCCGACCCTATGGGGCTTACACATTCCCCAAAGGGTCGGCATGATGCATGAATGAAGCACTGCTGAGTGTACTCGCCAGGGCTGCATTCATGCATCATAGAGATAAAGGACAAGTATCACATTAAAGCACTATGCTCCCCTAGGATAATAATAATAAGGTAATAATACCATTGCGAAGCGCTCATCACTGTCCGTGCTGGGGTAGGTTTCCTGATGCGCCTTTAACAGACGCGATATAATCGACTCTTCCTCGCTCGTCATGTCCTCATTGGCCACCGACGTCACACACGCGTCGTGCTTCATCTTCCGTTTCTTGTTCCTGTCGTTGCGTACAGCTGGAAAACGGAGATCTGTCAGAATTAAGTCAACCCTCCTTATAGGGCCTTATACTTATAGGCGGAAGCGTGAAAAATGCCTGGACATTACAGAAGGGCACAATGACTGGTATTGATGGTTGACAAAATGCAGGAAATTTTGTGATTTTGGTCAACTTTCCACCGGAAATCAAAATAATCGAATACAAAAATTCCAGTAAAAAAGCAGCAATTCCTGCAAAAGTAGGAAAAGTGACATCTCTCTAATGATTATCTTTTAAGTGGGGTGTTGAGCTTGAACAAGTATTTTGGTTATGACGTCGCTTATATAAGACAGGACTTCCATCAGGGGTGGATCCAGGAATTTGGGGAGTGAGGGGCGTAATACCTACAGTATTGGGGTGTTGAACTATCTACATTAAAATGTACCCCCCACTCCTGCATCTGCCCCGACCACTTCATTACAACTATGAAAGGTCTGAGGCGGATTCTTGGTGACCGGAGCCCTTAAGGGTTACGCTGTGGATAATCAGGGGGTGGATTAATACATTGTATAGGCCCTCTTATGGTTGCAGTTCTCGTACCAACTCTCGCAATCTCGCACCTCCTTGTACGAGGATTCCACTGATTTTCCCTCTTTGTGAAGTCTATTTCTATCTCTAATTTCTCAGTTATTTTACAAATTTGAAAGAAACAGAGACTGTTAATGAGTGTAAATGACTCGTGTTCTAGTGAAAAGTACCTTCCTTTTCTTTCAAATCTGTAAAAAAGCTGAGAAAATGGAGTTTGATATAGACTTGACAATGAGAGAAAATCATTGGGATCCTCGTACAATCAACTTCGGAATGGGCTAAAAGCATATGGCGTGAAACAGCAACCATGAGGCCAAAAAAAAAGAAAAAAAAGAGGTTTGTTTCAGGTTACCCGACCGACCCTATCAAAACAGGGCCGACCCTACGTTTTTTATGCAATTTTGAAGAAATTTACGTATACCTCTTTTTGGTTAATTTTAATCCGACCTACCGACCCTACATTTTCTTGTCATGCTACCTGAAACAAACTTCTTTTTTTTTTGCCTAAGGGGGTGAATACTCCGTCTGTGACGTACCTTCTTTGCTCATGCCGTTGGCGTAACACTTCTGGAGTCGGCAGTACTGACACCGGTTGCGGGTTACTTTGTTGATGACACACACCTTGTCTTTGTGACAGGTGTACTGCATGTTCTTCTGTACAGACCGACGGAAGAAGCCCTGAACACAAAAAAACACGCGTCAACAAAACTATTATTGATAATTTAATTATTTATAATAGAATAAAGAGTATGGATGCAACATCCATGTAATCGCTTCAGGTGCAGTGGTACTATATTCGATGTAATCCTTTGTCCCAGTACTCATTTATCATGATGATTGGAGCGTAACACAATGGTTGGATTAGTATTGTAAATTCCCGCGTATTACCCGCAGGTTATTCAGAAATACAGACCAACACATTATTAGCCAATATTTTCACAACTTCAGGCTAAGGGAAAGCAATTGTACTAGGCAGGGATGAAAGTGACCAATCTCAAGAAATCTTGAAATGTTCAAATTGAGGGCCCTGAATAAAGGTCCTTTATAGATAGATAAGTACAGGTCTTTATGACATACACACTTGAAATCAGGGGAAAACTAAAACTTTCATCCCTAAATATTAAAGAAAAAAAGGGGGAAAATACCCACCTTGCATCCTTCGCAGGAGCTGACACCGTAGTGGTACCCGGACGACTTGTCGTTACACACCACGCAGGGCTTGTAGGTGCGGGGCATGGGGGGCGGGGTGGAGGACGGACTCAGCTCCCCACCCGACATGGTCGACGGACTCTGCATCTCCAGACGGTAGCCACCCCCGCCATCGTACATCTGACCTGTGTGATGATGATAAAAGAGGGGTGTTAATGATGTTGCAGAACGTGGATTCCACGCGAGCGACATTTTACTTCAGGCAATGCTTCAGGGTTCACTGTGTGTACATGGACACAGGCAATTATTTGCGCTTCCAGTTATGCTCTCGCCACTTAGATTGTTCCTTCTAAGCTATGGCATGTGGATGTCTGGTAACTGCCTAAGCCTCACAAGACATTCCGAGCTCAGAACTAGCATGGCCGTGCAGATGGAGCCACTCGAAATACTGCTATTAAGGACGCGACTGTGTCGCTCATTGGCCCAAACATACAGTGAGAGATACTGGACGATTATACTTAGGGAGTGGTCATTTTTTAACAACAGGGGGGGGGGGGGGGGGGGGGGGGTCGGTGGATTTTCGTGCGAGAGGGTCAAAATTGTTTGGGTCCGAGGGGTCGAAATTTTTTTGGTCCCCCCCCTAAGGCGACTTGAAATTGGGCGCGGCCGACCACTTTGAGCTATAGTAATGTGCGGGCTTTTTCAGTAAAAAGGGGTGCAATTTTTTTGGTCCCCCCCCAAATCCACCAACCCCCCCCCCCCCCATGTTGTTAAAAAATGACCACTCCCTTAAATACAACACCGTGTTACAGTGACGGTCAACGACCGTTGCATCCTCATGTTGCCCTTTTAAATTGATATCTGATTTCAACTGTGTGAAAACCCGCAGTCAACACATTGCCATGTCATCTGATCTAATACTTTAGTTGTCGTAGGGAGTGGTTCAAGTTCACGTTCCAGTTCAAGCTACAGGTCCTGCTGACACCATAAATGTAATGGAAACTATAATCTACATCAACACCAATCACAGATGCATTTAAATGATTGGATCAATTTTATTCAATTACATTGGATTTCATTTCAAATACCTGAAACTCTATAGCTATTATTCTAGCAGCATATATAATGCAGAAAGTGACTCTTTAATAATAGTCGGTGATAAACATATAATATTACATTAATATAAGTCAATCGATATCCGGAAATCACCCATTAAAGTTAAAAAGGCTAGCCCATTAACACTTTAATGGATATCGCTGAAAGAAGACAGCCGGTGCTGTATTGGTGCATCATGCCGACCCGACAAGAGGTGTCTCAACTCTGTAGGGACAGCATGATGCTTGAATGCAAGACTGGTGAGTCACTCGCCAGGCCTGCATTCATGCATCATGACGACCAAGGGCATGATGCATTAATGCATTATGCCGTCCTTAAAGGGTTAAGAGCCTCACTATGATACTGTGACTATGCCTCGATGCCTTATACATGTCCATTTGTTGTCATGATGCACCAAGACAGCCTGAGAGCGTTGGTGCATCATGCATGCAAGTTACTCGCCAGGGCTGCATTCATGCATCATGACGACCAAGGGCATGATGCATGACACAGCGTTACGAGGGTCACTTACTGGAGCTGGAGTAGGGGTCGAAGTCATGACTTGTGTCTCCTTGGTAGCGGTCCCGGGGGTAGCCTGACCGTCCGTTTACTGCAGGACAAACCAGACATTCTGTTAACATACTAGTAAAAGGGCAAATTCACTGAGACAAATCCGTCGGATCGGATAGACGTTCACAGCGTTAAACCTATGGACGAATCTCGTCGGATCCGCCCTTCATGCCCTTTGTCGTCATGATGCATGAATGCAGCCCTGGCAAGTAACTCGCCAGTGCTGCATTCAAGCGTCATGCCGACCCTACAGGATCTAAACAATCTCGAAGAGTTGGCGTGATGCACCATTCCAGCACTGGTGAGCTACTCACCGGGGCTGCATTGGTGCATCATGCTGACAAATTTCTTTTAACAACATACCGTCCTTAAAGGGTTTTAAAGTTGGTATCCCAACTGTTGCAGTGACGAATTTCCACTTCCAGCATGGGGATAAGCATGCTGATGTTGTCAGGCATATGTGAAAGTATTAAAGCTCTATGAGAACCATTTCCATACAAAAATCCCCACACAGTAGCAAAAATGAATTTTCACTGAGCATTCAAAAATAAAGCAATTAGGATGCCTCTCTTCTAAACCGCAAGGTGGCAGCTGTGTATAGTGTTTACAAAATATTCCCAATGCAGACCCAGTAGCTCAACTCCATTCATGAACACATTAGTACATTGACATCTCTACAGGTGGCAGCATATCTCAGATGGTTTGCCAATGCTTGAGTTTTCTCCATGAAAGCTGTAGATCTAGATTTTATTACACACTTTACATTAAAGCCTTTAAGACTCTTGGTAACCAGAATTAAGCACCCATTTCAGAAGAAAAGTGTACATTAAAGACTTTCAGGTAATTATTGAGAGGGGTCAATTCTAGTCACCCCAATTGGGATACCAACTTTAAGGACCGCAAGGTGAGCACCAGGGATGAAAGTGACCAATCAAAAAAAATTGAAACATTGAAATTGAGGCTCCTGAAAAAAAGGTCCTCTATAGTTAAGTCCAAGCCTTCAGGACATAAAAGAAACTTGAAATCAGGAAAAAACTTGAAAACTTTCATCCCTATGAGTACATACTGTGTGGCTTGAAAATTGTTGATTTGGTACTGTACTATACATATAAGCCGCACCATATGGCTGTGTCTCACGACCTTGGGACAATGTTTTTGTCTCTGATCGGGTGCCGTCTCTGACCGGCTGCCGTCTCTGACCGGCTGCCGTCTCTGACCAGGTGTCAGAAAAAGGTGTTTTAAAAAGAATTATACTCATATATATAAGGATTTGGAAAAACGTTATGGCGGTTGTTATATAATCATAGTTATAATTATAATTAGCCTCCTGCTGCTAGTATTTTGCCCTGATCAAGCCAAGCCGGTCAGAGACGGCACCCGGTCAGAGACGGCACCCGGTCAGAGACGGCACCCGGTCAGAGACAAAAACATTGTCCCAAGGTCGTGAGACACAGCCATATATCGAGTTAGACATGTATGCTATCAAAAGAATGCTGACTCTTGACTCGCATACAAGCCGTGGCTTCTACTCGCGGTTTTACTTAACGTACTGTGTGGGGTGATGTGCAGGCCGTGTGGCTTGTTGTCGAGCGTCACCAACTGTTGGTAGTGGTCATAGTTGTTGTTGTCGATGCGCGTGCTGCCCTCCATCGGCTGGTCGTGTGAGCGAGGCTCCACCTTGATCACCCCCGGCGCTGTGAAGGTCAGCATGTCCCGCCAGAACCCTGCCGGCGGAAGATACGGGGTATTAGGATTTCGCTCTTCTCATTATTTTCTTTTTTAAACTTCTTTTTGCGCAGATCAACCAATGAAATAATTTCCCTAAGAACTTTTGTCACAGACTTGGTAAAAGATTTTAAAATTGGTTGCTTGCTTCACTTTTCCATTACCAAAATCCATTGATGGATTTTCTTTTTCCTCCATTGACCAACTTTTGGTCTGGCCTTACAGTAATTGACTGTTTAAGTAATCGAACACACCCTAAAGGTCGCAAAAGACGAACATGCATACTGAATGTCAGCAAATAAAATAGTAAGTGGTCTGTGGGGGTGTCTAGCGACATACAGTGGGGTTCTCTGTGAGGTTGTGGGGTGTTTAAAACACCTATCTGAGGGGTTGCTGCTGCTGACGGTCTGTGGGGGTTGTGGGGGTGTCTGTGGGGTATAAATAGTGAGTCTGTGGGGTAAGACCTACCTGAGGGGTTGGAGCTGCTGACGGTCTGCGGGGGTTGTGGGGGGTGTCTGTGGGGGGTGTCTGTGGGGTAGTGTGTGTCTGTGGGGTGTTTAATACACCTACCTGAGGGGTTGGAGCTGCTGACGGTCTGCGGGGGTTGTGGCGGGGGGGGGGGGGTAGTGTGTGTGTCTGTGGGGGTGTCTGTGGGGTACCTACCTGAGGGGTTGCTGCTGCTGACGGTCTGCGGGGGTTGTGGGGGGTGTCTGTGGGGGGTGTCTGTGGGGTACCTACCTGAGGGGTTGGAGCTGCTGACGGTCTGCGGGGGTTGTGGCGGGGGGGGGGGGGGTGTCTGTGTCTGTGGGGGTGTATAAGACGTACCTGAGGGGTTGGAGCTGCTGACGGTCTGCGGGGGTTGTGGCGGGGGGGGGGGGGTGTCTGTGTCTGTGGGGGTGTATAAGACGTACCTGAGGGGTTGGAGCTGCTGACGGTCTGCGGGGGTTGTGGCGGGGGGGGGGGGGGGTGTCTGTGTCTGTGGGGGTGTATAAGACGTACCTGAGGGGTTGGAGCTGCTGACGGTCTGCGGGGGTTGTGGCGGGGGGCCCAGCTCCATCAGGTGGTGGTGGTGCTGGGGCAGGCATCCCCCCCGCTCCTCAGACTTCACCTCCGCGTGCTGGAACATCTTACCTCTGAAACATAGCATACAAATCCTTTAATCATTTCAGCAGGGATGCCAAGTTGCTCACCCCCAAAATCGTATTTGTTTTTGCTTGAAATCCTAACAAAAATCGTAACAGTAGTAGGTCCCTTAGAATGATCTTACACATACATGATTTCTTTATGCTGCATATACAATGTGAAATATAATACCTCCTCATTCTCATTAAAATTAACAGACCAGTTTGTTGGCAAGGTTATGGTGAGTAGTTTCCCATATCTCTTTTTTCCTACCCCCTTTTTCCTACCTATTGGTCCAATGTGGAGGGATATTCCAAAATTCCTAAAAATCGTAATTTGCCACCAGAAATCGTAATGGTCGTAATGGGGGTCAAAAATCGTAAACACTTGGCATCCCTGTTTCAGGATAGATGTTGGTAAAAGGTGACATTTGTCACCATGATGCACTTATGCACAATATCTCAACTGTGCTGCATTTGATGCACCATGCCGACCCTTCAGGAGTGTCTCAACCCTGTAAGGTTGGCATGATGCTTGAATACTGCCCTTGCGTTTGCTGCATTCAAGCATCATGCTGACCCCGTGGGGTTGATACACTCTCGAAGAGTCGGCATGATGCACTAATGTAGCACCAGCAAGGAACTCATTTGGCTGCATCATGACGACAAATGTCATCTTTTAGCGACATGTCATCCTCCCCAGGGTTTGCATAGTGATGCATTATGCCCTTTGTCATCATGACTTATCAATGCAACACTGGCGAGTTACTCGCACCAAACCGCCAGGATTGATACACTCCTGGAAGGTATGCGTGATGCATAAATGCGGTCTACTCACATCAATGATCATGCATCATGACAACCACGGCCTAGCACAATGAATCACTCTACATAATTGATATCTACCTGCTACTTGGTAGTTGTCTCAAGTATTGTTTCAATAGGGGAAACACCCATGTTTCATAAACAATAGGTATTCTAGAACTGTGAAGTGCTGCTATCTTTGATATAGATTTAATATGGCTATGGGTTTCAGTAGTTTCTTCTTCCAGAGATACTCAGTCGTCAGCAAAAAAGTAGGTAATCTTACAGTTTTTGGCAATTTTTTTGTAGGAAATTAACATATTTCAATAGTCCAGCCAAAAGGTATAAATTCCTACTAAAGTAAGGAAAATGGTATCTCTGATTTATTCGTCTCTCCACGGTGACGCCATGGAGAGGCACTTTGGGGCGTCTATGGCTCCACTAGAACTAGACGAGGAGTGCCATGAAATATTTTATATTGGAAAGTGAAAGATGACAATCGACCAACATTTCGGATATCTTATATCTCCTATGTCTCTCTGAGTTCTACGAAACAGTTACCACATGGATGGGGTGTATAATCCTGCCTGTTGTCCCGGCTGTATTAGCGGCGATCTCATCTAAGGGCAGATAGGGACCTATTGTGATTACTATCAGCCCTCACAACCCACAGATATTGATCTCTTACGGCCCAGTGTGCCCATTGTCATGACTGTTGAGTAGTCCCCACCCCGACAGGGCATTATAGTACCTCTACATGGGTCCCCAAAATGTTGGCCGTGTCGCCATGTCGATTTTTAGCAAAAGGGCCGTGCCACTGTGCCGATTTTTACATATGTAGGATTTCATAGAAAAATCTCTGTAGGTCGATTTTTATCCCACTTTTTTCTGTGTCCGTCGATTTTAAAAAAGGCCTAAACGGCTGTGTCGCTGTGTCAATTTTACCCATGTAGAGGCACATTATAACGATGAAACGGGAGTGGACTCGTTCGCGTGCTTACCATGTGCACGCTGGCATAGCAGTTATCGTGAGATCATGATTCCGCTCTCGGAACATTGCTTGTTCCTGGCATATCCTGGTCACTGCCTAAACCTCACAGGAAATTCGGAGAACAGAACTAACATGGCCCCGCTTGTGGAACCACCAGAATTATCGCTATAGGGGGAAAAGGGCATTATAGGGAACCTTAAGTGAGTTTAGTTCTCGATTTCTTCACCAGGTGGCACCACAGGGTACCAGGTGTGGCACTCTGCAGCAGAGGGAGTGATCAGAAGGCCTCTCTGCGGGGTTAGAATAACCACTCTCCGAGCAGATGCTTGGTCTAGACTCAAATCCAATTGTATTTACATGTATGAGTTAACAAACATTATAAACTGCTGGATAGAAATGGCCGTATGTGTACAGGGATGTCACGGAGTTTGATATGTGATACGCATCTCTCTTTACAGAATATACAATTGGTGGAGCTTGACAGTTTACCCGTTCTTTTAAATTGATCTACCCCTTTCAGGGCTTTCTCTTTCAGGTACATGTCTAATAGTTTGGGTTTTACAGGTACAATTCTTTTATAAAAATTAACGGGCATACACACATGGATAGAAATTAAAGGGGCATACATGGTCCCATTTTCTGATCTTGTTCATTGCAAGAAAACGAGAGCCATAATTCAACAGGATTAATATATAACAGTGATCAAATTTGTTGGCTCTTTTTACTCTTGATGGAAGTATCAGCTATCGATTCCAATTTTAGCTAAGCTGCAGAGGGAGTAAGACATGTAGATGTACTCACCATGATGCTGAGGGCTGTTCCGTCATGGTAACATCCTCCCCACCACGTCCACACCCGCCTTCTTCATCGATCTACAAAACACAAAACAAGACATGTCATTAAAATTAGTTTTACACAACAAAGTAATCATTAATTTAGAAATCAGCTTAAATAGAAAATAGATTGATGCATCGTTGTAGCACACTTCTGAAGGTTCGCTTTAACAACATGTGAGAATTTGCAGAAAGAAAATTTGGAGTGGAAGGTTGTCATGATGCAATGTTGGCATAATGCATTCATGTATCATGACGATAAAGGATGCATCACTCCAGTGGCGGATCCAGGATTGTCTGGGGGGGGGGGGGGGGGGCAAACCTGGCCAACCCGGAGTCACTATCTGTTTCCCGCGAGCGAAGAGCATTAGCTGTATTAGGGGGGTTTGGGGGCATGCCCCCCAAGAAAATGTTGTTAATCTAGACATGAAATGGTACATTCTCACACATTTTAGGACACAACATTTCATGACTCAGTCTCCTCCCCCCCCCCCCATCCAGATCAGAGGCCCTCAGTTAGGCTCTATGAATCATACTCCACTCTTTATCTCTTTCCCTGTTTCCTTCTCCTTTCTCTTCTCTTCTCCCTTTTTTTTCTTGGGGGGGGGGGGGGGGGGGGGTAAGTCCCGTCGGGCCCCCCTGGATCCGCCAATGCCACTCTGCTTCCCTGAAATGGTTAATCCTCACTTTTTTTCCACTTTCAAATGAGAGTAACTCGTCAGGGCAGCATGAATGGTAGACAAAAAGTAGGACATCTGATGATTTTTGTCAATTTTGTGTATATAGGAGATTGATATAATTCAATACAGAAATCCCAGCGAAAATGTAAGAATTCCTGCAAAAGTAGGAAAAGTGGCATCTCTGGAGTCTCGAACCCATCATCATGCATGAGAGACAAACATGTGCCTCTACATGGGTAAAAATCGACACGGCCAACACGACGATTATAGGCCTTTTTAAAAATCAACGGACACAGAAATAATGGGATAAAAATCGACCTACAGAGATTTTTCTATGAATATATATAAAAATCAACACAGTGGCATGGCCCTTTTGCTAAAAATCGACACGGCGACATGGTCAAAACTGTGGGAACCCATGTAGAGGCACAAACATCCTACTGCATGGGCACATAAGAGCACTATGCGGCCCTTAACGGTTTAACACTCCTCTTTTTTCCCCCACTTTCAGTGTGAGTTCCTGGAACAACACTTATTCTTTAATTACTCCAACTTTATTACGATGTTTGGCCGTTGTGAGGTACCTCAGGAGAGGGGACCACCTGCCCGCCCCCCTCATGTTGCCGTTAACACCCACACCGTGGCGCCACCAGTCGCCCTCACCTCCACAAGGTCAACCCAGGGTCATTTCAAGGTCAGACTAGGGTCATTTTACTTTTTTCAGAGCTCTTTGGCGGCGGCGGGCTTTGATGCCGTCTATAAACCTAGTAGTGAGGGGACAGTAAGGGCGGCTAGACGCAATAATTAGGGAGTAACCCTAGTCCAGTAGTCCAGCCTTCAAGCCTCAACCCCCTCCTCAAACACACACACACCCTACTTTTACACCCGCCCTTGAAGACGCCAAAAAGTGTATTGTGCTTCTGGTCATCCAACCTGGCTCAGTGGAATAGAGGGAGTATCAATTTTTCGTTGTGCAATATTGAAATTTTTCTCTCCTTTCTTTTAACCACGCTTTTTATAATGTTATGCGTTTGGGGTTGAAGTTAAGGTGCTTTAATATAACTCATCTAACCCATCTAGGCTATATCACATAATTTCTGAGAACGATACCTGAAACAGATTATTTCAGTTTTTCTACCCCAGTTTCTGGTCGCCAGAGGTGGGGGAGTGGGAGGGGGCGGGGTTGGCACCCGCTCCAAGCATACACGCCAGGTTATGTATTTGAACAAGGTTTAATTTTACCCTAACTGCCTAGACGTCAGGGAACGTGATGGTGGGGTGGGGTTGGTTAGGGAAGTATATTCATAGATACTCTACCGTCACCCCAAACTCCCTAAACTAGTAATTTAATAGAGACCCCCCCACCCCCCGCTAAAAAAAATCCATGAAATCCTGCAAATCTTGCATCTCCATATGACTTAAATATATAGAGAAGTATTAGTACATCTGTTTGTGTGTGTGGGTATTGAATATAACATGTATGCCTATCCTGTTTGGTACCTTCGTGTTGTACGATATTATAATACAAGCTCGATAAATGAATTGCTTCTCACATGCATTGTCATAAAAGCATTTTCTATGAATTTTTTAGTTAAAGGCGTTCTCTAAGTTACGCTAAACAATCCATGATACAGATAGGGTTGATATAATCATCTTTGCAATTTTTATTTAAATGACACAATATTTGCCGGTTTCTTCTCTTTAATACAACTCATTTCAGACACCCATCATATTTATACTAACACTCAATTTGCACATCAAAAATGTCATTAGCTCCTCTAATATAGGATACATGCATCCAAGTAAATTCTGAGCCATTTATCATTTTGCCAGTGGGGAGTAAAATGTACTGCTGCATCCTTGCAATAATGTGCAGGAAACCCAGTACCCTAGGGTGCATCTGAATAGATTGTGCTATTCTGATTACATGTGGCAAGGTTCACACATTTGAACCCCCCCCCCCCCCTCATCCCCCCTGTCCAGGGTATAAAGAGGGTAGTGAGGGTGTGAGAGGGGGGTAGTGATGACTCAGCCAATGTTGTCAGTCAGACATGGGTGAATCATTCTCCAACTTGGTGGACAGGCTAGTGGTAACCATGGCAACTATGCCTCATACACTGCAACCCCTGACTCTTTAATCAAGGGGGAGTGTTCCCAGGCTTAATAAAGGTCCTCGTTCACCATTGGACACCATAACTGTGTTAGCAGTATCACAATGGAGACAACACATATATGTGAGGTTTTGTAGGACAATCACATTGTTCCTGGGCTGAGAATAATTATGATTATGATAGTCTAAGGTTCTGCACTGTTATTTATGCCTGTGCTGCATCCAACAGTGATTTGAAGACACTGACAGGGTTGCAAACATATATCACTGATAACTTATTATTATGTACATTATTAAACTCATGCTATGTTTTTCGTACTTGCTTAACAAATAAAGCAATGTGAAAGAATTGGTCCGAGGATGGATCCCTGAGGGACAGAGAATTATGGTCGGAGTATGTCAAATGCTTTATCTACATCAATATTGTGTGAGGCAATAACCAGATATTTATATATAGGTCAAATGCTTTCTTTACATCGCTGTAATGTGCGGTCGTAGATACCATAAATACTTGTGACTGACAGAGTCAAATGCTTTCTTTACATCAATGTAGTATGAGGAGGTAACTAGATTTTAATGACCAACAGAGTCAAATGCTTTTTTGTTTCAATCAATCTTGCATTAGATAGTAACTAGGCATTTGTAACTGATATGTCAAATGATTTCATGACATTGCATGAATAAAGTGTGTGGAAATAACTTTGCACTCATGAGAATTGGTCTGAGAATGGAGCCTTGGGTAACAGACTATTACACTTAGAGCAAGTCAAATGCCTTATTTACTAAATGATGTATGAGAGATGGTAAATGGTACTTTTGACTCACACAGTGACTCAGAGTTAAATGATTTCCTGAAATTGGATAAGCATTGAGCAGTTACTGAGTATTTATGAGTCAAATGCCTTCTTTGCATCAATCCAACGCAAGGCAGTCATCTACTCATTAATATTGCTTTCACAGTGACTCCACTTTCCATAACACGATGTTGACACTCATATCACTTGACTCAAGTATTCAGTCACAAAGTAGTTATGCACTAACTTCTCCAAAGAGGTCTAACGATAGCAAGTATCGATATCAGTAGTGGGGCATGTATATACAGCGTTGATACTTTTTGGCATGTAGTACTGCATATAATAGCAGTGGCTATCTGTGATCTGCAAGCATGCAGCTTAGTTCTATAAAGTGTTCATTTGTTCATGAATTCTTCCATATTGACATAGTTCAAATATGAATAATACAGAACAAGGATGTACCCATTACAGAGGATACATGTGATATAAACCACACATATCTTTGGTTTGCATGCAGCAAGACCTGTACACATGTAGAAGCATGAATACTATTATACTAATAAGGATAACCCCATATCAGATCCTGTATAATATCATATTAATAAGGATGAACTCATCAGAGGATAGATGTGGTAAATACCACACATGAGTAGTATGGCTTATACACCACTGAAAATATTTGCTATGTATGCAATATGACTTGTACACATGTATAATGCTGTATAATATTATATCTAGTCTTCAGGTAGCATTACCTGTATATATACACGACAGAATACCTTATAAGTTGAAAGCGTAGTGTGACCCGTCTCAGATCAGTCCCAGTCCACGTCTTGTCCGCAGCGACCTCAACACTCACCATGTGACCAACGCTCACCAAGCACATATCCCATACACCTTCAATGTCAGACCATATTACGTAGAATGGAACATGTGCTGAGAGAGTGTAGGAATATAACGAGGCCGGTCAGCCCAGGCCTTGTGCAGTAATCCTTGCCTAATCAGATCAGCCATGTCTGAGTGTGACGTAAGAGTAGAAACCCTGCCAGACCCGACTCCCCTACTCGACACACATACAGCGTAGCCGACATGTGGGTACTGTGTACCCAGGCTGTACCTTGTACTATACAGCCTGGTCTAAGGTTAACCATACCTTATATTATACAGCCTGGTTTAAGGTGAACTGTACACAGGCCTACCTTATATTATACAGCCTTGTCTAAGGTTTTTACTGCCTACTGTAAGGTTTAGACAGCCTTGTCTTGGGTTTCTAGAGCCTGGTCTAAGGTTTAAACTGCATGGTGTAAGGTTAGCTATACCTTATATTATACAGCCTCGTCTAAGATTTCTACGGCCTCGTCTAAGATGTCTACAGCCTGGTGTAAGGTTTCGGCAGCCTGGTCTTAGGTTTATACAGCCTGGTCTCAGGTTAACCATATATTATATTATGCAGCCTGGTCTCCAGTTGATAGAGCCTCTTCCAAGGTTTAAACAGTCTGGTCTAATGTTTTTACAGCCTGGTTTAAAGCTTGACCGTCATGGTTGAAGTGAGGCCAACAGCACTTTTGGATATGCTGTAGCTGGACAATGCTCATGGTCCCCTGTCCAAACACTACTGCCCTCCAAAAATGGAACGTTTTTTTAGTCTATGTGTGTGAAATGCTGAACTTAGTCCCCGACGGCCCAGCTTTAAGGTTAACTGTATATTTTATTGCACAGCCTGGTCCAAGGCTTCTACTGCCGTGTCCAAGGTTTCTACAGCCTCGGCTAAAGTTAACTATACCTTATATAAATACATCCTAGTCTGAAGCAGATACTGCTTGATCTAAGGTTTCTGCAGCCATTAATTTAACCATGATGATAAATCTAAGTCTAAGGTTTCTACAGCCTGGTCTAAGGTTAACTGGGTCTTGCATTATAATACAGCATGGTCTAAGGTTCATACAGCCATTAATTCAACCGTGGTGATAAATATAGCCTAGTCCAAGGCGTATACAGCCTGGTTTATGGTTAGCCGTGCCTTGTATCATACTGCAAAGTCAAAGGTTTATGCAGCCATTAATTTGACCACCGGTTTTAGGTAGTTTTAGGTTTCTACAGCTTTGTCCAAGGTTTCTACCGCCTGGTCTGAGGTTTCTACCATCTGGTCTAAGATTTCTACCGTCTGGTCTAAGGTTTCTACCGCCTGGTCTGAGGTTTCCACCGTCTAGTCTAAGGTTTCTACTGTCTAGTCTAAGGTTTCTACTGTCTAGTCTAAGGTTTCTACTGCCTGCTTTAAGGTTTCTACCGTCTGGTCTAAAGTTTCTACCGTCTGGTCTAATGTTTCTAGAGCCTGGTCTATGGGTAACCGTGCCTTGTATTTATACAAAATGTCATGTATACTGCCTCGTCTTAGGTTTCTACAGCCTGGTTTAGACAGCACCGTCTAACGTTCATACAGCCATTAATTTAACCATGATGATAAATAAAGCTTCGCCTAAAGGTTCATCCAACCTGACCTGTGGTAAATGTAGCCTGGTCTCTGGTTAACTGTACATAACTTTTATTATCAGCCTAGTCTCACTTTATACAGCCTGGTTGTTGTGCTAACTGTAACTTATACCATACAGCCTGGTCAGGTTCCTACAGCCTGGTCAGAGGTTCCTACAGCCTGGTCAGAGGTTCCTACAGCCTGGTCAGAGGTTCCTACAGCCTGGTCAGAGGTTCCTACAGCCTGGTCAGAGGTTCCTACCGCCTGGTCAGAGGTTCCTACAGCCTGGTCAGAGGTCCCTACAGCCTGGTCAGAGGTCCCTACAGCCTGGTCAGAGGTCCCTACAGCCTGGTCAGAGGTCCCTACAGCCTGGTCAGAGGTTCCTACAGCCTGGTTAACTGTACCTTTCATCAAATGCTGATACAACCATCTCTATGTTAAATCACAGGAACGTCTGTATGTCACGTCCCAAACAAAGAATGATGTTGACATACTTTATGCACTGTTATGTCACTCATGATAATCCCTGTGCATGGAAGTTGGTGAAATACCGGTTCCGAATTCCACTCAGCAAGTTACTTTTACATCATTGGACTGTGGGTATTATCAAGACTCTGCTTACGACCTTGTGTCAACTTGGGAAGAATGATACAAATGAATGTTACTGTTATGGGAGGTTACCCCTACTCTATGTATGAGACCATGGTCTACTAATCAGACCTTATGGCATGGAATAATTGCTGATAGGGGTCAATCAAATTGCCCCGCAGACGCAGCCATTACTCAAGCTGGTACCCCAAAAAAAAAGCAAAAGTGGGGGCCCATTGTACAAAGCCAACTGTATTTGAGCCCTGAATAAGGTGCATTAATATATTTCTAGACATGTAGCATTTATGGAAACCGTCGCGAGACCAGGCACTTATACAGTATTCTGTAAATGTAGATATTTTTGTGCTGTACATATTTTCACGGATTTTCAAATTTCAAAATCCGCGCAAATTTGTACAGTGCAAATATCTATCCTGTATACCGTAAAACCTCGCGTATAAGCCGCGGCTAGTACACGAGTCAGACTCAGCTTTCTTTTGATACCAAACATGCCTATATAGGGTGCGGCTTATACGAGCGTTTTTATAAGTATACTACAGTACCAAATTAACAATTTTCAGACCCCCTCTGCGGCTCATATAATCTGTCAAAGTTAGGGGTGCGGCTTATACGCGAGGTTTTACGGTAGTCATACACCAAACCTCTTTCAAAATCAGTGAATTAAAATACACCTGAAATTGTACTTTCTTTTTTTAAGCAAATCTGCAAAAATTTATACACACAAAATCATGTAGTTCAACATTTACAGTCTATTCAGACTAAGGAGCTGATATAGCCCTTGTCTCTATTCATGGCAGGTTTGTAATGTGAGTATAGCTTCATTGTAATTGACTGTTTAAGGCGTCCGGGGAGCAATATGATATCTGCTTCCTTTCATGGATACAGAGTGGGTGTTCAATAGGGTGTAGGTTTCAGCAGTGTCTATTCCACTGGGGCACTAGCTTTGTATGGAGTAGCCGCTTTTATCGGGTACCGTAAAACCTCGTGTATAGGCCCCTTATACACTTATCAAATTCAGCTTTTATTTTATTCCAAATATGCCTAGATAGGATGCAACTAATACAGTGCTTTCTGCTCGTATAGAACACTAGCCTGGTACCATAATAGCAATTTGCAGACCCCCTGTTTGGCTAAGGTATAGGATTTCTATATACACAGATTGTGCTTAGTTACACACGAGGGTTTACGGTATTGGTGTTGAGTTGGGGTGGTGAGTGGTGGGAAGTTAGGGGAGGGGAGGGTGTATGTTGGGAGGGGGGGGGGATTTACAGGTGCAATGCCTACTAAATGAATAGTGCTCAAAATAACAATGAACAATGGATATGAGATAGGGAGGAGAGAACACCGGGAGAGAATAACAGGTGTGGGAAGGTGGAGAAGGGGTAGCTATATACGCGTGTAGCTGCCAGTTATCAACCAATGAGATAATTCCCTGGCCTTCACTGCAGAATTCTCAGGGACGTTATGTAACAACTGGTACCCATGGTGGTATCTGTTTTCAGGGCTTAACTCGATCGCCAGTAACAGACCAATTAACCAATGGATGCCCGCATAAGGTATCCAGCTACCACAGTATAGGATTCTAACACGGGATGGGGTGGCACCACCTGTGTTGGGCCACTTTGTGTACTTTGGCCACTTCTCACAGTGTATTTTTCCATGTGGGCAAGGGATAGCAATATAGTAAGTTAGGAGGGAATGCAAAAGGGCATTGGGGGATGAGGGAGAGGGACAGGGCAGGGGTTGATTGATTGATTCGCTTAACGTCCAAGAGTACATGTACAATGACTCCCCCCCCCCCCCCCCCGGACTTCCCATAAGTTAGCAAGGTGGCCTTCCGCAAATAGTAGTAGTCTTGCCTCGCAGGTCAGATATTTATATGCTGCTTGCCTAGTACTGCAGTGACTGCATCTATGGATGATCAAATCTACGAAATGAATGACCGCATCTGTGAGGTGACCAATACCGGGGCACGTCCCCTACTCTTTTCGAAGGATAGCAAGTGTTCTTATTATTTGCCTGGTCCTACATACCTTGGCTAGTACCATAGTAGACAGGGCCAGACAAATGATGATGGGCAGGAGGGGAGTGAGGGAGAGGTAGGAGACACAGGGCTAGGGATTCTAACCCTTTAAGGACGACATGTCCCTAAAAGACAACATTGTTGTCATGTTGCACCAATGCAGCACAGGCGAGTATGTACTACTCTCTGGTGCTGCATTGGTGCATCATGCCGGCTCTTCGGGAGTGTATCATCCCTGTATGGTCGGCATGATGCTTGCATGCAGCCCTGGCGAGTAACTGGCATGATACAATAACGCATTATGCCACCCTTAAACGGTTAACTCTTGCATGTTAGGACGGCATAATGCATCTTGCCCATGGTCGGCATGATGCATAAATGTAGCCCTGGTAATTAACTCGCCATTGTTGCATTCAAGCATGATGCCGGCCCTACGGGATTGAGACACTCAATGCATCAATGCAACCCTGGCGAGTAACTCGCTGTGGCTGCATTGGTACATCATGATGACAAATGTCATCTTTTAGCGCAATCTGTCCTTAAAGGGCTAAGGAGTGCCTACCTGAGGGAGTTGCACTTTGCATGCTCACTGCCAGATAAGACTTGACACGAGAGTGTGACAGGAGCAGACAGCAGACCTGACACCAGGGGGCGGGTGTGGGGCTCAGATAATGAGCAGCTCTACACACAGCCCTATTAGCCCTTTAAGGACACATGTCGCTAAAAGATGACATTTGCTGTCATGATGCACCACGGCAAAACTCGCCGGGGCTGCATTGGTGATTCATGCCGACCCGTCGAGATAGTTTCAATTACTCCATAAGGTCGGCATGATGCTTGAATGCAGTACTGATTACTCGCACGGGGCTGCATTCATGTATTATGACGACAAAGGACATGATGCATTAAGGCATCATGCCATCCTTAAAGGGTTAATACTACCTACTAGTAATGTCTCCTCAGTCACCTCCCCCACCCCAACATTGCACGTGCAAAACATCCATGTTTGTGCTTGTAAAACATACCCCTTTCCATCTCTGAAAACAATAAATAAGCAGGGAATTTTAATCCTTAAAGTGACTCTTTTCATATTATAATTATTATTCTCTGAAACAGCTTTTGATTAAACACGTCAAAATAGTATTAGGCCTACTTCATTAGTATGTTGCCAAAATATCCTTTTTAAATTTACACAATTTAAAAGATGGATTGTGTGATATACATCACAAGTGACCCAGGGCTTTTCGGAAGATGTATAATATTCCAGTATATCAAAATATTTATCAAATATAATGTTTCACTGAGTGTTGGGAACTAAAATTTATTTCTCAGGGTAAGCTGGATCTGTAGCTTATCATGTACTTAGATATAGTGCTCCCTTATAATCATTCATTGGTCAATTCTGGCATCAGAAATGGATTCCTTGTTAAAAAGTATCCTCAAGTCATGTGTCATACATGTATGCTATTCCATTTCAGGCCAGCAGGTGGGTGTGGGTGAGCAGGTGTGTGTGGGAGAGCAGGTGGGTGTGGGTGTGCAGGTGGGTGTGGGCGACAGTCGCCGGCTGCGGGCATGTACCGCCTTCTGTCCCTGTCAAAAAGCGAGTTCAAAAATACCAACTGTGACGTACATAGCATGGCAATAGGTGACGAAACAGGTTAAGTCTATCCGTAATCCGGCTAAATTGATGTGGGGGCGATCATTTACTGTGACAGTTACTATGGAAAATGGCTAGAGCGCACCCTAACCCTAACCCTAACCCTAACCCCAACCCTAACCCTAACCCTAATCCGCCTATTAAACCCTAACCCTAACCCTAAGAAAAAAAATCCTAGTAACTGTCGCAGTAAATATTCACCCCCACAACCATTTAGCCAGATTACGGATAGCATCTTCGACGAAACAGAGCCACGACAGTGCCCCCTTGTGGAGTGCAGGTGTACTAATCCTCTGTCCAACCAACACACCCCCTTGTGAGTAGTAGCGGTACCACAGGTGGAAATAAATAATAATGAAGTTTTACTGTATTACACATCAAATGAAAGGTCCTTAATAATTCTGTGTGTACCTTTAATTTCAGCTCAAAAGCGTCTCATAAAAACGTCTCACCTCCTCTTTAGCATTGAGCTCTATGGGTGTCTGTGTGAACGTGCATCTTTTAAAGTCAGGATTCAAGGTCACTGGCCTATCTTCAGCATTAGTTCACACAGACTTGATTTCAGGGTGATTTTTGACATTTTTTATTTGTCTTTTTTCACTAGGAAAAAAAATTGTACGGAAATTTTGGGAAAAACAGGAAGAGAAAGATAGTTCCTGAGATGTGTATGAACTTTTTTTGAGAGAGAAATACCAAAAAACAAAAGCAGGGTGAATTTTCAAAGTCAGCTGACCAATCTGTGTTTTTTGCTGGAAAACCGTCTCACAGAGACCCAGGGTACCCTGGGTCAATGAGGAAAGCACACTTCCATAGACTACAGGAAGAGGACCAAAAAACGGTTGTTATTTCTGAACGTGGATGGTGTCTACTCAAGGGGATGGGTGCAGGGCCTCAGTCACCTCAGCCTATACAGATGCCTGACAATGCCCTTCCTCAACCCAACTCCTCTGGAAGCCCTACCTAATACAATTTATTTCCTAAAAAGTAACGACTTCCAACTCTTGCTGTTGGGGCAGTAAGATTTTTGCATTTAATTCAATTTCCACATTTTCTCTTGGAATGTCACAATTTCCTTTGTGCATATACTGTGACTCTACATGGGTTAAAATTCGACACGTGCGACACAGGGGTTTTAAAATCCGACACATGCGACACGGCCCTTTTAAAATTCGACGGACATGGATAACTCAAATAATACACTCTATAATATTGTATGGGATAAAAATCGACACAACGACACGGCCCTTTTGCTAAAAATCGACACAGCGACATGGTCAAAATAGTGGGTACCCATGTAGAGGCACCATATTACTGGTAGTATCCTAGCTCCCAGACATTGAGGTCTGAGCCGTGAGTATAACGTAGAGTCAGCCACACTTAATGCATCCCCTAATCAATGTAATCCTCGTACCGTAAAGTCTCGCGTATCCTAACTCTCGTACTTGTAAGCCGCAACCTGAGTTTGGGCTAATCATATAAGCCGCACTGGCCATCTGATTATGGGGGCTTTAATATTGACTGTAATATAGTTAGTAGCAAAACCTCGCGTATAATCCGCACTCTGACTCTGGGCCTAACTTATAAGCCGCACTGCCGATCTGACTCCCGTCCTAGCCGCGGCTTCTACGCGAGGTTTTACGGTAGTGCTAGTTTAATCCCAGACCCGTGCCACCCTCCCTGCGTCTGAGTCACCACGTGGCCTCATTAAGGATTCACGTCCCGGAAGTGACGTCATACAGGGGATACTAATGACGTCATAGGGTGAGCTTATCATTTTGACATGACCATCACTATATCGACATCAGTTGTTGTTGAGATTGATGTATATATAATTGAAGTATATCTTATCTTGACCTACTTTGTTTGGTGTTATCTCTGTCTATTTTAAAAAAGCAGGTAAACACACTTGTGTTGTATTTGTTCCCAGGGCCCATGTTTGTGCTTCAAAGGAAATGTGACTGACCCGTGCAACCCCCCCCCCCCCCACTCCCGGCCAACTACCGGTACAGATCTTTCCAGGATCCACCCCTGAAGATAAAACAGCTAGGTCAGGCCCCTAAAAAAAGGTTTGTTTCAGGTCACCCGACTAAGCCTATCAAAACAGGGCCGACCCTACGTTTTTTAATGCAATTTTGAAGAAATTTTTATATTCATACACTTTTTTGGGGTCAATTTTGATTATACAAACTTTCTCAAAAAATCTTCCCATTTTTACACTTTATTTGGTCAGTTTTCGGGTAGGTAAAGGGGCTGTAGAAAAGATATCCGACTAAACCTTCCCATGTTACCTGAAACAAACCTTTTTTTTAAATTTCGCCTCACCAGACATAGGAAATTATCTACTACGTGTAGTAGGTTTTTTTTTTTTTTTTTTTTTTTTCATCTATGTAACCTCATAGCAGTTTATTAACGTACTGTATGTTCCTTCCGTTACAAGAATAGCGACCGGCCAACCGACAACGTATAATAACAGTGAAATTGTATTTCTAATCGTGAGGATGATAATTGATAAGTGGGTGATAGTAGATAGGTAACATCGGGAAATTATGCGCATCGTGGGGTAGAATGTATAGCCCATCTATTTGGCTGCATGAGGCAGGCTGTTAACAACATGAGAGTATGTACAAATGGAGATGAGAAAAAGATAAAAAATGTGAGGTAAGGGAGGGAAGTTTGAGTGTGGCATTTGTTTTACATGAGTACAAGGGATAGACATCGTATATAATAATCATGCAGGATAGAGACCATTTAGAATTGCCTTTCTTCTCCCCTTGAGGTTTGTACCCAACCATCTCTTAATACGGGACTTAAAAACTGCTTTGCTGTTAGAATTTTGAATGTTTCGGGGGAGTTTGTTCCAAAGAACTTTACCGACATAAGGGCATGATTTCTAGGTTGATTAGGTTTGTACCGTAGTTTTGAATTTCTCGTGATCCCGCAGTGATTCTGAGGTGCTGCTGGATTATTTCCGACCATTATCTAAAAATCTGTTGTTCTACCTACCGTAAATTCTCGCGTATAAGCCGCGGCTAGTGCAAGTCAGATCGCCTGTGCGGCTTATAGGATCGGCCCAGAGTCAGGGCGCGGCTTATACGCGGGTTTTTGCAACTATAGTACAGTGTAAAATCCACCTTATTCGAGAGTTAGGCTTATACGCGAGAATTTAAGGTACAAGTTGTAGGCACCGAGTGAGGCTGGGGACGGTGAGGTGAGGTCTAGAACATGCCCTCTTTACGTGCATTCCTCTTGGGTAAATACATCCGTCTTTCACCACCACCATCACCCCCCCCCCCCCTGCGGTCCCCCCCCCCCCTGCGGTCCCCCCCCCCCCCGCCACCCCACGTACACATACCCACATAGTGACCAGAGTAGTACAGTGTGTACTCACTGCCCCTAATGGCCATCACACCACCTTGTTCACAACACCGATTGCTCTTTTTTTTTCTGACATATTATTTCTGCTCTCTTTTTTTTCTGACATATTTTTTCTCCTCCGTTAAAACTCTCGTGGAAGTTTGGCTTGGAAGTGAACACTCAGTCATCGACAAAGAGTAGGAAATCTTACAATTATGGCAGAATTTTCTGTATGAAATTAATTAATATAATTCAACAAAGAAATTCCAGCCAGAAATTAGGAATCCCTATATAAGCGGGAAAAGTGGCAACTATGTTAGCTACACTTGTTGAGAACACTAACACATGTTGGTATCAATAACATCAGATACGTAAGTCAGATATTGACATCATCCCTGAAATACTAGTACAAATGTACTCCATTACCTTGAAACCCCATTTTTTTGAATGTATGGTTAAAGCGTTAAGGACTTTGAAGTCCTTTAAGCAAAACATCTGACCATTTAAGGATGATTCTGTAGGGCCTTGATCTGCCGAGCCTTTCTTTGCCAGGTTTTCAGCTTCCCCAGAGGCCTTTTAAGGGGGACTTTCACAAATAATTCATTACCGCATTAGTTTGTTTACCGCCCTGAGGTGTGTATGTTTCCTTGTTTGTTGACTTAGGTGGTGTACCGTCCCCGGGGGTGGGTCACATATAGCACTGTCAGTATACAGCCTCCCCACCTCAATACACCCCAAGTGTCACAGGTAGACAAGGCTTGTACTTCCTCCCTTTGTGAGTCGTAATTTGGATAGTGCCGATAGGCCGATGTCCTACAGTGCATTCTGTCTGACAAAATCAAATAGATCTACCATATGGATCTACATAGGACAAAGAAAAGATCGGAGATTCACTTAAAACCTCTTGACCATGCATGGGATAAGTGTCCTCTATTATCCTCTATACTGTATAATACAGATAACTAGTAAGCCGCCCCCCCCCCAACCTATTGATGTGTCAATATTTCCTCATAGAATCTGTACAGAATGAGTATGTTGAAATGATAACTGTCAAAACATTAACTCATGAGGAAAACCAAATTGCAATGCTATAGAAGAAGTATATGGTGAAACCAACAGGACATCTCCCCACCCCCTCAATATTAACGAAACCCTCTTGTCCTCTACAGAGAATACACCCCACCCCTGATGTCCACACCCCCCCCCATACTGACCTCCCTGACTGACCCACATCCGGTGTAAACCCCTGGTGAGCAGTGTCTAAACTAGCCCGCCTGTCCAGCCGACATCTCCTAAACACCCCCCCCCCCCGTCCCACTCCCAACACTACGTCCAGACGCTGCAAATAACCAGGACGTTACGTCACTAGCGGCAACCCCCGCCCACCCCTACAGCCAATCAGCGACCTTAGAAACCACCACGTGATGACGTTACGTCACCAGACGACGTCTCGTCCCCAGCTAACTGCCCCCGGGCGGTGACCGTCGGAATTACTTTATACATCTCCAAAAGTCAGGTTTATAAAATAGACATAACTCGAACTTCAATATGGTTAAATCGACTCCGGGGGATTACATCCATACTGCATGCACCAGTCCTTTTTTTCTTTCTTCTTAATTGATTACTCAAACAAGGTACAGATTGCCATGATCTACCATTCTAATGGGAACGAAATTAAATTCAGGAAGTTAGTTTCACGATGTGATTGTGAATTATATTCCTCGAATTGCCCTTGATTTTTCCTATTCTCTATTATAATTTTGAGCAGCGAAGTAAAGTGTAAATTTTTCTGGGGTCCCCCTGCAACACTTTTATATTGAGACTGACCAAAGGAGTAGAGTTGCACAATCAAGTATTATCCCTATCAGGTACATTGTAATATAACATATGAAAGCTCCCTTTCAAGTTCCCATCATATTAAATGTGAATACAGCACCCCCTTCAAATGGCGGGAAACGTTCACAGATTAAGACTCTCCAACCACAATCCTGGTAGTACACAAGAGGCATGATAACATTAGCACATGCCGACCTACTCCTGTACCTGGAGAGTGAAGGATGCCCTCAGGCCAGGGGTGGTGGGCAGTGTGTGTGTGTGGGGGGGGGGGGGGGACCAGACAAGGGGTGGACCTCAGAGTTTAGAGGAGGACAGAGAGCGGTCAGGGAGGGTAGAAGGAGGGGGGGGGGGCTATGCTGTATTCATTATAGACTTAGAGGGATGGGGAATGTGGGGTGCCTTATAGACCATCTACTACTTCCTGGGGTGGAGAGGGGGGGGGGGGGGGGGACCCATCTTGAGCATATACATGTACCACAGATATACAAAGGATTACAAAGACTGGCTACAACTCTTCGTGCACGTATGGGTGTGTATTAGTTGACGTTAGGGAGTGGACTGTCCATGGTAACACACAGGGGAACAGGGGGTTGACTCTTTTTTTTGTTCATGGACTGGGCATTACTCTATTTAACTAAAAGGGGTTTCACGCGAGAATACCCCCCCCCCCCCCCCCAATACCCACGTGGACAGAACACGACCACTTCCTTTAGGTGCTTGGGGCAGTGTGTGTGTGTGTGTTGGGGGGGGGGGGTGATTGTGCAGGGGGGTGGCACTAAATTGTACCTGAACTCAACTCTTTAGGTTAACCACACCAAAGGGTGGACTCGGTATACAAAACAGGGACCACGACTGGCTGTAAACTCATATATTATAGACATTAAGGTTTGTCTAATGTACACTCTAAATACCACACTGAATGGTAAAGTCGCCCTTTGAAACTCAGCCATGATGCTGGACGGTCTGGATTGTGTCGCTGCGGCATATATGTGGTTATGTATCCCTTGGCCTATTTAGGATGTGTAAATGTAGTGGACAACAGGAAACAAATGTAACCGTACATTTTATATCAACGTTCCCTCATAGGTTCCCCATTTTCTTCCTTCTTTTGGCGGGGGGGGGGGGGGGGGGCAGAACAGAAATGAGGACATGTATAGAGGAGGGGGAATCAACTGTTTGAGGGGTATGCAATGAGTGCCTGTTTTGTTTCATAATTACTTTTGTAATCTACCAAATGAATGCCCACACATTTGTGGACACTGTATTCTACATATCTTACCAATATCACCCTCCCCCCTCCCCCCCCCCCTCCCTGGTCACCCCAAGACTCCCGTGCACTGTTCGGCTTACGTGCAGGGTCAGAGGGCTCTACCAGAACGTCCAAACCTGAGACGGTCAAATTCAAATTTCTGTCAAACCCAGCCAGACAAAGCCTGGTCCTCTGTGTGTCCTTGGACCTCACAGTGAATGGCCTCACCCACCTCCATCCTCAGTCCCAGTAAAACGTCGGTAAACTTTTTTAACTTCCCTGTCTACTGTCCCATATGAAGTAAGATCTAGGGTAGCTAAAGTGAAGGCACAAACGAAATGGACATTTTCCAGAAGGTTTCTTGCACCTGCTATTCAAAAAAAATCTCACTAATATATTCATTTCTAGAAATTAATTTGATTACATCTTTTCAGTTTTCCATAATACAACACAGAAGGATCTAGCAAAAAATCCAGATGTATGGAAGAACTGGCCTCATGTGTATTAATAGTTAATTCACTTAAGTCTGAAGCAGGGAGCCTGGCAACTGCCGCCCAATTTATGTGCCACCAGCTAGCTGACCCCAACCCTGACAGGCAGTACAGAGCCTTACTTTACTTTATCTCCTTATTTTTTTCCATAGGGGGTTTATGTAGCTTCTGGGTACCCCCCCCCCCCCCCCCACACACACACCTACCTGTGCTTGTCACTGAGCTCAAAGGGCATCCCGACACTATCCCCACTACCCCCTCCTGCCTCAGTTGACCAGTTCTCATGACGTCATAAGAGATGATGTAAAACTGACGACACTGTACCCACCCGCCCCTGTCTGTGCACCCCTGGTGAGAACATCACTAGAATATCACTGGTGCTGCATCTATGACTGCCCCTTTGTTGGGTAGGTATAATGCATAAATTGATGCGGTCTGGCAATCAAATAACGTCCGGTTGGGCCTTTCATGGTCATTCAAAAAGTTCCTGAGCATATAGCTTAATTGCTTGTCAGTATTGGTGATCCCCCGGGGTGATCCAATCTATGAGATGAGGACAGGGATTGGTAACGTTGCTTGTCCACTACACTCATGTATAATTAGGGTACGTTTCATGAAATTGTTGTTGTTATTTTTTTTTGTGTTATTTTTTTTTGGCTAATTTTAAATCAGGTGTACTCAACAACTGGAAGTAAGATTTTCTACCAAAAAGGTCATTACATGTATCATAGAACCAGGGTACGTAATCATGAGACTAGGGTACGTCACCATAGAACTAGGGTACGTCACCATGGAACTAGGGTACGTCAGCATGGCACCAGGGTATTAGTACGTCATCATTGAACCATCGTCATGGCACAAGGTGACTAAAATGCAACATGGCATCAGGGTACGTCAGAGACTCAGGGATGTAAATGTACAACTTTAATATAGATCCATGATTGGAGGCTAAGACAGAGATAGCACAGAGTGCAGTACACAGTATGTGCCCGGAGAGTGGCAGCGTCCCAGGTGGGTGCAGTGACCAGGCCGTGTCACGCCCCAGGTGAGCCCCCACAACTTTGCCCTCATCCGGGGCCTTCCAATGGCCGCCACCCCCCCCCCCCCTGACCGCACACTGCTGTCACGCAACCCCTGACAGCCATGTACTCCCCCTGCCCCCCCCCCTCTTAATCCTTTAAGGACACATATTGCTAAAAGATGACATTTGTCGTCATAATGCACCAATGCAGCCCCGGCGAGTAACTCGCCGAGGTTGCATTAGTGCATCGGGGGTGTCTCGATCCGGTAGGGTGAGTATGATGCTTGAATGCAGCCCTGGCGAGTTACTCACCAAGGCTGCATTCATGCATCATGACGACCAAGGGCACGATGCATTAAGGCATCATGTCACCCTTAAAGGGGTATGGGGTGGGGAGGGGGGCTAAGGGGCTCCACTTTTACCCTCATCCCCCCCCCCCCACCCTCTCCCACGTCCTGTCCCCTCTCTTACCTGACCACATCTTACAGCAAACAGTCCGTCTATAACCGACACGTCACCTTTGGTCCCATCACCCTGAGGCTCAGGCCAACTCATGCTAAAAGTGTGGTTTGTGTAATAAATAAGGGCCTGCAAAGTTAAGCTTTTTTTTGATTTTTTGGGGGTAACTTTTTCCACAACAAGAAAAGGCTGATATTTTTATACATGTACAATGTATACTGCATCGTACTACAGCCCATCGACTATAAAGTTTCAGGTGGTACTAAAAAGTCAAATTGGATCACTCCTTGTGTATTTCAATTTTCATGTTCTGGCTATTAAAGCTAAGCCCAGGTGACCTGAAACATGGATATCATTTTGTGGCCTTATTTTCTGACTTTGAAGACCGTGAACAGTGGTCATTTTTATGTCTGTTTGTCTGTCTGTGTGTGGTGAAAGGAGGGTGGGTTGTCAATGAGAAATCACTGCTGTGGGTTTTAGTGGTTTAGAAGTGTGGACAGGACTATAATAGTATTCAGTGACTACAACAATGGGCATCAATAGTCGCGGACATCATAAAGGTCCACACCGAGGATAGTCTGGCCACAACCATAAATACACTTTACAAACATGCCATTCTCTGCCTGGCCTCAAGTCAATAGCATTATGCCCATATTAGGGTCAACAGTATTCACGTGAGCAGCCACGCGAAAAGGGTGCTCGGTGCGGTACATCATATATCTTACAATTTTGCCAATTTCCTGTAGGAAATTAACATTATTTAATATAGAATTTATAGGCCCATAAGCCGGGTCATAAGGCGGCATAGCGAGTAGTAATTCCTAGAAGCAGGACAAGTAAAGTTTTCACTGCTTCCCGACTACGCCTATATGGCTGCACTTTCCCATGCTGTGGTAGACTTACAGCATTATCAAAGCCTGTCCCTTTCACACCATATCTATGTGGTGTCGGAGGTTAAAGAACCCTTGCTTCAGTAAATGTGTAGGAGCGGGATTTCTATTTTTTACCTCATCTCATAGATTTGATCATCCTGGATACGATCATCCAAGGTAGGCCTTTGTGAAAAATGGAAATTTGAATAAGTCTCCTTTGCAAAGACTATGGGACATTGAACTACACAAACAACCACACAAGCAGGACGAGTGGCATCTAAATGATGCTTGACTTCTCTATTAATACTTCCCCCACCTGTTGATACACCCCCCCCCCCCCCCCGACCCACCCGGCCAGCCAACACCATACATTTCGGTTGCTTCCTGGCACAACTAAAAGCAGGGCATTTAAGCCTATAATTCTGGTCATAATCTCATGCAGAACTTCCAGTAGAATAGCAGGAATTCCTGCTTTTGAAAGCGAAAAAAAGTGACTTCTTTGATGATTAAGGGCAGCCAAACTAGATGGATGATCCTTTCAGCTTGGCTGCCCTTCACTATAAGTACAGTAATTTACGCAGCATTACATCGGAATGGACGAGGAAGTCTTAGACTTGGAGAAATCTATCCAGGCTGCAGAACTATGCTTGCAGAGTGAAAACAAAAGTGACCCTCACTCTCCTATCACATATCTCCTCATCAAACTGACCACGTGATAAAACCATGGGACGCATCCCCCCCCCCCCCACCCCCACCACACACACCCACATTGCGACAAGGGGGTGGACTAGGGCCGTGGGGATACCCCCACCCCCACCCTTTTACCCCATTTTCCCTGGGTCGGTCATAAAATTCACACTCATTAAGAGGGCCAGACATAAATCAACCCCATTCCATTGAGGAGGGGTGTGGGAGGGGACGTGTGGGGTATAGAGGTTAGGGGTATTCGGGGTAGATAGAGCCACCAGCGGGTTTATGGCGTTGTACTGCCAGATGCATATATTGTCACCACTCTAGATGTGTGCCACTATATTGCACTTTAGATGATATTAGCAAGGGCCAAGTCAATGGCCATGGTGACTTAATTTAGCCTTTTTAAAATAGTGAGTCACTTTGCGTTTTGAAAACACTAGTCGGAATAGGCATGTACTTTACATAGCCGATAAAAAGTGTTTCTTGCCTAGCTAATCAGAACACCCACGCCAAAGTGGCGATTCCAGTAATTCATAGCAGATCTTTACACAAGTTTGATGAACATATGAACGATAACAGTTGGCTTTAGACTGAAGTCGATATTGTGGATTTCAATTTACTTCCTTTACATCCCTGTCCACTGGTACTCAAAGGGACACTTTAAACCTCTTTTAACTTTAAGTTTACATGTAACTCCTTATACAACAGCTGATAGCTATAAGAAACAGAAAACATTATCACGTTTTCCAACTTTAATAGGCCACATTTTCCAAAAGTTGGGGAGACTTTGAAATGTTGCCAATTAGTGCCTTTCGGAAAATGATCAAATCAAATACAGAAATCCAAGCAATTTTTACTTGGAAAGTAAACGAAATTAATTACAGAAATCTCAGCGAAAAGAAGTGGGAATTCCTTAAAGCAGGCATTTCAGAATTGGTGAAAGAAGGCCCAATCTTTGGCCTTCAGAATTTGTGAAGATTAAAACCCTCTCACTTTGAGAAATGTACCATAAGTTAGAAGCAACTTTTGCAAAGTACGTGTGCTAGCTCCTAAGACACTACATGTAGGATATTATATAAAAGGCATATAGTATAAGTATATTGAGATATGAACTGAGCCAGGGTGGCGATACGGATAGATCAACTGTCTAGGATGACCTGTAAACTTTCCTAGACAAATAAAAGATATTTGAAATTTGAACTTGACCCCCACTAGACCCTGGTCAAGGCATGAATCTATTAGGACATACCATGGGGCGATATACAAATTGAATATTCATCAAGCCCTATAATAAACAGCTGAGAACCTTTCTAATTTAGAATATCTCCCTCTTGGGAAGCTGCTATAGCCCTTTAAAGGCCGCATGGTGCGTTATACCACTAAATAACCCTTCATCGGAATGATGCATCAATGTAACAATGGCGAGTAACTCACCAGTTCTGCAATCAAGCATCATGCCGACCCTATAGGGATGATACACTTCTGAGCACTGCATCCATGCATCATGACAACAGAGGGCATACTCCATTAAACGCATCATGTTGTCCCTAAAGGGTTACGAGTCCCCTTACCCTTCCTCTCACCCCCATCTACCCCAGTGTTGGGGGTCATTGGGTAAGCAGTGAGGACCTTCATTAACCTAGCTAGCCTCCCCCAGCACCCTTAATGTCTTATTAATGAGGCCACATCTAGGTCAGCCTTATAAATGGGCAGTGTGGGGTGGTACAGGGGGTGTCTGGGTGATAGGATGCACCCCCACTATCTCCCCACACCTCCAGGGCGTTAAGTCCATACATTAGACGTGTCCAGGTCTGGGGTTATGCAATGGTGGGGCGATTAGTAGGACTTGGTGGGTTGAGGGTTGGTTTTGCTCTCCTGGGGGGTCTAGGACTGGAGCTAGTCTACGTAACATCCTGTGTCTATATATACTGGGGTGGGTGCATATACAATGTACCCAAGTACCCCGGGTATGCGAGTACTGGGCATCTCCTGCCTTAATACCTTAGCCAACACAACTTCACCAAAAATAAGAAGCACCAAAAACATTTGATTGTCCCCAATATATTATATTACCTGCTCGTTAGTTGCTTTATACTAGTAAACTATAAACTAGTAAACTTTCTCTCCTTTAAATGGTGCAATATATTTTCTAGAGATCTGTGACGTTGACTAGAATCATAGGCCCTAGAAATCTATCATTTGGCCGTTGTATCAAATGTTATGTATCCCTTGTCCATCCCTTATCATGATATTGTCCAAGATGTAGATCCATTGTATAACTCTCCCTAAACCGCTACAATAGATGAATGTATACGTGGCCTACTATCATATAGACCTGTATGCACAATTGATACAATGCAATAGCGTTTAAAATATTGTCAGTCAATAGAAACTAATCTATACCAAAGCCAGCTTGGCCTCATTCAAACATGTTAACATACACCCAGTCATGGGGGGTATTGACCGCATGGATGTTGCTAACTCATGAATGTCCCTACATCCTGGTCATGAGTACACTGGGCCCCTGTGGTGCACAATACCACTGGCATTGCTGCTAAACTGCTGGTGTAGACATACACTGGGCCCCTGTGGTGTACACTATCACTGGTATTACTGATAAACTGCTGGTGTGGACAAACACTTTGAACGATTCAAAATACCTCAGATTACCCACCGTGTATTGCGTTTCCACTGTTGTAGTTACCCGTGCCTTCTGTAGATGCTATATCGTGGAGGGAACCGGTGTACCCAGACAACAGACCAGTGAGACGGGGTGACGACCACGCGGGAGCCATGTGGTCAGTACTGGTCACTGCTATAATGTATGCCACACTAGGTCAGTGTAACATTAGGCCACACTTTTTTTATTCTTTGGGTTACGGACACCATGAAAATTTTCTCAGGTACGGAGGACGAAATAAAAAAAAATTAAAATAAAATAAAAATTTGTCTTTCACGTTTTACTACCTAAAATCTTTAATAATGGGCCGATTTACACGCCGTAAAAACTGACATATAGCAATTTAATTGGAGATTCACAATTTTATTTTTAGAGCGGGGGTTTTCATGGTAGTGCGGCGGGCCCGTAACCCAAAGAATAAAAAAAGAGTGGCCTAAACCCTAAAGTACACTAGAGTGGATGTCCATCTCAGAGATGCCAATACCTGGTTGTTAAAACTCTGGATTTTGGTCAATTTTATGTAGAAATTTAACATAATCTATGATAGAAAAATCAGTGAAAACGTAGGAATTCCTGCAAAAGTAGAAAAGTGACATCTCTGATTTCTCTGTATTGAAGTATATGCAAGGCCCATTATAAGGCTGTGTCTCACGAGATCTAGCGAATGTGAACGTCTTTGATTGAGTGCCATCTTTGACCGGCAACCATAAAAAATAAAAGATTAAAAAAAAATTAAAATCGTCTTTGATATGTATGGGATAAAATATAGAAAATGGTGGTGGTTATATCTCTATATATACCCTCACGTACAGTACCCTAAATAAACCATTTTCTGTCAGGAGGTCAAAGATGGCACCCAGTCAAAGATGGCACCCATTTAAAGATGGCGCACTGTCAAAGATGGCACCCATTCAAAGACGTTAATATTGGCCGGATGTGGTGAGACACAGCCTTAAAGACATGCGTTGTCTCATTCTACCTGTACGTAACAGGTACTGAAGATAACTCGCCCACTCCTAGCACGCCTATTGACTTGTGATAATTGCCAATTTCTAATTGGGAATAATTTATCCTACTTTGGTCATTCTACTTGTGAATCATAAGGTAATTGCCCCATTATAGCTCTATACAGAGCCACAATAATTATCTCATTTCAAGAGAGTAAGATGAATTATCTCGCCTGGCGAACAAATGACTAGTTTTAAGAAAAACTATTCTCATAGAAGAACAGTTACTAGTCATTTTCTTGAAATTAGATGGATTATTTTTGGCTGTGTATACAACACTTAGATGAGATTATGAGACCATGCTCATTACACATATGCACCAGATCTTCACCCGCACTATAGAACCAATATTTTAAGTGCATTTAGCATTGTAGGTAACCCCACTTCTTGGGAACACCAGGGCGTGAATCCTCTTATACTCTTGGCTTTAGAAGTAGACCATCTCAACGTTATAGAGTGTGTGTTAAAGACCGCATAGAGCCTGTCGTCATGAGGCATGAATATTCATGATATTCATGAATGCATCATGTTGACCTTACTGGATCCATGGTGCACTCCCAAAGGATCAGCATGATGCAATTAGAGCAGCTCGATGTCAGATGCATGCATCATGCCTACAAATGGCATCGCACATTTACAGAACTGTGGTATCTATCATCTATGCCAATTTGAAGGGTCTTGACATGACTCAAACCTGCATATAACACCTTACTTAAATCTCCCAAATGATATACTATAACTCAGTATGCATAACTATGTATGAATTATGTAATGGTAGATATGTATACCATTACACACTTCTGAATTATATAATGTACACACTGAGTCTGAGTAGTAAGAATTACCAGGGCTCCTACAACAAATTGAGATTGAAATTCCATGACATTCCATGACAGAAATCCATGACATTCTTATGTGGGTCATGGGGCTTGGTCACTGAGAAAATTTCTAAAATCTAGAAAGCAAATGGTACATTTTGCGAGATCTTGTAATATCAATTCCATCATTTTTCATGAAATTCCATGACACACGGCTATTTTTCACAAAATTCCATATGACTTTACAGACAACTTTCAAATGCCATGACATTCCATGACACGTGGGAACCCTGATTACTCAATGTACACACTGAATGCCTTACATGTGCGGCCCTTAAAGGGTTATACACAGATATAGTGGGTTACCTACGATTATAGTACTATGTGGCCCTTAAAGGCAGGGATGAAAGTGACCAATATAATATAGAGGTTCCCTACAGTTAACTTTCGGTCTTCGCGACACAAATAAACAACAACTTGGAATCAGGGAAAAACGTGAAGACTTTCATCCCTAAGTGAACAGAGTACCTTATATATGCGGCCCTTAAAGGGTTATACACAAATCTAGTGAGTAACCTATATGTACTATAAGGTATAGCATTATGCTGCCCTTAAAGGGTTATACCTACCTACCTGTGGGCGCAGCAGGGTGAGGGGGCGGTTTAAACCACCAGATGTGTTAAAGGCGCAATTCTCGGTACCCTCCAGTGCCAGTGGGAGTGCAGTCGGGACAGGTACTCAGCCCTATAAATAGGGGCGGTGGGGGTTTAAACCCAGGTGAGGTGACCACCAACCCTGGAGGAGAGCTAGGAGGTCGGAGCAGGGTGGTGGTATATATAGGTGATTGAGGTCCCTCCTGGAGGAACTGATAATGCACCTGATGCCAGAGCTACTAGCAGAGTTCTGCTGCTGGTACTGCTGCCTATAGTACTATCCTCCTCCTGTAGGTGTCTAGTCTTGCC